>OY987290.1:1205000-2405000 GCA_963920785.1 Sphagnum contortum | reverse complement strand
GCTAGATTTCTTTTTTAACTCCATGCCAGAACTACTATTATTGCCTCAACCCCAGAGCAAGGAGAATAAATAAAAAGCAATCTGGTGCTATACTCAAGCAAAAAGCTTGGTACAGTGTTTCCGGAGTCAATTCTTGACTGTGAAATTGTCAGCCCTATTTAACATTACACATCTGAACCCTAATGAATCCTTGATGAATGGGCTGTGATGGGTATCATTAATCCTTTGGTTTGTCTATGAATGGGGTGAGGTTTGGAGTTACTATCATTTAATTAATTATATGTTTTGTCCTTTGGCTGGGAATTTTTGATTATCTGGAAAAGAGGTCCCCAGGATATAAGGGCTTGGTGACTTGGGTCTGCATCATTTCTGCATCACTCAAAGGGATAAGTGTGTATGGTTACCCCCCTTGAGAGCTACCATTTCATGCTCCTTGCAAGATCCTCTTCACAATGTGGTCGTTAATGGGCCCCCAGGTTTATGTCAGGTCTATTGACAGACTCTACAACAATCAGGTGTCAATAGACTCGACATAAACCTGGGGTCCCATTAACGACCATTGTGGATGATTTTTTCCATCGGATCTGGTCTGGTCCCTTGGAGCCTTTTTTTGTTTCATTGCGTTCCCAATGGCCATTCCCCATTGCAAGGAATTGTTATTGGGAATGCAATGAACCAAATTTAAAATGATGCCACGTGGTGCTCTGAAATTTCAGATTGCGGTTTGAGCCCTCAGGCCTACCTCCACTAAAGATTCCAATTAAAACTATATAATTATATTTATTTTTTATTTATTTTAAATGTTTTTTACACATTGTTGCCAGAGGGAGGACGATGGAGGGTAGTAATTCAAGAATAAGAACCTTGCTTGTAAACAAGAGGTGAGATCATGGGATATTTAGCCCAAGCACCTGCACCTGCACAATGTGTAGCATTTTTCGTCTTGGTATGAGACCTTGAAAAATGGGTATTGCAATAATGGTGCAACACCACCAACATAGGTATTACGAAAAATATTCACAAAATGAAATTCTGAACAAAGTAATCATAATTCTCTTGCCCTGGCTTGTACATAATATCGCCCCTCTTTCTCTTGTTTCATTTCTTGGGTTGAAAAATACAAAAACATTCTAGGAAAGCCTTAGGGTGAGGGCATTGCCAAAAGAAGGGGCTTAAGACAAGGTGTTAAGTTAGTCTCTCATGCTTTTAAATAGTAGTTGTAAGATTTCTTCTCTTTTCTAAAAGAGGGATGAGTGAAAGCGCATTAAGGTGGCTAAATTTTGATGGATTAGAGATCTTTAAAGTTTTTTTTTTAAAAACAAAATGTACTGAAAAATTAGTTTAGAATATAATTATTTAGATGATATTGAAATTAGTTTTTTTTCATTTTTGATTTCAAGTCACGATATTATAAAACATTTAACAAATGCTTAATTTTTATTAAAAAAACTATGATTTTTAAAAATTGAAAAGTTCATAATATAATAACTTAAAATCACATTCCATTCATTCAATTTAAAAAAAAAAAAAATTCATCCAATATCTCAAAGTTTCAAACATATAAAATTAAAATATTGTTAAATAAAAAAAAAGTGTATTTTTTTCATTTAAAAAATGTCAATTCTATTAACATTATATATGTGAATCCATTTTTTGATATTTCAATGAAAATATTAATGTTTCATTTAAGTTTCAAAGAAATACAAGACAAATTGCAAGTGTGATACCTAAATGTTTTTTTGTCTAATATGCTTTTCACCTGAATATTCAATATCGCAAGACGCCATCAAAATGCTTTCCAAACTTTCTCCATGGGCTTTCTAATAAAATAATATATAATGCCTTTGCCAAGCTAACAATACGTGAACACACCTAAATGATGTTGGCCAGCAGGCTTTTCATGTTAATATACAATTTAACATAGGACCCAAATTCAACGCATTTCAAAGAAAGAAAACTCCAAATTGTGAGATTCTTAGAATAGGTTGTAGCAATGTTATGTTCCCAATTTTGTGATGTTGCTCAAGAGGTGATCATCCATAAGAATTTAGCCAAATTTGATGATACTAAAAACATGAAAATAGAAAATTATTAAGCAAAATAAAATTTTTGGCAGTTTTTTAAAAATTCATTTCTTGATAGTATTTTATTTTTTTCCAAAAGGAATTTGCAACAAAATTTGCCACAAAAGTTCCAATAGGTAGCCAAGAATATATAAGGATTTTTATTTAAAAAATCATATTTGATTTATAACCAAATTTGGTCAATTTTTCTTTTAAATGGTTCCAACTTTGTTTACATTACAAATTTGAAAGGGTGTAGGAATAGACATGTGACTAACTAATTTTATATTAGACCTAATAACATCTATGCCACAATGAACGAAGGCGGGGTTTCCATGAGACAATAGAGGTCATGGATGTAAATTAAGGTACATCCACTGAATCCATCTGACATTGTTAAGCCCTATACTTGCTAGATATGGACGTGAGGTGGGCGACCTTGCCATACAACATCACAAATACACATAAACCCTACCTTGAAAATAAGAAAGAATATTCTTTGTTGTGCCAAGGAAAGAGGTTGTCAATTACCTTCCTTAGCCAGAAGGTCAAATATTTGTGTCATATATTATTCTGCCTTAATTAAACCTTCAAGTTGTGTGCACATGTGTATTGAGAAATTGAACCCTTTCAGATTGCATCCTTGTTCCAAACATTTTGACCAAATGAAATGTAAAACTGTAGATTGTGATTACAATTCAAATATATGTCTGAAGGTGCCATGTGTATTTGCCAAACAATATATAGACAACACCTTAGAAGATTAGAATATTGGCAAAGTGTTTATATAACAAGTCCTAACATTTGGAAGCCATCTCAGCGAGATGCCTCGATGCATCTTCGGAGCTGTGAAAATCCATACAGAATGTGCATGGCAATCAGCAAGAGAGAGATCAGCTAGCTGAACTATGTTCCAATTTGACAACTAATGTTGGAGCTAGAGCTGGGTTCAAGAAAAACATGTTCTAGATGAGAGCCTGGAGAACAGCAACAATCAAAGGGCCAACCTAGTACACCCATTGTTGGGTCTAGTTCTAAGCAACTGCAGCAGGCCCAGATTTGATACAATTCTTAGTTAATACACTACTTCTTTTGATCTACTAGTTGAGCATTTGTAAGGTATATTGAATCCTTAAAATTTATATGACTGCAATTTTAATCAAAAATTACATTTAGAATGATTTATTCAATATTCACACATGTGAAAATATCAATACATCTCAAATTTAACACATAGCCAAATATAATATAACTAAATGAAACATGTAAAATTTAGAAATTGAATTTTATAATTCAACAAATAGCATGTGTGCTTGGGGGGAGAATTGGGACTTTGAATAATTAACAATCTACAAAGATTACACACTATTAGCGTATAAACAAAATGGGCCTCACCAACTCTCCAAAGTTGAACGTCATATACTGAAAATGGCATTATAACGAGTGTCCCAAAATAATATTGTCACAAAATGCACAAATCGCATTTTCAAAAGGATGCTTTACTTTCAATGACATCGAGGGAAAAAAGTGTTTAGCCATATCAAGTTCTAATATGGAATTTAATGGCCATTATAAAATTTCGATTTAAATAACCTTGCCTTTGGGCCAGTTTTTTCACCTTAAAATATTTTTTCACTCATGTTTGGTTATTTGCAAAGTGGGGGAATTTCATTAAAACTGTATAGAACATCTAAAATGACACTCTTTTTACAGTGAAAGAATGACCGGACCAGTACTAAGTTCTAAGCTCGATTGATTCACATTGTTCTCTATTATAAAGTTTATTCTTTCCAAGCTTGATTCATGTTCACCATTGATATTCAATCTAAGTTTGAATGATATCATGGAAAAGATTGTACTCCAGTGATCTTCATGAAATTTTTCAAAGTAATTTTCAAGCAGTCAGAGGTTTCATTGAAGTTCAGAGAATTTCATTGGGCACTTTCCCTTCTGTAATTTTGTCTTTACAATTTAGTCATGAAAGAATGTACCATATGAAAGAATTCTTTCGTATTTACTGACTAAGTTTGCTGAAGGTTGTACGGTTCGAAGGGATCAAATGCTGATAAGACATGAATGGATTCCTCTGGCTCAGGCCAACTTTCCTTGTAGTGTGCACAAGGGTCTAGTTCCTTTTCATGGCTACTGTGATGCAACAGCCACCAGCAAACCATGAGAGATGAATGGGCAGGAAACATTTTTTTCCATTGGGTTCCCCTTCTTTAGCTACCCTTGATGGTTAGTTCAGCTCCTGTTTGTTTTGTGCCTAGCTACTATCAATTCTGATTCTTAGAGTAAGTTTTAAGAACCAGACTAATTCTTTAATAATAAAATAAAAAATTCAAATTCAGGGAACCTACCACTTTTTGAAAAAATGGAAAGAGAAACAACCAATTTTCAAGCACACCAACAATTCTCACCTTAACAAAATATGAACTCAAACCTCAAGAGAGGGATATAAGCCTTTGCCACTGGGTTACACCATCTTTTGTGTCAAAAATCAAGTGATCAATTCACTTCTAAAAAGAGATAATGCAATGCCTTTTAACCTAAAGGCATGCTCAAACTTGAAATACAAACTATCAACAATAATTATTGTGTAAAAATGTGTCTTGTGGGTTAGATGTTCATTCAACCTCAATGAGGTTGTGGGTTTCTAAACCTCACCAAAGTATTTATCCTTACTAAGTTGAGAACTAGACTTGAGCCTCAACTCTGTAGCTGGCCTGGGTATCAGGTGTGAGGCAAGATGATACTAAACTGATTTTCAAGGAACCAATCCTAACATGCAGGGATACCTATCAATTCTCATTTTCAGGACCCTGAACCCAAAACCAAAGGGCCTTATAAAAGCTATGCCCATTGGACCCGGAAACAGCAGTCTAAAACTCTGGACCCAGACCTGAAACTGACGAGTTTTACATTTGGAAAATGTGCCCTGAACCTGGAACTGGAGGGTCTTGCATAATGGTAAAAAATTAGACCCAGACCTTCCAGATCCACTAAAAACTAAGAACCAACCAACACTGGTTCTGACCTGCCAAATTTGGTACCCACCCAACACTAGTTAATAATTAAGTAAATGCATTAAGCAATGTACCAGCCAACATACATTACCAACGTGAAATCTAATGTCAACTCAGTTGTTTCATACACAAGTGCATCATGACAAGCTTCCAAATGTATGGTGCACTGGTGGCTATTGGTTCGTGGTGGCCCATTTGCAGCTTCTAAGACTTACTTTCCACAAAAGTTTACTTCATGCATAAATTTGCCCTCCTAATGGTATGACACCCCTTGTGTTCAAAACACAATCTTTGCCCCCATGATCATTTGCTGTGCATTGTTTTGTTTGGGCAAAGACTCAGCAATGTTTTTTCAGAATTGTGAAAAATGAGTGTTTTCTGGGGTTGCTGATTGCCAAATTTCAGGGCAACTATAATTATTAAAAAATCATTCGAGACTCTACTTCAGCTACTAGTACAGATACCAACAATATATGTATATGTATTTTCATATTTCTTTTTTGGCTAATTTTGGCTAAATGGTCTTATGTAATGACTAGTGGTGCTAAGTCACAAAATTGGAAAAAAGTTATAACACTGGTGGGGTCACTGGTGATGTCAATTATAATTACAATGGTCTCAATCACATGGTGAGACCTTGTGTGTTCTGATCACCTGAACAAGGGAGAGCATCTACATGATGTTGTTCACTTTCCAGCATCGAATAGAACTACAACAGTAGGTAAAGTTGCATGATTTCCTTATTTGCAAATCCAAGCAATGAAGTTGTAAGTATTATGATGGTGTCATGGAGCCTGCCAAAAAGTTTTGGAAACTCTTAGCTAATGATTCAATCTTGTCGCACTACCTACTGGTTTGCTTGCGGGTCTACTCTCTCCTTTTAAGAACAAAAGAGTTGGAGAATGATGATGAGTCTACAAGTACTAGAGACCTTTTTGAACACACAGAATGGTGAGCACTGTGCACATTGGGTCTGCCTCTCAGGGGGTTTTGGGTACTTCCTGGGTGATTACCTGACCAATCACCTACCAGTGCACCATCCATTGGAAGTCCATTATGAGTTGGTTGTGGATGAACCACAGCTGAGTTGCAAAGGTTACACTTCCGTTACCTACCTTGTCAACTTACCTAGGTCACTATCTAGGCAAGTGGGCAAATATCATAGGTAAGTAGGTAGAAAATAAAAGTGATTACTATGTAGATAACTAAGTAGGATAGGAATAGAGTGGCTATTAATTTGTAGGTGAACACAAATTCAAAGAAATGTGTCTCCTTGTCCACATACCATCTGTCTAGTTTGGATGGGTTCAGGTTCAGTCCAATGTTATGTGAGTATTCAATTCGTTGGAGGTAAAGTCCCTTAGCGTATTTCATGCGTTGTTACGTTGACAACAATAGATAATTGTTCAAGCACAAATGTTACATTGCAATGTGCTTTGTTGGCAAAATAATGAGATTTTTTGAAAATAAGAAGTCACATTGCCACAGCTTGGGCATGCTACACACCTATAGCATACCTTTTGAATGAAAGTAACCTCAAACTCAAACACACCTAAACAATTGAAATGTGTTTTTTTGTCACCCAATTGCTCCACTTGCAAAACTTAAAAGATGCATTGTAAACTACAAGTCTACTAATGGGATTTTTGCATTTCAAAACTATTTGGAAATGAATCACCAATGAGTCTAGAGTGAGTGGATTGAATAAAAGAAAGATTGAGTCAAAAAGAAAGGTCAGCTAAAAGAAAAAGGTCTAGCCTCACCCCATCTAGTATTCCTTTTTTTTTGGGTAGTATCATTCCTTACATTAAAGATGATCCTCATTAAAAGCCTTTTGATATTCTTGAAGAGGATTTGGTGTTATTCATTGCCAGAGAACTTGTGCCAATTATTTTTTTGAAGCACCATTGTTTAGAAGGCTAATCTTGAGACAAAATTTTAAACTAAAATTAACCTCAACGCAACAATTGATAAATGAAATTTGGCCTAGGATGACATAGAAGACCAAGGAAAGGAAAAGACAAAGGAAAGAGTAGTTGAACAATTTCACAAAAGTCATTGAAGAAGAATGCAAAGATCCACTAGCAAGGTGGAAAGCTTTTGAAGTACAATTTTCTTATGTTGGGGTTTGTAACCCAAATTTGAGAGAGTGTTGGTTCTTAGATTGAAGTGAAAAGAGTCTTTAGTATCGCAAGTATTTGCATAAACATGTGATGCTTTTGGTCAAGCATATAAGCATTTATAAGAATTGACCAAATTATGCTCATTTTCATGGGTGCTAGCATCCATTGAACAATTCATAGAAATGGAAGAAGCCTTAATGGGAAAAAAAAAAAAAAGTAAATATAATTGCTCTTGGTTTTTACTTTGGTAATGTTTTCGGGCAAGAATGTTTGAAGTGTGATTAAGGATAAAAAATAGGGGGAAATTTTTGGGGGTGTTTTGGAAGCAAAATTGGGTTAGAATTTGGGGGGTGTTTAAGGGCTTTTTTTTAGGGTTGAATTTGGGTCGTTTGAGGGACTAATTGGGAGATTACCCATAATATATTCAGACCTACCCAAGAACTATGAACCAACGAAATATAAAAATTGAAAAAGAATTAGATCTGGAACTACACCTAAATTTTTAAACCCGGAACCAAACCAGGTCCCACTTTTAAGAAAAAAATTGAAACCTTTGCCATGAAAATTTCCAAAACCATAGCTGGAGGTTCTTCCTCAAACCTAAGAATGGCCTCCACACTAGTTCAATGTAGCCCCTGGGGGCTAAAGACGTGGTTTTCACTTCACAACAATCACAGTGCAGCCTTTCATTACAGTTTGATTGATTATCAACAGTCATTGCGCTCGTGTTGCGGGGGCAGTGTTTTTTTTTTCCTCAATTTTGTGATGTAGAATGAGTGAGACGATCATACATGAGACCGTTTAGGCAAATCTGGCAACAAACAAAAAAATAAATAAATTTGAAGCATCATTGGACATATATTGTTAGTAGCTACCTGCTGAGATCTGGAAATAAATTTGAAGCATCATTGGACATATATTGTTAGTAGCTACCTGCTGAGATCTGGATGTAGAATCTGGATTTCTTGAAAAAGAAATGAACATTTTTCGAAATCTAGCAATCAGAGAAACGCATGAAAAAAACTCAAATTTTCTAACATTTCTGAAAAGAATCGCAAAAAGAAAGCGCTTGAACACACAAGATCGCGCGCCTAACGATTTGGAAAGAACTTCCTCAGACTGATCGTCGTCACTGTAACACACCACCGGCAGAAAAGATACCAGCAGCAGCAGCAGCTACATCTGTCAGCGGCAGAACAGCCGCCTACAATGGGAGGGCAGGCGTTGAAAATTTTGTTGAGGGAACCGTGTGGTGTCAGCACCGGGGCAGTAGCCGTCAGCTCCGGATGGGCGTTTTTTGTCCCGATTCGCTCTCCACTTTCCCACACGCAGTAGCCCGTCTACGGTCCCATCTACCAGTCCGTCCAATGTGACTCTGCAACCTAATAAATTAGGCGAAGAGTGTGACTGGCTGACTTTTTCTAGTGAATTTGTGAAGGTTTTATGCCCAAACCGAATTTTTTATTTTTTTTGCACCCCCGCTGGGTACGGCAGGTATCTGTAGAAGATTTTAATAGCTGCACAACACTGCTCCTTACTTCAGTAAAAATTATCACCTCATTCATACACCTCATGATCTACATAGGTTGGGTTCATGATCAATTTTGTCCCTTGCTTTTACAATAGGTAGGCCCGTTTTCTAGTGAATTCAAAATGCAGGGCCAGACTCAACCATCACCCTTATTTTGAGAATACCCCCCACCGTAAGGCTTTACCCTCACATAACAATCTCCATGTAAGCCATTACTTTGCACATATAGGCATCAGATCCCACTATAAAGAAAGGGTGCTGGACAGAGCTCAATGGTGGGGGGGGGGGGGGTATCTAGCATTTCGCCTCCTATGCCTTGTCAATGTATATTTAGTTTCATGACAACCTTCACATTGTGCTTTATGATGTGTAAAGGCCATGACTTGAGACATTCCTTAAATGCAAGGCTGGGCCGGGCTAGCACCTCATCTTACTTACACCTCTTATTTGATGAATGCTCATCCTAGGGCATTTTACCCTATACATTTCATTTATCCAGTAGACAAACTGTAACTAAGAAGGGGGGAAACTACACTTGCTTGGACAAAGTAACGACATGTGCCAATTTTTTTCCTAGTACAATCAGAGAGCTCCTTCCAAAGCATTTGTTTTTCCCACTCACTACAACAAAATGTGATTTTCCTCACACAATGGACCATGGTAGCTCATGGCACAATGTTTGAGGTAAACTTTGTGGTTTCATTGATTGCAATGAACAAAATGCGATACTTATGGTTTGTCTCACACATATGTTATGAGCTGTGGCCTTCTGTGTCAAAAAAACCCACATTTTGTTGTAATGGATATTTGCAAGGAATTTCAAAAAAGAGAATGCTTGTTGTGGTAGGCATTCCATTTTTTGAATTTTTTTTTTTCCCATGACACCCATTGGATATCATGGGAAAAATGTTCATAAAAAACAGCATAGGTCTTTATGCTTGGTAACACCTGTGATCTCATGTTTTGCCTTACGCATAGTGACTAAGGTAGAAAGGTCATTCAGCAAACACTTAAGTGCTCAGGGCAGGCGGGATCCAAGGGGAGGGCTCTGTTGCTTTTGGAATCTCAACAAAACATCAACTCCTCTTATTGGCACATCTAGTGCACACTAAAAATTGTCAAAAACAAATTAGAATTGAGAAAGTTACGGCCCTCAAAGTAGTGAGGGGTCAAAAACTCAAAAAACAATCTTATATATTAAAGCTACAGTGTGTCTGTCTGTGACAGGGTTGTGCGTTCTGCACAACCCTGTCACAGATTCTATGGCAGAACCGGGTGTCCGTGCGTCCGTCCGACGACGGTTCCGAAATCGGGAATCGGCCCGGACAGCCGGATTCCGAAACCTGTGGCAGCAGGGGGGGTGGGGAGAGGGGGGGGGCAGCAGGGGTGGGGGGGGGCCAGGGAGGAGGTTTTTTTTTTTTGCCGCCCTAAACTGCCGTCGTCCACGGACAGTGTCCGACCTCTTCTTCTTCTTCTTCTTCTTTTTTTTTTTTTTGTCCGAAGGTCACAGGCACCCACTAGTCCACTGAAAACTACAAAGCCAGTTCCCAAACACCCAAAACATTTCTTGTATGTTGCTCTGTTGCTATTAGAGTTCCAAGATGATTTGTCGAACTCAAGGTGGCACTCTTACAAAACTTTAAATCATTTTAAATGAACCAGAAACTAAAAAGTTAAAAGCTTTGAAAGTAGGAGAGGTCCAAAGAAAAGAAAATAAAAATGTATCTTGTAACTTGGAAAGCTTCTTGTTTTTTTTCTTGCTATGTTTTCATTACTCCTTTTCCTTTGCACTTCAAAGATGATTTCTAGAGCTTGAGGTAAGGCTCCCATAACATTTTAAATCACTGAAAATGAAGCACAGATGACAAAGATCTAAGTAAATGTTCAGTGATAGTGTAATGATCGGAGATCAGCAGTTCTACCCTAACACTGTTTCTCTTGATAAAAACCTGCAATGGCTTTTGTAGTGCACCTGAAGAGCATCTTACATGGCATAAAAACTTGTCAAGCTTTATGAAAATGTAGTTACTCGCCTCCGCAGGCAGTACACTTTTGAAAAGCCCTTCATTATTTTGTCTTGTGATTACAGATGGGTATTGTGGGAATGTCTTTATAAAAAACCCGTGCATAATGTTGCATAATGTTTACGCCATGTAAAGCCCTCAGGGGCAGGCTTTACAGAATCAGGCCCGCATTTGGCTCCACCTTGTGGGGCTAGTGCGCCACCAAACTTCAGCCCCCTCAGGCTTTTTACTCTACACCCATTCTTGTGACTCTACCTGGCGCTACAGGCTTGCAAGGTTTGGAAATGTCCAGTGCTTGCCAAAGAACTTGATGGGGTTAGTGTGGTTAAGCTACAAACGAGTTAACTACTTGTAATTGTTTGAGGATTGGTGAGCACATTCACAGGACAAGATCAAGTTTCACTACATTTGAAGTTGTGTTGGATTTGCACAACATTCCTCCTTTTGTGGAAAGCTGATGTTCTGGCTTGTAGAGGCTCAGTACCAGCTGGTAGGGACTTGAGGTAATACCAGTCTCATACCAGTCCATATACAATTTAGATGAGAAAACACGTTTGGTCCTCTCTTTTTCTCCTATTTACTATTTTCATCCTTGATTTTGTCACCAGTTTTGGCAAAACTGGGGCTCAGTTACCCTAGGGCTGGCATGTTCCCAAAATAACTGGCGGTGAACTTGCCTCGAGGGCCGATTATTTCAGGAACACCCCCCAACCTGAGGCCATTACCTAATGTAAAACTCAACCCACTTTTTTTTCTTTTGGTGGGTACCAGACGGGTACCTGAAGGGTATCATGACAAAAGTTTTTAAAAGAAAAAGTAATGCCCCAAAGTGAAACACCCGTCTCTAAAGGAGAAGGCATTTCACTTGCTACTGACACCCAATTACAGCATATAAGGCACCCTCCACTTGCACTACTGTAAAGTGCAGGGGGTTTTATAAAACCCCCCAAATTTAGGGTTTTTACCATGTGTAGGTACGGAGTCGCTCGAATGCATCTCCTGCCACCCACCATGTATTGCATTCATCCCTCATGGAGCGCCGAGACCTGTTGTTAGTTTACTCTGGCCAGTTTTGTTTAAGCCATTTTGCAGGAGGAGATCATCAAAGAACATGAGAAGTCTGCCTGGGATGTACCTTCTTCATGTGGTTCAGGTCATAGACTTGCCAACTCCACATGATTCCATTCTCATCATCACTCTGTTCAGGTGCAATAAGATCCATGAATTAGGCTGTTTTCCTTTACAGCTGAGTTCTCCGGTCTCTTGTACTTAGGTGCCCTGTACATGCCTCCGCGTATGCAACCACTGGGGCATGGATACAGGAGGAATCCCATTTATGCCGAGTCCATAAATCAGTTAGCTAGCTACCTTCCGTGGTTTTTACAAACGTCGTGTTGTGTTTCACGGTTGTTAAATGCATCAATAGGAGAACGCCACAGCTTTACATCTGTCCTGAAGGACGGCAAATTTTGTCTTTTTTGAGCTCAATGTTCCTGAATTGGGCGTCTTCAAAAACTGGCAGTAACTCAGTGTGGCAAGTGGACTGTTATAAGGAGACTGTCTCATCGTTACCCATGCCGGTTCTTCTCTCAATTCTTTTGTACACTGTCCCAGTGTCTTTATTGGCCTTGCCTACCAAGGCAAGGATATTGTGTCTAGATTCATTATAGAGTATAGTAGCTTGAGGGATTTTGGCCCCTAGGTAATAATGTGACACACCCCTTGTTCATGACTGAGATCTCCTCAGCTAGTTGTCTCTTCCACTACTCTTCACAGCTTTTCATAAGGCATTGTTAAACTAAAGAATGCATATTCTTCTCCATCTAGGCTGCAAGACAGATGAAGAAAGACTCTCAACATTAAAAGAATTCCTCTCTGGGACACTGCCCAGATGTAGTGGTGCAAATATCATAAATAACATACAATTGAGGTCTTTGGTTGTTTATACAAACAAGTGGATGTTTTTCTACATGATTGTGCCAATGTTGTTTGAAGCCTAAAAGGGTTAAGAGGTATTTGTCTTTTGTGTCCTTTTAAGTTCTTTCTGTCAAAGAATGTCCATAACATTACAAAAGATGTAACCATCTTTCATATTAAGTCGAGCAATAGCAATAGGCTTAGCTACCTCATAGCTTCCATGGTTTCAAAACGCACCTCCTTGTTGAAATATAAGTTAGTATAAGTTTAGTTAATGTGAAGAGACACTTAAAGACACTTCGTAAAGGAACACACTAGTTCCCAAGAGCTGCAACTCTTGAACAATTTGAAGAGCAAGGTGTTTGAAATTTCAAAAGATGTTATGGGTTTCTTGCTTGGGAGGAACTTGTCAATAATTTTTTTTCTTAGACATCTATTTTTTCTACATGGTATCAAAGCTTGGTAAGTGTTTAAAAACTACAAAGCTTTACTAGCACTCATCCGCCATGGCTAGTATTGGGCTTAAACATTTAATTGATAGATTTAATAATAGCAATTACCAAACATGGTCCACTTGCATGGAGAATTTTCTCCATTGAGAAGAACAATGGAACCATGTCAATGGTTGTACTATTAGACTAGTGGATCCCACAAATCACATTGCTTGGGACATTAAAGATACAAAAACAATGATTAATCTCCTTTTGTGTATGAAAGATAATCAATTGGCCCATGTTAAATCTTTTAAAACATCAAAAACTAATTTTTAGACAACCAATGTTAATAATGGATGAGAGATATATTGTTCAAGCCCATTTTGATAAATTTAACTATATTTGCTAGACAAATTGACTATGCCACGAATGAAAGTGGCTAATGTTAATGCTACAACAAGCATTTTTGGGTTCAATGCCCAAATCATATGGGAGTCTGGTTATGGCCCAAATGAGTCGAGTGGGTATTCTTCATGTAACTAAATCTCTTGTTGGAAGAAGAAACCAAAAGAATTGCAAAATTATATAGAGGGGAAAGTTTTGCATTGTATAGAGGAAATAATGGAACAAATCCTTTTAGGCCAAAAAGACCCAATTCCATCCAATTATAAATCCAAATTGGAAAGTGAGTAGCAACAATTTAAACAATGGACCAAAGAAATGTTTGGAAAATTGTTTTTATTGCAAGCTTCTAGAGATCAAATTAAAAATTGATGAAAAAGAATTGCAAATGAGAAAAGTCACAATGAGGCTCAAAATCTTGTTTCAAACAAAAGAAGAATACCTCATGACTCCAAGAAGGTAAGGTTATTTGTAGCCTTTTTGTCAATATTTGATTTTTAAAATAATAAATTAAGTTAAGTTTTAGATTCCAATGCCACTTGCCATGTGACGAATAATAGAAATTGGTTTATAAAATATAATCGTCATCGAATTGAAACTTATGTGTACCTTGGTGATGATACACACCATAAAATGCATGGCAGTGGCAAAATTACAATTAATTAACAAATGGAGAAACAAAGTTCAATCCTAAAGTCCTATATGTACCATTCAAGATAAATCCAATCAAATTAATACAACTTGTGAAAAACATGGCAACTTATACAAATTAGGCACTTTGATCCCCTACTCTATTGATGTTTCACCTTGCATTGATACAATAATTCAAAAAAATCCAAATACAAAAAATCATGATTTATGGCATAAAAAATTGGGCCACATTAATGTACAAAAGATGAAATTAATGCATGCAAACAATTATGTCAATAATGGGGTACAATGATAATGCTAAGGTTTATAGATAACACGACCCCTTTTTAAAAACTATAATTATTAGTAGGGATGTCATATTTGATGAAAAATTTCAATTACAAAGGTCTAAGCATGGTAAATTAAACCACACATGTTCCTTGCAGCATAACTGAAAAGTAGCCATCAAGTATGTTTTTGATATATTGAATTTTTAAATATTATTTAATTTAAAGATTAATATGAACATTTTCTTCAGCTTTGTTAAAACTTTAAATAAAGACTACATGTTTAAAGTAGGTTTAAGTAATTTCATGAGAATTCAAGTGAAGCTCACAATCTATTTTATAGCCTTTAAGTAGGTTGTAAGTAGATGAAATATCACGTTTTTTTTTTAATTGAATTAATGGGGCCCTAAAATGTACTTGTGGCTTTTCATATTTTTCATGTTTTAATATAAATGTATTTAGCTTGTGGGGTACAAATAGGTTTGAAAAAAAAAATTACCAATCGATTTCAAACCTACTTATAACCTACTTTTATTGTACTGAAATTTTTCAAATTATATATTCAACTTACCATAAACCCAATGGAGGCATAAATGTTTTCAAAATGAAAGATAAAAAAATTTCCAATCTATTTTTTTGTGTTTTTGTAGAAAATTGTCATTATTTAAAATGGGATTTTAGGTGGACATACTTTTTGGTCTAGTTTACTATGCTTGGACCCCAAAACATAAGGGGAAATGAGTCAACTAATAAAGGCCAAATCATTTCAATGAAGGATAAATAATAGGTCAACAATGAACAAAGTCAATCTATTTGACATTTAATTAAAAATTACCAAGAACCTTTATGAAGACCAACTACCTACATACTTCATATTGTAAACCAAGTAGTTATCCCACAACCTCATCCTCAAAATGAAATAATTTATCAAGAATTACCTTCTAAACCTCCTCAACATATTGATTCAAAAGCTTTTTTTTTCAAACTAACCAAGAAGAGGACCCATTTGACCATTTGGATGATGCAAGCATTTTTTTACCACAATAATACAACATCACCAATAGGATTCCAATGGTCATCTAGAACTCTGAAAACATCTCAATGGTTCCAAGATTCAATAAATTACGAACAAATACTGGTAGCAATTGAAATAAACCAAATAACATTGGAAACCTTAAATAAAGCTTTGGAAGAAAAAGATGTTAAAAAATGGCATGATGTTGCACAAGATGAATATAATTCATTAATTAAGAATAAAACTTCAACCTCAACCAAATTACATCCTAGTAGGCATGTTATTGGTTCTAAATGGGTTTTCTAAATAAAATTTAAAATGGATGGTCAAGTTGACAAATATAAGGCCACTTAGTAACAAAAGGTTACTCCCAAGTTCTAGGTATATATTATATTGAAACTTTTTCACCCATAGTAAAATTAAGTTCTTTAAGAAGTCTTATTGCCTTTGTAGCTAAATATGATTATGAAGTCCATCAAATGGACATAAAATGGTGAACTTGAAAAAGATATACATATGAGACAACCTAAAGGCTTTTATACAAACCAACAAGAATAATTTTGTTTGTAAACTAAATAAATGCTTATATTAACTCAAACAAAGTTTACAAGCTTGGTTTGCCCACATAAACACCTACTTATTACAAAATGGTTTCGAGTGAAATAAGCAAACACAAATGTGTATGTCAAAAGATTGGGAGCATTGGTTGTGGCCATAGCCCTATATGTAGATGATTTTGTTATCGTCACCAATGATCATAAAAATTATTACCACAGACAAAAGTTTTACTGTGTGTAGAATTTGATATATTTGACATGGGAGAAATAGAAATTTACCATCTTGGTATTCAAATTAAATGGAATCATGAACTTCATATCATGGAATTTAATTAATTTAAATACATGAGTGATGTATTAAAAATATTTAACATGTAAAATTGTAAACCAATTTCCACACCAGTAAAATCAAGTTTAAATTTAACTAGAATCCGATCTTTAATTCAAAAGAACAAAGGCGAAAGATGATTGAAATTCCCTGTAAATAAACAATGGGGAGCTTAATGTATGCAATTATACATGACCAAATATTGCATTTGATGTGGGAGTAGTATCACAACACTTGGCTAACCTTGGAAACGCCCATTGGTCTATAGTAAAAATGATCGTGTGATACCTTAAAAGAACTTCCAATCAAGGGCTACTCTATAAAGGAAAATCAATTCAAACTCCTTTACCCAAACCTAATGTAATTTGTTATGGGTATTCTAATGCAGATTGGGCAACTAACATTAACACTAGAAAATCCACATCTAGATATGTGTTTATTATATGTTTTGCAACTATAAGTTGAACCAACAAAAGGTAAACAATAGTTGTTGTATTTTCCATTGAGGTGGAATACATGGCCTATACCTTGGTAGCAAAGGAAATAATATGGTTTTGTCAACTCCTATGTGACCTAGGTGAAAAACAACTTAAAGTGTACTATCATTCATGGGGATAATAAAAATGCCATTGCATTGGTTGAGAATCCCAAGTTCCATTCACGTTTTAAACACATTGAACTCCAATTTCATTTTATATGTATTGGCCAAAGTTTCTTCTAATGATATCCAATTGCAATATTATTCTATTGAAAATATGGTGGTTGAACTAAAAGTTTACCCAAAGAAAAACATGAGTTGATGAAATTGAAGTTGAAATATTGACATAAAATCAAACAAATATCCCAATTTCATCAGAATGTTAAAATATAAGTTAGTATTAATTTAATTAATGTGAAGAAGCACTTAAAGACATTTAGTAAGGAACACACTAATTCCCAAGAATTGCAACTTTTCAACAGTTTAAAGAGCAAGTAGGTGAAACTCCATAGGCATGTTCTAGGTTTCTTCATTGGGAAGAACTTGTCAATAAAACTTTATTTTCAATTTTCTTTCTTGAGCATCTATTTTTTCTACGACCCCATTCCCGTTGTTGATTTTGTTGTAGCCATTTGGTAGATGAATTAAAAACCTTTCTATTTTTCCTTGATTTTCAAACTCCTAGCTAATAGTCAACTTCCTTGGACTATGGTCCTTTCCTTTCATACCTTTGCATTTTCTTTAGGTTTGGGGTATGTATATAAACAAAGTTACAACAATTTATGTCCCAAATCATGCTTTAATAAATAATAATTTCATCTCCTCATCCACAACATGTGTTATATATACTATAAGCATACAAACCCACTACATTCTTATTGGGATTTTTTATATTAAGCCACTATTACATCATTCCGTTATCATGTCTTGCATCCCATTGCACACATCAAAATATGCACAAAACCTCTTTGTTTGGAACTAGGATGTAAAACATTTGAAGAAATTTGAAAATCAACAACTGGATTTGTGATTCATTTGTAATTGTAATGGACACATGTGACTAAAAATAGCCTAGTTGTTTTAAACAAGTGCCATAAAATAGTGAGTCACAAAAGACATGACATGGTCATGAAATTGAAAGTGTAGTTGCAAACCTTATGATTAGGCTACAATTTATCATCCATTGCCATGGATGATAATTAATATGACATGGAACCCCAATTTGCAATTGCATTTGCGATTACATTTGGGATAGTTACATGTTACCAAATGTGCCATTGATGGGTGGTTAGGATTTAACCACATTGTAATTTAAAGAGCCAATGCCATAAAACACATGGCAATTTTCCAATTGTTCAAAAAAGATATATTACAATTACAATAATTTAAAACTATAATTATAGTAATTAAATATTTTAATTACATTAATTAAGTATTACAATGACAATAATTAATTATTATAATTGATTAATTATAGTCCATCTTAGGATAAACTATAATAAACAACCTATTCTAAGCTAGGTTAGGGTGTAACAAACTACCTAACATAAGCTAAGTAAGTCGCTAGGATCTTTTTTTTTTGGGGGGGACAAGCCTTTTGATTGGCTCATCCCAAATGGCACATGCATTATGTTCATAGTGCTTACCATGAATTTGGTCCATTCTTTCACCTACATATATATTTTACAAGCTTGAAATTGTAGGCAAAGGATATGGGATAATTTCTAATGAAAGGGAAACACTACAATACTACAACATTATCACATCCTTTGTCCCATACAAAAACATTATCATATATCTACATAATCAAATATTTACTATTTTCCCTAACTATTTACTACCTATCCTACTTACTAATATGACTTTGGCTACATGCCTACTATTTATTACCTAGCCTACATTTAATAAATTAAAAATTTAACATAGTTAATTAGTTAATCAGTTAATACAAAAGCACTATGACATATCCACAAAATAAAATACCTTGTGATTAACTTATAAGGTCTACCTACCTACTACCTACTAGTGCCTATCCTTCTTATTACAAACTACCTAGGTTACATACTTAATATATATTATCTAGCCTACTTAATAAATTAATTGCCTAGCCTACATTTAATAAATTAATTAGTTAATATTACTAAATAATTAATCAATTAATACAAAAACATTATGACATATCCACAAATAAAATAGCTCTTGTTTGGCTTATCTACCTACCTCCTAGCTACTAATAGCTATCTTATTTACTATATACTACCTAGCCTATTTAATTAACTAGATTAGGTATTTAATTAATTAATATGAAAACATGATCACATATTCACATGTAATAAACTAATTTACTACCTATTACCTACCTAGTTTACCTAACTTAACTAGGTTTAACCTTCATAGCTTAGTGGCCTATTAGCTACACCTAGTAAACTACCCTACTACTACATATATAAATAACTTAGGCCAATTAACTAAGTATGCAAGCTAAGCTAGACTACCAATGTACATAGGCCTACTTAGTTTAACTTAACCTATTAAGCTTACCTAGCTTAGTTTACCAACTTGGTTATAATAACATTTTTTAGCAACCTATTAACTATTAGATATTATATTATGGAAGACCCATGGATAATTGCAAAGAAAACCCATGGATGGGTACATTGAAAGGATAATAGTCCAATTGGGTACATTCACAGTAAAAGGAATCAAGGAG
Organism: Sphagnum contortum; assembly: GCA_963920785.1. Classification (NCBI taxonomy): domain Eukaryota; kingdom Viridiplantae; phylum Streptophyta; class Sphagnopsida; order Sphagnales; family Sphagnaceae; genus Sphagnum; species Sphagnum contortum. Next base: position 2,385,475 of record OY987290.1, on the reverse strand, counting down.
GTTGTTGACAATGCTTAAAACTACACTTCCATTATTTTGGAAAATCACCATTAATTGTATTTAATGAATTATTTATCCATAATTTGTAATTGTGTTTTGGTGCTCATGACATTGGACTCCTATGAATTTGGAGTCATTTGAGTATGTTATTAAAGTCCTTTGTCATATACAAAACATTTGTTGACAAGGTCTTTCTAAGGATTCTAAAATTTGAACATGTTTTTTGTTATTCAAACCTTCATCAAAAGTTTTCAAATTCATTATGGCTCTAATATACTTCGTAAGAAAGGCCACATGTGTTTATACTTTTAAATGCACATGTATTGAATCCTTTTAACGAATGTTGTTGATTTTGATTATAGACGTCCTTAATGGTCAAAAAAGTTCAAAATTTGTCATCACGGTTAAAAACAAAATTATGCACTTGACTATAATCTAGGTCCCTGTGCAAAAATAATAATTTTTATTATAATATGAATCATGTTTGGTCTGAATATTAATATCTAGACCCAAAAATTACATTTAAAATATAGTTTTGATATTTAATAGACCAATACATGTAAAACACATGTAAATGCAATCCTTGGTAAAGACTCTGACCTTGGTTGCCATGGCTCCTTTTACTTTGTTTTTACCTAATTGAAATAACGAAGTTTGTGCCATGTGTGGTCTATGTTTATTTGTACATGTTTAATATAATATATTATTGTAGATGCAAAAACTTTCATTATAATTGCAAAAAAAATTATGTTATTCACGCGCTCCTAACTCCTTTAATGACTCAAATGTGAGTCATAAACAGAAGACAACGAAAAAGCAAGGAGTTAGGGCATGCTCCCTAGCTCGCAGCACTTTAAAGGGGTAGATGGGCGTGTTGGAGCTCCGAAATGGGACTGGGAAGAATTAACAAGCTTCACTTACTCACATGAGCCTGCACAAAACCAACACAAAGTGCTTAGTGCATAGTTGGAACACTTTTGGTGTTAGGATGAGCCATGGGCAACACGGACACACAAGACTCACCACGGCTCGGACTTGGGGGAAGCCACCACCCTCCCCCTTATAATGTATTCTGCACCTCTCCATGGAGGCCACATCCAAATGGCTTTTTGTCTCAGGACTTTCAAGTGGGAGTCCCGAAATTCCCACCATTGGGACTCCTGCGCCTTCGGAAGCCCATAACTTTTCGTGCAGACTTCTGATTCTGATGAGGTTTAAAGCAATGTTGTATCCCTTGTTGAAAGCTTTCCAACAGTATGTTGCATGCCGCCTGCACGCAACTAAATCGGGTCGATTCCCAACTTTTAGTGGTCAAGAGTCAACTCTTGGCTTTTCTTTTGGCCATAACTTGTGTTTCAAATGTCCAAATGAGTGATGCGAGCCCATTTTAAACATTTACATTTCAATATATTTACAATGATATAAAGAACTCTTCAAAGCGATGGGTTTTGACCCCTGCAATCGCACTCTGAAGATTCGAGAATCCATTTGGGACTCGAACTCCCACAATGGGAGTTCACTTGGGAGTGTGAAAGTTCATTCTCTCACACTCTTTGCACTCCTGGGAGCATGTGATGTGACTCCCAGGTCTTCCTCTTGGCCCGCAACCTTGCAACCCCTTGCCTTAGTCACGAGCCCAAGGCTAGGGTTGCAACAGTTATCATGCATTAATGGATGCAATCAAAATTGGATGACATTGTTCACATTTCATCTACATTTTCAATGAAAATCATATTAGTCATAACTTGGTTTGGACACTAGTGACATAGAAGTTACAAAAATATGATCAAAATGGACAACATTTCTTCTAATGATAATCCCCCCACATACCATTAAAGAGGATTTTAAGGTTCATAACCACAATTTTAAAGAAGCCAAAAAATCAATAATTTCCTTGACATACACTACAAGCCAGGGTTCCCAAAAGTTTGAAAATCCATATGACCATTTTTATAATTACTAGTTTTTTATTAATTTTTTCCTCAAAATTATTATTCCTTGATTTTTTGAAATAGATGGGAACTAGTGGTTTTTTTATTCTATTTATTTTACTAGAAAACCTTGAATCTAGGATTGTTTGATTTTAAAATGTTTATAGAATTCAAATTAGTGATTTTTACTAATTCAAATAAATACACAACATTATTCTTCATTTTTTATTCAATTCTTTTTATTGTTCCAAACAAATAGGTTGTTTGTAATTATAGATGGCTTTGGATCATGCAACTTCAAATCACACTTCAAACTGATGATGGGTTAGTACTAAAACTTGCACCAAAGTCATGTTTATGGATTTCACTGATAATCAAAATTGGCCCTCATTGATCCACTCCTAAAAACTTGAGTACAAATTTGAAAAAATCACAATTACATAGGTAAAATATACATTCCATCTATACACAATGATGCACAGAGTTTGATGTAAAGAGTTTGTTGATTATGAATACATAATTAAATCATCACATGAGTCTAATAAAAGGTGCATGAACATGCAAAAATGTTCTTGAACAATCTTGTGTCTACATAGGTCCTATTATTTTTTTATTTCTTGATTGCTTCTATAGTGCCCACAAGTTTTTCAAAATAAAAATGAATTATTATTTGGCCAAACATCATTGGCAAGGAACCTAATCATAAATGAAACAACATACTTTTAAAAGGCAACTAGCTATCAAGTAAACATGTCCTGATAAAACATCTTGCATTAAGTACATGGATGAATGCTCATTTCAACCAAGAACTAATGTAGGATGCTACTAGCATTGTATTATTGTGAGAAAACAAAACGCAATCAATTACGAAATATAATAAAAATGTAACATTTCTTCAAAGTTAAATATACTCCCACTACCTCACATTGACATTGTAAGAAAGGAATAAAAACCTTTGAAACAATCCCAAACTACTTGCATACATGACATAATATCTTTTCTATTGACATTGATTTTGTCAATAAATCAACAATGTAATATGCTATAAGTGTAATGAACATCAATTTCCTTGGATTGATGCTTTTCTTGAATGTAATGATATTACAAGTCAATATGTGTAATGCATTGATGGAATTATATATTCTTCACCAAATGAACTACATTTTGGTTATCACAAAAGATAGATGTAAAGTTCCCTTGTGGCACGCCAATATTTGATAATAACCATTGTAACCAAATTTTGGTTGTTGCACATACTAAAACATATTCAACCTTTATATTGGGTAATGAAGTACATGGTTGCTTCCTTTTTGTAGCATGTTATGGCTCCATGGCCAAACATGAAAATGTATCACATGTGTGACACTTACAATCATTTTGATCTTTTACAAAGTTTGCATCACAAAATCCTTTTAAATCATTGTTAGTAATCATGCCATTATACATAATTCCATAATCTTTGGTCCCACATAGATAATGCAAATTGTGTGTCATTGTTATCCAGTGTATTTGAATAGGTCATTTTGAAAATTGTGTTCCATGGCTCATAATGTAGGCTATGTTTGGTTGTGTGAGTGTCATTCCACATCCATCAAGCATCCTATTGCCTCTTTTTATAGTGCAAAAATTTGTATGTCCTCCTTTGTCGCTACTATTATATGAGTGTTGGGGTATGTTGGAATTGTGATTAAATTGTTGTTTTGCAATCCAAAGAATTAACAACATCCATTTTGTATTATTCTTGGTTGATGAAAAGAATGTAGGTGTTGCAAGAAAATTACATTTGAAATCCTATGTAATAGTTGTTTGCTCCTTGTGTCACTTCAGAATGTTTTCATAAATAATGCAACATATTTGTAAGCTTCAATCTATTAATTGAGCAATTAATCCTATCATAAAGAAAACTTTACCACTACCTCAATATGTCCATTTTGTGATAAACATAAAGGTCAACATTACTTGCCACCAAATTACATCTTATGAGAAAAGAATCAAAAGTATGATTCCATTGCCTTGTTGATTGCTTCAAGTTGTATATGTTTTGTTTGAATCTACACACCAACATCACATCCTTTTTGTACCCCTCTAGTTGTTTAAGTAAAATTTCTTTGTCCAAGTCTCCATACATGAAAGTTATGCATACATTTTATTTGAATCATATGCATGTTATGAATTGGTGCTAGAGGAAATTATATGTTCTAAATTGAATCATGTTTTTATCACAAGGCTAAATGTTTCACCATAAACAAATCCATGGACTTTTGTGTAACCCTTTGCAATTCTTTTTGACTTCTATTGTTTTGGGGCTTCCATATTCCATCTTGTTCTTGATTTTGAAGACCCACTTTGACTTGCCTATTTTTTGATTTTAGAGGTAATGGCACCAACTCCCAAGTAAAGTTGACTAGCAAAGATCTATAGTCATCATCCATTGTTGCCTTTCATTCACATACACGATTTAATCAAACAACTTATGGGTACGTTCTTGGCTATATTTGATAAATATATGTAGTGCACATTTGTGATATTCAATATGAGTGAATGTCATCCCATTCCCCATATCTCTCTATGTTAGTTGAACTATTTGTTCAATGTTTTCAACATTGGCTATAGATTTTTCTTGCTTTGCAAGCAATCCCAAATCCTCTATCAAATTGAGTCCTCTTTTATATGTAGCCACATGCCTTACTATGTCTTATTCATCATTTGAAGAATAATTTGCTCCTCTTGCATTTCTTGCTTAGTTATTTACGTTGACACTTCTTTCAACACTTGAATGATCCTTTGCACCTTTTGCAAAATGGAAAATTCACCTCCACCACTATTAGTGCAAGCCCTTGGGTTACTTATTCTTGCATTGCTACATGCAAGTATTGTTGTGGATTAGTCAAAACTCCCTTATTACGTTCATGGGGTCTTGTTGATGCATTTTCATTGAAGTCCACATTTGTGGCAATGATAATTTTCCTCTCTCTTGGGTTCCATAGCCTACTATCTTACTATTTTTGGCATATCCAACAAAAACCATGATGTGTTGTGCTTTCAAGCGAACTTGGTTATAAGTTCCTTTGGCACATGTTTGAATGTAGAACATTCGAACATTCAAAAGTGTCAAATGTCTTTTTTTTGGCCATTCCATTATATGTATGGCTATGGATGTATTGAACACCTTCATCTTAATGTTCTTTTGATCTTTTTTTTGGAATTATAATCTCTCCAAATTCTTCATAAGGAATGATTTAATCTCAATGTCCTCATTATTTCTTGATGAAATGCCTTCACTATTATCCTTTTGTTTTCTTCTACCATTTTGTCTTTATGTGAACATCATGTGACCCATTTTCTTGCAATTGTTACACCTAATCCGTTTTATCAATTCGATATATTCACTATCATGTTTTTTCCTAGACTTCACTTTCATTTTTGTATTTTATTTAAATTCAAGCCACTTGATGACAAAAATGCCTTGTCCCTTTTAGACATCCAATACTTGCTTTGCATCTTAACCATGTTCTTTTGTTTCAACAATTGTATTATCAATGTTTTTAGTGTTTATTGATTATCTAGTAAGTTGTCCTATGCACATGTAACAAAATTATAACTTGGAAGTAGGTTACATAATATAGATCCATAATATGCATATATTTTGGTATTATTTTTGCTAAATCACACAATTGACAAGCCATGTTTTCTACTTTCAATACAAAAATTGCAATGCTATTTCCTTCTTTCATTTTGTAGTTGAAGAATTCCCTTTATAATATGTACACATTCTCCTTGGAATGTTGCTCATGCAAAACTCCAAATTTGCTCCACATGTGCACTACTATTTTACAATTGATGAACATTTTAAAATGTTGCTCATCCATAATAGTCCCAAATGAATGTTCATACTATTATAGCCAACAAACGAGGGTTGTTTTATCTATCAACACCATGATATAACTTACTTGGTAAATGGCATCATTGGAACTTTTAAAAGGCAATTGGGATTATCAAAATAAACAACCCATCTACATAATCTTCCAAATACTTAAACATCATAACAATTCTATTTTATGGACATGAAGGAATCAAAACACTTTGGTTTTTTTTTCAAGAGTGAATTAGTTCTATGGCAATTCAAACTTGATAAGACAAATTCCCAACTCTAATTATATGTAAGGATAGTGAATGGTATACTCTTGCCCATCACAAAATTTAACCTTGGAAGTTGGACGAAGGAGTAAAACACAATTTGGAACACACTACACATATAAAAGCTCTTCCCATCCAACCCGAATCTATTTTCAATATCCCACTTTCACTCCGGAGTTCCCACACCAATGTATGTACTTTCTTTTAACAACATACAATCTAATTATTACCTTCAGAGGTTCCTAATGCCAAAACACAATTAAAACATGCCATTTACACATTCATAAATCCGCTAGATTTTTTCACCATCTCCCTTGAATTCGTCCCTTAAATCTACTTCTAATCCTATATCTTCTTTTCTAGAGTTCATAGCACAATTTGGAATTCATTAGTTTTAAGAAAAAAATCAACATTTGCAAGGTAGATGAAAGTTATGGTAGCTCATTTTTGTGATTAAACAATATTTTTTCCTTGGGTACCCTTTATTAAAATGTGTATGGTGATTAATACATCCTTAGATCTATTAATTGGGATTTATATTTAAACTAATAATTTCATTATGAAGAGAATATGTGGTTATTTATTGATAAGAAATACATTTTTAATAGTAATGGACTTTTGAAGTCGAAAAATATGGACTAGTCATCTAACTGGAATACCACAAAATAATTTTTTTTATATTGATTCACATTCCAAATTTGTTATTGGGACTCAATATATAATGTAGTTTAAAATGATAAACTCATATGAAGAATTTTTTCTTTGAAAACCTTAATTGTTTATTAGCTAGGGACTTTTGAATGGTTAAAATTTGACCATATTTCCATAAGTCCATATGAATTGCAATTTTTGTTTGTTTATCAATTTGTTTGTCCCAAAAATATATTTTTTGAAAGTTCGAGATGGAACATTATTTTTATGGACTTTGTGGGTTTTGTTTTTGGGATTTTCCAAATTAAAAAATGACATCAACTACATTAAATATAAGTTTTTATATAGATTTGGTAAGGTTTGTAGGGGATTGAACATGTATTATGCAAAGATTAGAATAATAATGTTTTTAAAAGTAACGACCATGTCCAATTGAATCCATTACTAGAATTCCTGTTTTTTCAAACTGAAAAAGTTGACTATATGGGTTTTTTTACTAGAGGACATGTATTTTTTACTAGAGGCCAATGGCTCAAATAACAATGGGTATTTTTTTACTAATCAATTTGACTAAATGACCAATTCGACAACTATAGTCAAATCGGACATCTGGTCAAATTGGACTTTAAAATACCACCTAATCAAAGTGGTTAGTGGCTTAGTTAATAAGACCACCCAATTTAATCAAATTGGCAAGTGCCTTAGTCAATAATGACATCTATTATATTCAATCAATAGGGCTAACTAAAGAGGCCTGTTCAAAGTGGCCAATGGCCTAATCAAAAGGGCCAATTACAAATTTTAGTACTAATTGGGTATCTTGGGACTACATTTAACATTTTGACTATGTTTGACCAATTAGAACAAAGTTGGAAAATGTAAAAGTTAGCTAATCATAACTAAATGAATCATAACCAAATTAGTTATGATTAAACTAACTATATATACATGGTTTATCTAATTATGGTTAAATTGACTATATTGAAATTAATCATGGCTCAACTACTTATGAAAAATTAATTAAAAATTATAATTAACCATAATTAATTTAATCATGGTCAATTTAACAATAATTGGTTTAGTTTTAATAGGTTTAGACATGATAATTATTTTAATTATAATTAATTTAACCAATATTAGTTGGGCCATTGTTGGTTTTGCCATAATGAATTTCACCATGCTCATTATAAGCATAACTAAATTAACTATATTTATTTCTAACTTATTCTTATTTTACCCAATAAATTTCACCATAATCAATATACCTGTAATTAATTTAAAATTATTGTCACTTTAGCCATGGTTGGTTTTGCAATAATTATTTTAAACAATTTTTATTTTAGCCATAATTATTTCACTCATGTTTATTTTAGCCAAATTCATTTTACTCATGGTTAGTAGTTTAACCATGGTTGGTTTTGCCATAATTTGTTTTTCATTAGTTAATTTAGCCAAATTAACTTTATTAGTGGTTAATTTAGCCAAATTTATTTACTCATAATTAGTTTCACCATTTCTAGTTTAGGCATGTTTAATTTTGCCATAAATATTTAAACCATTTTGATATTAGCCATAATTATTTCATTCATATTTATTTTAGCCATAAATAATTTCTACATAATCAATTTTCCCATAAAAATTTATTCATTGGTTAATTTAGCCATATTAATTTTATTCATGGTTAATTTAGCCAGTTTTTGCTTACAATAAATTATTTATTTATAGTTAGTTTGGCCATATTTATTTAGATTTGGTTAATTGAACCATAATTAGTTTAGTCATGGTTATTTTTCCATAATTATTCTAATTATGGTTGGTTTAAACATTATTTTACCAATCATTAATTTTTCCTAGGTTACATTAGCCACCTATTTAACTTATATAATGTAAGTATGTGGGTAAATAATCTAAATGCAATTAGCTTATATGTAAGTGTATTTATTTGTACATACCTTACCTATATTCCACCTATTTACTTATATTTTAGCATAGTTATGACATTCTTGGTGCGGGAATGTTATGGAAGCCCAAAGAAGCACGAATTTTAACGAATTTTAACCACGTAAATTCGTGAATTTTAAAGTGCAAAATGACGAATGTCATTACTATGTATTTAAGCATATAGGTGATTTAGTTACATAGGCTAGGGTAGGTCATTTATATACGTATGATAAGTTAATAGTTGTTTGTCATCCTACAAATGATGAACGATATAAATAGATGCACCACAAACATCCAAGACATAAGAAATACTTTAAAAAGGAAGGTCATTTGGGATGAGCCAATTGAAAAGGCCAAAATTCAAAATGAAATAAAATTTTCCTACCTTGGTCATTCAGGTGTAAAGTTAATTTAATTGGTGTACATTTAAGCTTAGTAAAGGTCATAGCTTAGGTTGTTTAGCTTACTTTAGACTTTTATACCTAGTTGTTAGTTATAGCCTCCTAGACTTAGACCTAGGAATTTAGGTTGTAAGTTCCTAAACATAGAGACCTTAGGAGTAGGTATCTTATTTTAGGTCTAACTTAGGTTATTTAGGTTATATCCATGTGGCATAGCTTGGTGGCCAATGTTTAAATGCCACATGGCATAACTTGGTGGCCAATGTTTAAATGCCACATGGCTTTACATGGGTGGCCATTGTTTAAATGTCACATGGCATATGCTTAATCAAAATGGTGTTTGACCAATCAAAAAATCATTTGATTGTTATATTGATTAGTCAAAAATATTAGTCGAAATGACTAATCAAAAGTACCAATCGAAATGACTAATAAAAAATGCCAACTTACGTTTGGCCAAAAAATACATGGCCCAATCACAATGGACAAGTTCGAAATGACTTGTCCAAAATGACTGGGAGGTTTTTTTTTATGCTTGACCAGAATGGGTCTTTTTTGACCAAAATTTTTAGTAAAAAAAATAGGAATTCTAGTAGTGATCATTTTAAAGAATCTTGTATAGACTGATAGGGAATGTAAAAACTACCAAAAATGAGCCATTACAAGCATTTTTCACCAACCACACAAAACAAAAAGTACTTGATTACACACATTGAAATTCAATACTTGCAAACTTTCCAAAAACAACAAACATGAGTAATACATTTAGCTTTTCTTCAAGACCACCAAAACACTTAGTTTGATTCAACTCCCACTATTTTTGGTCCAAGCTTTTCCAATTTCTCGCCACCATAGAAACCAATGAACGAATATTTGGCAAAGCTTCTAAATTTGCTATGAAAAGCAAACAACAAAGATGATAAGCTTGTGAGCTTACCAATAAAATAAGTAGACCTAATGCCCACATTTCCTCTATTTTCATCAATGAAAGTACCTACAACCATAAAACAAAACAAGCAAAATACCAACTACTTGAAGCAAACATAACCACCATATTCTTGAATGATCAACATTTCACATCGTGTCAAATTAGGGTAATCCTAGTTTTCTTTTTCACTTTTTCATCTTATTGCTCATTTTACGTCACACTACAACATTTGCACATTGCTAATGTTTTTCTTTCTTCATAGTTTTTTCCCATCTTTAAGTTGTAAAAATTTATTAGTCACAATCAATAATAAAATTGCTTTAAACACCATCTCCATTTGATACATCCATAGGCTGAATTTTTTCATGTTGAACTATGTGTTAACTCTTAAGCAATTTTTTAAAACATTGTGGGCCCTTAACATGAAGAAATCAAAGTCACATACATAAAAAAATACATTCAATATCTATCCATAGTGGTGTGCAATATTTAATTGATTATGAATATGTGATTATATCATCACATACTTATAAGTAAATGTGCATAAACATGTAAAAATGTCCGTCAACAATTTTTTCTCTTCACAAGTCCTACTACTTTGTTATTGTTTCATTGCTTCTAGGATAGTGCCCACAAATTCCCCAAAACAAGGAATTATTACTTCACCAAGAGTCGTCAAGGCACCTTATCATAGATGAAACTATACATTCCAAGAAGGCAACTAATTGTCAATAAGCATGACTTGATAAAACATCTTGCATTAAGTAAGAAATACATAAAAGTTTAATAAAAACTAATGGCCAAAACCATCACACGGAAGACAAAAAAGAAAGCCAAAGAAAGGCCAAAAAATGTGCAGCCCACAAGAACCAAAAAAAAGGAGAGAGCTTATCTCTCTTGTGGTAGGAAGCTATCTCACCCACAACTGCTCTAATGTTGCCAACATGTAAATCGTGAGATCTAATAGTAATAGGAGGTTTAGAACAAGCATCTCCCACCAACATAATTTTCTTCTTTATAGCAAAGGCTAAAGCACGTTGAAAAGCAATACTAACAAGTTGCTTAAAAAACTGAAAATAAATAAGTGGATGAATGAATTATTTCAAAAATTGTTGGAAACTAGAATCGCCAATTATCAACAAGATTGAATACATGTCCAACACTCCTACAAACCAACTTATTCACTAGTTGGCATCCTAGACAATTTTGAGGAAGCTGCTACTGTTTTCATTGGGCCATTTTAAACCAAAACTTAACATTTCCAATCTAAAACATCGGATCTCATCTTTAGGATTTCTAGAAGCAACCATTTACATTTACCATTACAATCAGTCTGCTTGTGTTTTATCTATACTCTATGGAGAAAATTTAATTGAAAGTTAGGGTTCATGCCAAAAAAATGATTTTCTTGGTGAAATTTCACCTAATTGTGATTCTGATTTTTATTTTTATTTTTTTTCAAATTGCTGGAACTTGTGGTTATTGCAAAAAATCAACGACCCACTTCACACTAGCAGAAACCCTCTTAGAATTTGTGTCATTGTAATTGGAGGGCATGTCATAGTGTGAATTATTTCTCCGCCCCACAAGAGGGAATTCTATTTTCACAGCAAGCCTCATAAAAAATGTAAAGCCTTGTTTTGTAAAGGTTGAATTGAGTTTTATTCCATGTAAAAGCCCATGAATGAGAGCATTATAGAAATGCACTTGCACTTGACTTTCATCTCATGAACCCTCATTTGACAATCATTTGTTCTAACACTAGATGTGAAAATTAATATTAGTGTTTGAGATTTTCCTACTCTCATTATAGATCCTCTCCAATAATCCAAGATGGAATTTGAATTCACAAACAATGGTGTATCAATCATGTTTTTGGGATCGTGGAAGACTCAATCAAATGGAATTTTAGGATTTTTATGTATTGCATAAGTTTTTATGCATAAAAGGGGGGGTTTTTTTTTTTTCGGTTGTGTGCTAGTTATCATGTTGGCACATACAACTATTGATGTCCACACGCATAAAATAAATGATAAAGAACTATCTTGAATCACATTGAAACAATTTGTTCAAAATACAATTCACCTACAAATATTAAGAATCCAAGCCCAAACCAAGAAATGGTATACAAACAAAGCAATGTGCCACAATGAAACTTGTATAAAAACACAAAAACTTACAACAATAAACTTGTATCTTCTATCACTTTTGATGAGGACACACACCCAATTCACACTTCAATTGGTTCCAAATTAATATTCAATTTGGTATATTAACCTAGATTAAAACCTAATCAAAACTTAATGAAACTAATTAACATAACACACTTAACACAAAAGAAAACTATTTCTCACAAGGAATGCCATCCTAATAGGACCTTTCCACCATCAAGTAGGGGGGCTAGGGCAAATGTGAAAGGGATGAAGGTATGTATGAGCATACATCACATAAGCCTTCCAATTTGTAAGATTTAATTATTTCAAAAAAATCATCATAAGTCCAAGCTTGTCTTAATGTAATTGTTTCAAAACTCCATTTAAAATGGGTTTTGAATGTTTTTCATGCGATTTCAAATCTTTGCATCCATGACCAAGACATTTTGTAACTAAGCCTTACAACCTTCAATATTTTCCATGATTTGAAGTTCAATTACATATGGCAACTTAACACAATTTAGGAGAGATCTCCTTCATGGTCAACCCAACATGGCCATTTCTTTGTCCATGACATTGTTACATTGATTAATCAATGGATAAGAAATATCATATTCAATCATTGCCAATCATGATATGTGATCATCAATGTGATTAAATGTTTTTTGGTTGGGTCTATGTGTCATGTTTTAACTTGAAGGAAAATAGTAATGTAAACAAATTAATTGGATAAGATTAATTATGGATGAAAGTTTGAAATTCTTTATTTGAATTGAATCTTCTATATTTCCAAATTTTTGACATTGTATAAATTACATATATAATGGTGGATTCCAAATTAAATTTAATGATATTACATGTATTATTGAATCTTTAGAAATTATTTTCTACATCAGTTGTGCTTCTACATATGAATTAATTACTAGTGTATTTATTAAGGTAGTTTGTTTCATTTGTCATACATTGAGATCTCCCAAACCATGATGCCTCTCACCATGCGCTTGGTATCATTTGGAAAGCCTTCAATAGGTGGGATTCCTTAGAGGTAATTTTGTGATTTTTGAACCCATGGTGCAAGATATATTGGAAATAAAGAACAATTTTGAAGGAGAAATTAATTGGGTAATGAGTTTTCACTTCAGTTAGTAGCACATGCCACATTAATATATGTTATATATGCATTCATTAATTAACTAGTTATAAATTACAAGTTGACTTGAATAGATACATATCAAATTTTAGATATAACATAATCCTTTCATTATTTAAATTCATATAAATTAAGACTTGTGAAATCAATAAACAATGATTATTATTGTACATCAATATATTATAGTATTGTGATGCATATGAATGGTAGTTATAACATCAGCGTGCTCATCATTATAACATTTAACGCAAGGAAGACATTTGGAACCCAAAACAAAATGAAGACATTAAAGATTTTTGCGTTTGAAACCTCATTGTTGGAATTGTGCAAGCTACATGTGATTGGAACCTTTAGGGTTTATAAATAAATTGTTGCACAAATCATATGATACTATTATTTTTTCTAACATAACATATAACTTTTCAGTTTAAATTTAAATGAAAATATCTTATAAGCTCTATTAAATAACACATTTGTGGTCTTATTTATCCCTAGAACACCCCCATGTTTAACTCTTTTACAATCTACCAATAATGAATGTATGACAATTAGTATACACATTCTAAATGGGTTGAAACATTTTAATTTCAACAAAATGGTGTGACACAACTTTTAACCCCATATGATTAGGCAAATGCTAGATGAATTGGTGAGTATGCATTTTATCTCTAGCTTCACCTTCATCCACTAATACATATTTTGCAAACTTCCTACATGCAAAATAAAAGACCTTGACAATTTTCACTAGTCTATATGTTTCTAAAATAACTTTTTCAAGTTTTCTTTCATTTAAAAAAATTCACAAGGGGTTTGAGTTACTTCCTCCATTGTACACCCATGTCTCCCATTTGCATTTTTGATTGATTTGTTACTTGGAATTGCTGAAATATTTTTATTTGGAAAAACATCATTTAGCAAGTTTTGGTTGATTAGGTGTTTAGTTCCATTTTCCCCTTCTTGTTGTGTTTTTTGCAATTAAATTTGCCAAATGTACAACTAGAATTATGTGATAATTGTCAAAGGCATTATTGGATTCAACTAGCATTTGTTTCTAGATGGATTTGCACCAATAAGTGAATTTTACATTTAAATATGGTTAAAAAAAAGGTTTTTAGGGTTATAATTGTCAAATCATTTCTAAACTAAATAAAAATCATCAAATTTGTACATTAGATTTTGATAAGTACACAAGTGATATAAAAAGATGATTAAAACCTTTTCCATTCATATCTTGATAATAATCAAATTTTGATCAAATCTTCTTACATTATGCATAGATGATCACCATTTCAGCTAAACAAACAAAATTGAATGAGAAACAAAAAAAAAAAACACTAGTTCACACACACTAAATCAAGCACAACACCCAAAGTTTAAAAATATGATCAAAGTCATCTTCTAAATCAAAGAAAAGGCACGGTATGGATCAAATGTTAGGGACAAAATCTGTATATTCCTACTCCTTCCAATTATTAATGGACTTGATAGGTTTCAAAAATGGGCATGAGAGTGTTCAAGAAATTATTTTTCATCAAGATATTTTCCTTTTTTTCAATTGGTGTAAATCGATTCTTCCTAACTCTTTTACTTAAAACCATAAACCCTAAAAAAAACTAGGCAACTTGACAAAGAAGCAGTTCATTTGCATAATAATGGCTCTCCCTTTTAAAATGAAATCTGTAAAAATGGTTAATATTATTCAACATACTAAATTGTAAAACACATGGTGATGATTGACATGGTGAAACTCAAGTAGATCTTTCAGTTGTTAGATATGTTTGTACATATTGTATTGTGAAATATCTTGCACTTTAGAATGGCTTTAGAATCTAGGGATATCAAAGATTATCCCATTTGTGGGTGCATCACAATAACAATTGTATGTAATTTGTACCTCGAAAGGTAGAACAACAAACAAACTTCCCCAAATTGTGAACTTAGGAAAGTTACAACCACACCAACTTCACAAGTTAACATACATTCAATAGGAGCAACAAATGAAATGCTGCATTGTAACACAATGCCCAATAAAGAAAAATATTTTTACTTTAAAAAGAAAATTGTACTTGAACTATGATTAACATCTCAAAAACAAATTTATACAATATTTTCAAAAGAAAAAACTGATCTAATGATTAGAATCTTCCCCTATAACCAAAACGTGTAACAAGGGTCGATTTTTTTCCCAATTGTTTTTTGGGAAAGAAATAGATGAAAAAATAGCCTATGGGCAAGTTCTTCAAGCCAAATGTCATGAAGAAAAAAAGATTGTTTTTTAGGGAGAAAAAAAAACAAAATGGTAGTTTCAACCATGTTCCCCATGGAGCAACTTTCCATGAGAAAAAAATTTCCTTGAAGAAAGAAAAAGGCTAAGTTTCCTTGGTTGCCAATAATTGCTTTCGCTCTTTCTTCGTGGGGCTTCTTCGCGAAAACCAGGAGTCGTGTTGTGTTGCTTCCGCCATCCCAAGAAGTTCCGTCACGAATTTCTGGTAAGGAATCTCTGCCCTTGTTTTTGTCTTACAAGCAAAAGAAACACTCCTTCTGTGTTTGCTGCTTTTTTGTGTGCAGGAGACTGAGCACGGGAATGCCTGTTCCATTATTCGTAAGCTCGTTGCTCAGCTTGATCGTTAGGGTTTTTCAGGAGACAGAATTATAATGAATGTTCCATAGTATGCAACTAGTCAATCTTCCCCACATTTGCTGTGGTGAAGCATTACGGTTTATGTGGAGAAGAAACTCAGTATGTTCTTGGAACCAGTGAGGGTATTTACGGTGAGGATGGCTTTCTTACTCATGTCCTGAGTGCTGAACTACGTTTGCTTTGAATCCAAACAGGTATGTTGTCCCACCGATCTCCTCTAGGGTTTTGCAGGAGACAGAATAATGGATGTTCGCAGCATACAACTACTCAATCTTCCCCACATTTACTGTGATGAAGTATTAGGGTTTATGTGGAGAAGAAATTCAGTATATTCCTGCAACCAGTGATGCTAACGTACCTCAAGGAATCCTTTCTTACTCATGTCCTGACTGCTGAACTAGGGTGCTTTGAATCCAAACAGGTTGATGTTGTCCCATTTAATCTCCTCTCAGAATCTTGTAGAACAGGGTCTTTAATTGAAAAGTGAATTTGGAGGACTTGTGACTGCACTCTGTTGATTTTTTGTTTTTTTTTGTCCATAGACACCTCATCAGCAGTGAGTTTTAGAGTGTGGGCGACTGACAGTGCTCCTATTTGTGTGGTAGGTCTCTTGTATCAGTGATTGTACCAAATCCCAAGTTCCTAGTCTTAAACAATAGTCCACAATATGACTTGGATCTCCATACTTCCAGACTGTCGTTTGAGTTAGCCAACATTATGGCTGGAGTCTTTCTGTGACTGCTGGTTTGGAGAGAAGTTTTGACCAAACATTCTTGTCATGTTAGTTTTTTTGTTTTATTGGAACTGGCTGAATGCTTATTTTCAAATTGTTTGTCATGGAGCTTTCTCTGCAATCTCATGCATGTGTTTTCCAGTGGCTTTAGAAGATGTTCTGCATCCAGCTAGTCACCCTGGAGGCATATGCTTAAAGGATATGTTCAGAGTTGGGGATGCCCTGACCCTACCCGCTATGTAGGCTTCTGTATGCCTTAGGTATAGATGCTTGGTTGTACAGGGACAATCTAAAATGAAACGATGCCTACTCTCACAAGCTTGTTGCAGCTTGAATCAGAATACTATTCTTGAGCTATGTCTCTTGACTGTTATCCCACTTTCTGACTTTTCTCATTGCTACTGCAAATGCAATAGAAACAACAGAAACTCAGGACACAGATATTTGTATTATGGTACTCCCAAAGATTTGAATAGTTATTGTATACTTATTTGCATGCACCATTGGGAGTGGATGGCAGAAGGTCATTGCTATATGAGCAAGGTGATGGTCTAGCACACTGTGAGTCACTCTTCAAAAGGATATTGCCACACTCATTCTTTTTGTGTTAGTTTGGTTTTGCTGGAACTGACAGAACAGTTACTTTCAAATGGCTGTTATGGAGTTTTGTGTATCATCTCATAGATATGGTTAATGTATGAGATTGACTGCCACCCACTGCCAAGAGCTGATGAAGTCACTGGGGATTGTGATATCTGATTATGAACATACATGTTGTGGTTGGTGGTCACTGGACAAGTCTGGTGACTGTGACTGTTGTGGAAACCACTCAGGTTTTTGAGTGTTGATTAGGGTTGGGTCTTCTCTTTTCCTGTTCCTGATATTCTTCTGGATCCAAGGTCTCTAATAACCTGATCATTAGGCCATCTCTCAATTGTAATCAGGTTGTCTTAAACCATACGTATGGAGAAGTTCTCAAAACTTGTGGACATATTTGCTGCCTTTTGATTCTATCATTCTTAATGAAGATTGCAGATGATTGCTTCTATGTGAGTCTTTACAAGCTAGTTTCATGGGCTGTTGATTGCAGCTTGGAAGCGAGAAGAGTACCAATAAGACTGGTATTCCTTGTTTTTTCTTGTGTAGAGACCATTTTTCACCCAAGACAAACAACAGAGGCTAAAGAGGGAAAAAGAAAACAAAATGGGGGGATCTCCATCAAAGAAGATTGAGGAGGTCCTGCAGAATTCATCAGCATTTCATGCAGCAGTGGAAGCAAGCTTTGAGGACTGCATGGGCCTGGCCCAGCATGCATTTCCAGGCCTCCAAGCATATCAACTTCTGGATGCCTCAAGTCAAGTGTATGTCAAAATGGCTTCAGATGAAGGTGATATAGCCTCTCGATACAAAGAGAGATTGCTCCCTCATCCTCCAACACAATTTGATGTTGATAAGGCTGTGCAGAAGGAGAGGCCTTTTGAAGGAGGCAGGAAGGCGCTGCCCCTTGAAGAATTCCATGCCTTTGCCATAACTTTGTTTAGAGACATGGGATTGAGTACTGCTTACCATAGGCTCGCCCTGTATGTTCCTCTGGGTGGTGTTGCTGTCCTCTGTGCACATGAGACAGCAAAGAGGCTCCCTATCATAGGTCCTGTTTACAGAGCTGCCGGTCCTCTCATGCCAACCCTGTTACTTGGATCAGTTTTAGGTGTTGTGGTATCTAGACAATTGAGTCCCAGTTGAATGTCATGAACATTTGTACAGCTTTTTTGGATTGTATATTGTACTTCTAGCCTTCAACCTCACAAGAGCTTGTTACAAACCAGTATTATAAACACCCTGCATTTACAGAGGAACCCAATTGTCAAATGGATTAGTTTGTGTTAGTAGTGGGACCTGTTTTGTATTGCCAATTGGGCTTCAGGACTTTGTGAAGTTAGTATGTAGTGCTCTTTACAATCTGCAGAGTGTAACAGATTCATGCTTGCAGGATTAAGCTGCAAAAGGAGCAATTGTTTGGTGAATTGAAGAGCTTCAGGTAGGTTAAGGATATCCACAGGTTCTATGTAGAAATTCATTATATCACTCTTCATGTCAGAGGAGAACTCTCTGGTTCCACTTCCCTACTACTGCTATTTTCTAGAAGTTTCTGGACTGTAACTGTTTTTCATTAGCCATAGTAGTTAGGATATTCACTGAATTGGTTATATGCACATAATGCATGCATTTAATTATCCTGGCTCTGTAGTCTTGTATTTAGGTTCTTGTCTTTTGGTGTTTGCTAGGTATGTAGATAGTAAACCCTTCACTCTAAAGATCTGCAAAACTATTGATGGTCAAGCCACTGATGCCAATTGCCAAGCCACTGCTGGCAAGTTAGGCTGGGACTAACAGCAAGCTGATATCTACAAGACATCATGTCAGGGAAAAGAGGAATTTTTAGAGACATATTCTATATTTTTAGTTAAACGATTTGTCAGATTTAGATCAAAGAGAGAAGGGGGTTGTCTTACATATTGTCTATTTCTGGCTACAAGGAAGAATGCTACTTAATGAAAATACATCTTAGAATACAGGGCACAGCAGGGGTGATGCAACTTGGACAACAGTTGAACTAGTATGTTGTTCTACTAGAGTGCCATTCACACCAATTTACTGGTCTATCAACTTAACATATGCACTGCACCAAGAGCGCACTTGATTAGTTTGGTGACTAGTTTGCCATCTAGAGTATCTCCAATGCAGTATAGTATCCAGGTCTGCAATGGCAAAATGTTGATAAGTTTCCCACCCAAACCCATCTCACAAAATTTTAGCCTGCCTCATCATTGAGGCTCCCTGCTCTGGCAATGAGGTCCTTTGTGCTCATCACCAAGAGCCCTGCTATCAGTGCGAGAGAGCCAATTTGTTTGCTTGCAGTTTTTTTCCTTTTGGGTTCCTTCCCTTGTTTGACATTTTGTTTGGTTTTGTTCAAGAGCATTATGAGTGATGGAGAATTTGGTACACATACAATGATAGACCCTTTTCATTGAGTCCTTTCCATAGCTGTCTTCTGGACTGGCTGCTACTTCCACCTGGAGCAGAATCTTCTGGTCACATCCTCTTGTCTGCCATCAAAAGTTGACAGTGCCCTTGAAGACCTTTTACACCTAGTGGGAGGAAATGTCACCAGATTTCTGAACTCTCTTTCATTTCTACTGTTGAAGAATAACCCTTAGAAATCTTGAGTGTGGCTGCAGTGGAATTTTCAGCACCAACAATTTTTTCCAACTTATATTTGTCTCTGGATAGGAGGAGGACCACAGTGAGAAAAAACTTGCCTAGAGAATGAAATGAGATGTGAAAACACAAAGGTAACTTGAGCTATGGAAAAGACTCGTAGTCAAGCTCTTGGTGACACTGTCTCATGTTGCCTGTTCACTGCAAGCTAATGGTTTCAAGATGAAGAAGACCAGAAAATCAACAACCACATGTAACCCTAACAAACAGAGAAATGAACAACCCAAAAGCTTGCAAACAAAGCTTCACACAGACCAGAGGGGCAAAAAAAACCAGCAACAAATGGGTTCATGACTAGATCATCAAGACACAAGAAATCTCGAAATGAAAACAGAGTTGACAAAATCACAAAACAAAACAAAACAGGAGATGAAGAACAAAAAGAAAACCAGACCTGGAAACAATCCCAAAGTTGTTTTTTTCCCAATGTCTTGATGAGGAATCCGAGAGACAAACTTAACAGGGCTGCATCACATGGTTATGGTGCAGCACCATAGCCCTTGACTGGTTTGCAACTGGCAAAATCCCCAGCAATTTTAGTTTTGCCGGGTGAATTCAACTATCTGCGGTGGAGATGCTCTAATCTGTCAAGCACCTACGATGTTCCAGATCCCTGAAAATGCAGTGACAGTAAACACTAATTGGAAACCCAGCAGCTTAGGGCACCTTCACCCTATTGAATAGGTGCACCTTCAGCAAGGGCATTTAATGCTAATGGAAAGAGACCTGAGCAGCACCCCTCGCTGCACCTTCAGCTTGGGAATTCTATGCCAAAGCTCAAGCTCTGGTAACTCAATTGAAAGATGCCCTTACAGATAAGTATGGCATGAAACAGAATAATTGAAGGAATATTCCCCAGTCACCCATTCGTCCCTTATCTGCAGCAAACCTTGCAACTGTATGCAGCATGATATATGCCCACTAAACACAGTCCCTGAGTTTTGGGAGCTTTTGAGGGTATGAAACCAACACAATGACTATCACCATAATACACATCCAGCAGATGCTCAACTAGTCCAAATTCCTTTGATTATTAGCAAGGGAGGGCCTCTAACAAAAGCCCGAGCATTCACCAATTCGACCATAACTAAGTCAATTTTGAAACTATACCATTGGGTTTAATTGTGTAAACTACCTATCATACAACCTAAATAGCCAAGTTACAAGGACTGAACTTAGGTTAGCAGCACCGGTGTTGGACGGTTCTCCCTTTTGTGAGAACCGCCGGTTCTGGTTATCACAATCATTTAAAACAACCTTCAAGGTTCTCATAAAAAACCAATTTCGATAACCTTTAAGGGGTTCAGATTTTTGGACCAAAAAAATCCCACCGGTTTTCAGCCCTGTCGGTTCTCATAAAAATTAATAGCCCCGGTTTTCAGCACCGGTTCTCACAAGCCGGTTTTCAAAAATTTTAAAATCCAATATTTTTAATTATTTAATTTAATAAGAAATTTTAATGAAAATTTTTAAAAATAAATTAATTGCTTCCAAAACATGAGACAAATGCAAAAAAATTAAAATTTTATTTAAAATTTCTTCTTGTTTGAATTCACCTTGAAATTTTTGTAACTTTTCTTCTAATTGTTCATCCATCTCAATAAACTTTACTAAATCACTAGAAGATTTACAACCAACTTTGCCACCATTAAGCCAATTTTTGTTAACAAAAAATAATTTCTCTAAGTTTTCTAATTGTAAACGACAAAGTTATGTACAATTCCAACATCTTCCTTTAACTTGGAAATCATTGTGATGACATTGTTGAAGGCATCACTAAATAACCAATGATCTTTGGATTGGTTTAGAATACAAGCAATAACAATTGTAGACAAGCAATCACCAATTGTTTGACTAATACGCGGAGTGATAATAGGAGGAACTCGGCCAAAAACACGGACAATAATTTGTGAATTGTAACAAAATACAATGGCCTTTCAAAATAATAAGGTTTCTTGAAACAAGATTATTTTGCTTGCAAACTTGCACAATATTTAACAAACTATTGTTGTTCTACAAAAACAAAATAGATTGCAAACTTAGAAGCCAAATCCTTTAAACAAAAGTAATTAAAAAAATACTTTGTTTGGACAAGAGCGTTTTGCTTTCTTGGATAAATTCCAAAATCAATGCAGGATTTAGTCCATTCTTATCTTCCTTTTCCAAATTTCTTTGGCCAAGTTATGCACTTTTGTAAATCAAATTTGGTTGACTTAATAGAAATATGTTTCAAGTTTTTATAAAAAATTTCTTCAAATTGTTTAAAAATGCTTGACCAAAGCAAATGTTTTGGAAACTTTCCTCCATACTAAAAACTTCACAATTCACCACAAATTTTAAAATTGTTGTCATGACATTCAAATTTGCACCTTCATCCTCAACATACATAATAATTTTCTTCCTTACATCATATTGATCTAATAATTCAATCAAATTTCTTACCATAGCCTTGTAGTTTCATTTGCTTCAAACAATCCTATTGTAATATGTTGAAGCTGCTACTCTTCATTCAAAAAATTATGTGCACCCTTTAACATCCACAAATCAAAACTAACTATTGTAAAATAACATTGTTTCAATTTAGGTAACACATATTTTTGTTCCGTCTTCTCCACCAAACCAACCAAAACCTCATGTGAAAACATTTTTCTTAATGGAAACACAATTCTTAAACATAAATGCATTACAAGCCATTTCAACCAAGTGCTTTCAACAAATTGAATAGGAAGATGATTTTTAACAATCAAAAAGGCAAAGTTTTGCAAAAATTGCTTTTGTTGCACAACGTTCTTTTTAAAAGGATCTTTTGCTTTGTGATGCAACATAGATATTTCACTATCTCACATTTGCTATTAAATTTCCTATGATGAAATGGGCTGAACCCATGAATGGCCTAATGATCTTGAATATGAGTTCATTAATTAGGGTTGGAAGTTGTGTGGTCTTTTGTATTAGTTATGTTTTGGAATCATATGTGTATGGCTGAAACCTAAAATCTTTTATGAATTTTGTTATTCATAGTTGTAGTTGTTGTCCTTCTATAAATGTTTTTGGGCATATGCATTGCTCTAGGAGGTCCATTTGGTTTTATTTTGCAAGTCATATGTTTTCATTTGTGGTTGGATTTCTCCCTAGATTTTTAAGGTAAGTTGTTGCTTGTGTATAGTTGTTGTTGGATTTGTCCTTAGATTTAAGGTTAGTTGATTATGTTCACCTGTGATTGGATTTTTCCCTGGATTTTAAGGTCAATTGTTGATTTTCTATGATTGAAAATCTGCCCAGTCTATATTGTTATCATTTTTCATGTGTTGAGGACTTGTGTCATTTGTAATGCTAAGCTAGATCAAAGGTATGTTTGATGCTTTGTCCAATGTCAAGTGCCCGAACGCCCAATTCTAAAGATTTGTCCCTAAATATTAAGGTCAATTGTTGATCTCCTATAATTGGAAGTTTGTTCAATCCATTTTGTTATCATATTGTCATGTTATTGAGGACATAATGTTCAGGTCAAATGTTTTGTTCAACCATATGAAGGTTTTTGTGATGGTCTGTCCAATGTCAAATGCACAAAAGGCCAATCCTGAGGAAATAGATTGTTGCAAATGTGAGAAGTAGGCATTAAGTACATAATTGTTGCAAGTTAGACGTAATTTCGTAACATTTTCAAATTTAAAATTTTATTTCTTTAAGTACTATAGATGCTGGCTGAGAGGCCCATTGGGGAGATACTCGTACACCAACAGACACTCTGCACCCTCTGCACAGTAGCCCAAGAGACCAACCAAGTGTCTGTGCTTCACCATGGGAAGGACCTGCTTGGAATCTCTGCTTGGAATACATTCAAGCCTTTGCTGCTCACAATCGCAGCTTCCATTCTCTTGACTGCAATCTTTGTCCCATCTTCAAGCTCCTGTTTGTACACCACCCCAAATCCACCTCTGCCCAACACATTCTCCTCTGCAAAATTGTTGGTGACAGCTCGCAGGACTTGGATTGATATCAGCATGTTGCCATCACCTGCCTCCATCACCTGTGCAATATAACCATTGTTTCTTGACAATCTAATCCCTAAACCCTGAGCATTATCCGGATCTCGCCTTTCTAAAAAACTTAAACCATAGTAGCCAAGAACCCCCCATATTTTCAAAAAAACATTGACATTAACTGGAATGGGAATAGCTAACATCTGTGTGCAGGCAGGCAAAGCAATTCTTAAGCTTCTCACAAGCACATTACCTACCATAGGACTTTAGTTCCAAGAATAAGCTTTGTTAGACCTCAAAAAAGTGCAAATAGAGCAAGGAAAATGAACTTGATGCTTGAGCATTCTAACCTCCATTCACCATAACATTCTCCTCTGGAGCAACAATTGAGCTGTGAACACCAGGCAGTTGCTGGTGAAGCGGCATGGCTGAGTCATCCTCAGAAACCATTTCAATCCCCAGCACAAGGGCTCTTTCCCCAACTTCTTCTGAATCAATCTCTTCCCAAAGTGGCACCATCCAATCCATTGCACCAGGTAAAGGACCAGGTAAATCACATAGTACCAGATGAACAACATCCTTGACTAGTGGGAACAGAGCACAACTCTTAGAAGCACGTTTTGCCTTTGCTGTGACCTCTCTTTTGAAAGCATCTACATCTTCCATAGACTTGACATGGTTAAGGACCAGTTCTGGGTCATTCAAATTGCGGAAAATTGGTTTATGATGACCGGGGGGATAGGCATAATGAACAGGAACTTTGCCAATAGCATGTAATGCTGCATCATATGCTCTCATTGTTTCATCTTCTGATTCAAAAGTTCCAAGCCAAATTCTTTGCTTCCACCCAGCTGGCCTAATTTCTGATCGATATTTGTTATTTTTTGTATCAGGATAGCGGACTCCCTCCTTCTTTGTCTGTTTGGCTGCCACTTGACCAACAATTTGCACTTGTGCCTGAATTCCTTCATTGTTCCCATCCCTGCAGAGGAAGATTCAAAAATAGACAGGCATGATTTAGAAGCGGAAAACATAAGCATCAACAGCCTTCCAAACCCAAAGTACCATCCAGGTGAAATAGGACTATCAGACTAAATTTTTCTGAAACTCAAAACATTCACCACCAACTAACATAGTCAAGGTTGCAAATCAAATAAATCCAACAGGTTCCATTGGATCAGCATTGCCAAACAGTTCTTGTGGTCTCACTGAGGCCAGAAAGAGTTGGCATAACATCAATCCCCAGATGGATGCTACATGACCTGAGATATGTCTGCAATATGACTTGCAGGAATGACACCATTCTGGAAAGATATCAGGCACACAATTAAAGTGCAATATGAAACTTCCAAAACAAGCCCCTAGAGCTAACCTCATCCAAAATACTGTAAAAGTGGAACAGAATTGGACCATAACACACAGATAGAATAAGGCCTCCATTGGATGGCAGTACAGGGTTGAAGAACACATCTGACGGGACACTTTGGCAGATTGGAAAACATCATTAGACCCCCTTATTAGTGCTGTGTCAAAAGCACATTATGCTTATCAGGTCTTGCAGAACCCCCCCATGCTGCCTACACAGCTGGTTAGCCCTTAAACCTAAATGCTCTTGATCAGATTTTGGTTTGACTTTCTTGCAGATGAGCACAGTGGAACATTTGTCTCAACAACTCTATAGTTTGGTGGTAGCAACACCAGAAACAAGTCCACTATCCAATGAATCAGAATCCTTCCATTCTACGAGGGCATCATCAAACCCTAAGTAATGCGGAAACAAATTTACCATAAAAGCAACACTCAAAGCTAGAATTGAATATATCCGAAATAGCTAAGATATTACCACTAAGAATTGAGAAATCTCCATTCTCAGAATTAATAAAAGGCAAAGCAAGGTTGATACTTCTTCGTTAAGTCACAAAAAATTCCATATAAGGAAAGAAAAAACTGAGAACAAAGGACCATAAAATAAATACCAAACATGGACAAAAACCAAAATAAATATGCTTGCAATATGAACAACAGTGTCAGTCTCACACCTGCTCAGGAAATATCAACAGTAACATGTATAATAGTGACTTCTCTATCACAACTTCCCCACTGACTTCATCAGCTCCCTACAGTGGGTCAAGGCCAGTGCAAAAATAACCTGTGTACTGAGTTTCAGCAGCAAATCCAGAAGAAACAGGAGGACTCATCCATGGTACTAGCTAGCAACAAACAACAACAGAGAGAGAAAACACACAACAGAAGAGACTAAACACACAGAAAAGGACAACAGGGGAAAGCATAGACCAAGTGAGCTTACAAGAAGCTCCCCACTTACAAGACTCTATACAGAATCATTCATAATACTCCAAATGCTGAAATTCTGAAAAGAAGATTCTATGCAAAATCTTTAGAGGGTAGCATTTATTCTTTAGAAGGAGAATAAGACCATCTGAGAGACAAAAAAATCTTTAGACCTAAAAAGCCTCAAAAACCTGTAATATTGACCAACTTAGCGATAATAGAGATATTAGAAAGAACATGAGGCATACAAATCATGTCAATACCTGCATAGTCTGGTTGAGGACGTTTATCAAAGATATCACAGGATATACCTTGAGGATTTTGCTTCACAGCTAGATCCAAGAAGTTACAAGAGAAGCCTTTAGAAGTACAATTCGGCTGACAAGATGTTTTTGGGCATATGCCACCACCAAAAGGTCTTGGTCTAGGTATAACCACTAAAGCTCAAATCCAGCTTATCACGTGTAAGAAACAGCTAAAAAGAAAACCCTACACTCTGGCATAACCCTGAGGCAACCTAACCACAGAAACCACAGACTGAGATCACAGCCATGCAGGAAAACATGTAAAAAGATGAGAGGGCAATAGCCAGGCACCCTGGCTTCTAATCAACCACGACAAGTCCAGAAAAATAGCTGAAATTCCATATCAAGTCAGAAACAGCTTGTAAAGAAATTGTCTGGTAGTCAGAACAAAAAACACACAGAGGAAAGTCAGTGAGGCAACACGGACTCCAAGGAGGAGGAAAAAAAACCCGGAAAACACATCTCCCAGTCAACATTCCTTGGTCGGACATTTCGCTGTTAACTGCGAGATGTGTTTTCCGGCTTTCCGACACATGTTCCGACAGCGAAATAAACAATCGAAACCCTAAACCTAATAATCTGAGCCAAAAATTTGACCGACAAAAATATCTTGAAAGGTTACGGCATTCATGGCCGGAGCTCATCTCGATTCACATATCTACCTTGAAGTGCAAGACAAAAATTCAGCTTCATAAACGAAAGCAAAGATACCAGAACGCACAAAATCAAGTTTGCGCTTTACAGGTACAGAGTACAGTTGCAAAAAAACAGAGAAAAACGAGAGAGAGAGGTCACATACTCCGGCAAGTTACGACGACGAAGCTCTAGCTCCTCCCGATTCTGGAGCTCGGGCATGATGCGGGATTGCCGACTTGGTAATAGAACCGAACCTACAACGCTTTGGACTCACCGACAACAAAGACTGCTAAAATTTAAAAAGAAGAGAAATCTGAAGAGGGTTAGAGAGGCTCTACTAGAGCCCCCAGGGATCAAACTTCAAAACATACGCATTTGTTATCTCACAAGCATTTCTCTATCTCGTCTGAGTGATCGAAGTTATATTTCACGACGCCCTTCGTCCTCTTCATATAGGCTGGGGCAACGCTAATGCGCGTTATCGCGATGTCGGATAAAGATAACAATTAAGTTCCCACGCGTTCTTAGGACATAATAATTAGCATCCCCTAATAACTGGGAACAAACTTGTAAGTCAGATTCATGGGAACGCTATAAGGGCGGGAGTGAACCAACACCCACCAGCACAGCATGAAGGATGGATGATGAAAGCAAATTTTCGTCGGGTTTCCACCACCTTACCCAACCATACTATTTACCTCAGTTGCTTTCTTTTACTACATACCTACGGAAACACCCTGTAGATTTTTCTTAGTGTATTTTTAGGATGATTAATTAATTACCTGAATTTGAATCAGAACTGCTGGGTAGTACAACAATCAAATACCCACCCTACACTGGTAAAAAAGCCCTTACCAATGGAAAATTTTACTTGTCTTGTAGTCACCTATTTTGGTGCAAGAATTGCTATGCCCATATATATATAGACCTAAATATGTAAGATAGATGAAAAACGAGAATGCAAATTCAAAAAATTAACTTGATTGGGAAATCGAAGAGACGCTCCAAAATCCAGTTACTTGAATTGAAAAATTAAAGAGATGTGCAGTTATGGCTATGATGTGGTCCTTTTGGCATCCTCAATGATTATGGAATAGAAGGTTTTGACAAAAGCTACAAGTTTTAGGGTAGCTATTTGGTGTAAGTGATGATGATGTGTAAGCTTTCTAGCAAAAAGACCATTTTCTTTCAAGTTTTTTCCCTTTGTTCATGTGGCCAGCCCTTGGCCAATGGGGAATTTTGGTAAGAATTCACCAAAAATAAAAATTCTGCACTACATACAATACAACCATGGCCTACCTATTTGGAACAAGGAACGAGCATTGGTCAATTCTGCATTCTGGGCCAGTTCTATGTCCTTAGCCATTGTAAAGCAGGAGTGAACTTTATACTAATCCTATACATATTTGGGCGTGACTAGTTTAGCTTTTAATGTGTATCAACAGTGGGAAAAGCTTGAGATTTCAATCAAAGATGCACAAAACTAGTCACACTCTTGAGCAGGCCATACCATGGTAGGTAGATCACAAAGTAATAGGAAAGAGGGGCACCTACCACCCAAGAACATGGAATAGGTCATACCATAGAAGGTAGATCCCAAAGTAATACGAGAGACAAGCATCTATGCATTTATTTATCCTTGTCTTTTTGCATTCAGCTTTTCAGGCAATATTGCTTTTCAGCATTCTTTAGCCTCCACTATAGAAAGGAAGATGACGCTAGCGCAAGATACTTGTTTAAATCTCCTATTCTTATTAGACCTCATGATTTGGATGCAAACAACATTTGAAGAGCTGTCTGTGGGTGTGATAGCTTCCTATCACAAGAGCTGGTCTTTCTCCTTTCTTTGATTCTTGCAGGCTCTGTGTCTTTTGGTCTTTCTTTGGGATTCCCTTTGTTTTTCACGCGACGGTTTCAGCCATCAGTTTTTATTGAATTTTCTGTCGGTTTGACAAAAAAGAGATTATGCATTTCTATATGTTATCATGTAGGTGGTTTTAACAGAAGTTGAAACTAAAAGTTCGACACTAGATGATACTAGGTATCTACAAGAAGCTTCTGGAGAATCCAACCTTGTCCCCACCTCCTTGGTAGGTATGTGGGAGGAAGGTAGGAGGTTTGTGCATAAATGGGATTATCGGTAGGGTGTTCTTTGCAAGGGGTATTTAGCCCAGGCCAAAAATGGGTGGGGGGAGGGGTTTTTTTTGTCATTTTTCCTTGGTTCTCAATGTGTTCTCACTACGTTCCTTTAAGTTCTCAATGGTTCCCATTAGGTTCCCAAAATGTTCCCAATGTGTTCTCCAACACGTTTTCCATAGCACCTCACTTTATCCCATATGTTTTGGCAAATGTTGTCCTCCTTTCATCTATATAACTGGGCCAAAGGGGATGAACTCTATATTTCAAAAGAGGACCTTCTATTTTGGGAAGCCTCCATAATTTCATCTCTTTTAGTGATGGGCCAATCAAATTGGCTTTGTTGCAAGAAAAAGAACTTGGAAGGCACCTCATTTAATCAATAGGAGAGGTGAATTGAATAGGTGGGGTGTTCTTAGGAAGGGCCATTAGTCCAGGCCAAAAATAGTGGCAGCCAAATTTAGGAATAGATGGAGTGAAGGGGCCTCCCTTTTCTTTCTTGTGCCCCAGATCTTGGAAGGGGGTATTAGCCGAGGCCAAAAATAGTGGTAAACACTCTTGTAAACAAAAGTTGCACGCAACTAATGAATGGCTCAGTGTGCACTAATGAGGGGTCCGGTTTTCTTCTTTTTGGGGGGCGGGGGATTTTGTTTTATATAAAAAGAGATGTTGCCCTGCCATTTTAACCCAGGCCAAAAATGGGGACAAACAGTTTTGGAAATAAAAGTTCCATGCCACCAATCAGAGGCTCAGCATGGACACATGAGGGGTCCAGCTTTATTGTTTTGGGAAGGCGAGGGGGAGGATTTTTTTGCTTTTTTCTTTGTTCCCATGAGGTTTCAAAAGGGTTCTCGAAGTTCCCAAAACGTTCCAAATAGCACCTCACTATTGGAGGGGGGGGAGGGAAATTTTTTTTCCCATTTTTCCCTGGTTCCCAATATGTTCCTTTTAAGTTCCCAATGGGTTCTCATCAGGTTCTCAATGGGTTCCCCAAGTTCCCAATGTGTTCCCCAACATTGTCTACATACCACCTCACTTTTATCCCATATGCTTTGGCAACTGTTGTCCTCCTAGGTGGGCAAGAGGGGAGGAATTCTATACTTCAAAATAGAACCTTCTATTTGGGGAGTCTCCATAGTTTTGTTTCTGGGAGTGATGGGCCAACCAAATTGGCTCACTGCAAAAATAAAAAAAATAAAAACTAGAACTTGGGAGGCACATCATCTAATCAATAGGCGAGGTGAATAGGTGCCCTCATTTTAGGGGAGTGATGGTTCTAGGCCCTTTTCCTGTGGCAAAGACGCAGGTGTGCATATATGATAGCAGCATATGATAGCGTGCACACGAACCAGCACAGATTCCGGTACTTAACTTGATAGGGAATTTCATGTATTTAATCTTTTCCATTGATCAGAAAAAGGTGTTAGGATTCACAGCCAAGGAAAGAGTAAACCTAGTCTGGCAAAAACTGTACAATATTCTGGTATTGGACCTTTGAAAAAAAATTCATATCAGCCTAGTACTGGTATTGAATCTTATTTTAATAATTTCATATAAGATTAGTACTGATATTGGATTTGTTGTACCATTTTTATACCAGACTGGTACAACTGGTATTGGATCTTTTTTCTCAACTTTCACACCAGCATGGTCTCACACCAGCATGGTCTCGGGCATGATGGTCCAAGCCCCATTTTTACTCCTATGAGATAGGTATACACCAGGGATGAGATTGATACAGCCTTCTTTCACGACGCTGGTATTACGTCGAGTCCTACCCAGCAGGGTTAGAATTATCTCATTTCTCTACAAATCATGTACAGGGAGCAAAAGAAAGAAATGGTTTATGAGTTAAGACTCAACACCCAAGCTAGCAAGTACCAGTTTTGCTACCAATGTTGAAAGCAACAAGAATGAATAAATCATGCATTGTCGGTCGCCCCACTATTTATTTCCCGGTGCATATTGTGTCCACCTGCATAGGCACGTGTAAGCTTCATATGAAGCTCCATTTGAACCTTCAAGTGAAGCTTCATGTGCTTGGATCCAATTCCTACAACTACTGGTTTGATCCATCCAAAAATTGTTGTAGACTTTTTATGCATAACCGAGTTAAATGCATGAAACGATATATGCAGCAAGCTGGCTCCACCAGGCTACCAAGTGATCGGTATATCAAAAGTGAACTTGACACTTCACTGCACCCAGCAGGAGTGCATTGAGGACTGGGCGCGTTGTTTGGCTATGAACTTGTGCTGTACTGGAACCCCTCTGGTCTCCTGCGTCTGCTGAAAATGTGATGCATAACAACGTCCTTTTTAACGATTGCACATGATGTGTCATTCATGTGTTGATTTATAACCTTGTTATTTTTTATACTCAATTTTTCATTGTGTGTTAAATATAAATATTATTTCATTACATCTTATCTTATGTCATGTATAAGAATTTGAGATAATTCTTTTGTTCTTTTAATCATCAATGTTAAGATTCCAATGAAATCTATTAAAATTTTGAAAAAAAATTTGTTTAGAAAAGTTTCATCCCATTTTCATTTTTTGAAAATTAAAGCACATTTTGTCACCATGATTTTTCTATTTGGACAAGTTAGCATAAGCTATCATCAATAAATGTTAAATATTATTGGGATGCCCATTGATTGATGCTTTTGAAAAGATTGGAATTTAAAAGAAATAAAATCCCTCCATTTATGATATGCTATCATGTGTAGGCATCAATTTAGGCATCAAAGGGGATAATGTGAACTATAAATCTATCATTGCTTGCGAAATTTGGTCAAATTCAGCTAAACATACTTTAGCCTTTCGAAATGGGGACTATTGTAGGCCCCTATTTTGTGGGCGCTTATGAAGTTAAATACATCCCTTCAATATTATACTTGGAATGTGGCCTATGCTATTGAGCACATATCATAATATTAAATGAATTTTGGAAAAACAAGTGATATATCTTCTTTAACTCAAGTTTGAAATCCAATTCCATTGAAACTTTAAATTTTAATTTTTATTGATTTTTAATGACAAAAATTATGCAAAATTCAATATCTTTTGCACATTAGGTCTAAAAATTACAAATTATGTTTGTGCAACCTCACAAATCAAAGGGTTTTCTAACTCTATCCATCAAGAGCATGCCTAAGTTTCCCTACGATTTTTAATTTGGATTTTTGTGATTTTCCACTCATAAAAATATTCAAACATAAATAATTCTTACATCATAGGTCTAAACATTGTGAAACCACCTCAATGGATCCCATATTCATCAAGTATTTTTCTATGGCATCAAGGGGCACTATGGTTTGGGAGATTGGATGTAACAAAACAAACAACATACTTTAATAGATGGATATTCCTTGAGAAGGGTGTAACTTTGGTGTAGATTGAGCAATGTCTCGAATGAATCCACTAAAATTATGGAAAAAAAATTGTTGAGATTCTCATTACAATATAGAACCCCTCCAACAAAAATTATTTGTCAAAATTTATTGTTGGCAAGGGTCTTGAGGGTTAGTTGTGGTCTTGGCAAGAGAATCTTAAGCCTTAAGGGCATTGTTTCTTAGGTAGGGGCCTTAAAGAATGGGAATTATGGAATATAGGTAATTCCTTCAATGTCCTTTGAAATGAATGCAAAACATCGGCATTGTTTCTTAGGTAGGGGTCTTAAAGAATGGGAATTATGGAATATAGGTAATTCCTTCAATGTCCTTTGAAATGAATGCAAAACATTTTCATTTTACTAAGGTAGAATAAATGCGACTATGTGCATGTGTACTTGCTACATTTTTCACCTAGCAACCCTAAATGGTTTGACATGTATTGCCATCAGATGCTTCATCATTTATTGTACAAGTCACCTATAAATTGTTTAAATGCTAAGGACATTGTATGAACTAAAATTTTAATTCTAAGTTTTTTTTAGGGACCATGTGCAGAAGTCTCATCTTACATTGTGCACATTGTGAGGCCTTTCCAAGGAAATTTCATTTACCTACCCCCGCACCCCAAGGCATGATTTCCTCACACGTAAAATGCAAAAAGAATCTATTTGTCAACCACAAGACAAAATTTTCTTTGCATACTTCTCTATGGAGGTAGACCCACCAGCCACAACAACAAAATACCCCTTTTTTCAAAACCCAAGACTGAAAATGTGACAAAAAGACAACACTAAACCATTAAAAAAGTGTAAAATCCTTAAACTTGAAAATGAAGCATTTGGAAGGAAAATGAAAAATAAGAATTATGTGGAAAACTATTTCAACGCTTTTCATTCAGATTCTACCCATGCATTATTATGGATTGTTCAAAACATCTAAGTATGTAGTTTATATTGTACACATTGTGAGGCTTGTCCAAGGAAATTTCCTATACCTACAACCAAAAAAAAAGAAAAAACTTGAATTTCTTTACACAATATAGTTTTATCACATGTTTACATACATTTGTAAGGTTGAAGGAAAGAGGGTGAATATATTACGGTCTCTTAAGTAGTGTGGAACTAAGTTTGAATTTTAAATATACACAATGATCTTCAAGAGAGCTAGGAAAAAATCATTTGTTGATACAAATGTGAAAAAATGATTTTTAAAGCCCCTCCTCATAAAGCCAACAAACTCTTGAACCATTTAATTTTAGTTCATAATAACCAAAAAAAAATTATTGCATGTTCTTGTAAAATTGTATGTAAGACAAAAAAATTTAGGGGAGCATATTGTGGCAGAGCCACTTGTTATAATTGTCTTGTTTGGTATTTCCTTTCGGTGAAGTCAGTTGAGCAGAACACAAGTCATCCAAAAGACAAGTGAATCTTGCCCCTTCCATTAGAGTATGCAAAATGGTGGTGTTCACTGTTGAAGACACTTAGAGCATCTCCAGCGGTGCTCAGTATATGACTCTGCAAAAAATGTTTTTCACATCCAAGTTTAGTTATGTACTTTTTTGCAACTCCGCCTACAAAACTAAAAGTGGGACAGCAAATTGGTGGGGGACTACTAGTAGCAAACCACCTGGACTAATCATTATGATGGGCCAATCAGAAACACTGAGTAGCAGTTAGATCACACTAGGTACCCTAATACCTTTTCAGATTCAGCAATAATTCCATTATTTTGGAAAATGTTGTTTCTTTTGGAAATTAGCTCTTGAAATTTTGAGATATAAGAAAATTACATAGGAGAGAAAAATACAATAATTGGTGGAAACATTGGAGCCTCTTGCTTCCAAGTTCAGGCCAGTACATTTGTAGAACAATATTCAACAATTGATAACATTTCTCTTCTACAAATTTTTGGTGAAACATTGTGTCACCTCATTTTTGCGAAAAGGGACAGTAAAAAGTGGATAAATATTTTCATTATGTTAAATATTCAAAGTCTAGAGAACTTGTTGAAGAAGCTGCCTATATTTATTGTTGAAATTTCATAAATTATTTCTTTTACTGCCAAAGTGGATTTTGAAAAACAAAAATAATTGTTGGACAACCAAGTACTGAACCTGAAAATGGCACTACACTATATACAATATCTGCACAATTTTGCCCCCAGGACTGCTTAGGCTAAACATAGTAAACTTGTTTTCTGTTTTTTTGTTGTTGTTTGGGCATGCAATGAGGTGAGCCAGTCTGAGTAAAATGGGCCCATTGGGTTATGGAACTTGAAATTTTCTGGGTTTGGGGAGTTTGTTCCAAGTTTTGCTGGTTGGTTATTGCTTTTTTTTAATAACCGATGGGTAGGTTTTTTTGAAGTTTTTTTGGAGGGCCACACAGGTTATCAATATCAATATGCATAAAAACATTGCTTTTCAAGTAAGTTATTAAATTGGGTAATAACAATTGGGTAAATACCCTTATGTATATATTTATGTATAAGGCTATTTTATTAAATAAAAAATTGATAATCATACTATGTTTTCTGTTTATTAGCTATTTACAAGGGTTTTGAAAAAAATAAAATTATTATTATTATTATTATTATTATTATTATTGAAAGAAATTCAATTTTTGTATTAGCATTTAAAGATTGATAACCTACTTGAATGATAATGGGTTCATCTAAGTAGGTTATTAGGTTTTTCAAAATTCAATGCCAGCTAGTTATCAAAAATTTCAATAATCAACTTGATAACCAAGTTGATAAGTGGGGCCAAACTCAATGATCGCTCAACATTGGTTTGTTCCCTTTTTATGCATTCTCAAATATGTTCCAAAATGATGATCCCAAGTATTTTTTGTTTTATTTTGGCACATAACACAGACCTGAATGACAAGCTGGTGGTCAAGACCCCAAGTCAGGACCAATGGCAGAGGGCCCGCAGGAACTTCACCGGCACATCATTGGGATTTGAACCCAGGACCTGTGAAGCTCTTGGGTCCCACAAGGGGCTATAGCACTGAGCCATCACCCCAAAGGAGAACTGATATTTTTTCAATTTCTTATGGATCTGATACCTAATATTATCTCATATTCTTTGCCACATTTTTTTCCATTGTTCCCATAGTTCCCATGTGTCCCCCATGTTATTCCAATAGACGCACATCTTATCCCATATTCAGTGTTTTGTTTTCTAGCAATTTGGTGCCAAATTTTGCTCTTCATTTATGGCGTGCGATCACCAACAAAGTGGAATGTGTAGGCTATGTGCCACACAACTACCGATAATGATGATGGATGTTGCCATCCCCGCTTATTGTTCATCTATCATTTTCACCATCTCAACCATTTGTGATGCAATGATCATGATGCTCCTCTCACCACGTAACACCTTCAACCCTAAACCTTGGTGCTTGTTTGATTTTCAAGATTAGGGTTTAGAGACCAAAGAGCAACTCAACCCTTGCGGCCATCGCTTCCAATCTATTGTGGAGAGTGCAAGCTCGGTGCCAAAAATGCATCAATGATCAAAATAAGATTGCCATATCTATATTGTGTTTGGAATTTGTTGCCATCTTGAAAATGAGGTCTGGGATCAATGCATTTGATTGAAAGTTTAATGGTATCACTGATTTTGTTGGTGGAATTTGAATCGAAAGCATGATTTGGAGCATTAAAACTTGAAGAGCAATTGTGGTGTGTAGGCGCATGCTCAACGGTCACACCATGCATTTCAACAATTGGATCATGAAATCTTCAAGTAAGATTCTAACTATGGCCCCTTGTTGTAAAATTTTGAAGCTTTTAAGAATCTAAAATTGTTCGAATTATTTTTTTGAACTTCAAAGGAATCCATCATAATGTGTAGCATCCTAAATTGCCAAGCTTCCAAGTCTGAATTCTCAAGCTTATAAGTTCCCAAATATGTTTTTAGGGTTATGAACTTAATTTATTTCTAGCCAAAATCCCAAATTATCTTCTCCTCACTTGTTGGTATCAAATTCAACAATGTATCCTCCAACCTTTACTTCATCATGTGGGCCTAAGTCACCTCTTGAATGGGCTTGGAGTCCCTTTGATTCTAATGATTCTAATCTCCAGATCACAACTATTCTTATTTATGTAGCATGTCTCAATCTACCTTTAAATCCTAATGCCCCCTTGTCTTCTGGTGGTTTTGCTATTCCTTTTAATGTCATTATCTTAGGACTTGATGATTCTTTTGTTGATCCTATCTTGCAAGACTATCAAGTCCATGATGTTGTGCCATTCGATGTTTATCAATTGTCTATGCCAAAGTTTGATGTAACAAATGATCCACTCAATAGGAAGCAAAAATGTAGTGAGGGTAAATCATGGAAAAAGTCAAATGACAATACCAAAAAATTCCAAATTGAATGGGCAAAGTGTGTAGTGTCTAAAGATGGCATGATAAATCTAATGAAATGCAAAGTTTGTTCTTTAATTGAGAAAAAGGAAGAAATCATGGGATGTGAGTGGGATACATTAACTAAACATCAAGGTCGTTGAATTATTTCTTGGGATATGTCAAGTTTGGGGGTGAAAAGGGTGGGGAATATATTGCAAAAGATTGTGCACATTTTAAGAATATGAAATTGTATGCATAGATGGGTTCCAAGTTTGTTTTGGTTCAAATAAACAAGCATGCAAGGGAAGGGAATAAAAAAAACTATCAAGATGAAATGTATCTTTCATGTCTTGTTTCATGCTTGTCCCATGTTCGAGTTCAAGTCAATCTATGAGCTTTTTAGAAGTTTGAATGTCCCAAACAATCCATCCATGCATTGGTCTCACAATGCCAACTAAACCTTTGCTAAATTCATGCATATGCAAGTCCAAGAAGCCACTATCAAGGCTATTCAAATACCTAGTTCATAGTAGTGTCATGTGATGAAATCACAACTATTAACAATGGTTCTTGGATTTGCATTCATGCATATGTTGTTTAATCATGGGTCAAACTTCATATTTTGCTTCAAGTTGAACGTATTGTGGATGGGTTGAACAAAAATAATTTGGTTGAAGTTATCATTTGCTACTTTCATGAAATGTAAGGGTTTAACAAGGGAGGACATGTGAAAGAAAATGTTATGCTTTGGTGCAGATGGGGCTTTTGTTTTTTAGGAGGAAAAGAAAGGTGTTACAAGGCAAATCAGAGATATTTGCGCACCTTTTTCAATGGGTGTTCATTGTGTAACTCATAGGATAAACCTTGTGATGCAACCCTTGTCCAATTAAATTTATTTTTTTGGTTTTGATGTGTTCATGACAAACCTACACTCTTATTTTTTGCACTCCCCCAAGTGCAACTTAGAGTTCCAAAAACTTATTGTAATCATTGAAACCGATGGTAACAAAATACAAAAAAACATGAAGACACAATGGATGTCAATCTTGGATCACTTAAAAAAATCATGGCAAAATATAAGCCATTACTTGTAATCATGCAAGCCAATCAAAATTCCATACAAATGCCAAAGGTGAGTGAAACCCCATGTCCAAATTGTTCATTATGATTTTCAATTTTCTGAAACCCCTCGATTAATCAAATTAAAGCCTATTAAATTTTAGAAATTGAAAATCAAATCATAGTCGAAAATCTAAATTCTTATCTTTGATTCATTTATTTAGTCATGAATTTTTGATAAAATATCCTTCTGGTTTGGGCTTGATCAATTTTTATTTTCTTTTGAAAATGCTCATTTGATCAATTTTATTAGAATTTTTGATGACACACAATCTTGTATAATGTTTCATTTTGATGCTAGTTTAATGATTTCATTTTTGATCAATGAAACTTTTCAGTTTGGACTCATAAACAAATTTGGGTTAATATCACTAAAACTTGATTTGATTTAGTTAGTCACAAAAGTCCATTCACATTCAATTGGTCATTTATGATTAACTTTGATCAATTACGTACACAATTTGAATATTTGATGTTGGTACAATCATTTGAATTCTAATAAAGTGAAACCTTCTAGTGAGAAATGTTAGGATGTTCTAATTTCTTATGGTTTAAAATGGTTTGCTTCTTGGCCTTTACAAGATTTAATAGCCACAAATATTATGTTGTGATTACGTGACAACTTTCCATTTCCTAGTTGTTTAATGTGGCAATTTATTGGAATGTTGTTATTGCAAATCAACTTGGGCCTCCTCACAAACCTACATTTGCTCCTTGAACTTGCTATCATGCTTCCATTGATGGAAGCATTTGGTTCATTATTGAAATTTGTTCAAAGATGGGATGTTTTTATTTGTGACTTCATTGCAACTATGAAGGTCTGCCAAGGTCAACTTTATAGGCTATAATCTAACAACAACATCGCATTCATTAGTGATTATTTTGTTCACCAAATGGTTTGATGGTATGCAACCATCAATAGATCCACTTGAAGTGGGTCACAAATTACAACCGTAATATTGTTGAACACCTTTCTTTTGTATTGGATGGTGAAAAAGTATGGGTTCATTTGGGTGTCATCTATTCACAATAAAGAATGATGCTTCCAATGACACAAACAACATTTGCTCATGTATTACAACTTATAAAAGTTGATTGTAAATGTAAGATTCCAAACCAAAATCCTTTTTCATATTTTTGTTGTATGGTTTTGTTTGTTCCAAATTGTAGGACTTCTAAGTTAGTTCATTTAGATTGGAGTATCTTTTAACTAATGCAAAAAATTGGGCTATTGGTTGAGGCTAGAACTAATAGAGGTTGCTACAGGCTTGATTGAAGAGCTAGATGTTCGATTCCCCAAACAAACAATATTCAATTCTATGAGAATAATTTATTCCGAATATTGGTTGTAGGTAGATGCAAACATGATTTTTCGAAAACATTTGGAGGTGCTAAAAAAGTTCTATGGCAATCCATGTGCATCTGGAGTTGTAACAAGTGACAAATTAGAATGAATGGTGCTCACCAATATTTCCAAGTGGGATTTGGATGTTCAACAAAGATTATTCAGCTGACAATGAAGTCTAATGCAACTCAAGCAATGGTAGAGGTATCAACATTGTCAATCCCCTTACCCAATTGTGGAAGGTCATTAACACTTCTTAGCTTTTGTTCCATATATTTCCAAAATATTTAAAGTTAGTAGAGATAGTCATGATTCATATTCTTGGCTTGGTGGAAGATGAGAGATGTTTTAGTTATGTGTCATTTTCGAAAAGCAAATTGTAGAATCAATTGAACCTTCATTTGCAACTTGTTGCTATGTATGCACAAAAAAAAATTCACTCTGAATTTTTTTCCATATGTAGCTACATTTGAAAATTGGGCTAATGCGATGACAGCAAATGGATGGGGCCAGTACAAATAATGTCTTGTCTTTAGTTTTCATGACTACCCCAAATTTTGGGTCAGACAATTTTGGTTTTGATACGTGAGTGCTATTTGTCAATCCCTAGTCATGCTTTTTGCCATATTATTAGGATAGGAATAGTGTAGATAGTTAGAAAGTGAGGGATGCAAAGATTTGGTAGTTGGATTTATAACATCAAATGCACTTACAATACAATGGCTGAAGCCAGTTTTTTTTTGTCACAAAGTTGAAATTGTCGCGACATGTGAATCCACACTCTGCTTGCTGTTGTAACCCATGGCGCAGTCCAAAAAAGAAAAAAAAAAAAAGAAAAAAAAGCTGGCCATATTCCTTGGCCAAAGTCATAGTGTTTAAGCAACATATGTGGGTGAAAGAAGGAAGCTATGCAGTGTATATGTAGTAGGTACCTTGGCAAGCTTCAGCACTATTCGACAATTTGTAGAAATGTTGAAACTTTCAAAACATATTTTTTTCAAAGAGCACAATTATTTGAATGGAAAAGAATAAATATTTTGGAATGAATATTCAAGAATTTTTAATTTTTTGAAATGGAATCTTCAAAATCAATTAATTATTCAACAGACATGTGTTGCAGCTGCCACTGTACTAGGGTAAGTCAGTATTGGCTAACTGGCAAAATTTAACCAGAAAATTAAAAATAATTTTAAAGTTGAAAATGAAGCGTTTTAAAAGGTTTTCAATCACCAAAAGTGAGGGGAATATTATACAAATTGCTAGATCCCTATATTTGGTTTCCATTCTGTAGCCACATATATAGAAGGATGATTCAAGATTTGTACTTCATATTTGATTCATAGCCAGAATTCACTCAATCTTCCTTTGGCAGATCATCAGTTTTTCTACATCTTTCTATGGATCATCACCCTGTGGCTCCAAAAGAAAATTCCTAAAAAACTAATTACTTATGACATGTATGATGAAAGAGAGCTTAATATTTTTTCTACTTTCATATTGTATTATTGCCAAAATTGGCTAAATATTCTTCTGGATAATCATCACTTGATTAACATCACAAAATTGAAATAAAGTTCACAAGCAATGTGCTAAAACCCTATCTGCAAATGGCTATTACACATTGCCTACTAGTTCACTCAAGATGATAAAGTTATCTGTGAAGTCACCCTCTCTCCACCCCTACCCCCTCTTTTTAAGTGGTATTCGCAAAATAATGAAATTATATTAAGTCTTGTCTTTCAGTGGTATCTGCAAAGTAATGAAATTTTTATTAAATGTCAGTATGAAATGCTGAAACTCATCATTTAATGCATAAGGTTCAAGAGTAATTATAGTGGTTGTATAGGTAGGAGCAGTGAAAATATATGTAGCAGCATTGCAGGCGCTCAGGAAAAAGGAAAGAGGGAGATGAAACTCAGTTTACCACCCAAATCCGTGGAAAAAATAATTTGGGTCCCAATTATTTCCTTTTGTAAAATTTCATTCCTAGCTATGCATTTGATTGCCTATGTTATGCTGAAACCAGCTGTTCTTTCCCCCTAATCGCCTGTCGTTACGGATAACTTTAATGAAGAAAACAAATTCAGACCACGAAATAATCTAGCAATCCCATTGACCTGCAAAAGAAATCAAATTCAGGCATACATGCCCTACAAAACCCTAGTACACAAACCAATGGTGAAATCTAGAATTTTTTGGAGGCACAAATCGAAAAATTAAACTAGGCACTTGTGCATAAACAACACAAATTCCAAAATCAAAAGAGGTAGTTGTGTGAAGACAACACAAATCCAAAAATCAAAGTAGGTACTTGTGCAAAAACAAGAAGGGTATGAAAGTGAGCATCTCATCACCACGCACATTTATTTATGTGTCCTTCCTAACCAAAAACAGGGTTTAGGGATTCAAGGACGGAGAATGCACACAGTCACATAAAGACCTCCTTGGATTTTGTAGTGTATGTTAGAGAGCGCGCTGCAGAAGAGAGCAAAAAGCAACTACTACACTCGGAACCGAACCGGTGGGACTTGATGCAAGTACACATGGAGAAAGCAACTGGTTTCAACTTTTCTTCTTCTCGTCTCTCTCTCAGCCAACCATGAGGGTTTTGTCACCTTCCTCCTCCTCCTGACTCCTGAGGCTTGCCATCCTGACCTGGTACGGATGCAGAATCTGCATCCCGAATGCCGGTTTCGGTATCGGGCATCGGTGGATCCGGAAAAGCATTATCAGGAAGAGCATTCTCAACCACTTCACGGAATTGCCTCGTTGTCTCATCCATTGTTGCATTACCCCTGGTCGCAAAACAGAAACAGAATGTGAGGTCGCCATAATCAGTGTTTTGTCAGTGTACAATTCATACAACAATGTATCAGAAACGTCGCTGCTGTGAAAATACACTCCCTTGTGTTTCAAGGGCACTTGGGCTCCAATTAACTGCATTTGCAACAACCAGTGTACAATTCGTAAGTCGATCATTGACAGATGAGAGCAAATCATATGAATACTTTACTACTTTATCATCACTAGAATAACCAGTCAGCTACTTGAAAATCTCCATGTCCTGACTTCAC
Source organism: Sphagnum contortum (assembly GCA_963920785.1). Classification (NCBI taxonomy): domain Eukaryota; kingdom Viridiplantae; phylum Streptophyta; class Sphagnopsida; order Sphagnales; family Sphagnaceae; genus Sphagnum; species Sphagnum contortum. The sequence continues at coordinate 2,342,883 of OY987290.1, read as the reverse complement.
TTCAACATTCAGAACTCGCTTTTGGTGGATCCTTCTCGGGAGTAGTAACAACCGGAAGAAGACACCCGGTGAGAAAGGATGAATGAGAAGTGAAAGTACTCTAGGAGAATTCTCTGGGTTCCGAGGGGCTCTTTTCTTGTTGCGTTAGCTGTACAGGATCTGGGAAACACAACAAGAGCTCTGTTCTTGTTGGTGCAGAAAGAATGAAACCAAACAAGCCTCACAAAAGAAGGCTACAACAGCTACAACTCTCCTTCAGGGGATATTTACTGAGCTGAAATCCTTTTATAAACAGAGAAATATAAATCAATCCTCACAACCCAGTGGAATAGAACGCAACAACTCTTGTACTCTGAAACCAACGAGCTATGTTGTGACCGACAACCATTACGAAGGAATTGGATCTGATAATATTTCCTTGCGGCGCACTCCTGCATGACGACTGAAAAACATCAACTAAATGAAAAAAACCCTCGATGAATCGCTTCAAATCCATGGACGGTATTCAATAGCCCCAAGTGCACACAAATGTCCCACCTTGGTGTTTTGGCGAATTCGCTCAAGATTCTCTCCCGATCAGAGGCAGACTTGTCCGTTGGGTCCGGCATCTTCCAAGTTCGTCCCTCACACAGAACAACGCTTTTCCTGCGATGATGTACCCTGACTACGAGAGCTACGTCGGACCGAGTCTGCACCCACAAACCAAATCCCTCCCACGCACCCACCTACTCACGCACGCAAAGCAAATCCCTCCCACCCACACACACATACAGACACAGATTGGAAGATACTGAACAGCGGCACCCAAGAGCCAAGTTCCTTTGTTCGGGAGTGCACAATGCGGACGGGTTGTGAAGGTCTATATAGAAACCCGGTCCTTGCGGCACACGCAGTTGTGTACAGACTACAGACACGTAAAAACTTGGTGCACAAGAGAGTGCTCATGGCAGAGTGCAACGGGAGAGAAGTCCAGAAACTTGTGGGCTAAGCTTGAGGTTTCCAAGATCTCGTTTAAGATCTCCAAGGGAACGATGCTAACGCAACAGAGGCAGATGTGTTTCGCGTACCCCATAGGATTAAGTCCGGGCACAGCAAAGCCTAACACATGCAAGAGAAGAGTGTAATAAATATGATTTAAGTCCTGCTCTCTGTTTTTGATTTGCAAATCATAGTGAATCTCTCTGGTCCGGGTATTGACGTTAAATTAAAAGAAAGAAAGAAAGATTGCTCCAGGTGCTTTGCCATTACTAGTTTCCAACCTATTTGCAGTCCCAGTTTCGTTTTAACTAAATCACATTCAAGTTTAGTTATTTACTTTTTTTCAACTTCAAAAGGGTCAGGTAGGGGACATAGACGGGTGAGCGAACACATAGGAACTCAAACCTGGTTGAATTCTCACACATTGGTCCTCTGATTCTGAAGCTCCAAGAACATTTTTAGCCCTGCACCTAAGGCTTCGAACATTGCAAAAAGGAATGGAATGGGCAAAATATGGGGTGTTTAATGTAAGGGGGTTCAGTGTTGGATGATGGATGAATCAAAACAAATTAGGCTTTCGAGCTTAAGATCTTTGATTCTGCATCTTTGCTTCTGGAATACAAAGGAGTTTTGTAAAGCCCTAGTTGGGGTACCCATCAAGTTTTTAATCACGCAAAACAAGGAAGATATGGACTGGAACTAGAGAGATGTCTAGTAAAAAATGTGAAACAAATTATCACTCATCCTCTTCTCTTCCTGTGTTTCCTGTGTTGCTCCTTTACTTGTGATGATCAAAAAACTTTTAATGGACTTCATAGGAATGGAAAGGTTCCCCAGTCCCAACACTTTGATGTCTAGAATTTTACTAGTTGTTGGCCCCACTCCCCCAAAAAATTCACATACAGAAACCTGTTTTTAAATGGATTGGGGACGGGCTTTAATTAGAGCCCCAAAAATTTCTTTTGTTACTCAAGACAACCCTATGGATGTCAAAACTGTAAAGAAACTTTTTATAACACCTATTTTCCATCTCCGATATGGGAGCATTGTTTTGCTTTGGAGCTCATTCTTACGGCTTTTGTTTCTTGCAATGTTCCTTCTCTTCTCAGATATTTTCATTTAGGTAAGATTTTTCTTTGTGATCTTTGCATTGGGTAATGCCCTCAAGCAAGGTCATCACCATATATGGGTCCCCACTTGGCTATTGCCTCGCCTGAGTCCTTATTTTGGTAATGCCCTCATCCTCTTGCATTACCTACACAAAAGGTTCTGGCTCTCACCTTTTTCCTTCACATTCAGGGCAATGGGTGCACCCATAAAAAGCACTCCAAGAAACTCCCTAGTGCATTTGGGAATGCCCCAGTGAGCCTGGGGCTTTGTTCTACAAATTACCCAAATAATATAAACTTTGTGATGTTTCATAGCTCATTGCTCCATTCCCCATTTAGCTCTGCCTTATGCCTAACTCAATAAAACATACAGCTTGTTGAGCACAATGTTCCACAATTGGGTGTTTGGCCTTCTAACAAACTGATCAATGTTAGCTTAGGATGCCGACGCTTCATTAACTCTGTTGGCATAACCATGATGAGGTGTTCTCGAATCCTCTCAGAAGATAGCACTGTTAACATGCTTCTAGAAGTCGGTGTAAACTTCGCTTATGAAGTCGGACATCAATTAAGGATTGATCCGTAATATGCAGAAACCCTTGGTGGCATTGTGCTGCACAAGCAAAATGAAAAACAATTGAGAACTATATCAGAGGTAGAACCTGTAAATATTTTGCTAACATTAGTAGAGTTGTCTGTAAAGTCACCCTATCTTCACCCTCTCTTTGAGCCTGCTTTCACCCCTATCCCCTCTTTGGGTAGTGTCTGCAAAGTAAGAATTTTTTTTGTTAAATCTCAATTATGAAATGCTAAAACTCAGCATTTAATGTACAAGGTTCAAGAGTAATTATAGTAGTTGGACAGATAGAAGCAGTGAAAATATACGTAGCAGTAGTATCACTAGAGGCGCTCAGGAAAAATGAAAGACAACATGAAACTTACTTTATCACCAAAATTGGTGGAACAACTATTTCATTTTGTAGAATTTTCATTCCCAGTTTTCATTCCGAGTTACGCATTTGATGCCCTGTTATGCCAAAACTGGCCGTTCTTGCCTCCTGGTCGTGGGACTTTATGGATAACTCTAATGCCCCAATACTTTACGTACTCAACAAACAACTAGTAGGAAACCTATGGAACATATGGGATGGTTTGTATTTCAACTACATAAAAGTGCCTAAGATGTTTTGCCGCGTGAATGGATGGTTGTCAATTATTCACAGAAGTTGAAGTCGGAAGATGTTTGAATTTCAAATACATAAAATGTCGAAGATGTTTGCCATGTGGATGGTTGCCAATTATTCATAGAAGTAGAAGTCGGAATTTGTTCATTGGGATACTACACACGCAAAGTTACAATCCAGGCATATGTGAAAATGTGGACCAGGTCATAAGTATCCAGCACCATACAAATACGGTATTCTCTTTCCGTGTAGATTGAAACCCTTCCGTCATAAGGCATTTGGTCTCCCACAAGCTTCTAGAAGCCCTTTTACCCCCAAAACTTCCAAAACTATGAAAATGTATTTGCATTCATGGGATGCTATATTTGCACAATGTTGGAGGGTTGTTTTGTTTGCCTCTTCCATTTTCTTCTATGGGATTGCTTATCCCCATGACAATGATTAACCAACAAGACATTGATACTCTCTCCAGGCAATTGTTGTTCAGTTTGGAGTGGCAAATCCATAAGAAAGCAATTTTTGGCTGACAAAGGTGACATAAGTATGTTTTATGCCATGATGAGCTCTGGTGCACAATATTTTTTTCTGGTAGCTAATCATATAAGTAGCCTAGTAGGGTTTAGGCAAGAATCCATAGCACAGATGAAAGACTTTCAGGCAAATAAAAGCTGAAAAGGCAATTTGTTCCGATGGGGTTTTCAGCTGCTCTGCAGGGTGTCCCCTGGCAAGGCTCAGCATGCACTCAAAAGTGCCTTGATTTTTCTTCTTTTGAGTTTTGGGTGGGTGAAGGAGAGGGAGTTTTTCAATTTTCATTTGTTCCCAACATGTTCCCAACGGGTTCCCATCAGGTTCTCAATATTTTCCGAACGTCCCCAATGTGTTCCTCAAGGGTGTTCCCAATAGTACCTCACTTTAATCCCATATGTTTTGCCCAAAGTCCTTTCCTTCTCACCTATACAAAGGGGAAGGCACTCCATCTTTCCCTAGAATCTCCTATTTTGGGGAGCCTCCACAGTTTCAACTTTTTTTCTTCAAATGGGCCAATTTGGTTGGCTCATTGCAAAAAAACAAAATTGGACTTGTCACACACCACCAACTAATAAGTAGAGCAGAGTAAGAATAGTTAGGGTGTTCTTAGGAAGGGCTATTAGTGCAGACCAAAAATAGTGGCAGCCAATTTTAGGAATAGAATTTCCATGCAACCAATGAGAAGTCGAGTAATGGAGTGAAGGGGCCTCCCTATTGTTCTTGTCGGCGGGGAGAGATATAATCAAGTCTTCCATTTTGGAGGTATGGTGTAGTCTGGTGCTTTTTTTAATTTCCTCTATCTTTTGTTGTAGCATGGTTAGAGAGTGCCCCCAAGAAATCTTTAGCATTAAATGGTGACATGTTTCTGAAACTTGTCCAAATTTTTTTAAACTAACAAAACAACTTGCCTAAAGTTAAAACCCTCTTCAAAATGTGCCAAAAAACTTCCCCAAATTGCTTTTCAAAAGATTTGATCAATTTTTTCTTTAAAAATAAGGAATATGTGACGATTTAATCCCATTTCAGTTTATTTTCATCACTTTGCAAATATTTGACACAAAAAACAATGGTGGTTGGAGTCCCATCTTTATTTCCCTTTGACTATTGGATCAAATAACATCATTTTCAAATTTCAAATCTCACAAGAAGTGTTCTCTAGGTTGAATTGAGGTCTATGTACTTGGTCCACTCGGTCTTTTATGGAGAAATACCCGTTGTAAGACCCACCCTGATGAGTGTAGTTGAGAAAACCCCACCTCAAGTTTAACTTGAGTTTCTTGACGGTCAATTGGATCAAGTAAAAGAGTTGGCCTGATGGGTCTTAGGGTATTTTTTCCCTTGGGCTGGCACTTTATTGTTTTCCCTTCCCTCCCCACTCCCTCCTTGTGACTTTGTTTTTTTCTCATCTCCTATTCATTGTGAGTTTCGCCAACAACATTAAAAGACCAACTCATTTCTTGAACTTTAATAATTTAATTGAAAATGAGTTAGAGGGATATGTTCTTTTGAAGAGAATCAAAAGTTTTTAAAAAATTCCTTGCCAAAAATGCCCGTAGTTTACAAAATTGTACTTCACCCAACGTTAAAACCAAAATCAATGGGTCTTGTAAAACTTAGAACTGTCTAACTGAAAGAACCAGCAATGTCAAAAAATTAACCCAACCTAAGAACGGCTAGGTTTTATTATTGGAAAATATTCCTTAGACACTTAATGTGTCGTCGATTTTATTAAAAATACTAGACCTGGACTCAAAAAATTCCCCTAAAACCCAACCAGCATTGATCACAACTTCATGAAAATCATTTCAAAACTTCCATTTCGAAAATCAAGGATGTTTATAAATATCTTATTTAACATAACCTTGACCAAATGCAATTTGAAGTCAATGTATCATGTTTCACCACATCTTACTTATATAAAAAAATTGGGTTTTTTTCAAGTGTAAATCGTGTGTGTCCGTCTGTATGTCCGTCCGTCCGGTATCCTATTGACTGGAACTCAGGGTAATGGGTATCACTCAGTGTCAGGGGTATCCCTCGGTGTCATGGGTATCACTCCGTGTCCGGTTTGTTTGTGGGGAAAACAGGGTCTCTCAGTGTGATGGGTAAACTCTTGGGTGGGTTGTCAGAACTGTCAGTGAGAGGAAAAATCACTCAATGTAATGGGTATCACTCAGTGTCAGGGTATCCCTCAATGTCAAGGTATCACTCAGTGTAATGGGTATCCTCTTGGGTGTGTCCGGGTCCGTCCGTCTGTCCAATATCCTATTGGCTAGAAGATTGTCCGACGTGTGATTGGATGAAAGGGCGGAAGGGGGTGAGGTCTCTCTCACTCTCACCCTTGGGAAACACATTGGGAACTTAAGAACCCATTGGGCACTTGAAGGGAACATAGAAGGAACAAAGGAAAAATGAAAAAAATCCTCCCCCCACCCCCTCCACCTGTGGAAGGGAGGAATTTGGGGAAGGGGGGTCGTGGGGGGATGAGGAATGGAGGATGTGGAAACTCTAGGATTTTAAAGACCCCAATTAAAATTGGTCACTTACTAAGTTCTCTCTCACTCACACACACATTCATTTACATGTGTAAATGGGTTTACTTAATCATATCCTCTTTATTAATTCAGTTGTCTGTCCGTCTGTGCGTCCGACGCGATAATTTCGCGTTTTAATTCGCCGGTGAAACCGGCCCAAACAGTCGGACAGTTTCGCATTTTAAAACCAGAACCGGTTCTGCCGGTGAATTAAATAGGTACCCTATCAAACTGGGTTTTTACCCCTGCAAAAGCTAGCAGGTAACTTTACCAAACGGCACTAATAAATAAATAGTAAAAACAAAAAATCCCCCATCGTTTGTCGTTTGTTGTGGGCACCAGTGGCGGCGTGCTACATTTTCTATGGCAGGGGCAGGGGGCAGGGCGGCCAAACAGGGCAGGGCATGGGGGCATGGCAGTGCAGGGCGGGCAGTGCGGGCAGGGCAGAGGAGGGGGCAGGGCAGGGCGAGCAGGGAAGGTGGGCAGGGCAGGACAGGGCGGGGGCCAAATGAAGAGTAAAAGATAAGAAAAAATAAAACTTCACAGTGGCCGAAGGTCACGGGCACCCACGGGGGACTTCACAGTGGCGGGCACACACTAGTCATATATATTATTTGCGTTGTCTGTGCGTCCGTCCGTCCGTCCGACGTGACGTTCCGCGGCAGAATTGGACTCTGTCTCGGTAAGCCGTTCTATGGCAGAACCGGCCTCTGACAGATTCTATGACTACACTCGGCCCAGTCGGGGTCCTGAAACCCAGTGTCCTGAGAGCCAGGTCCTGAGAGCCAAGTGCACCAACACGGTAGCAACAGAAGAAGAGAGCCGCGGCTCCTGAAACCCAGGTCCTGAGGGCCAGGTCCTGAGAGCCAAATGCAGCAACACGGCAGCAACAGAAGAGAGTCGCGGCTCCTAATAGGACTTGCATGGCTTCTAAAATTAGGTTTTGTTGAAAAAAAGAAGAAGAGGGTATTAGGCTTCAAATTTTTAGGTTTTTTGGGGGATGGGTTTGGGGTGAAGGGTAGAGTGGGGGTTTGGGTTGTGGTTCTTTCACCATCTTTTGTATCCCACCATCAATTCTTGCAACCCATTTAACTATGGTTTGAGTATATATGGGAGAATTAAAGATAATTACCCAATACAATTGAATTACTTTGTTGCTTGAATTCTTGGAAATAATAGAAAATACACCATCCAAGTGAAGGAAAAAAAAAAGGCAGGCACGGGTGGATTTGTCCGATTGTCACAGGTACCCACTAGTATACCTAATTTCATTATGTGGAATTCAATCTTCTTCATTTGTGGCAAATTTTCGCAACCTGATGAATTATATTTTTGCAAAAAATGGAAAAATAATGATAATTTTGTAATTTTTAGTCGATATTTTCATCATTTTTTGAAATAAAATAATAAAATTACCCACATCTAAACCTAGGCACTTCCTTAGGGGCACTTCAAGCAACAATTTTGTGAAAATGCTACATCCAACCTAGGACAATCATCATTTAATGATAATTAATGTTGGGGATCCTCACCAGTAGACCTACTTGACTTCAGGAATTTGGGGGGGGGACACCCTGGTGGCATTTGGGTTGTATTTTTTCATATTATTTAGTTCAATATTTATTTCACAATCCATTTTTGACAATGGAAAGTCATCAATACACGGTCATTTATAAACCCAAATACCAGTTCAAATTATGCCAATTTTACATTTGGCTTGAAAACTAACATGGGAAACTCCAATGATGTCTTTGAGATTATAACAAGTTAATGTGAAATTCAAATTTGATTTCCCGTTCAAATGATTATTTGCATCAATTGTGCTAAATTCCTCTAGCTTTTGTTTCAAGAAATTTGTGCCTATTGTAGGCATAGCCAACCATAGTTTGATTACCTATTAGTTAATGTATTGGTGCAACATCACCACTTTACCCTCAAAGCCAATGTCAAAAACAAATGATGGAACACCATTTTCTCATGCATGATTTCATTTTCATCTTTACACTAAACAAGTCATGGTTCTCCTTGGTTTTTCTTGAGAAATGAAATACATTCATTTGCAGTTTCATGCCATTTAAAAGTAAAAACTGCCACAAATGAAATCCAGCAATCTCATTTGGCTGAAAAACAAATCTTCAGGCTTACACACAACCCTATTCTACTGAACATTGAAATTAATAGTTTTTTTTCTATCATTTTCATTGTTCTTCTAAAATTGTGGCAAACCTACCAAACCCTATTACACATTTAACTAGTAGTTCATTCAAGATAACTAGAAAAAAAAATTCAGACCATGAAATCCAGCAATTTCATTGGCCATAACATTCTTTTGCACATCTGCACATAAGCCTATTCAACACCTTCTGTGTGCTAATACACTATGATACTATCTTGGCAGCTTTGGAACTTGTGTGCTGAATTAATATAATTAAATAAATTTAATTCAACACCTGAAGTTTTGACTCTAATTTTTTTGAAAAACTGGAACATAGTTAATAAAATCATAACCAATTTTCAAGATTGATGGTCCAAAAGAAAAGCCCAGAAGATGCACAGCCTGCACAAACCAAAGAAGGGAGAGAGCTAGTTCCTCTCATGGTAAGAAGCTATCTCACCCACAGCCCCTCTAATATTAATTAGATGAAGAAGGCCAAGAATCAAACCTAGCTACCTTCAAGTGCTCTTACAATATTTTGACTGGATTTTTGAAAATTTTGGTGGAAAGTGCTGAATGGTTTTCAAAAAATTCAACAATTTTTTTTTAAATAATTTAATTTATGCAGAGAAATACTATAATGAGTGAGAGAAGTAAGATGGGCGAGCTATTAACTTTAACCTTTAATTAAGTCAATCTTGGAATCACAATATTATGTGGTAACAAATATCACCCCCCTTAAAATGAGTGGGATGAGAAAAGAACATATGTGACCTCCTTGGCTGTGCAGCTATTTTTTCAGATTTATTTTTTTGGCTGCATGTGTGCTTTCTGAATGCTTTCATGCGGTTGTGGGAATTTCAACATAGATTTGGGTGAAGTTTTGATCAAAGTGAATGAATTGGGCCTCATGTTAGAGAGCTTGTGAACCAAACTGCATGCACTTAGAAATTGCACCATTGTTGGCAGATAATCAACATTCAAATGTATTAGATTGGCTAAGTATGGGGATTTGTTTTCCTATAATTGGCAAGCGTTGGTATGGGTACTTTTCAAAAACTTTCATATTTGTCCTATGTTGGTATTGCATCCAAGGCTGATTGTTGCCTGGTATTAGTATTGTTACAAGCCAAGTATATACATGATATTTCATAATGTCCCATACAGGTTGGCACTAATATAAGCTGGTATCACCTGAGTTCCTACTTGATTGGTTTGTCCTTCAATGTTAGTACATATCAATATTGTATACAATCTAGGTTGCAATCCATATAGTGATCCAACACTAGATTGCCCCAATAAGGGTGGTGAGAGTCATAAGCAGGTAAGAAAGGGTTAACTCTCGAAATTCATCCATGAATTAATTGAGGAGTTTCAACATCGGAACCCGATGAAGTTGTTGCTCCTTTCTCAGGGTCCTCACATTCATATTCACATTCCAAAACTTGAACAATTTCATTCTTTCTTGAAGAATCACATTTTGGTTTGAACTTTACTTTATGTATGTGAATTTTGAATTCAACACTTGGATTTGTAATCACATTTGTGGATAAACATATTGGACCAATTTTCTTACTAAGGCTTTGAATAGAGGTTAAATGTTTTTGAAAAGGGCTTAGACAAGGTTAAAGGCTCATAAACAATTACATATCTTCCAAGCACAAATTCTCTTTTTAAAAATGAATACATATGAAAAACTACATATTTTCCAAAAGATGCATATCTTTCAAGCATAGAAAATGCTTACTAACAATTACATATCTTCACATCTTTACATACATCGCACGTTTGCTCTCTATCCAACAATGTTGGTGCAAGCCCCACCAGTGATAGCATGCATTTGAACATCAGGTGCATAAAGTTTCAAAGAGCACCTTGTCAAATCCTGTGGAAATAAATTCAAATAAATGACCTTCACATTGAAAGACTTGACAAAAGTTGCCTTTCTCATTGAAGGCTTCCATGTGTGGGCCCAAGAGGTATCTGGTGCACTGCTTGGAGGCTTGCTTCAGAGGTATTGGTGTCCAAAGCACAAGCTTCACGACAATTGTATGAAATTGATGGTGGATTGGTGATGGAAATGGTTAAGGACTTTTTGGGGACTTCACAAATGGTGGCACATTTTTTTAGGAAGATGATGGAGATGGCCTTTACTATCTTCACGTGTTACTACTACTTTTTTGGTGTTTCATGAATCACTGTGTTTATTGACCTTTCTAAGTTGATGTTTTTTTCCAAAAAAATGAGGTTGTGGAAATCCTTGAAAGGTTTTGTTATCTCAACAAACTTAGAACCTACGTGAAACTAGCCCTAAAAATACATTTCACCATATTAAATACATTCCCTTTTTGGGCCACATATGTGTTGGGGGTGAGTAGCCACAAATAGTAACATGGCCCAATCCCACATGTGTATATACACATGCACATTGGGCAAATTTCACATTGCTTGTTTTCTGTGACCAGTGATATGATCAGACGTGTAGTTGGAGATAATGAAAGCAAGAATATGATTACTTAATAGGTTTGGATATGCAGTTTTTAAACTATCATATGCAAAAGTTGCTTATCATTATCAATATTGAAAGCAAAATTAAAATCTTCAACAATCTTCTAAGCTTTTAATTTATAACTAACAAATTGGTCACATGATACATCAAGGTATTAGCAATTTAGCATGTGTCAAATTGACCATTTCTACTTACAAATTAGGTGAATGCAATTATTGAATAGATTTGACAAATTAGGTCTTCAAACAGTTGACAACCCCCATATGACCAGCATTTTCAACCTTCCAATACTTAGCCTGGAAACTCACACAGCATGAACATACACCATGGAGACTCCATAGTCTTCATCTTTTTGTCCTTTAGACAAGGGGGTTTGTTATTCACCTTCACACTTGTCATCTTGAGGACTATCTCCATCAATACCTGGACTTAGCTCTTTGGCCATCTTCAAATACAGCCTCTTTGATGGACAGTTTTTATTCAGAAACTTTCTGCCACTTTGAGAGGAGTTTCCATTTTGATGTTACCACTTCCCTATTTTCATTATATTAGTTTCTTTGACAAAATCAAAGAACTCCTTCATATTTATACTCCTAGCCACAATCATTGACCCACAATATAATTTTTTCCTTGCCCTCCTTCTCCATGTATTCTTGCCTTTATGTTGTGACGCTTGAAGTCGTTGGGTAACTTCAAAGTTCACACAGCTGGAATTGGGTCTCGTAAGCATGTGTTGGGTTTAATTTGGCCACTAAGAGGCCTCAATCAAGAAGGTGAAGGTACCAGTGTCTGTGTGTGTGAGCCTGTTCATGGTCTTGTAGGTTTATGTGCTGGCCCGTTTAACAGCTAAATAGATCTCTACAATGGACTGACCTGCTGTAAATTGTAGTGTTTGCCTCATCCTTCTGGATGGTGTGCAGCAGCAGCCTTTTATTTTGTGGGAAATTTCACACTCTTGTGAGAAACTTTTGACAGTTTTTTTGGTTGCAAAGTCATTGGGCTTTCATTTTTTTAAATCAAAATTCAAAAAAATCAACAAAATCTAAAGGAATTTTCAGATTTCTATATATATGCTTCAAGTAGGTAGCCAAAAATATACAAGGAGGAAATAGCCAAAATTTGGCTAAATCAGCTTATTGATGATTGTCACCTCAGCTACATCATAAAATTGAAAATAAAATAAAATGGACAGCATCCAGCTCCAGGTTTTGTAGAGAATGACAGGGAAGATAACAAAACATTTTTTTGAAAAAAGAAAGAAAAGAAAAGAAAAGAAAAAAGTGTGTTGTTAAGCTATATTTTGAACTGAAAAAGCGGACATATGCATGGAATTTCCAACCTAAATTGTCCTACCAAATGTTGCGGTCTGTGAGAGAAAAGAAGCAGCAAGGCAGCTGTAGCATACAGATTGAATCCAGTGAATCTAGTCCAAAAATGTCTAAATTTCGTCGGGAAGTACAAACCCCCCCCCACTTCCTGCAAACAAAATGCCAAAAACATTATTGATGCTTTATTAAGGAAGTAGTTTGAACCCTGTACTTAATGCACATGTGTGTGTGTATTTGACAGTACATATTACAAAATTGCAACTACAAACTACATTTCCAAAACCTCTTCATATACCACATTTCGCATATATCCATCTGGACCCTGGCCGCTGAAAATCTTGATGTTTTCATTGCTTGTGACCCGTGAGATAGCAACATACAGCTGACCATGGGAAAAGACTGGAGATGACAAATACATGTTGGGTTTGTCGGTGATATTGATATCAAAATCTTGGGGGTGCCCCCACCCCAAGGTCGGGCATGCCTTTCCTAGATAGCGACACATGCGCGGGGGGTGCGCGGGGGGGGGGGGCGGTTATTTATTTATGCCAAGGTTTTTTTCCCTGTATGATGTCATCCATGGATGGATGATGGGACGGATGGATGGATGAAAAGCTTCACGAAAAACAACCACAACGTCCACTAGTGATTTGGTGCACACACCAAGCTTGCAGGTGCATCATCATCAGCACCATCTCCATAAGGTGTGTGCTAGCGTGCATCTACAAACATAGACAAACTCTTTGAACGGAGAGTTTGGAAAGTTTGGTTCATTGTAGCAGCATTGTGAGAGATCCTTGTTCAGCAACACCCAACAGCAGATGTTCTAGAAATTAAGCAGGCAAAGCTTCAAAGCTCAAACTGCAGGGATAATAACAAAAAACACTTGCAAAGTTTCCTAAATTCTTAGTTAAATAAAATCTTGTTCTTCTTTGTCAACATTTCTTTAAGCAGCTGCATCATAATTCTTGATGTTGCATGGGAATTCCCTTAATGCCAGATGTTGAAGTAGAAAACATTTTTTTTCCTAGAGGTAATCAAAAACTATGAACTCAAGTTGTTCTTCCACTTCCTCATGGGCAGAACATTTGCACATCTCTGAGGGTTGTCAGACTTGTGCACATTTGTGAAACTTGAATATTACTAAAAGTTCAAGGGATTTGCAAACTTTTTCAAGGAAGGAAGAAGAAGATGGTGATGAATGTGATATTATGGATTTGATGAATGTGAATATGTTGCTCTTCAACAGTAACTTTCGCACACATCAAATCCCTCATCACCATGAGCATTGTGGAAGAAGAAAAATCTTTACTATATCAAAGAGATTCAAGTAGCTGCTCCCCCTCCTCCTCATCCTACTGTTGCTAGTGGCCAAAAAGGAAGATGTTGTTGCATTTGCTGGTAGTGGAATTTGCTCTGGTTTTCGTGTAATCATCAAATGGCAACATGGTTGTACAAAATCTTAAGAATTTAGTAATACCATAATAAATTTCAATAGGATGTTGTAGGACTTCCCTGCACATCAAATCTTTTAACAACATTACAGATTGATCTTCTTCTGTTCTTCTAGATCTAATGAATGTGAGTCTGCTGCTCTTCAACAACAACTTTCACACACATCAAATCCCTCGTCACCATGAGCATTGCAGAAGAAGAAGAATCTGCAACATTCTTCTTCATCTCCAACTACATCCTCTTAATATCCACCGCATCCTTCTCAATCCGAGTAGTTGTCTCCTTCTCTTTCGAGAACGACATAATTTGTCTCTTCATATTGTTGTTGCTGCTCTTGTTGTTGTAGCAATCTGTATTCCACTCTTTCTCCGCCCCGTCACAGTAAACAAACCATGACAGGACAAATGGATGATCGGACGAATGGATGGAAAGCTTCACGATGTCCTTTATTATATGTAATAATAATAATAAAGACACTGCCTAAGGAATAATTTACAACATTCTTTCATTTTGAAATTAAAGGGTTGATATTACAGAGGCTAATACCCTAATAATCCATTTTTTGGAAAAAAATAATTATTTGTTTTGTCAATGTGAAAAAACTAACCGTAGGCTGAAGAAATTTCTACCCAACAAATGGCGTATTTTTTATCTCTCTCAAAGTCCTATCCTACAAACCATCCCATTTCCATCCCACTACATTATTATGTTTTCACTTACACTTGTTGGAGGCTAAGTTGTTCCTCTCAATCCATATAAACCAAATAGTGACCCTACATAATAAAGTGCAAACAACCATGTCAATTTGAATCATTTTTTTAAAAAATTATATGGACTTATAAGGAGTGTATTTTTTACCGTTATTGAACCATTGTACCATGCATTCACCCTATTGAATAAACAATGTTCCATCTACAATCCCTTCCATTGTTTTGCAATCCAAGAGGGGTATTACACTCTACATAAAATGGTTAGCACCCAAGTCCATTTTCGTCCATCCTTTCACATTCCGAAAATTGTGTAAGATTGCTTCTAATGCATTTAGCTTGCATGAAATGCAATTTGCATCAATTTCCAAACCCATTTTTGTTTTCCACACTTTGACTACCTATGTTTTATGCGCCACACAAACTAATTGAAACTTGAATCTTTCTTTGCTTTGACTTTAACCATACATCTTGACACTTAATTAATTTGAACTTTTGAAAAAAGTTTGGTTCCCATACAAAATAGGAAAATTCAACATGAGATTGTTGAAATTAACATTTAATATGATTATGGAGGGTGTGTTGGCAATCCTCCTTTGCTTGCCTACTTCACAATTGCTTTACAATCAAGACCAAATTCTTTTTAGCATCTATAAATGCTAAAAGGAGTTTGGTCTTATTAACATCACCTAATGCAAATTAATTTAAAAAATTAGTGTTCATCTAAATTTTGACCCATGTTGGACCCCTATTTGGGGCACTTTATGGATAATTCTATATGTGATTAAGGGTTTGGATCTAATCCTTAAATTATGATATTTGAATTGCAAAATTCAAATCTAATGAAGATCAATTTTGTGTAGTTTGCCAAATTTTCTTTGAAATGAACATGCATAGAATTTAGCCATATTGTTCAAAAACACATAGGCAAAATTGTTAAATGGCTAGCAACTTGGCCTCCTCCTTCACCAAACTCCTTGTATAATAAACTTATATGTAAAAGGTTTGTAATTCAATGCCAAATGGGCCAATTCAAGTAAAATAGGGTGTAAACATGAAAATTTACAATACAAACTTCTCAAAAGGAAAAAAAAAACAAGGTGAAATAATTGAAAGCCAAAATTATTTTCATTCCATATCTTGTATCTAAGTAAAGATTGTGTGTAATAATGAGGTTTTAGGTTTTCAATTTAGAGAAAGGTTTGTTGGTTTGGAAATTACAAATGTGAAAGGTTTCACAGTATGAATTGTCAAGCACATTTTTGGAAAAAGGATAAAGGTTCCAATTTGGTTTTGGTACGAGGTTTTAGGTTTCCAAAAGGTTTTCAATTTGTGTACGCGTTGTTTTAAATTTGGAAAAAAGGATAAAAGTTTTTGGTGTGTGTGGTTTTGAATTTCTAGAAAATTTGTATGATTTGAAAACACACCCACAACAAAAAAAGGACTTTAATTTCAGTAGGAACCATGGTTTCTTTTGGTCGGGTTCATCCCTTGTTTTAGGTTTTCACCCTAGGTTGAGGAATTGAAAATGACCACAAGTGCACATGAGACCAAACAATATAAACAATTAAAAAATATATAAACACCCACCCAACTAAAGCAAGATTTTTAAAATAACTTTAATACATATAACAAGGTTTTAAATGTAAGACCCTTATTACACATGTCTTGACATGTGTTTGTAGTTATTAGTTGAAACAATTGTTAATAATTCAACTTACAATCAATAGTCATCCTAACATTGTATTTATTGGGTGATTATGATATTATGTGATGCAAATTGATCAATATGTCTATTTTTATCTTTTATGATAGGAAGATGTGTTATTTCTTGTGGGAATTTTCACCTAAAGGTTGATGGAAATTAAGGCTTGCAAAAGGGATAAAAGGAAAAAATGTTTTAAAAAGTGATGACATCAACAAATTTTTATGAACCGTTGATGTGCAATCACAAATACCCCTCCTTCATCAAATATTGATGCACCTCATTGCATTATAGATCCATGAAAATGGAAGACCCAAATCCTTCCCATTTGTTGCATTCGCCTTTACTCATATAACTTTTGAACTTTAATTCGCCACATACATTTACAAAATTTCACACTATTTCACAAGGTCCCCTTAATGGTTCACTATAAAATTCACCACCATAAGATCAAGATGAGGAATCATGAGGATATGGAAGAATTTTGATTTGATTAAAATCTAAAAGTTTTGGTTGAAGCTTTAAGGTTTTGGGTTTATGATGTTAATCAATGGTGACTGATGAATGTTGGGGTTTCTAATGGGGTTGGCATTTCAAAGTCTTTCATGGATTTGGCTTCTAGAACCATTGTTGACTTTCAAAAGTGGAGACTTAGGAGGATGGTTGTTAGAGCTTGGAAAATATGGAAGTTGCAAGGTTTGCTTATGCAATGTTTTTGTTGGCCACTCAGGTGCAATCTATAACACTAAATCCTTGATAACAATTCCTTCAAAACATTTTTGCATCTTTCTAAAACATGGAAAAGAATTGAAAGGCAAAGATGAATGATTAGCTTTATAATGCAATTACAATGTTATGTCATGCGGCCCTTCATGGCTATACTTCTCAATATCTTTATTAACAATAAGAACTTCAAGTACAAGTATTTGTCTAACAGAAAAACAACAAGGGGATGTTGTTTCATCACAAATTTAACATGCAACAAATTGATAATGAAATTCATATGAAGTTTGTTCATTCATAGGTTCATACATTTTACACACAAATGTCATGTGTTCAAAACACGTTTGACATACAAATAAATGTGTCAATGGATGAAGTTCGAACCTATAAATGAAAGGATGTCACACAAATTTCGCATTTTCTTATAAATCTATGTCAAATGTGTTTTCAATGCACAATATCAATGTGTGACATGTAAAAATTATGAATGAATTTCTTTTGCACAATTTCCATTACTAAATGGTGAGATACTAAATTTATGATGTTCTTTAACAACCATTATATTGATCATGATGATCTTTTTATTGAAATTCTTTTTGCGGTGGATCAAATTTTAGCATAAAAGATTGTTAAACTAACCAAGAAATCAAAAAAAAACTTATGAATTGAATAGGCACTTTTAGGATACTTGGAAAATCAAGTTTCCTTGGGCAAAATGAGTTTTAAATTCTAATGGGAAATTTGATTAAATCTAGTGTATGCACCATAATTGAAGGCCAAAAAAAGCTTATGGTTCCCATGCTTGATTCATTTGGAAACATGTAGGTCCTTGCAAGGCTTTGATAGCTAAATTAAAGGTAAAGGTGAAGGAACACTATTTTTTGAAAACCAATACCCATGTTGCTAATGAAAATCTTTATGTTGGACAAGGCTTTAAAACAATGTTCAAGCAAATCATTCATGGTGCAAATTGAATTCTTGATAGGAAGAAAAAGAGTATGTAATTTATTTAAATTTTTCACTTGTTCAGTTGTGCCCACCCCATGACAGAATAAAAAATTTATTTGTGCAACTAAATGTTCCTAACAATCCCATGAAACATTGGTTTAACGAGTGTGGGTGGGAGATGACAAATTACATGTGTGAGCAAGTTTTGAAAAAAATACAAATTGTTATGGCTAGGGCAAGCTTTCTCTCTTTGAGTGTAAATGAAATTACTAATGTTGATGATTAATCTAACTTTTAGTACATGTGTATGTGATTCATGCATGAAAAAAATTCCTACTCTACTCACACTTCAATGTGTTGTTAAAGGTGGAAATGCAAATAATCTTAATGTTGTGATTATTCAATCCATCATATAGCAAGCAAGTTTGACTAAAAGGAGATAACCACAAGGTTTGTTTTGGTGCTAATGCCTTTTCCAAGGCTAAATGCATTCGAACAAAATTTCAACTTAAGGAAAAATATTTTCCTTACGTGATGGGACAACATTGCATGGCCCATAGGACGAATCTTATTGTTCAAGTTTTGTCAAATATATCCTTGGTGGCTAAGTTGAAAGAATTGTTGCAATCATTATATTCTTATTTCTCCAAGACCTTTAAGAGAGATTTTGAATTCATTAAACTTATTGAAATTGTTCAAATAAAGGTGTTAATTTTTTTGTGAAATGTGAAGATTCAATGGATACACATGTTGAAGCGTTTGAATCATGTGATGCCATAGTATAAGACATTGATTATCAAAATGTCATGAGAAAATGTTTTTATTGCTCAAGGTTGAATTTAAACCTCCTTTGTGATTTCCACACATTATTGGAGGCATTGAACCTTGATCAAGTTTGCATAAGGGAAGGATGTTTTCATCTATGATTTTGTAATAGTTGTAAATATTTGTTAAGTAAATCTTTTTATGATGTACTCAAATCTAACAACTAATTATTAGTTTGAACATTTCCAAATTTTTTAAGATGTGGTAGAAAATAGTTTTGTCATAATCACCCAAGATTGGGTTATTAACCTCAATATGGAAACACTTGTTTTTCATATGGTTGGTTACAATTATTCAACTTGCATTTTTAGTCCAATTGTTGGGGCTAACCAACATGTGTGCAAGGATGTTTTTGAAACATCCATCATGCAAGTGAAAAGTCAATGCTTTACTACAACAAATGTGCATTGGATCGATGTTTTTTTGGATTTTGAATTGATGCATGCCCTTGGCATAATGTGTCCACAATTTTGGATGTAACATGATGTTAAATTCTCTTTTTCCTTACATTTCACTATCATAAAAAAATATTATTGTGAAATAGAGAAGGTGAAACCTTCATTACTATAAGTTGTAGAACCTTTGAATGCCAACCTCTTGGATTTGCAAATGTGCTTCTTTAAGCTCACTATGAAGACATAGGCACCAAAAGCTATGGTTGAGCCATTTGATATTAATTCAATGATCAAGTTATGGGTCAAAATTAGCAACAATGGCTTGTTCACTCAACAACTAAGTAAATAGTTGGAGTTAGTTGAGATTGGAATGATGTCAATGCTCAAATTTGTAGAAGATGAGAAAATTTTCTCCACACTTGCATTCAAGAAGGATAAATTGCATAATCAGTTAGGTTTGCATTTGGACACAACTATTCGCATGTTTGCACAAGAGTTTTATACTTGAAATAACTTCCCTTATTAAGAGGTTATTACAACTTGGAAGGTTTAGAAAGGATTAGAAATTTGGAAGGATTAGTGTTGTCACTTAACATGTTTGTCCTTTTCACAACCCAAGCCTCAAGTATTCATATTTTCACAATGTGGACAGGTTTGGTGAATCATGATTATGTTTGGTTCCTTATGAAGTTATGAGGTTTACTAACATTTGTGTGGTCGTGAGTGGGACTTTGAGTTGCATTGGGTGAAATCTGATACTAGACTTGAGTCTAACTCTCCTCAAAGTTGTGTTTAGTTTGTAAGTTTCAAGTTTTGAACTTGGGCTGGAATGAATTAGCACCCACCAATGCACCAGTTGCGGATGAGCCCGTTGAGGCCGTTTTCTGGATGGACGAAAATCCCATCCTCCCTGCCCGATTTTTTTTTTTTTTTTCCAGCTCTTCTCTACCCCAAAATTTTACCCTGTCCTACCTACCACCTACCTCCCCCCGTCCTACCTACCACCTACCTCCCCCCGTCCTACCTACCACCTACCTCCCCCCTCCTACCTACCACCTACCTCCCCCCTCCTACCTACCACCTACCAACCCCACCCCCCCTCACTCCATCGCCAGAGCTCCAGAGACCTCGGGCGGCTGTGGAGCTGGAGCTGGAGCTGGAGCGGCTGGAGCAGGAGCTGGAGCTGTGGCTGTGGAGCTGGAGCGGCTGGAGCGCACACGAAAAGGTAAGAACCCTTCTTCATTTTCTTGCTTGCTTGCTTGCTTTGCCGCAACGCAGCAAGCTCCGGAGCCAGGCTCCGGAGCTTTGCTGCGGCTCTGGAGCTTTGTTGCGCGTTGCTTTGTTGTGGCTCCGGAGCTTTGCTGCGCGTTGCTTTGCTGCAACTAAACCCTGCAACGCAGCAAGCTCTGGAGCGTCTCTTGCAGCAGAAGAAAAAGAAGAACCCTGAACCTTTTGCCCCATCCTCTATATTTTTTATTTTGCTTTGGTTTAGCTGATTAGAATTAACATTTAACAATAACTAGTGGTCTTTTGTTTAGGGTTAGAGGTTGGAATGGGTAAGAGAAGAAGACTCAGGAAAAGCGGTGGTGGTGAGCTGGAGGTCAATATGCAAGATGTTGCATCAGATGAGGCGATTCTTCCAAGTGTTGCTTTGGCAGATGTGATGATTCTTTTGCCATATGTTGCTGGAGGAGATGAGGGAGTTATTGAGTCACATGTTGCTGCATCTGATGCAACAATTATTCAGCAAAATGTTGCATCAGATGAAGCAAATAGTGAACAAGATGTTGCATCAGATGAAGAAATGGGTGAGCAAAATGCTGCTCTATCACAATTGAAATATAAAGATAGCATTAGTATAGATTGTTTTAGAATGTGTGGACATCAGATTAAATACAGATTAAAGAAATTGTACAAGTTTTTTTAGGTTTAATTATATCCGCACCTTCCATCATTTGTTGGAAGGTGCGGGATTTTTTTTGTCAAATTTTTTTTATGTAATACTTGAAAACAATGATTTGTAATATCTACATTTTGTTTTTTGATCTTTCTTTTTTTGGCTTAGGTCCAGAAGTTGAATCTGATAAGGCAGCTCTGCCACTTGCACTTCTTTGCCCACCGAATTTGGCTCGGAAGGACAAGGAATGGACGCATGTTGGGTCCAAATGGAGGTGCAAAGTTGGTAATTGCACTACTGCATATTGTGCAAAATGGCTGTTGACGAAACACTTGAAGGAAGTGCATGGGTTGGTGGCTGAAAAGTCCAAACCTGGGAGGCCTTCAACTGCTGCAGGAGGTCTTCGACATCAGGACCATGCCAAGATGAATGCTCGCATTTTGGGAAATGCGATGGCTGTGCAGAGGCGGAACGATCAAAAGGTGGTTAGTTGCGCTCGTGCCAAAGCACAACGCGAATGGGAAAACCTGGTAGCTGTTGCAAAACAGTGTCCACCATTCCCAAAACCAGGTTTGGTGAAATTAGCTTCAGAGAAACTTTTGAAAGTGTTGGGGCTTACTGCTTGGGGTGTGGGCAGTGTGCCTCGAGATGCAGCATTGCGAATGGAGAAAGATGAAGACTTACAAGGGATTATTCGATCCACTCGTTGCGCATATGCACGGCAACTCAAGACGGCATGGGATGCCAAATATTGGGATCGAGAGTCCAATAAAACAAGTCGGAGAAAACAGTTAGCAGCTGTTTTGGATTTTCATGAATCTAGAATGATTCATGGAAGGTAAGAAACAATCATAAGCAATGTTTATTGTTTTTTTATTGCATTTCATCCAAGGTGTGTTAGGGTTTAACTTGGTGGTTTTTGGGTGTTTATAGGGTTCAGGGCCAAACACAGGAAGAGTTTGTGGCAACTGCAGTTCAAGTGGAAATGCAACATCGGCATTTATACACTGCTCATCATGCAACAAAGGCTGCAAATGCAGCTGCTGCATACCGAACTAAACACGGGATTGTAGATTGCTAGACACTGATATGGGTTAGGGTTTAGGGTTATATAGTTAATTAGGTTTTATAGCCCTTTTACTTTTTGGACTACCCAATTTTGAACTACCCAATATAATAGCATCTTCTATTCACACTTGTTTTATGGTATATGGTTAAGCATATGTCTTCTTTGTCATAATTTTTTTAGTATTTGAAATGTAAGAATCAAACCAAAGATCAAAATGAACATGTGCAATACTTACATCTAATATAATAGCACTCACATCACTTGAAGAGTTTCAAAACAATATACACATTTTAAACATGTAAAATACCTACATCATTTTCTATTATAAATCTCATAAGGAGATTTTCAAATATGCAATACCCAATATACGTCCTAAAATAGTCACAGGCATATTACATTCAGTGCAATACCTGCATCTAAGTCCCATAATAGCCGTTGCAATTTTTGGCATCCCTTGCAATACCCGCATCTAAGTCCCATAATAGCCGCTGGTATTTTTGGCATCTCTTGCAATACCCGCATATGGGCCACCCATAGTTGTTGACATTCGTCATTCGTTGCAATACCCGCATATGGGTCCATGGTTTTCGTTGGGTTTTATAACATTTCTTGCAATACCTGCATATAGTTTCCATAATAGCCACTGGTTTTTTTTGTGTCTCTTGCAATACCCACATATAGGTCCCATAATAGTTGCTGGTTTTTTTCATTCTTTGCAAAACTTACATTTTGTCATAAATTATAATAATAATTAATTTAGGTATATAAAAAGACATATTTTGGGTATCCATAACACTTATTTGTTATTTTGAAATGACATTACATGCGAGTTTTGCATTCAGGGTTTAGGGTTTAGGGTTTAGGGTTAGGTTTTCACATAAGGTTTACTTCTTACCTTTGTGTGATAACTCCAACCTAATTTTCCTAATCTCTTTGAAGAAAATATATAATAAGATTGTATTAGGTCCCATATGTTTAAACCCAAAAAATTTCCCCCCAATTGAATATAAAATATTTTTGATAGTACATGAATTATCAACAAATTTTGACATATAATTAAATAATTAATAGACCATTATTTCAGATAATTTAAATGATTAATTATCAAGAATTAGATAATCATTTATTTATTTGGAATAATTAACTATTCATTTGGCTTAACTTCATTTATTTGGATAATAAAAAGTTGGATCTAAAAATCAGATTAACTTTATTTGATTGATTAACTTTAATATATTTTTATTTTAATAAGTGATTAAAATCACTATTTAAGATAACTATTCCATGTTATAGATTGCATGTTCAGTTTTTTCATGAAAAATTCATACACCAAAATAAGTTTGATCACAATTCCCATTATACTATTTGTTCCACAAACAATACAATTTTTTTTCAAATTCATGAAACAAAATAAGAATCATGGGTTTAAGGTTTAGGGTAAACCCTAAACCCTAAACTCTTAATCAACAACCCCAGCCTCACACCTTTGTTAACATATTATTTTGAAATTAATTAATTATTTTAGAATGACCCAAAATGTAGATATTACATTTAGGGTAGGATCTTCATTTAAAAAAGCTTAAACCCCACAACCGTATTTTTATAGTGGCCCAAAATGCAGGTATTGCATGTAGGGTAGGATCTTCACTTAAAGAGGGCTTAAACCCCCCATGTGTACTTTCGAGGTGACCCAAAATGCAAGTATTGCATTTAAGGTTCAGTTTATATCATTATTTATATATTAAGTGTTATGAATAACAATATATTTGGACCAATATTTAAACCAATATTATACATCATGAAAAATAAAGTTTACATAAGGACTTGTGTTATATATGTATAAAATATAAAATATTTTTGACCCACTATATGAATATATTAACCAAGAAATGTTTTACTATATATCAAAGAAATATAAATAAAAATTTCAATTAAACATAGGATAAATATATGGGAGAAATCATTTTTATTATTATGTGAAATAGAAAAGAAGAAAGTAAATAATTACGTGCTTTGAATTTTTTTTAAACATAATTTAAAATCTTGTTAAATTAAAGACTTTATAGTTATGTTTTTAGTATGAATATACAACTTTAAAAGGGGAAAAAAAATATGAACATCTTTGAAAAATATTTAAGCTTGAACTTTTTATTTTTTGATCTTGACAAACTCCGTATTACATTTAGGGTTGGGTTTTCATATAAGGTTTGTTTTTTACCTTTGTGTGATAAATATTTATGATAATTAATGAATTATCACAAAATTTGTCATATAATTAAATAATTAATAGACCATTATTTCAGATAATTTAGATGATTAATTATCAAGAATCATATAATCATTTATTTATTTAAAATAATTAACTAATCATTTGGCTTAAATTTATTTACTTGAAAATAAAAAGTTGGATTTAATCAGATTAATTAATTTGATATTTGATTGATTAACTTTAGTATATTTTTGTTTTAATAAGTTATTGAAATCACTATTTAAGATAATTATTCCATGTTATAGATTGCAAGTTCAACTTTTTCATGAAAAGTTTTTACACCAAAATAAGCTTGATCACAATTGTCATTGTATTATTTATTCCACAAACAATAGAACCTCTTTTAAAATTCATGAAAAAAAATAAGAATCATGGATTCCTAATCAACAACCCCAACCTCCATACACACTTTTGTTAACATATGATTTTGAAATTAACTAATTATTTTAGAGTGACCCAAAATGCAGGTATTGCATTTAGGGTAGGATCTTCATATAAAGAACCCTAACCCACATGCGTACTTTCGGAGTGACCCCAAATGCAGGTATTGCATTTAGGGTAGGATCTTCATATAAAGAACCCTAACCCACATGCGTACTTTCGGAGTGACCCCAAATGCAGGTATTGCATTTAGGGTAGGATCTTCATATAAAGAACCCTAACCCACATGCGTACTTTCGGAGTGACCCCAAATGCAGGTATTGCATTTAGGGTGGGATCTTCATATAAAGAACCCTAAACCCCACATGCGTACTTTCGGAGTGACCCCAAATGCAGGTATTGCATTTAGGGTGGGATCTTCATATAAAGAACCCTAAACCACACATGCGTACTTTCGGAGTGACCGTAAATGCAGGTATTGCATTTAGGGTAAGATCTTCATATAAAGAAAGCTTAAACCCTACATGCGTCCTTTCGGAGTGACCCAAAGTGCAGGTATTGCATTTAGGGTTGGGTTATTTCAAAGTGACTTTGCATATGCATATTGTGTTTAGGGCTAGGTCTTCACTTAAGGGTATCCAAACCATTTAGATGGGTTTTTTTGAAACGTGGGTATTACATTTAGGTTTGTTTTTTCATTTCAACTTGAAATACCCAAACTTATACTTACCTTTACCAACTAGAATTTTGGGGTTTCGTTGCAATACCTACATCCGTACTTACTTTTACCAACTGGAATTTTGGGGCATAATTTCAATACTTGCACTTGTACTTACTTTTACCAAACCCTAACAAGAAAAAATCTTAATGATATATGCCCTAAACCTAAAAAATTATACAAGCTATACAAATCATATAATGCAAAATAAACTAATTTAAAAAAACATAGGAAAAAATTTAAAAACCAAAATTCAAAGGTTTTAAACTATAAATATTTATTAAGTGAAAGAAAATACGTTAATCTTTACAAATAATCAAATAAATTTCATATAAAACCAAAAGAAAAGATATGTGTTTTATCTTTGTGTGATCCTTCCAACCTAATTTTTCCACTCTTTTTGAAGAAGATATAAAATGCAATTGTATTATTTCACATATGTGTAAACCCTAAAATTTTCCCCCCAAATTTAACCTACTCTAGATTAATTACTATACATTTGTGAAAAACTTATTAATTAATTTGTGTCTCAACCCTAAACCTAAACATTTCCCCCCAAATTTAGCTTACTTTAAATTAATTACTATACATTTATGAAAAACTTATCAATTAATTTATGTGTCTCAACCCTAAACCTAATGGTTAAGTTAGTAGGGTATGTCATTAATAGAGTAGTTAGGTTAGTAGGGTAGGTGGTTAGTACAGTAGCTTGGTTAGTGGTGTGACCCAAAATGCAAGTATTGCATTTAGGGTATGATCTTCGTATAAAGAAGTTTAAACCTCACATGCGTATTTTCGAAATGGCCCAAAATGCAGGTATTGCATTTAGGGTAGGATCTTTGTATAAAGAAAGCTTGAACCCACATGCGTACTTTCGAAATGGCCCAAAATGCAGCTATTGCATTTAGGGTAGGATCTTTGTATAAAGAAAGCTTGAACCCCACATGCGTACTTTCGAAATGGCCCAAAATGCAAGTATTGCATTTAGGGTAAGGTTTTTAGGGTAGGGTATGTAATTAATAGGGTAGCTAAGTTAGTAGGGTAGGTGGTGAGTACAGTAGCTAGGTTAGTAGGGTAGGTGATGAGTACAGTAGCTAGGTTAATAGGGTAGGTGGTAAGTACAGTAGCTAGGTTAGTAGGGTAGGTGGTGAGTGCAGTAGCTAGGTAGAAAAGTGAACAGGGTAGCTATGTGTGAGGTCAGGTCCAGGGAAAAACGAGCAGGAACCAAAAAAAAAAAGTACAATGGTCAGCAGCAAAAAGAAATGGACTATCATGAACCCCATCCGGCGCCAAATGAAAAAACGCAACCCATCCAGTGGACAGAACGGCCAACTGGTTCATTGGTGGGTGTTAATTCACTCTGGCCTTGAACTTGGATGCATCAATGTCATTTTTTGTGTTTGTTTTTCCTTCCTTTTCAGCAAGGAGCCACATTGTTCACTAGTTTTTTTGGTGGATGTCAAACTTACTTCAAAAGATTTGTGCTCAAACTTTACTCTGGTGAAAAAAAGAATAGCCACTTTGTGCTATTTTGAAATATCCATCTTTGTCAAAAACTGAGTCAACAAATGATCAAGAAGCCACCTAATCCTCTCTCAGAATTACATAAGAAGGTCGTTAGGTATATCGGGGGCTGTCCTATTGCCACTCAGCCACATGTGATATTTTAAGAAAACCCTGATAGGAAAGACAAGAAAAACGAAACATTGAGGACTTGTTCCAACTTCGTGGCCATTTACTTTACACAACAAATCTAATCCTTGGCGTTGAAAAAAAATTATTTGTAACACTCGAGGCAAAGAACAGGTCAAAAGGGTTCAAAATTTCCCCTATTCCGCAAGTTTTCTTGGCCTCAACTCCTCGTTTACTGCAGTCACCTACTTTAAAGGTCATTAAGACCTTACAGACAAGAGCTGGATGGAATTGATGAAATCCTTTGAATATATGTCGCCTACTCGAGTATGAGTATTTTTTTTTGCTGCAAAATCTACCTCGTCAAAAGAGTGAGGCTTCTAAGGCATCTCCTGGATATCAGGCACAGGTTTGTCATTTTCTTTCTCTAGTCTCAAAGATTTACTACTTAGACATGGTAGCTTTTGATCGCACTCCAAGGTTCTTTTGAGTTTGTGGATAACTACTAGTGAAGTTGGTGTTTCTGTTTGGCATGCCATTAGGAAGAATAGTCAAAACAGAACCCTATCTAGCAAGAGAGAATTGAAAATGACTTTTTCTCCGCGTAGTGTCATCAAAATGTTTTTTGTTTTAAAGAAAGGATCCATTTGTTGGAATACTCCCCCCTCCCCATTTCTAACATAGAGCATTTAATTTAGCGTTTCACGCAGATGCGGCACCGTCCCTCCCCAACACAAGGACCGAAACAAACTTTGAAAGATAAGCATTGATGAGGCACAAAAACCCAAACAAACGTTTGAAAGATAAGCATCGAGGCAGCCAAGAGCTGAGCATGAAAAATGTGTGGCACACAGGCTAGCCTGCCCTTATTCCAGTTCAATTTCCAAATTCTGTGCTACTCCTTCCACATTACATCCACAAGAAATGTTTATGCAGAAATATTTGCCGCTTGTGCCATTAGAAGACCAAGCACTTGGAGCAGCCAAAGAAGTGCCAAATCCACTTGCTTGGGCAGGAAGGGAGTGACAAGGAGTATTGTGGAGACTGTAAAGTAAGACTATTGAGCACATTTAGCACGGTCTCACACCAGAGTGAGCAGCCATGACACAGAAACGTATGAAAGCTCTGGAAACGTATCCAAAGGCCATCCCCATGAAAGGTTCGATAACAATTTTTGTGTTGGCCTGGGCCCTGGGCTGTTGAGCTAAACTCTTAAGTGAAGTTGTCAAAGTTCTCTTTATACTGTTGTTTCAAAATATCCTTCTATGAATGAAGGTAGGTTGTTTGTTGGCCCTCCATTTGGAGGCAGGGATTTACTGTTGAGATTCATAATAGAGTACAATAGCTTCAAGGAACATTTCGTCCCTCCTTTGTAGGTTGTCTTTTCCTAAGTTGACCCAGACTTTCATAAATCCAAAATAAGTTTGCAATTTTTGTCCATCAACATAAAGAACTTTGAAATGTGTGCTTAAAATAGATAAATATGTGCCTTTCGTTAGGTATGTGCTGTAAGTAAATAATTTGTGCATGGCAGGGCCATCATGTGACACACACGTTGTTTTGTTTGGTATGGTTGGAAAGCCCTTGATGAGTAGGGGAGCACTGAGTTGGTTTTTAATGTTTTGAGCATTGGTGGACAAATTATTGAATGTTGAACAAGTTTTTCATTGAAAATTCATTTAAATCAAAACTAAAAACTATAGGGGAATTTCGGCATGCTCTTGGTATTGTTGGAGAAAGCTCTCGAAGAGTAGGATTCAACAAATATGATTTGGAAATTTCATGACCTACTGTATGAAAAATGTTGGATATTGAATAGTTCATTGGAAATTCAATTAATTACGAAAATAAGTTTTGGAAGGAAAAAATAGCTGAGTACCAGTTCACACTTGTGCCAAAAGCATAAGCTACCCTAATATTTATGAAATTGTCTTGGGACATCCAATCGCAACATTTTGGGCAGATGGTTGATAAAACTTTATGCCAGGGCGCAGAGAGGGAGACTTCACACTAGGGTTGAAACTTGAGAGACCCTCGACAAGGAAACTAAAAAATTGTGAATTGGACAGAAAGGGCATGACAGGCTGAGTTTGTTTTAAGAGCATTTCCACCAACCGCTCACTACTCGACCCTGCACTGGAAATCTTATATGAGGTTCATCTCTCGAGTTCCAGAGAATCCATTGGACGACTCCTGGGACCCTGAAAAAATCCACAGCTTTTCAGAGCCCTGAAGGAACCCTGGAACAGTCTAATAAACATAGTCCAATCGTATTTAGCAACTGCGCCCTGTTTCTGATTGACTAGATAGGTAGTTTAATTGCTCCAAGTCGGTTGCTATTAGTAGTCTCCCACCTCCTTGCAGTCCCAGTTTCATTTATGTGTGGGGTTGTCAAGAAGTTAGTAAGTAAACCTTGGATGTGAGAAATACTTTTGCGGGGTACTCAGCTTTGGTGGAGATGTTCTAACTGCTACAGCCTTGAGGGCCCTTAGAAATCAAAATAGATGAAACGTTTATGTAGAATCTCACATGGCAGCAAAAAAATATGTTTAAAAAGACACTCCGACAACTTTAAGGTGGGCCTGACCAAATCCTTGTCAGGTTAAATGCCGTTATTAGTTGGCGGATATTTGAAAATATTTTCTTGAAAGGGAAAGTTTGGGAGATATTAAATATGCCAAGCTCTCCACAAAGACAATTTTATAAATATTAGTGAAGCTTGTAGCTCACATCACTACACTTGAGATTCCCAGACCTTGATGTCACATGGATGAATTTGGGGTTCATGTCACCATCACTAGGTTCTTCCCCCTCTGAATTTTCTTGATCCTGTTTAATTGTTGATGTCGTTGCTGCCGCATTCTCCTTTGGGGGTTATTCCTCATAGCCCAGAGTTTCCATGTAAATCTGGCCAACTTTACTCCAACAAACAAGAAGGCAAGGGAAACAGAATGGACAAAAAAACACGTTGTCATCAAAACATGAGCGCCATGTGCATCTTGATTTAGTGCATGCATTTGGTGAATGTGGAATTTTGTGGAAGAGCGTCCTAGGTGACATCAGTATGATTATGTCACAAGAGTTTATTATGACTTTATTTCATACCTTGGTTGCGTATTTATAATCTTGTTGACAGTTTTGCTGTATAAATGTGTGGTGTACTGCCCAAGAGCTAAGGTGGCGTGGGAAATCTCTTTCACATCCTGGCTCAAGACACCGGCTCACCTCAACTGTACATGGGAAACTCTCAAGCTAAAACAATGCCTCTTCAACCCAAGGCTCCACAGTAGGCTGAAAATTCAGCGACTTATGGTCTTTGCTTAAAGGCTTTACAATGTGGTGCATCTGGCTAGAAACAAACAACTTAGTCTTTAATGGCAGTAGGTGGCACAACTGTAATCTTAGAAGGCTATTTTGGGAGAGCCTTCTGGACCATGGCTGACACGAATGGAGTACATGATGCAGAAGCTCCTAAAACATTCAGAGGAACAAGGTTATTTCCTTGAAAGGTTTGATGAAGTTTGGTGCCCCCACCATGCTATCCATGCAAGGATGACCCAAAAATTAGGCAGTGCTGCCAACCACACTATGGTAGCTTTGTGTGGTAGGTGGGTGGGTCTTTTTGGCTGGGGTTGGAAGCTCCCCCAGCTCCCTGTGGACTGGTCTCTTTCTGCAATGAATTTTTTTTATTCTTGTCAAAATCATAATACAGTAAACCCCTTTTATAATCATGCCCATTTTAGTCACATTCATGTTTGTGTCACATATTTCTTGGTAACCATCCATCTTAGTAAGAAACATCATTTTTTAGAGTCACTATCACACTCATTAGTAGCACAAAATATTTGCAAATTTTTTATTTTTTATTTTTTAATGTGACTATAATGGGGGAAATTTAGGGCAAATATTAAGGTTTTATAAATTTTAGTTGGCAATGTTAATGTTGCTTTGTGTTCAAGTTGTGCAAACTAACAACAGTGGATCTAGTTGAAGAGAAAAGAAAAAATAACAACTTTCTAATGCAAACAAGCAAAAAATGTGTGGACTTGTTAAGAAAGCAGAAATTTTTAATTAAAAAAGCCTAATTGACAAGATACACAAGTTAATAGTTAAAGAGTTCAAAAAACTCAATGTAAATTGTCACATTAAAACAAATAAAAATCACAACCTTCTTCAAGTCCAATAATACATATAGAGTTTAGAATAACCTATGAAAAATAGGTAAACAATTAGCACCTTTACCCTAACATAAAAAAGTTATTTTGTAAAGTTTTTTGTTGCCTATAATAACAATCTTGTAAGAGTTTATATGGAATGTGGCTATACGCATTTAAATCACAATTAGTTAGTGTCACAAAAAAAAGTGGTCACCCAGGGTCACTTTTGGACCCTTTTTAAGGGGGGTTTATTGTAAAATAAAAATGTTGTGTGCCTTTTAAGTGAGTGTGTGTGTGGTTTTGTGTCTTTGTTTTAAATTGTGTTTCAAGTTTATGGTTTGGCAATGTTCTTGTTATGCTAATGTTTAAAATATTGAATTTTGAAGCTATTATGTTATGACTTCTATAGCTTTTTGGGTTTTGGTGTAATATAGATCAACTTTTGTCAAGCTTTTGTCATGGATTTGTTTTTTCAATTTCAAACATATGGTTATGTCATCATTTTATACAAGACATTTGATTAGTTAATGATATCTAGATCTTTTTGTCCATATTTTGACATGTTAAAAAAAATAGATTTGGATGATGAAACTTGTGTTTAAAAAAAGTTAGAAAATATTTGTCAAATTTATAGTAATGAGATGTAGCTTGTGACATTTACATCAAAGCAGAAGCAAAATGATGTTTTGGTTAAAAATTAGTACATATAAATGAGGGTGTTGCATTCACTTTGTCATTTTGCCATTTGAAATTATAATTTACAAAACCAACGAATGTATTAAATTTTACAAACTACCCTTGGTTTATAAAAAACTTATATTATGGCTAATAATTGTGGATCTACCCCAAATGTACTTATAATTACCATGTGTTTTCGAGCACCTATTGCAATACCTACATTCTAAGTATTAACATCAAAAACTAAAAAGGATACCTTAAGTTAAGGGTGACAAAGGTTTTGCAATACCTACATTTGTTGACATTTGCATCAAGCCTCTTTTTATGTCAATAAATTTAGTTCATCACTAGTCCATAGGAAATAGGTAGGTCGGCCCATGAATGTAGGTGGGCATGTGCCATGTCAACGAGTAGTAGTAGGTAGGTGTGGGTAAGTGAGTATTAGGTAGGTAGGCAAGCGGGGTGAATTGATAGGTTATTTTAGGTAGGTCCTTAGATAGGTAAACAAACATGCAAGTAGGTGGGGAAAGATACTAGGTCATTTTAGGTAGGTACGTACATACATAAACAACAATTCAATTAGGTAGGGAGGGACAGTAAGTCATTTAAAGTAGGTAGACATCTTAGGGGGTGGGTAGGTAGGTAACATGTCAACATGCATGTCAAGGTGATGGGTTCTAAGTCAGTGGAAAGCAATACGGAGTAGTAGGTAGGTGAGATTAAAGTTGAAGGCAAACAATATAGTTTTGTTTCAAAACATTTAAAACCAAGAAGGTTAGCACCAAAAAATGTCACAATGCTAATCACAATGGTTGTTAACACAAGGATAAGAACCCAATGTAATTTTTGAAATGTTTCATTCATTCCTTATATTCCATCCAAACTTGAACATTCATGTGTGTTAGTTCATTCTAGCCCAACCCAAAAACAACCAATACATTTTTATTTTTTTCTTAATTTTGAAAACCCCAACTAAATTAACAATTCAAATTTTGTTAGTGTATTCATTGATGCCCATGAGATTTCATACTATTCCATTTATGATTTTGATTATTTAGTATATGTTTGGGTGTTACCAAAATAAAATATTTAAAACCTTTTGAAATGTATATTCACACAACATAACATTTATATTTCAAACATATTCACAAATATGATGTTTGTTTCATAAACATATATAGATTCAAATAGAGCCTCATAAATTCAATGTTATTTGAATCTCAATGTTTGTTATACAAACACGCAAATAATTCTTGAACATTGTCATAATGAATAAGAATAATACAACTTCTTCCAATTAATGAACAAATGATAATTTCAATTTCACCATTACAAACATGCCATAATCCATAATTATCATCTTTCATTTGAAGATTTGGCCAAAGAAAAACCTTTTTAATGTTCCTTGGGTCAATTGAACCCCTCATCCCATACCCAATGGTAATGCATTTCTAGAATCCAAACCATCTGGTAAATACATGTTTTAACCCTTTCTTATTTTGTTATCATTCAACAATGTATAACATTATATTTGAATGTGATTACTCATTCCCACTTTTAAAATGTTCAAAACTACAACCACTGTCGTAACCTTAGCCTTGGGCTCATGACCAAGGCAAGGGCTTGCAAAGGTGCAGGCCAATAGAGAAGCCTAGGAGTCACATCTCATGCTATTGGGAATGTAGGAGAGTGTGAGGGAATGAACCCTCACATTCCCGAATGAGCTCCCACTTTGGGAGTTGGAGCCCTGATGGATTTCTGAATTTTCAAAGAGTGATTGTAAAGGTCAAAATTCATTGGATTGAAACATTCCTTATATCATTGGAAAACTCTTGAAACTTAGATGTTTAAAATGAGCTCACATAATCTATTTAGACATTTGAAACACAAGTTATGGCCAAAAGAAGGGTCGGGAATCAAAATGGCAATTTGACTCCTGACCACTAAAAGTTGGGAATCGCCCCCATTTCCTTGCGTGCAGGTGATGTGCAACATACTGTTGAAAAGCTCTTAACGAGGCTACAACTTTGATTTAAAATTCATCTCAATCTAAGCTTTACAAACAAAATTATGGGGCCCCAAAGTTACGGGAGTCCCAGGACAAAGTGACATTTGGAGGTTGGCCCCGTGGCTAGGCACAAAGTATAGTATAAGGGGGAAGGTGGTGGCTTCCCTCAAGTCTGGGTCGTGGTGAGTCTTGCGAATTCGAATTTGCTCGTGGTTTGTCCTATCACCAAAAGTGTTCCAATTATGCACTAACCACCTTGTGGTTTGGGTTATGCAGGTTTGTGTGAATAAGTGAATTACTTATCAATATTCCTAGTCCCATCCCAAAGCTCCAACACACCCCTCTACCCCCAAAGTGTTGTGAGTCAGGAAGCATGCCCCAACTCCTTTTCCTTCCGTTGTTTTCATCTTTGGACTCCAATTAAGTCCATCAAGGAGCTTGGGGGTGTGTCAACCACCTCAATTCATGACCAATTATCTTCCATTCCATTTCCTTCATTATTTTAAACATGTTCCTTTTTCATGGCTCCATAACATAAGCTTCAATTTTTCTTGTATAGGGATATCCAACAACATGTTTTTACACCTCCTTTACATTTCCCAACTCATCAACTTCAACACAATAAGCCCAATGTTCTCTTGAATTCATTATCACCAAGCCATTGATATGCTTCAAAAACCTCAAATAAACCTTGAGAACTCTAACCTCCTTACTTCGACTTTATACTCCAATATGAACCCTTAATAAAATGTAATGGACCATAGATTAATTATTCTAACCTAACTACTATTAGGTGCAATTGAAAAAAATCTGGCAACAATCCATAATCTAAGACCAAATAACATATGCTTATACTCATAACAATAGCACATTCAATTTTTTTTAAAGAACATTTAACTTAACAATCCAATGCCTTCCACTTAATTCCCCTTTCTAAAATCTTGTCTAATTTTTTATCCTCCCCACAAAGTTTCCAAGTTGTCCTTCTTATAAAGCTTCTTAACCTTGTTTTCAATATTTTGTTATCCTTCACAATTCATAGTTCTTTCAAAATAGTAAACACACGTGCACCATATCCAACACCCATAAAAAACAACAAGCACACAACTTCTCCCCACCATCCCCATAATTATTTTTTTATGGCCATAGACATCGTTGGAAAGAAAATAACATAATGCAACTTTTCCCTTTGTAGTAAAAAGTTAACACCAACATCCCTAAACCTTAAACCACTTTTCATTCGCATTCTTCCATTCCTAATGCATGTCATGCTTGAAGTTTTCTTTTCACAACAAATCCAAAAGTTGGTATATCATGTCATTTTGGGTCACATATGTATCTTTTTTATTTTTTATTAGTATCAATCAGTTAACGGTGTTCATTGTGTCATTATAAAATATAATGGGTTGGTGGGTTGGTTTGCCATTAACATACTCATGTAGGATAATAATTAACTAAGGATTTTTTCAATAAAAAATTTCAACCTTTTTGAAGTCTGAATATTGAGGAAATTGAACAATTGGATCTACCTTCATCCCTTTTCCACTACTTTGTAAAAGATTGGTAGAATTCTCCAAGTATATTTGGAAAGGCACATTACTTTTAATAAAATTTTAACTTCAAGTAAGAAAATACATTTTGTGCATTGTTTCATTTTCAAATGAATCATACTTATTTAAAAACTTTACTAGTTTAAAATTGTGGTAAAGACTAAAAACATGGTTATCATGGGAATTTGGGTCTCAAACTTGGTTGTCATTCCCAAAACAACTTTGTTTTTGGTTTTTACCGTAAATGCGAAAAATAAGAAGATTTTTTCTAGTGTACGTGGAGGGCACATTACCTTCAATAAAGTTTTTACCTCAACAAAAGATGACACCTATAATATTTCCTAATGTATTTTTAGGTGTAACGTTTGTTGCATGTGGACGTTTTAATATTAAAAAAATTCATTAGTGATTATCTCAATTTTTATTTACGTTTCTTATAGCCATCGTGCGTTCCAAGGTCAACACCTACAATTATCATTTTCACCATACTCACAACACATAACATAAAAACACCCTAATTGGCACATCACATCCAAGGCATCCCCCTATCTAAGGTTGAGGTCCCTTAAAGCCAAATGACATTATAAAATTATTACCAATAATCCATTAGGGTGAAATCCTTCAATTACAAGGTAAAAGGATCAATAGGCTAGGTGCAAATGTGAGCCCCATCATTAGTCACCTATATGGAATCCTTCACATCCTCAACCAAAGGTGAGACATCCTAGGAAAAAATCTTAGATTAGTCCTTACTATGTAACTATGAGAACCATGTCTAATGGGTGCACCAAGGGCAAAACCATTTGCCAACCAACACCTAGGGCAAAGGCAGTGTCAAACATGCCATGTGTTATCCTCTTGAACACTGGTCACAAACCAACATAGTGGCAACTCCTATGGACTACCCACACAACATACATTGTAAACCAACAAGTATAACATCCAAGGATGGGTCAATCTAGCCATCCACATTGGGAAGATGACATGGCGCACAATTAAGCACATATTCCTTTCATGTTTGACCATCTTATGCCTCCAACAATAATATTTTGGAAGGTAATACTTTTCGAACACGCAAAATCACATGACTTGTAATCACATTCAATGCATAGGTGTATTCATGATAACAATTGGCAATCTTTTCTAAGGCCTATTGGTGGTTTGAACCATTATTTTGTGTATATGGTTTACAATACACACATCATGTAAGTGTATAATTGTGAAAGGTTGTCTCGTGTCATATAAAATTGTTATAATGTAATTGTAAAACAAATATATTTACACAAAATGTAATGACATGTAAAATCATGTAAAATAGATACAAAAATAAATTTATAAGCACAAAACATGTAAGCATGGGTTTTTTTCATGTCAATTGATAATCAATATTTGTCAATACATTTTAAGAAGGAAATGTATAATGATTTTCAAAATCAAACATGCATTTGCTATGTAAAATGAATTCATTAAATCAACAAAATGTTAATGTGAGTATTGGGTTGAATCAAAATTATTTGAATAGGTTTCATACACACCCAATTAAGGCTAGCACAATTATACTTAGCCATATTTTATGTACTAATTACACATCCATTCACAACATTGATTTGAACCAATGTTATTTGGTTCCTAATTTAAAAAAAAACCTTTGGTCCCAATTTTGAAAAGTTTTTAGTTTTTTATGGAATCTCCAATTCAATTTGGAGAATGGTTCTTTGGATTTCTAAAACCTCTCCAATTTCAATCATTTTAAAACAAAATTGAAGCCTAATCTAGTTTTAAATCAAATCTTTTTTCATTTCCATTACACATAATTGAACATAAATTTTGTGCAATATTAGTTTTTTTAAACAATCCACACAATTCAAAAGAGATTATGTAATATTAATTACATACAACAAACTAAAACAAATTATTTGCATAAAAATATAATTAGGCCTTTATCATTTTTGAAAAGTTGTATTTATCTACCTTGAAAACTTGAACTATTTGTTCAAAAAGCGAAAACACCCCCAAATTAAGTTTTAAATTAATTTTTGGAAAAGGTCAATTTTCCAATCTAATTCCAATGGTGGTGGTTCTAACAAAACTTTAAACCTTTGAATACCCTAAAACTAAAACTAAAACCTACCTAAAATCAAGAACTTGACAACATGGATTTGAACCCACAACCATGTTTAAAAGTGGCCATGGATCTTGATCACTGTAGGGGATAGCTATTTGGTTCGATGCTACCATGTGTTTATAAAATTTCATAACATGGGTTTTAACAATATAGATAAAAAATGATATTCAAAATCAACATTACTATGGTGATTTTTCACCAAATTTCAAGTGCAACTAAAGGGATGCAAAATGAAAAGGGAGTTCATTTTTTTGTTGGACAAAAATCACGAAAAAAAAAATCACTAATAATAATAAAATATCCACCAATAACCATTAATATAATAGCCACCAATAACAACTAATACAATAACCATTAATAACCACCAATATCCATTAACAAAATATCCACCAATAATCATTAATATAATAGTCATCAATAGCCATTAATGAACATTAATATCCACCAATAGAATATCCATCAATAACTATTAATAGAATAACCACTAATAGGCATTAATAAAATAGTAAACAATGATCATTAATAAAATAACCACTAATAATCATTAATAAAATAACCACCAATAGCCACCAAAAGAGTAGTTATTAATAACCATTAATAAAATAACCACCAATAACCATTAATAGCCACTAATAGCCATTAATATAATAGTCAGTAATAAACACCAATAGTCATTAATAAAATAATCATCAATATTCATTAATAGAATAGCCACTAATAGTCATTAATAAAATAGTCACCAATAGTCATTAATACAATAACCACCAATAATCATTAATAAAATAGCCATGAATAACCATTAAATAAAATAACCACCAAAAGTTTTTACAATAGCCGAAAATAACTTAAGGTGAAATAAGTTAAAATAGCCAAAAATAATTTAGAATAACCAAAAATAACATAAGGTGAAATAACTAAAAATAACAAAATGTAATTTAGAATAGCCATAAATAATGTAGGGTGAAATAATTTGAATTAATGAAAATAACCATATAATAATTAAAAGGAGTTTCCCATAGGTAGTATTATTATATTAACAAAAATTGTATCCATTTATCAATATATATATATTTAAAAGAATGATCATTGAAATGTTATTGAATAATGACATTCAATTTATTTTTTGGTTCAAATGATTTTACACTTTCAAAAGGAAATAAATGCAATTATGTACATTATTGAAATTTAAAAAAAAAAAAATTTGAATCATTTCATTTGAACAAAATCTCAATAAGATATGAATTTTTAAAGTTTATGTTTTTGTAATGTATGAAATGAAGTATGTGATAAATAAAATGTAATGTAACACATTATCACAACAAATGGGGTGGCTTGATGGTAGGGGTGTTTGCCTCCATTCTAAAGTTTAAAGGATCAAACCTCATGAGTGGTGTTGTGTGTGGTCAACAATGGTAAGTTGACTGAATATTCTCCTATCTAGTTCCTTAAAATATGTGTTTAAGTGAATTATGTGGCCTACCTACATAAGTTGGGTTTTAAACCTAACCTAGGTAGTGACACGCGTCATAAAATCATAGGTTGAAAATCATGAAATTATCGATAATATTATATATTAAATAATTTAATTTTTATTGATTTCCATGTTGGCTGGTTAATTAACTAGAAAGTGAATGGGTTGGTGAATTTGTATTTCATTTGAAAGTAACCTTGTTTCACTAAGTACTAGTGAAATAATTCATTGTTTGTAGCAATTGTCTTCGTTCACTAGGGGTTAATCAATTTTACTAAGTAAAAATGTCCAAATTCATTCAAAATTTAATGAAACCCAAAGTGGACTAAAACGCATTTTGGAGTAATGTTTGTATGAATGAGAGCCCTTATTATGAAAAAATTCATGTTAAATGTATAAGTCCAAATGTTGTAAAGAAGAAGAAAACAAAAAATGAAAGATATAAACACTTTTAGGATGCATGGGAGATTCATCTACCTTGGGCTAAAAATGTGGTTGATGAAAGTGGTAAAATTCATCAAGTAAGGTGCAAGCTATGTACTTACATGGAAGGAAAACATAATTTTTTGTAGTTTAAGCTTAATAGTTTATAAAATGACGTAGGAATGTGTAAGGCCAAAATATCAATGCTTGGGGTTGAAGCTGATTTTTACTACTATTATAAATAGGTTCAATATGCCAAAAATGAAAGAATTTACATTAGTTGAAGGCCTTGTCCTTCTATGCTTGACTTTGTGCTTATTGATGTAACAATACATATGAAAAAGAAATATGTTCAATTTGCCACGATCTTTCATCTCTTTAACAAAGGAAGACCCATGACCAATTATGAAGGTTCAAAAAACTTGTATACTTTGCTAAAGGTCAAGCACATTCCAAAAGAACATTAGGTTAATTCTTCTAATTGGTCCATAGTACAAAACATGCAAGATGTTTTCTTAGCTTCATTCAACAAGGTAGTGGTAGTTCCTAATTTTATTGTAGTTAGTGTAAATGATGTGGCCACTATAACTATTGGACAATAGCTAGTGGATTTCCATTCCATACTATGTGGTGTATTCTTGGATGAGGATCCCACTTTTGTTGTGTGTGGACAAAATGGATGTCCAAAGTACCTCTAACAATGTGTATTCCCTAAGGTTGGACCTCTTCAATTATGGGGTTTGTAACTTGAAATTGTTGCAAGGAAATTCATGTATGGGCTTTGATGTGGGGTTTATATTTTGAAGGTCACCAAAGTGGTGTTATTGCCCAAATGGAGGAGAAAATTACACCATTTTTGTTGGGTGTTCACTATTGTGCTCATCACACTAATTTGACAATCAAAACTTTGTCTAAATTGGAATTGGTGCATCACCATAGGCATTTTTATAATCCATCTATGGGTAGTTTTCCCATTTTCCAAAAAAAGTATTGAACGTTTCAAAAGCTTGTTAAAACTATAAAGCTAATAGGTAACAAGTTTTTGAAAAATATGAAAATCAAATGGATCAACATGGTTTATGGCTAGCCTTGCCAAGAGGATTTATGTAAAATACTATTTTCGGTTTTCAAGATGCATGCAATTGGCACAAATCTAGCATTGCATCTAAGCACTTAGCTTTTTTATGTGACTTGGATCTACTATTGGGGTTCCATGCCATTATATTGCCTTTGTTTGAGTTTGTGCATACATTTGTAAAATTTGCACAAAACTAGGATGTTTTCATATAAGATTTTGTGAATGGTATGAAATTATGTTAAGTTGAGCTTTATTAGTTGTACTGTGATATGAATATCAAGTTTGATGGCCCTATGTTTGAAGGTTTCAATGTATTGGAAGATCATTCTAATGATGTTTTGACCATTATGTGGCGCATTAAAATAAGTGGTGGAGCTAATTTTGACTACTTGGCTTTTTACTTTGGAATGCAAAATTATCCAATTTATAAAGGCAACAACCTTATTTCTAACTTACAAAAATGATCATAAGCAATATGTCACAACATGCAACATTAATACTACAATTGATCACTTGTAGCAAACATTC
The DNA here is from genome assembly GCA_963920785.1 of Sphagnum contortum. Classification (NCBI taxonomy): domain Eukaryota; kingdom Viridiplantae; phylum Streptophyta; class Sphagnopsida; order Sphagnales; family Sphagnaceae; genus Sphagnum; species Sphagnum contortum. The sequence goes on along the minus strand of OY987290.1, from coordinate 2,301,816 downwards.
TCTGACCCTATTGTGCTTGATGCACACACCTTGGACTTGCAAGCAAGTTTCTTCAAGTTTAATTTTACAACCAAGAATTTTTCTTCCTCCATACATTCCCATTGATGTGCAATCAAAACTTGGAAAGAGGTCAAGATGTGGTATGTAGTGGATTGGTAGCTAGTTTTCATGAATAGAGTTGAATTTTTTTGTTTTGTTAGGCACCCCATCAACAATTACATGTGCAAATGTATTTGGTCAAATATTTAATATATGCAACTTCATTTATGTGAAATGCATGCATTTTGGTTGTGTTGTTTGAACTTTGGATGCTTGCATTATGAATGTTTGGTTTATGTTAGAATACATCAAATATTCATGTTTCGATGTAAGTAAATATATGGACTTGGTTTATATATTTGCTAATGTATGTTACTATGCACACTAAATGTTTATATGATTTGTACCACGTTTATTGTCAGTCAATGTCATCTTTCTTGTAATGGGCTAATTTTTTTTAGCAACAAGGTTTGAAACCCTTAAAAATATTTGAGAATTTAAAAAGTATGCATTTTAGATTTTGATCGGTGTTCACTGGAATTTTTTCATTAGAATCATTTGATGAATTTATTACAAGATTTTGCTCATGCAAATTAAGGGGTTTAATTTGTATGATCCTCATTGTTTATATGTGTGCAAGGTCTATGTGTATGCAAGTATGGAGTTGTGTGCCAAAAAAACACGAGGTGATTTCCTTTTGACACATGGGAGCAACTCCACCCATGCCCTGTAATAAAATAGTACTATTTATCACATTCAAGATAGTGTACCTACTACCGTTGTACTTTAACGATTTCGGCAACAAACTGCTGAATGATTAATTAAATTTTAATTTTAACTTTGGCACTTGGTTTTTTAATTCTGAAATTTCAGCAGGTAATGGATCTATAATATAATATAATATAATAAACAAACTCTCTTCACGATTGTGAACAGTCTAGTGTGTCCAGCTGACAGTTGAACTTTTGGTTTGATTAAAATTTTGGCACAAATTACTAATAATTTTTCAAAAATCGACAAAATTTGGCAAAACAAGAAATCATTTAATTTACGCTGAATCCGTTCAGGTACTATGTCCCAATCCTCACGTGGAAATCGAGACAACAGGATATAAGAGGAGAGATATTCAAACCCAATCACGCGGGCCATTGACAATCAAGAGCGGCCATTTTGATTTACAAACATTGAATCCTCTTGGCATTTACTCGCGTTAGTAGCTCTCCCTGCCTTAAAAATTTGGGATTCTCTAGAGGTCAGTTTACTAGGGCTGCTCCGAGGCTCTCTGGCCTGGGTGAATTTGAGCACCCGCACCAGTACTTTCACCTTCTTGAGTTAGGCCTCTTAAGTCACCAAATTAAACCCAAGAAATGTTAGATTTGCACTCAACAATCCCGATTTAGGCTGGTCAAGCTTGGGATATTCATCATATTTAGAAACGATTTAGATGAATTTTGGGGCTTTTAGTTTTAACCATGGTACCAGTGTGGTGGGGTGCTGGTTCGCCCAAGGCCAGCTCTGAGAAATGAAGTTAAATCACAGAGTTAATAGTAGCATACCATACCGACACTAAATATTTTGACACAAAATAAATAATTCACAAGAAGTTTAGTTGAAAAAAAGGGGAAACATTTTATTAATATTTGCTGAAATTGTTGAGCATGGAACTCCCGACTTGTGAAATTTTATTTTATTGCCGCCACCCATTGGGTTACTACCGATTACAAATATAAAACAAAAGGTGTACTTTGGATAGTTGTTTCTCATAGGTTGGAAATTTCTGGAAAATTCAATTTGAAACTGCCTAATCTTATTTTTAAAAATAAAAAGAATATTGGGCACAGTATGCAAACTGAGCGGCCCTACTCTTTGAAGAGGTAAAGTGCAAAATGCGAACTTGGCAACCAATTTTCGTGGGATTTTTCACGTGCCCACTCCAGAGAAGAAACGCGCACATGTTCCGTATAGTCCCCGTGTCAGGTGTCCGAGTTGTTGACACCCCCCGCGACGCGGGAGAACACTGTGGAAGCACCATTCCGCCTCCCCTGAAGAAGCTCTTTGCGGTTCTTCTGCTGGCGTGGATACGCGTTAGAAGCGGAATTCGCCTTCCGACAGTTGCCTGATCGATGCCTGCACTGCTAATGCGGAGCCCACCACCGCTGTGGCTTGAAATGAGCCCAAATCCCACCGAACCATGGGCCATTTTCTCTGCAATCTTATAGTCAAAAGAAGATTTCAGTTTGCAAGCTCTGATCGGCCATAAGATTGCAGCAGGAAGCGTTCAACCACGGGCTGAGGAGTAGTTGCTGGTCGGAGTTGTGGATTAGGGTGTTGGACGAGAGAGAGAAAGGAAGGAATCAGGGAGGAAGGAAGGGAGGGAGGGAAGGAAGGAAGGAAGGGGAATTCGTTTGTAGCTTGAGCTTTTCTTGAAGTGTTAGCAATGTCGGAGGCTTTTTCTGACTACCTTAGGTTTAACAAGAGGTAGAAATTTTGCGATCTGTTGCAGAGATTTGATTTGCGCATTTGACAATTATTCAAATTTGGGCATTATGCTCTGCCTCTGCTTGTATCTGCTGCGTTGAATCTTGCACTGTTTGTTTTTTTGCAGGAGACTGTTGGAGGATGAAGAGGATGGAGCTGCTGGAGCTGTATTGGCGCCTTCCAGAGACATTCCTCATTGTTTTGCGTTGTCGGCAGGTGGTGCGCTGACTGCGGCAGGTGCTGCTAATGTCATTTGCCTCTCCTCGTCTCAAACGGAGTTTGAGCTTGCAAGCTACAAGCCTGGCTCAGACGAAGAAGAGGCGGAGGCCGCGGTCTCTGATGCCTTACTGCTGCCGCTTGAGCCACAAGTTGTCGATGCGCTGCGCTTCTCGGATTCTGCGACCCCAGGAGATTCCCCGCCAGCTGAGTTTCAAATCGTCTTCCCTACTGCTGGGATGGATGGAGCGGACAGGCCATCGGTCTTGTTCTTCCCTGACAAGACAAAGGCCGATTCCAAAAAGAGGACTCGTTACACTGCTTGTTTTAAAATTGATCGCGACTCGGAATCGAGTGCTGTCCCAGCGGCTGACCACGTGACTTGCGTTGCACCGTGCTTGGAGCCTGTGAGGAATCATGGCACGAATCATTACATTCTGTAGCATATGGTTGGCTGCAGAGAAATGCACGAAGGTTTGGTCATGTCCTCTCTATGCGTAACCGGTAGACTAGGTTTGGTCATCGCTTTCACTAATAGAAACACATAGGCAATACAAACTACAAACCGCAATGGATACTTCATTTTGTATCCCTTGATTATGGTTGGCTTCCAGAGAGAGAAAACAGGGCATGGTGTGTGGACTTGCTGTGATACCAGGGATTGCTGCATAATGGGAGGATGTGAGCATTTCTTTCCACAACTTTGGTGCTGGTCTGAACCATGGCAAACATTGATGAACATATAGATGGGAGATGAACAGCAGGAGTCAAATCTTGATCCTGTGCACAACATAGTCTTTGAGCATTGATGCTTGTTCTGCCTGCCTTTATGAAGGTCTGTGTACTCTTGTTGTAGTGTTGCAGTGTTTATGAGAGCCTCAGAGGATAGGGTAGATCATAGTGTTTCTCTATGATGTTGACAGATTCTTGGAAATGTAATAGAAATCTGTCCTTATAATAGTCCTAACATTATCATCTCTGCCCTTGAATGCCTTCATGACATGTTTGAAACTTTAATGGCTCTAACCTGTTGCCGCTGGTGAATGAGCTTTTGTTCTGTTTCTAGTTTTTGTTCTCAACCTTTTGTGCACTCAATGAGAGGTAGAAGTCAAGGAGTGTGAAGAGAATTTGGGGATGTGCTCACTTGTGCATAACAGGATGCATAGCATTGCATTTGACAGAATCATATATGCTTGTATGTACTCCATTCTTGACATGCTCTACTTGCACAATCTCTGCTTAATTGCAAAGTTTAGAGACTAGGGTAAATTCCGATTTCACATCTGAATTCACTCTACATGCAAGTCTAAGCAAGGCATATCATCGCAACCCCAAGCTTTCCAGCTTGCTGATAGAACCTGAGTTTGCAACGGAGATGGTGGAGAGGCAAGGAGCCTGGCAACCTTTGTTCAGGCACAGCGTGACTACTTTGGTGCTCACACATATGAGCGCATTGACTTTCCAGGGTCTTTCCATACAGAGTGGTTCAAGATTGCAAAGAAGCAAATCAACAGCAGTGAAGGCAGTGTTAGGGCTTCAACATTGTGTTTTCCTCCATCTGAATGCAGGGTTGCGTTGAGCACAAAGCCAAGAACACTGCAAGCTGGCATGCTCTCTTGCCAGTTACCTAGTCCATAACCTCTGCTTTCAGAGGTGATCTTCACATGCAATAGGTATCCCTCACAGCCAGCTACTTTTAGTGTAACTGACCAGGCATTGATTTGAAGTTATCTTTTCATTGATTTTCAGGTCTGTAGAGGGGAAGGCATTTGTCCATTGTCATGTCTAGGAGACCCTGCTCTGAAACTCAGGCTTCACCAGGGCTGGGCACTTTGGAAGAAGTCCTTCAGGCAAATTCCTATAGTTTTTGTCCCACTATATACAAAACTTGCTTGCACCTGACTGCACCCCAAAGCACTTGGTTGCTTTGGGGGCTATCTATGCGACATTTGCTCCATTCTAACAGTATAGACCTGCAAAATAGAACTACCTGTAAAAGATATCGAAGAGCTGGAAAATGTAATTTGAGCTTAACCTTTCTAAAAGCGACTTTTTCTCCACTTTGGTGTGAATCTGTGCTGGGTGTTCAAGTTGAGTTTTGATAAGCTGTGTTGGATAACTCCATCAATTAATTCATACCTGTCGATGGAGTTTATAATTTATGCTAAAGAACTCATGGGTGATTCCCTGATGTGAAACACCCACCATGAGATAAACATCATGGTTTCCTTCTGCATACATGGTAAACAAAGCACATTATAATTTACAACCTGACTTATAAATTGAATGCATTTTTGATGAATCTAATTCCTTTGCTCCTTCACCTCAAACGCACAGTGAAACAGAGGCCATCCTGTGCCTATGTTGGGGAATTTCTCACTGTCTTTGTACTTTATGCTGGGTAAAGCTCTTGAGCAGGGCATTTATACCATAGACCTGAGGGCTCCACTCCAAGGGCTTCACCCTCCATCTAAACCATTAGGTTACAATTAGTGTTGCAATGGTATGAGGCTTTTGACATACCAGACTGAATCCTAGTACATCCCCTACTTTAATCGAGGGACCAATATGATCTTGATATTTAGGTGTACAATCAAGGAAGGCAGTTTGTTTGTTTAGTATGTTTTGTTTGTTTCATTTGTCACATTGAGATCTCCCAAACCATGGCACCTTTTGCTGGGCTCTTGGTATTGTCGGAATGCTCTCAATGACTTGTTGAGCTCTCGGTACCATCAGAAAGTCCTTGATGTGTAGGTGTGCAGTGAGTTGGTTTCACAATGTTTTGAACTATGGTGGAGAAGTTATTGAATATTGAACATTTTTTCAGTGAAAATTCAGGTAAATCAAAACTGAAAATTATGGGGGAATTTGGTTGCACTCTTGGCATTGTTGGAAAGCCCTAAGTGAGTAGGATTTAATGAAGGTGATTTGGAAATTTTTAAATCTAAAATTTGAGATATATTGAATTTTGAGTAGTTTTTTGGTCATTGGAAATTCAATTTTTAAATTTCAAAAAAAGAAAATGCAAGGAAAGATTAATTGAGTAACCAGTTCACACTTGGATCAATAGCTGGCTACACTAGTGCTAGCTAAATATGAATATGGTATTTTTAGCGATTAATGAGGCTCAGTGTATAAAATCATGGATACAATATTTGTCCTTCCAAAAGTGACATCAACATATTTACCATGTTTTGGTATGGGGACTAACCACATACCAAACTTGAATTACAAAATCTTGTAGATGCCCAATCCCCATGTAACCTAGCAACCACCTTTGCACTTGGCACAACCCAAAGATAAAAAAGATTTGAGCTCACTCCCCTCCCCATTGAAAGAACCATACACATAATACCTAATCTGTACAAGCGAAAGCTAACTACATGTACATGTAAAGTGACATACAAAGGTAGAGGTGAAGAAAAACCTTATAAAAAAAATTAAGGATGGGAACCCATCCATCAAAAGTACAAGGCAAATGAGAACACAATTAGACATAACCAACTTTATAAGTAATCTCAACTTTCAACACAAAGTTAATATATCATCTTTCAAAAATCCTTATATAAAAATATGTTTATTATTACTTTGGGGTCAAAATCCCTTAAGCAACTATACTTTATAATGAATCTAAACATAATATCCTTGCCTACCAAGGCAAGGCCAATAAATCAAGTGTGTAATAATAATACCCCATAGTACTTTGACAACTTTGACATTGATTACTTTATTAGGTTAGGTACCATTTGTATAATAAAATGTTGATTTATTTTTTACCAAAGATTTTTTTTTCAAAAAACAATAATTTGTGAATGAGAATTGAGACATGTTTTTAGAAAATGAAAAAATATTTTTTTCAGGGATACAAAATATTCAAAATTAAATTCTTCCCATGTATTACACATACTATGCAATAGGAAACAAAAGAGAAAAAACCTTTCCACTTGTTTGTTTTATAATAAATTTTTAAATTTACATTTTTCCATTTTTCCAAATTTCATATTTATTTTTTAATTAAAAATTTGAATTTGTGTTCAAAAATGGTTAATTTTGGGTTGTTTATGCAGGAATTTTTAAAGGATTCCAACATTAACATTTGCATTTGCATATGCTTGTAAATAAAATTTTGAATAATTTGTAAATCTTTTTATAATTTTTTGCATTTTGAGTTGCAAAACAAATTTTGGTGTTATGGTTTATCATACATCTATTTGGTTTTTTTTCTCCATCTTAGAATTGCATTTTCTTGTGAATATTGAAATTAAACTTATCTTCTTAAAATGAAACTATGATAAACAAAAATACATGTGAAATGTTCATGAATGATGTAATGGAAGAAAAATGTTTGCTAGAATGTGAAATAAACCTTAGTTTGCAAACAAAATGCAACTAAAACCCGAAAAATGAAAGAAAAAATGAAAAAACTACATGTTTAAATAACAATTTGAAAATCATTTGATAGAAATTATTTATGTTGGGTTTTTTGTGTGCAAATGATAACAAGGATATTGATGTGAAATGCCCATAAACCATGAGGTGTATTTTTTGTTACAATGATTCAATTTTGTTTTGTAACCCTAAAACTCAAGTAAGGAAAGGTCTAATCATACACAATACAACAAAAGGAATAATAACATTGAAAAAAATGTGAATGTAAATCATTCTATTATTGCAAAAATGTTTGAGGCATTAAATAGTCCATTGAAAGGAAAAGTGGAAAAACAACCTACCCAAAAAATAATCAAATCCATCTTGCAATTTTTGTTACCAAAAATCCTTTCCAAAAGGATCATATGTAGCAAAAATTGTTTCTTGAGGATATGGACTTGTTGATTGTTTAAAATCATTTACCCATGTAATTTGTGGAAAGTCTATGGATGTAATGTTTATGTTTGCATTTGTGTCCAAGACTTGTCTTTTCTTCTAGAATTTAGAAAATGGTTTTCACAAGAGATGTTCTTTGATGAGTTGGTGGAAAAAACTAAATAGTTGTATGTTTTACCAATTTTGGTCAAATCTAATTTTACAATAGTGAGCTTTGATCTTTGGATGAATGCATGATATATTTGCACTTGTGATTAACTGATTGACAACCAAAGCATGTTACACTTGGTCTTTTTGAAGGTGCAAATGTTTTTAGGAAACTTTGGCCAAAAGTTTGATTGAGTTATTTGAAAAGCATAACTCAAGGGGGGGAAAAAAATAAATTATGTGAAAGATAAGGGGTCTAATTTGAACACAATGACTATTGCATTAAAAACAATTTAAGTTATGACATTTTAGGTTTGGAGGAAAGTTATCAAAGCACTGGATTTGGGCATGCATTTTCCAAGGGTTATCAATACACTACAATGAATAATTTTTTTTGTAAAAACGTTTTTTATTAAGATTCCACAAAAACATCTAGAAAAGTGTATAACCTAGCCAAAAAAATCTAGGAAAGGTCAACAAAAGTGGAACAAGGCATGTCTTGAATCTAATTTAGCCCCAATGAATACAATAATGAAAACAAGGTACTTTTTAATCTGATATATTGTTGTAACAAGAAATATATATTTTATAATTCTTAAAATTAATTTCAATTAATCTAGTATGTCCTAACAAATTGTTTTCTCTTTTGCATATTTGTAGGAAAAAATATCCATTTTTAGAGGCATTACAATTGTTTTTTGTTGTAACAAATAGATTATTATCAAGGTGATTACATGAATGCCTCTTCCTTTGACATGACACATTTTTCAAATTATTGTTGATGTCCATTCCCTTGTTGTGTTTACTTGTGTTCTTAATCAATCCAAATGTCCTTGGTTGTTAAGTGATGCTTTTAATTTAAATTATGCCATTTTCATTTGTTTGAAATTGAAGAAAAAAAATTGGAAGTTTAGGTTATTTCATTAATTTTATGGAAGAAAAGTCCATTGTTGTTTTTGAGTTAGGTTTTTAGGCTTATAACATTAGAAATGAGGTTTGTGGTGTTTTAAAGTTTTCTTTTGTTGAAAAAATATGAAAAAATATGTTCATAACATGTTGTTTTTGATATATGATACTAGGTTCAAAAACTTACATTTAGTGTCTTCATTTATCGACCTTGAGCGAAGTAAGACCATTATTGAAAAATATGATAGGAAAACCTTGTATCTCGTGTTAAAATGTTATCATCATTTGCACCCTTTGTTCGAAAATACCATTGTTGACCAATGTGTTGATAATAATTGTAGTTTGGGCATATTTGAATTGATAATAAACACAAATGAACTAGCAAAAGAGTTTGTTAACAAGGAACTTTTTGTTTTCAAGAGGTTTCAAGTGTATGCAAAAAAATATCAAATGTGTTTTTCAATGGTGAGAAAAATACGTATCTATGTTTTTTCCAATTAGAGTCTTTGCGTATCAAATCTTAAATATTGTTAATTCACAAATTGAAATTGAAAAGATTTTTCTTTTGCAAAAACATTGATTAATAAGAAATGTAATTTACAGTAGGTAATTTAGATAAATTAATTTTGTGAATAGTTCGTCCGATGATCTTAGGATTGATCATAAACTTTTTAAAAATTTAACAAAATTAATTGAAGTTGATGCATAATCAGAGGAGTTAGAGGAATTTGAAGGAATATTTGAAAATATGAGATATTGAAAATATAATTTATTATTTAAAAAATTGTAAAATTTTAATCATAATTTGAAAAAGTCTATTTTTGTTTCCAAATAATTTGTAACAAACTTTTTTATTAAAAATGAATACAAGTTTGAGATTTAGATTGTGAAAATTTGATATGAAAATTGACAATTATCACATTTGTGAGAACCACTTGGTTTAATACTTATAGCATATGAATCTCATTGTTTTGGATGGAAAGACTTGGGCCCATACTAAAGTAGGGTGTATATGAAGTTTATCATTTATTGAAATTAGAATAAACCAAACTCATGCACAGACACATGGACATAGACCAAAACCTAACGTTGTTTGCTCTAGCTTCCTTTGTGTTCTTTGCCCTATATCAACAATCCACCCTACTTATGTTTTCCTTTCATTAACGGATGATATGCATATATTAGGTCTCATATTAGATGTGATTCTTGTTATTTTACAATTGTAGCAAGAGTTTTCAGCATTAGGGCTTTCATTGCAATCAATGAAGTGTGTAGCTCGATCAGCACAAGGGTTGGACCACTTTATATCATTTCTTCTTCGCTTTCTTACTCTTCATTTAAGTTTTTATATGTTGGGTGCACTGATGGGATTTAGATCATTCGTTGAGTTGTTTATGGCTAAGGTTTTTCATGAGGATTTTCAAACAATATATAATCTCATTATGCTTGTAGATCTTTAAGTAGCTTTTACGATATTCTTGTTGTGTTATGCCTAACGCCTCGGTTATTTGCTTCGTACAATGTTTCCATATCTAAGTATTTTACAGCATTATGTTGAATTCAATATTCATACCATAACTACATTGGAGAAGTAACTTAATGCAGGATCTTTTGGTGGTTCTATCAATCACCTAATTCATTGTCATACTACTTTTCTTGCTTCTTTGGGTGGGCTTAGCCTCCCTTCTATAGTTCGAACTACTACCCCCACATTCTAGTGATGTTGGGAATTGATTGTTCTTGCATTTGTCATTCGTTTCCAGCAAGATGATCACCTTATTTTTCTGGGTACAATAGCACATGCTAAAATTGGCACTTCCCCATTCTAGATGGCATTATGATATACCTAAGCCCTATTACCCTAGGTTGTCCACTCTCAAATCCCACCCTTTGAAAGATTAATGGTTTAGTCTTATCCCTAGTTGCAAATTTTTTTGGTAGATTGCTTCCATGAATAAAAGTTTGCCTTGCTTTAGGCCTTGATGGACGTCATCATTGTTGACTTGACTCACACAAATATGGTGTAGTTAACATCAATGATGACAACACATGTAGCAATAATGGATGCTCAGGAGAAGACATGATCATATGCTAAACGAGCACTAGGTGATGACTTCATTCCCCATGCTATTGAGACATAATGGTGTCTTCATTCTCGTTTTGATTCATTTTTGACCACTTGTGCACATACCACTATCACATGTCATCAACAATCTTCTTTAGTCTCTTTGATGCTTGTTTCTTACTATTGATAATGCATGTCCATAACTCTACAACATGTGTAAACCATAGTGATTCTTCAACGAGCTGTTGCACTTGGTCAAAGTTCCTCATCTTTTCCACACATCATAATTATTGCAACTTTGTCACTAACTGATTTATGGCAGATGACAACTCTTTCATCCTAAGTTTTCTTTGTTATCATTGATTGTCATTGCGTAGCCATGAGTCCTCTTTACATAGGGTCTTTACTTGATTTTTGTTGCTCGTTTGTTTTCGTTTTTTTATCTTGAATGATTTTGGGTTCTTTTAGAAGATTTTTTTGAAGATCATATTTTTGCATGGTGAAATATTTGGGTTTCCATAATTATTAGAAAACAAACAAGTGGAAAGGTTTTTTCTTTTCTTTTGTTTCTTATTGTAGAGGAATTCCACCACCTACACAAGGCAATGGGAGGGGGTAGTACTTCACCATGGCACAATCAACATAACAACCCAACATTAACACTAATAACAACAAACCAACAACAACACCAAAGGGGGTAAATGGCAATGGTGGGTACCTAGGAGCAAGACGTGTACAATAACACAATGAACCACCAACTCATCACTTGCAAGGTGATGTTGATGGGGGTAGTACCTCACCAAAACACATGCAATGAGAGTAGCAACTAGCAATGCAAAGGAACAATAAAAGCAACATAGGGGGATTCGATTGAGTACTTGGGAACAACGTGATGAACCCATAGTAACAACAATAATGCAACAAACTAGTAACAACACTAGCAATGTGATGAACCGGTAGCACCACCAATAACACAATAAACCAATAGCACCACAACATGATGAATTAAAAACATTACCAACATTGTGATGAACCGCACATTGCATTAATATTGTGATTAACTAATAGTAGCATAAGGAACACAATGAACAAACAACCCCATCAATGCCACAACCCAATAGTAGCACCTACATCATGATGAACTAATAATAACACCAACAATGTGATGAACTAGTAGCAACACCAACAATGCAAAAGAACAACACAAAGGAACAATGCAAAAGAACATGAAAAAACAAACACACATATTGTATCAAAAATTCTTTTAAAAAAAAAATTCTATTAAAAACTTGGCACAAGTGCCTACAACATGAAAGGATGGCTTAGATTTTTTTATGTTCATATTTTAAACTTGGCTAAATATTATTATTGATGATTACCACTTAAACAACACCACAATATTTTGTAAAAAAAAAATTGGCATAGATGATGCATAAATTCCAATGACAAGAGAATTAATATATGGAAGATTTTGCATAATCTATTGTATGGTCATCCTTGGACAATTGATTTTTCATAATCCTTCATATGGTTGTCCTTAGCCAATTATAAAAACAATTCCAAAATCAACTATCTCATTTCCAAGCCTGACTACTTCGCTCCTTTTCCCTACCTACCAATATGGATATGAAAAGGCAAGTTAAAATGTGCCTTCCATGATATCTATATTAATGTAAATTAAATTTGACATTAACAAAAATAATTATGAATTATTGAAAATTGTATGAGAACATAAGAGAAAAAAAAGTTGATTGTCATGAGTATGCAATGATGTGGAGCCAAATGTTGATTAACCAAATGAAATGATCTTCTATGGAGAAAACATGACCCCAAGCATTCCATGTCTATCGATGAAATCAATTTTGATGGATGAATTTATCCCCATTGATTGGATGAATTCCACATATGCATAATGTCCAAATGCAATGACAATGAACTTTTTATGAACATGAAATGACCCAATTACTAGTTGAGTCTTTTACATAATGGATAAATGAAATGAAATAATAAGATTACTTTCAATATTAATGGTTTAACAACACACTCAATAACGAACATATTAATCCAACAATTTTTGTCTAGTTTCCCAAACTTGTCATTAGACTCATGAAATATTAGGCATAGTAGTGACATACTCTCAATTCGATTCAAACATACGCGTATTATACGTTTTTTTGGGCTTTTTAAAAAATACTTGAAAATACTTGATCATCGTTGTCTTTGGGTTTGGGCACAACTTAAACTCAGCTTGCTCAGCGTTTTGCTCATCGTATTCACGTATTTCACGTATTCACATTTTCAAATTTTAAAATACTTGAAAATACTTCTTTTTGAACACCTTCAAAAAATACGCGTATTTCGTATGTCACTACTATGATATTAGGATCATATGCCAATATGAATAATTACAACTTGTTGTGATTAACGAAATATCACTTGTTGGTGCTAGAATCTTTAACATTATAGATAATATGCTAAGGTTTATAAAATATATTCAAATTTGTTTTTGGTGGTTTTAATTTCATTATGAAAGTTGATTTCTATTAAGCACCCCCTATGAAAAAGAGTTGAATATTTCAAAACGTTAAGGATAATGTTAATGGTTCAACACCAATATTTTTACAAACATATGTCCAATGTTATGAACTAAATAAAGTTATGTAGCAATTCAATATGCTCATCATACAAATGCTTTGAACACATTTCATACTACAATGAAAATACAAATGATATTCAATAAATTCAATTTGTAGTCAATATCCACCCAACAATTTTACTATTCCATATTTGTTTTATAAAAATAAACTTATGAATAAACAAAATGAAAATGTGTTCATTAACACATGAGGTCCCATATTTATTTTCAAAGCAATGGATTGTGCCTACCATTTTACAAACTCTTAAACAATTCAGGCAAAATTGCAAGTTTGCATTACATAATTTGTATAAAAATATATGTTTTAGTCGAAATATGTGTTGGTATTTATGCAACATTTAATGGTCTTTTGAATAGAGCTATTGGCATATTTAAAACATCAATAACACTTGACATCAAGTATCTTAAAATTGAAATAATAATGAAAAAAACTATAATGACTATTACAACAACAATATTGAATCAAAATTGACACCAATTGAACTTATCATCAAAGATATAAAAGTTGATAAGTCCCAATCATTTACCATAACAAGGATTCAATTTTCAATTCACTTGTAAAAGCAAAACCCATCTATCATTCTTAAAGATTATCATTAAATGAATTTGTTTTTTAAAAATCTTATTAATGTTAAAAAAATGGGCTAACATATGAAATTATATCCTAGATCCAAATAAAAGAAATTGTATTTTTATTAGGTCCCCTCCAACATGAAATTTTTTATGTTGATCTAAGAGTTTATATAGAAATGAACAAATTAATAACAAACTTGAATACCATTCGTTCTTTAATTTTAAACTTATAATATGTCTCCATATAATTATATGAGCCTTGAATACAATCTCTTCATGCCAACATTATTAAACATTAACCTTCAAATGTTTCATTTCCTATGTCTTATATAAACAAGAATACCCATGCATCAATCAATGTGCAAAAAATTATAAATATATCAATATATTCATATATTTCAATGCACAATGGCCATGGATTAATGATGATTTATGACATATTCATGCACTCAAATTCTTTTAATACAATAGCCAACAATTGTTCATAATACATAGCAACAACTTTTATTACTAATACACAAAAGAAACACATATTATATGCGTGCATAAAACTCATTCATGTTCAATTTTTACATTTTAAAACAATCTTCAAATTATAATTCAAGATTCTCCCAAAGTTTGTCCAAAAATCATTTTGAGAGATTTCAATGTTAACATTTAAAAGATAGTAATCATGCAAAAAATAAACAAGAATTATATTAGATTTCATGGATTAGTTCAAAATAAAACTACAATTCAATATAAGCACCACAAAAGTTAAATTCAATTAAATCACATATGGATAAATGTCCTTGAAAAGGAATGTAAATATGATTTAATAGAAGCATATTGGTTAGATTTAATGAATTGATTTATATTGTATCTAAACAACCAAACACACATTCAATATATAAACCAAAAAAATCATTTTCAAGGACTTTGTGCAATTATTTTTCTCATAAATATCAATCACAAGACAAATTAAATTCGGATGCTTTTCTATGTAGATAGACCCATGAAGCATGAGAACAAAAAAACCCTTCATTCAAAACCCTAAACTAAAAATGTGACCCAAAAAAAAACACTAACGATTTAAGAGTTGGCAAATCCTCAAACTTGAAAATGAAATATTTTGAGAAAACACTAAAACTTAGAATTAAGTAGAAAACTTTTTTCAACTTTTTCATATTTAGATTCTATCCATCCATTACTATTGTTTGTTTAGAGCATCTAAGTATCTAGTTTTATGTCACTCACGTCGTGAGGCCTTTTGAAAGCAAATTGATTACATTTGGGGAAAAAAAGCTGATTTTTTTTTTACATGATATGGTTATTTACATGTTTCCATTCATTTGTATGGTTGAAGAAAAAGGGATGAAAATATGGCTTTTCAAATAGTGTGTAACAAACCTTGAATTTGTAAATAATGATTTTAAAGAGGGTTTAAAAAAAATATGATTTGTCATTTCAAATGCGAGAAAACGATTTTCAAGGTTGGCATAAAGCTAACAAACTTTTATCCCATTTAACTGGAGTTCATAATTTAAAAATAATATTAAAAATGAAAAGTTATATATAAAACATTATTCTCAGGAAAAAGTCTCTTGTGGCAGAGCCTCTTGTTATTTTTTTGGATAAAGTTCTTGAGATTGTTTGTCCGTCCTATGTTAAGCTATCTTACAGACCTTAAATAAATGCTACGTGTGGCAGGGTCCTTTAGTAAAGTAAGTACAAATATATATGTTAGAGAAAAGAATGCTTGTTTCCTCTGTGGTTCCTTACTTCCAGATCTTAAGAGATGGCTGCCATCTGATTGGTAACGTTGTTGTTTTTTTCAATAGAATAATGATGTGGTTCACCTGTCTTGTGTTGGGTCCCCCAAGTGAAATCTTCATTTGATGTGGGTTCCTTTTTCATGAGTTGGGTCCAAGTTTGGCATAAAGATAAATGCCATGTAAGCAACTAATATAATTTCTGGGTTCTTAGGCTTGGGCCTAGTGTCAAGCCAACGCAACCAACCCCAAGCTTTTGGCCAATAGGACTAATCCATGTCTACTCGGCCTCATTCTTGGGATCTAGTGTAAAGGGTGCTGAAGGTGGAGATAGCTAACTATTCAAGATCGGAGCAAGAATCCCCCTCCACACCTGGCCGAAGACAAGAACTTGACTGTTGACGTGGTGAGACTTCGAATTGGCCGGTGAAAACGGAAGTTTGTCCAGTGGAACCTTGCCCAACTATTGTACGCCAATGTGCACGCGCCGAGCGGCGGACGACGCTGTCGTCATCCTTTTCTGTCGTATTTACCGACGGAACACTTTGGAGGAAGCGTGAATGTCGGAGAGCTGCCTCCACAAATGCTTTCCAAGCGAGGAAGAATTGTTTTCCAACAAAAAAGTTCCGAGCTCCAGAACTCCAGAGCCCCCCTCTGATAACATGTAGGAAATCAGATTCTTGGTAGGACTGGTTTAGGGAAGTGGGAGTACCGCGGTAGCAGAGAAAGTGGATCGAAGATGGATAGATAGTGGATCATTAAAGAGGTGATTTCAAGCGTTCAGAAACTCTCTGCAGGACTGCTGGTAGTTCGAGCGTGTCGTCATCCCGAGCGGTTTTTTTTTGCTCGCAGTTGGTAGTTTTTCGAGGATCTCAGAATGCCGGACCAGAAGATCTGCTCATCTGGTCAGCGAACTGCGGAACTGCGGGAGTTCGAACGTTTGGCCGCCAGGAGCTATAACTGTCCGGATCGCCAAACACCTTCATTGCGTGACGAGTGCTGCGAATTTAATCGTTTATCGACAGCGTTCATATCCAAGGACTTCGATGGGAAGCCGTCGCCCCGCACCCCGGCAAAACTCGGCGATGAGTTTGTGTTGGCTAAGCCCCCAGTGGGTGCTGCAGTCCGTGACTCGGCGGTCAAGGTCAAATCCAGTTCTCCGAAGATCGCACCGCGACGGGCACCCTTCAAAACCGTCCGCCCAACTCTTTCACTGTAAGTTCGAGTTTTTGCATTCCTTAGCGTGCTTGGTGTCTCGTTCTTTCTAGTTAGTTCCCGGTCCTCCACAGGTTCTTGCAATATCCTTTGTTTGCATTTGTGTAATTATATTCTCTGAATTGTTGCGGCTGGCCTATGGCAGCAAGGTGGCCGCCCGTGCCGTCAAGTCTCCTGAGAGCTTGACTCCCGAGAGAAAAGGAGAAGCGTGGTTAAGTCCGAAGAAACCCCAGTCTCCAGAGTCAAAAGCAGCCACAAAGCTTGACAAGGTCAAGAACAGCTTGACACCAGAGTCGCCGCAACCTTACCGGGGCGTCCGTCAGCGTCCCGGAGTAAAAGGGTATCTGGTAGAGATTCGACCAAGGCGGTGGAAGACGACCATTTGGCTAGGGACGTACACAACGCTTTTCGAGGCCGCTCTAGCGTACGATGCCGGCATTTTTTACACAGGCAAAAGCATTCCCTTTAACTTCGAGGAGTCCGAGGGATCCTTCCCGCCTCTCCCTGAACATCTTTCACTTGCCGATTTTCGCGCTGAAAACATGGATAAGGTCAAAGCATTTGTGAAGGAGCAGGCTCTGAAAGCAGCCAGGAGGGCAAAGCTACTGTCAAAAGGAGTGCAGCAGCAGCTATGCAAACAAGAGATTGACAGCCACCATAGCAGCTCAGATGAAGTTCAAGGACGATGTGTTTTGTCTGCTGTATCTGCCTCAGAAAAGAAATTGGGAAGCCTGCATGTTAAGAAGGAAGACTGTGACGCAGACTGGGACCAGGTCATTATTCCAAACCCTTTCCAAAACCTGGGACCTCTTCCAGTGCAAGTTCTTGTGAATGATAAGTATTGCTGTGGTGGGGGCAATTTTGCTGTACAGGGTTGTTTGCCTAAGGAGGAAATTCTGGCAGGGGATGAAGACCTCAAGACCACAAAACAAACTTCATGTTTCACAGACAAATTATTCTTTGATCCATCACATGTTGAGGTAAGGCTGATGAAGAGTATGTCTACAAAATTCCATTTCTTCTTCTTGTAGGCTGATCATACATTTCCCATATCTTCTGTCACGAATCATGGATGGAGTTCTTTCATGTGATGTGATGTGCTAAAGCAAAGGTAAGCTTGATGAAGAGCAATCCCTGCTTATGCTGTTTCTTGAAGTAATTTGAAATGTCTTTTCCCACATCTTAATCTTCTTTGATGGTGAGCTATGAAGACAGTCAATCTGGTTGCCTTGGGGTGAAGCTTTTGGAGAGGAAAGTACTACCGGGTAGAGCTTGCTGCCTAACTGAACATCTCTACTTGGTTTGGTGAGTGCAGGAATCAATGGATGCAGATAATGGTCTCCATTTACTATGTTGTTCCACCAATGATGGAAACTTGGGCACTCTGGGCCCATACTCAATGGGTTGCCAGTTTTTTGATCAAAGTGTGCAAGATCCATTCCCAATTGATGGAATTTCTTGCTTCAATTTCAAGGCGTGTGACTCAAATGCCTATCCTCAAGTCAAAAGTTTCTGTGATTTCACTTTTGCAATCACACACCCTGATGATCCTATGGGCCTGCCTCTGAGTGTGGAGGACTTAAGCTTCCAGCCCAGTTGGAATTTATCAGATGAGGATCCTGATAATGATGAGTTTCCTATTTTGCTTTGGTCATATGCTTATAGTAAGGGGTAATATGGTTGGGTGAGGGATATCCTGAATTTTTGGAGACTCATTTGGTTGTTGATGATGTGTTGCTCACTCTGTCATGCCCAGGTTTTCATCTTTCATCTCTAAATTCCAAATACCCACTGACTTTATATCAAGCTGGTTTTGGTCTGCTGGCATGGTAAATATTCACCAGTGGCTTCAGCAGATGTTCTGCATCCAAGTATCACCAGTGGCATATGCTTAAAGTATATATTCAGGGTGCTCATTATGTGGGCCTTTCTTTGCCTTAGGCTTAAATGCTTGCTATACAGGGACAAGCTAAAATGAAATGAACCTTAATATCACAAGCTTGCTTGTGCTTGAATCAGGATATTATTGATTTTCTTATTAGCTGTGTCTCCGAAGTGCTAGCCAAAGTCATCACTGAGTCTTTCCCTTGCTTCCCACAAAACTCAGGAGACAGATGGTTGGATTGTAGTTTGCCTGAAATTTGGGCCGATTGCTATATACCTATCTACACTTACTGGTGGAAACAGATGATGCCACTGGGTGAATCATGGCAGCTTATCACTGCTATTCATGATGACAGGGATGGTCTGACACTTTGTGAGTCACTCCCATGAGGGTATGATTGCACTGACAATTGTGTTACCTTCAAAGTGTTGGTTGTGGAGTTTGGTCTACAATCTCAAGATATATTGGTTGAAGTAACAATAGACTGTATTTGTATCCTCTAGATAGTGATGAGATGTTCTGGTCAGACTTCCCAAAGAGTCTCAGCAAACACCTTCTGTACTCTAGATCTCAGCTGTGTCACACTTATGACCTGTACTCTACAATGCTACCACAGAATTGCATCTTCATCTTATGTAATTGTCATAACTGTGCAACTGTCCTAGGAAAGATGCCATTGTTCTTGGAAAGAGGAGAAAACAGACAAATTTCATCCTCTTGGCACTACTTTTCTTGAGAGATTCTCAGGATCAAGGAAAATGTAGAGTCTAGTCTGTTGGTTGTAGCTAGCTGGGTGAGTACACCATCACTGTGTCGACCTTTACACAGTCCTTTTAACTACAGATTCTGTGGTAGAACCAGCAGCCTGTTTCTGACCAGATTGTCATCAATAAAACTACAATACCTGTTTGGTACTTATAGGAAGGAAAATTTTACTACAAGATTAATATCAGCTGAACAACAATGGTGCAAACCTGCAGGAAAAAATGGTATCTAGGCATTCAAAATCCACACAACCATAATGCAATTTCCAAGGTCCAGAAGGTGTTTGCTGAGACTCTTTGGGAAGTCTGACCAGAACATCTCATCACTATCTAGAGGATACAAATACAGTCTATTGTTACTTCGAACTCAGCTGTGTCAACCTTCATTACATAAAATGCACCCCAGTGATGAGGCTCATGTTCCCCATTTCTGCACCCTTGCTGCCATCTGTTGGTGCAATGTTTTCTTGTGGTATGTGGCATTGGGATGAGGAGGGATGCCTTGCACCTTACTGATTTCTGATTTTGCTTCGAAAACTTGCACTGTTACCCTTTATCCATTATGATGGAAATATCCATGCTGTTAGGGTTACAAGCAGTCCATATATGCTGACTCTATTTCTCTGTACATGACTACATGGCTTTCCATATCTTCGCATTGGCATAATGTGAATTTCAAATTGGCTGCTTGTTGCTACACAGTTTTGAACACCATTCTCAATCTCATGGTGCTACACCACTCTTCCTTGTAAAACCCACAATGACTTTGGAGTTGATGCACCTTATGCTTTTAAGTTGGCCCAGCCAGGAGCTTAAGTTTCCATTGGTTATTACAGATTTTTGACACTGGCATGTTTCATGTTGTCCTCAATTTCAGCCATGGGTTTTTAGCCTGCATCTTGTTAGACAAGTGGGCACAACTTTTCACTCTGCACATCTTGCACACATGTTGGAATAGCTGTGCTGATCATTAACCTATGCTTAGAAATACAGCTGCTTGGAGTTTGAGGTAACTCCATGTCGAAATAGAATGACTGAAATTAGGGGCAGATGAAAAGCATCAACTGTTAGTAGCTTGACGTGATGAAATCAGTTTTATTAGCAGTCCTAGTGATCAAGATCTATTATGGGTTATGTGATGCACACTTGCAAATGCTTGTTAAAACCAGTGCACTCCAGGATGTGCTTGTGGTCAAGTTGGTCTGCCATCTCTCTGAGTGCTTCACTAAGCTTGCCAGGGATGGCAATTCTGAATTAGTCTGATAGAAGAGTCCTCACTTAGCTCACTAAGGATCACTTCAAGTTACACTGTATGCCATGGACAAAGCTGCAAGTCGAGCAATTGACTGCAGTAAGTTCATCTGCCAATACAAATAGCTTGGAATACTCCTATGATCGCTTTGGAACGCCTTGCCTCTGGACAATCCCCAACCATCCATTGCACAAATACTCAGTACTGTGTTATCTGTTCTCCTTTGCCATTTCATAGACACTGTCACTAATTCTCTTCACAGACAGGGCTTTAGAAATTTCACCATGCATTGTGCTGCAGAAGGCTTCTTCCCTTAGCCCTCCGTGATGTTCTCAGGCTGAAGAACTGGGGCTAACGCTCTTGTTCATCTGCCCTCAAAACTAGTGAGGGCCTTGAGAAAAAGCCTTCCCCTAAACATAAATACCTGGCTATGTAATGCCCTGCTGCCAAGGCTTTGTCCTACATGTTAATGTCAGGGAGCAGGCAGGGTTTGGCTGATTCTGGCCCTTAGCTCACCAGCAGCCTCGCCCTGCTGGTCTCAGCCACTTGTGAGCTAGGGGCCAGACTAGCTAGCCCAAACCCTGCCTGCTCTCTAGTGCAGAATTGTCAATCTGAGTAACAAAATGATAAGAATGCAATAGGCAATGCTCCCCAAGTGTGAACACTTTCATGATGCATGATAACAGGTATGATGTGGCCTCCACCTCCAAATACACTAGGAAATTTCTTGCTAATGTGCTTATCTAGTGTTTTCAGAGCTGCCTGGCCAAATATCTCAATACCCTGTAGAATCATACAAAGGGCATTGAAATCTACATGTACCTGGTATGTAGGAGTGGTAGGGAGGTAATGCCTACTTATAGGTGTAATGTCCCTCCACCTCCTAAATAGTAGGCATACTTGATCCTCCCACTTCTACCGTCTTGTGATGTATATATGTTTAGGCTTATGAAAGGTTCACCTCATGCTTTACAGTGGGTAAAGTCTTGGCAATGTCCACAAGTCAGAGACATCGCCAAACTACATGTTTCGAGATGGCTATTGCCTCATACAAGGCTCCTAATTTGAGAATGCTCGCCACCCTAAGCAAATTGCATTCCTTTCAAAGATGCAAGGCATTTTCAGAAACACTTTGACCCAACTCTACAACCACATAAATAAATTCTTTTCACCCACCCATTCATGAGAGAGAGAGAGAGTTTGGCACCTACATAACTCAAAGCTACTTTCCATGTTATAAATCAATAATCCAATAGAGTTGTCTATAAAGTCCCATAAAGACTTGACAAGAAGGTTGAGTTTGGCCAAAACTTGGGCCATAATGCCAAACTCGGTTTGAAAAAAAGCATTGTGCCCCAATGGGGCACAAAACTCGGAAATTTATTGCAACTTGGCATGAAACCAATTTTAGGTCAAGTTGTTTACTCGTTACAAACCCTTGCACATGTCTCATTCCTCATCCTTGATGTTTTTTTGCTTTCAAGCACCCAACATGTGAGCTTGTCTCCCTCCTTGCACATTTTTGGATTTGAGGGGTTTTTGGCTTTCTTGCTTTGAGGAAGGTTTGGCTTTCAATCTTTTGGTTTTTTGGCTTTTTCTTTCAAGTTTTGAGGTTTCAATGTACTTTGAAGAGGTTTTAGAATGTTATAGCTTGCTTTGATGATGCTCAGACTTGCTTTTGGGACATTTCAACATGCCTTGAGGGGGTTTGATGAGGTTTTAACAAGCAACCAAACAAGTTTGTTGAGGTGAAGTTTATCATTAAACCTTAATTGCAAGTGATCTTCTTTATGAGCTTGATTTTAGTGGTCATGTAAACCTTGATGATGGTGGTCTTCTCTATGATTGTTAAGATGATTTCTAATCATCTTGCTGATTTTTGGTGTTTGAACACAATTTTTTTGAGATTTACAAAACATGTTTGTATTAATAATTTTCAAATCTAACTACAATTGCCATGTTTGGTATAAATGTATTACAAGGTTGCAAAGCAACATGAAACAAACCATTAAAAAAATTATTAAAATATTTTTAAATTTCTCTAAAAGTACAACTCTAAAATATAACTATGAAAAATGATGGTATTCAAAACTAAACAAACTTTCAAAAATAACTCAAGAAATTATGGTACACAAAAGGCAGATATCACATTTCCAAAATGATAAAAAAAACCATGTTCATATTCAAAATGACAAAAGCTAATATGACAATTTGATATGAAAAAGTATGGTGCTCATAATCCTCATAGAAATGCTCTTAGAATAATGATCCTCTCTCCATCTCTACTATTATAGTGTTTGAATTCCAAAATCACTAGCAATCACTAACGAGTATGACCAATGAAAATAACTAAAAAAAATTTAATTATATACTAGGTAACATGTTCATATGTTTAGCTATTCACCAATTTAGTTGGTCGCATGTTCATTGGTTCAAGAATTACACACAAAATATGGGTCTAATTTACTAGTCCATGTTCATTAGACCAATGAATTCACCACTTTCCAACTAATCCCCATTTACTAAACCAGTGAATTCACTCAAAATCTAATGAAATCATTTAGCATATAGGGACACCTTTTGTTGTAATATTGATTCACTAGTTCACAACAAAAATGGATAATAATGATTTTGATTCTAATGGTCATGTAAACCTTGGTGATGGTCATTTTTTTTGAACTTTGATGAAGTGTCCTTTTAAACTTTAATCGTAGGTGGTTTTTTTCATGATTTTGATGCTAGTGGTCATGTAGGCCCTCTTGATTGTGGTCTTGTTATTTTCTTATTTGGTGGTCATTTAGGGTTTAGAGATGGTCCCTTTCTTTTTAATTTTGTTGAAATAGATCTTGAAATCCCTCCTTGCATTTTTTCCACTACCATTTTCTAGTGATTGATGTTTTTTTAGTGATTGGTTTCTAATGACCATTTATAATGTTTATTGATTTAAAAATTAGAAAACCATTTTGGTGTACATGTTTTGGTTTTTTTGTTTTTTTAAGGCCTGAATGTTGTGTATATGGGTTTTTTCTTTAGGAATCGCAAACTTTGAAAAGGTAAATGACTTCATGATAAAAACCCAACTATTTGAATTGATTACCTTACATAAGGCAAAACAACCATATTGGGACAAGGTGCTTTAGCAAATCATGAAATCAACGCAACTTAACACACTTGTGTAATGTGGTGCCATATACCTTTTGTTTTTCCACCTTTAGCACCAACAAAAAAATAGGTGACCCAATTGATCCTTAATGTTGTGTGGAAATATGTTTACCATGATTATTTCAAGGCTTATCTTGACACCCCATTTTTTAAAGAGACTTTGAAGGACCATCCATGGGAGACTCTTAAGGAGTTAAAGACAAGTTATTCAAATAAGGAGGGTTGAAATTGAGTCATGTTGAATGTGATACAATTTTGGATCAATCAAAAGCCACTAAGGGGCATACAAACCAATTTTTTTTTAAAAGGTGACAAACCCTCATTGACTACGCACCAATGATCTTAACATCCTCCCTTAACCCTAGTCCTAGTCATGGCGTTCCCCCTAATGAGTCGAACATATCATCCATGGGTGTGACCTCTTTAAACCTTAACCCTATGACCACCTTCATAATTGAAATGCAAGGCTTTTTGGTAAATCTAAACAAAGGGGAGATAATGGTAGTGAACTTTAGGAGCATGACAACTATGACAACCTTTTTTTCACATTCAATGTTTGTGATGTCGTTTTGCTAGACAAATTGGACATCGACCACAAAAAGAAGAACAAGGTAAAAAATTTCAATTTGAAAATGGTTAGAGACTTAGAAATCATTTCAAAAAAGAAGTTTAAAGCAAAGTTAAAGCGATTTTAGAATGTAACTAGTATTTTGATGTAAAAATGTTTTTTTTGTGCAATCATGCTTCTCCCAAAATTCCAACCAAGGTAAAAGCATCCTTGGGTGGACCCACTAGGAACCACCTTCATAGGAAAATTGGATCCAATTTAAAACATGAAATTCTATATATATATAATGGATTACATCATGTGGACTATGTCTTCCCCACCTATACACACACCTATGAAAAAATCATAAACACCCAAGAACTTGTAGCATGTATTGGCATTTTTGAAAAAATAATTCCTAACCCCATTCTTGACCCTTTCTTTTTAAGTTTCCTTACACTTACACATCAATTTTTTTCTTGTCTATTTTTCTCATTTATTCCAAGTGGAATGGCCCCAAATGGTTACTAAAAAAAAATAAAAGGTGAGAAAAGATATTCTTTGTGTTCTTGACATCAATGGGCCTACAAGACTTTTCATTCTTGACTTTTAAAAATTCATAAAGGTCAAAACAAGATCAAAGGAGTCACAAGCGTTACTTTGCATTGGTCCTACATGTCCGTTTCCCCAAAATATTTTTTCATACGAATGACTTTTTAAATGATTTTTTTGGCAACTTGTTATGAAAAATGATTCAAATTGCCTAGGAATTTTTTCAAGATGAAACATTTTGTAGCATAGAAATTGATGCCTATGCATTGACCATTGTTTTCTTTCGTTTCATCAAATACTATCAACACAAAATTGATTTGTACCCAAGGTAATGTTATTATTAGTACATGGCATAGTCCTAGGTTGGAATAGAAGGCTAAAATGTCAACATGTGATTAACATCCATCCAATTTAATCCATTGTCGATTGATGACCTAGGTTGAATGCGAATTACACCATAATTACCTTCAAGATCACTTGTCCTAAAATTTTGGTTAACTTGCTATGAAGATCTTATGGGTTCAATATGGTGACACGATCTTCATATAAAATTTACCACACATCCATATGTGATTGGTGTTACTTTTATACATTTTTCCCTAGGTGCCAAGATTTATGACCTCATCTCCTAATTTGATGCACTAATCATGAACAATATATTTTTCAACAACTTTTGTTGTTTTTTCAATGAGAAAGGGGAAATTGTTGGATGTTTTTGTGTTCTTAAATGTAAATTTGACTTAATCTGTTTTTTTTTTTTTTTAAATCAGCCAAAATTTCAAGAGTTATCACAAGATTTAAAAGCAAACAAAGTAGTCATGAAAAATATTTATGTGCAAAAGTACAAGACAACACAAATGAAGAAAAACTCATATATAGATCTCTAAATAAAAATAGAATAATTAGTTACACTTTTGACCATGCCTTGGTATGCTATGTCCCCACCTTATGTAATATCACTCACCTTAATAGGCCCAAACACCTTTCCTAGATAGAATTGGCCTATTCAAGAGAATGTAAATGTATTTACATGTGAAAATTCAACAATGTTTTAAGCAATCTTAAAAAATAAAATCAACCAAATTATGATGTAACCCAAAAGTGGTGTAAACCATTTCTATTGAGCATAGATACAAATATAAAAAGATATATAATAATCAGCTTTTGTAACAATTACAAAACCAATAAAATTATACATATTCCTTGTTTTTCTACCATTTCCTAGCTCTTCATCAAACATGTGTTGCGGTGGTAAAATATTATGGTATTCTTAGAATAAGATAATATACATGAAAGCACGTTATGATTGTCAAATGGTTTGTTGTTAATTTAAAATGTATAATTTTTTTTCAAGTCACATACTTTACTTATGTATAATCACCAAAACAAAAAAACGTATACATCTCATAAGAATGATTGAAATAATACAAAGTGGAGAAAAAATTGTTAGGTTGTAACTGGAAATTAAATTTCCTACATAATTGAAACAACTACAACAAGCCTAATGAATGACAAAAACACAATTGATTTAAAACATATGTAATGTACTATCAGTAGAGTCCAAACACTATTAGAAATCTTGTATTATGTGACCATTGAATTTGTGACTACATGCGACAATCTATCATTTGCAATTATGCTTTATCATTTTTACAACTAGTCACCATCCTTTTAAATTTACTGCTATTTTTGCA
The DNA here is from genome assembly GCA_963920785.1 of Sphagnum contortum. Classification (NCBI taxonomy): domain Eukaryota; kingdom Viridiplantae; phylum Streptophyta; class Sphagnopsida; order Sphagnales; family Sphagnaceae; genus Sphagnum; species Sphagnum contortum. Next base: position 2,275,090 of record OY987290.1, on the reverse strand, counting down.
ACTATGGTGCAATTACAAATTGCACATCCATCCATATTGACCAAATTATTGGATTTTTCATGAAATTTTATGCAAGGTTTAATTGCTGAATTTTAGCCAAAATTGTTTTTAAAAATTGTTTTCATATTTAAACAAGTTTTCATTTTTCCATGGTTTAGTCATTTTTTTACAAAAAATCTATTTTATTTTAGCCAAGGTGTATGGTAGGATTAACCAATTTTTAATTTAGCCAAAGATTAGCAAGGCGTATGTAGGTTTATTCAAATTTTAATTTAGCCAAAATTTAGTCAAGATGTATGGTAGGTTTAGTCAATTTTTAACCAATGTGTTTTGTAGGTTTAGCCAAATTTTAGCCAAAGAATCTTATAAGTTTAGTCAAATTTTGGTTTAGTCACTGAGTGCATTATAGGTTTACCAAAAAAAATTAAGCCAATGTTTGACCAATGTGTTTTGTAGGTTTAGCCAAATTTTAGCCAAAGTGTCTTGTAAGTTTAATTAAATTTTAATTTAATCAAAGTTTAGCCAAAATGTCTTATAGGTTTAGTCAAATTTTAATTTAGTCAAAGTTTAACCAAAGTGTTTATAGGTTTAGTCAATTTTTAGTTTAGCCAATGTTTAGTTAATGTGTCCTGTAGGTTTAGTTGAATTTTAGTTTAACCAAAGTGTCTTATAGGTTTAGTCAAATTTTAATTTAGCCAAGGTGTCTTGTAAGCATAGTCAAATTTTAGTTGAACCAAAGTTTAGCCAATGTGTCTTATAAGTTTAATCAAATTTTACTTTAGTCAAGATTTTATAAAAAAATTAAGCATTTTAATTTAGCTAAGGTGTTTTGTAAAATTAACCTAAATTTAGCCAAGTTTTTGTATAGCCATGGTTTTAAGCCCTATGTGGCATATTTGGTTTGAACATAAATGTCGTGTGAGCCTAGCTTATGTGCAATGTAGGTTAGTTTAGTTAATAAGTAGTAAGTTAAGATAGGTATTAGTTGGTAGGTAGCACTTTAAGTTATTTATGTTATATACGTACATTTTATTTATATATGTTAATTAGGTTGCTAGGTTAGGAAGGTAAGTCAACAAGTTAAGTAGGTAGATAGGTATAAATATATGTAAGGCCTCAATAGGTAGGTAGTCTTATTATGCGGATTTTTTTTTAATTTGGGATTTTTTTTAATGCGCATATAGTTATATAGTTTACAAGATTGAAAAAATAACAACCTTGATTTTGTCTTCCATTTAAATCTTGTAGACTATATAATGAGGTGTATTTCAAATGTCCAAAAGACACAAATAACATCCAAAAGAAAAACATAATTTGGGATGAGCCATTTAAAAAGGTTCAACCCTATGGGATGAACTTAAAATTGTTTTAAGAAATTCATTTGCCTACATTTTTTTATGCACCTAGATTTTCACCTCCCTAACTACTTATTTTCCTACCTATCCACATACCTACCTACATGTCTATCTATCCACCTGCCTACCTACCTACCTACCTACATGAAAATTTAAATTATTATTTTTAAATCCTCACCCTGGGCCACGTGGTATGATATGATTAATGCACATCGACCAATCTTCAACCATCCAATTTGGATGAATGAGATGGAAAGGGCTATCTAATTATTTTTATTTTTATTTACATATGTTTTACAAATGGTAATGTGTAATTGGTAGTACCGTAGTTGCAAATCATGGTGATTAGTTACATTTAATTATAGGGTCAAAGGATAAAGTATACATTTGAGTATATACTTCACCCATGGGAGTTGTGATGATGTCATGCTTAGATCGTATTTGCAATTACATGTTGTGTGCGATTAGACTTATGCAACTAATGAAAGTTTTAGTTGTGGGAGTCATCTACAACTAATTTTTAATTGCAAATTGATGTTGCAAAATGCGGTTTTGCGAAGTTGTGTTGTCCCATCGACACAACAGGGGAAGTCATATGGATAAAAACCAATGTTTATGATGCTTGAGTGATTCGCTATGATATTGTACCTAGAAACTTAAATAACATGGAGCAGTAGTTCCACTTACATATTTGTAAAGGTTGATCCTTGCTTTTGCATTTGACCATTATGGTTTTCTAGAGTGTAGAACATTAAATTGCAAAATTGGGTGGGCAATGTTCAATATGCCACTAGCCATCAACAAAAATAATTTCTTTCAACTTTAGGCCACCTCGAAATACCAAAGGTAGCAAAAATTACTTCGACCAGAAGGTGGTGGTTGCATTCTTACATTATTGGGTTCAATAGTGAAAAGGTTATTCGTGGTTCACACAATTAAGGACAATGGGAATCATTGTCTACACTAGGAGGACAATTAGCAAGTCACTTAGTAGACCCAAAACCTTCTTCTCCCTTGAAGTGCAGAAGGCAATTTGTGAAGGATGACCTAGACATGTAATTATCCATAGTTGTTGCAAGTTTAGCAAGATCACTTGACCCTTGGGTCTTCCTCAACAAAAATTCATTCCTATTAGGTCCGTGACCACATGGACTACCTTGCAAGAATTGTCCATACAATGTAGATTATTTAAAAACATGAGCCTAGTTGTCGAATTTGATGTCACTATGAATAGACAAGTGTTGCATTTCCCCAACTATTACAACCAAATGTTATGCATAGTTTCTTCTAGATTGCGAATGGGCATGTCCACCCACTCCTCATCATGAACTTTTATAAATCAAAGGAATAGAAAAATTAGGAAAAAAATAAAGTGTCAAAATGGAAATGGAGTCCTAGATGAAACTAAAATTTCAAATTAACAAAAGAGAAAGTGATAGGAATTTGTAGGTGAAATACTCACATTGACCATGAAACCTCCCTATTTCTTGATACGAAAATGCTAAAATTTAAACCAATTGCAAGCTCATGGACACTTGCTTTAGAAATAACCTTTGGCCTTTGTAAGGGATTTTACATTCTTGTACTCATGGCAAAAAACGTTGTGATGATTTGCAAATCCACTTTGATGAGTTGTTTAGGTGCCTATCGAATGATTGAGTCCAATGGAATAAACATGTGTGTTCTTTATCAACCATCTTGATAGAGGGGTCCCTAGAACCATAAACAATTTTGATAGCATTCTAATTAACCTATGCGCTATCAACCATGAATCTTTTAAAATCCCCTACAAGCTACATTCGTGTTACGAGGCTCACTCCACTCCCCACGCCATTTATTGACATTTTGAAAGTGAAAACCTTTTGTCCTAGAACTTGTCTTCGTAAGTAACACTTTTAGATGTAGTCATAATGACTCTTGGATTTCAATTCAAGGATGTTATCAATATAACCACCCCGTTTAATGATGCTTGAAAGAAGCAATGAAATTATGAACATTGGGCATATTTAGTTTAGAGGACTTGTCCTAAACTATTATAGTTGTTCACCATGTAGAAATTCTATTATGCCATTGCCATTATCAGCCAATGATGCTTAGCCAATCATGTCTTGCTAGCATTCAAGGAAATCGTAGAATTCTTGGCATCAGGTATGTGATTGACCTCCTCTGCAATCGACCTTTTAGTTTCATCCATAGACTCTTTACATTTGCCATCCACCACAAGATGTTTATATACCTCGAGATGAATTGCCACTTTAGATATTGACTACAATGTATGCACAACATAATAGATTAGTCCACTACAATCAATCACACAAAGGGGAGGATCATGATAAAATTTGCATCCAAATGAAAAAGCAGATGGAAACATTGCCATCTGACCTACAATTAGAGTATGTGTGCATTCACCACACCAAAAGATTTCATTACGAGAGGTAGAGCTTACAAAGTGCTTATAACCATCTTGTATACAACACAAGTGACCCCAACAACAAACCTTCTTAAAACTAAGCCCAAAACCATTTTTTATATTGTCTGTGATCACCTTGCACCAAACATGCCCATCATACTTTTTATCCATGCCTTGCATCTATGAAGGTTTGTCAGTAATTTGAAAACCAACATTAATTCAAATAAGACATCCCCATCAAATATTGTCGACAAGAATTAGACTTTTTGAAGAGGGATCATATCATAATCCAAATTTCAAAACTTGTTGGAGGTATATCTAGGTAGCACAATGGCACGAAAGCCAAAGACAACAAACTAAATATTATCCACATGGTCAAAAGGTTGTGGGGACACTCGAGCAAACAATTGAGGAATTGATTTTGGTCATTTCATCGACAAAGTAGGGGTTGTCAAGTCGTCATTTGAAGAAAAAATAGACAATTCAATGAAAATTGAAAATGTAAAAGCATCCAAACATTCAAGGAGAGTGTGGGCAATGTCATTTTCTTTCTTCACAATCTTCACCATAGAGACTATTGTTCCCAACGTCAATATGGTTTCTTGAAAGTTGTGAATCAACTATCCTCAATAGTGCGATAACGGCCAAAGCAAACAACCCGTTGTTTTCTTTGAAAGGAGGTTATAGGAATCCAATACAAATAATTTGAAACAATATTACAAGAATCATACATCCTTGGATATGTGTAAATAACTTGGTTGAAAAGTAAACATAACACAAACAATGTTAAGAGACAACAATCGTCCTTGAATCGTTGACCATGATAGTGAAGTTTGGATGCCCAACAACATGAAATGTCACCACATTACTAGTAGCACAATTAAACTAATCAAGAAACAAAGAGGGATATGAAACATTAGGAATGCAAAGAGGTTGACTTGTAATCAAAGACAAAGAACAATTTTGAATAGTTTAAAGGATGACGAACAAGAACTCCAAAAATATGTTATTGGCCACAAGCAGAATGATCATGGGATCAAACAAAGACCAAATTCTAACACACACAAAATTTTCCAAGTGAGTACTAATTGGGGGATCTTTCTAATGTGAATGCCAGTAATGAATAGTAAAATTCATGGTATAACCAAATATTATGAATATTGATGAAATGTGAAGTAGAAAATTATAAATGGCACATGATATTCATCTTTATTTTTGAATCATTGAAAACCTAAACAATTAATTTCCAAATGTTGGTCTTCATTAATTTAGCTGCAATAATGCACTGGATTCCAATAAAGAAATACAAAAGATAAGGAAAATGTTCAAAGCCATAAAAATATAACCTAAAAATTCAAAGTTGATAATTTATTTAACATCAGGTACATTAATATCAAGTTAGCAGTTTTGAAAGTAATAATGACCCAGAAAAAAAATGTATTGCCATAAAAAAGGTGGGAGGGTGTGACATCAAATCATTAAGAGAAGAGGCCAATCCTACTATAATTGGCAATTAGGAGAACATGAATTCAACTAACTATATTTATAATGTTTGTATGCAATAGGAAAAAGGTGCATAAGGTAAAAGGTAATAGGAATATTGTAATAGGTGGAAGATAATAATTAAATCAAAGGCTATAAGCCAAACAATTGATAAAGTGAATGTATGTCAATTCAATAATGTTTATGCTTGCCAAATTCAAACTAGATTAGGAAAATTGTGTGAAACCTAACTAGATTATTCTACTATGATGAAATGTCATGAGGATAGAAGATGTTGTAAACAATAATTTAAAAACACTCTATGAATTGTTTGCCAAATTTGACAACTAGATGTTAAATTAGAAATTGTTAAACACCAAAATGAATAGATAGAAGTTCCAAAAATAACAAAACTTTTGGGGGAAAAGAATATTGAATAACAAAATTAAACATGGCACACAAATCACAACCTATCAAAATAACATAAAGTGGTGGCAACATGCATCGATGGAAAACATGTTGATGTGTATTTGAAAAAAACTTAACTCATCTATTTACATGAGATAAACATATAGGTCTTAAAGGAAGAGAATATATCATCACACATATGCAATATTTTAGAGTCTAGAATGTTATAAATATTTTTCCTTTGTATGCTATAAATATATCTATGCACCATATCTACATGACATATCTATGGGAAATTTATATGCACCAATATGTATGTCACACATATGTAGATGAATTTCCCATAAACATATAGTAGGAGCCTTTTATATCTATGTTTGCCATCTAAATGTGCCACACGTTTGTAACTAATACATGCATCTACAATCTTTTAGTATCTAATTTGTATTCCATAACTATATGCATAATCCATGTGGGTTAGTTAGTAGAAATTATAGACGAAAGCCTGATATAATACTTGATGTTACTGTCTAATAAGTCCACATATGGAAGGAGGTACATTGGGATGTCATTATGATGGAAATGGAATTGAAAAGGGTATTGAAATAAATAGATCTTGAAATTGCCACTATAATTGTCACATCAACACACCAAGGACCTACCCAAAAAGTATACACATTGGTAATAGGGTAAAATTGTTTTCTCAAGTAATGCACAATAATGCGATGCCACAAAAGTTGAAACCTTTGGAAGTGAAACCCTAATATGTCCTCTATTGAGTATAAAAAATCATAAATGGATTAGCAAATGCAAGACATGAAATTGTTCCCCGAATATAATAAGTTATCAGAGACCTGAAGCAAGTTCTAATAAAAGGCCAAAAACGGTGAGGACACAACTAGAGGCACACCAAGGGTGAATAGAGGAAGGTTGCAATTGGGAAATGGAAGACTAGAAGATGCCCTAGGAGGATTTTGTGAATTTAAGTGAGACTTACAACCCATGAAAAAGTTTCAAAGTTTCAAATAAACTATATATTGGAAAATGTTTGTCATGCAGGATGATTTGTTTTAAAGTTCACTACTAAAAATCCATAGGAAATAGAATCATGGGCTAGAGAGGAGCAACTTGGTCTTTCCATTGGGCAAGAAACAAATGACGAGGTAATCAAGAAAACCATAAGAATAGTAAAAATATTGATTTGACAATAGAAAAAAAACAAAAAGAATATTGATTTATTTATTTTGAAACACAGTTGAAAAATATTCATTTTCTTGAAAATTATGAGTTCTTGCTTGTCTTTCATTAATAGATGACATGAAAGAGTTATGGGGAAGACGCATCGAAAGAAGAGACAACAAAATTTACTGGCCAATAGTAATCTATAAGTAATTCCAAGGTTTGGTGTAGCTTTTAGGTTTTTTACATGCATAAATGGAGTGAAAATAAGAAGAGAGTATTTTCAGTGTGCACTTGTGTTTGCAGGAGGAAGAAGAAGGTGTGGAAAGCTAAAGGATTTGAAAGATCAACCATACAACCTTCACTCACAAGTGAATCTTCCTCCCTCTCCCTTCCATTTTTTTTTAAGAAAAAAAACTTAAGTTCCAAGATGAGCTTAACTTCAACTGTGACAAAAAAATGAAATTCGAGTTTGAGCTTGGATTTTTGTTTGAAAGTTTGCGAGCGGAAATCTAAGTTCAAACTCAGATCTTTTAGGTCATTTACCTTGTGTGATGAGCAGTAAGAACTTGAGCTTGGGCTTAAGTCCTTTTTGAACCCAAGCCCTTTGGGGTTTTTTTTTGCCATATCACCATCACTGAGCTTTCATCACAATGGCAAGAAGGTTTTTTTCCTTTCATTTTGTGTTTGATCTTGTTGTAGCTCTAAACTCAACCTCGAAAGTAGTTCGGCAAGAGTCCTTTTTGGACCCAAGCCCAAGTCTAGGTTCCTTTTTTTTGCCTTGCCACCATCACCAAACTCTAACAAAAGTTTGGTGATGACAACATGGATTTTTTCCCTTTGTGTTTGATCTTACTACATCTCTCACTAAGTTGCATTCGACACTAAAAGTAGTTCGGCGAAAGCTTCAAGAACTTGAGCCCAAGTTTAGTTTTTTTGTTTGTTTTTTTGAAATGCCATTGTCGAACTCAGCAATGGTAGCAAGAGCTCGAGCTTGGGTTCAGGTCCATTTTGGGACCTAAGCCCAACCTCAGGTTTTTATTTTTTATTTTTTTGTGTTTGATCCTTGTTATAGTTCTCATCGAACAATTCTCAGAGTTGAAAGTAGTTCAACAAGACCTACCAAAACTTGAAGCCAAGGTTGGTTTTTTGTTTTTTTTCTGAAATGCCAATATTGAACTTCAATGGGAGTTCAACAATGGTAATAGGAGCTGGAACTTGGGCTCAGGTCCATTTTGGTTGTTTTTTTGTTTTTTTTCTTTTGTTGAAGCTCTCGCAAGCTATTTTCGACGCCGACTCTAGTTTAGCTATAATTGTAAGAACTTAGGCTTAGGTTTGGGACGTTTTAAACTTGAGCCCAAGCTCAGGTTCTTTTGTTTTTTTCTATACTCCATCATCAAACTTGTATGGGCGTTCAACGATGGTGGTAGGAGCCCAATCTTAGGTTTAGGTTTTTTTTTCCTTTTTTGTGTTTTCACTTGGTTTTTCTCACTGAGTTTCTTTTGGCGCCAAAAGTAACTTGGTGAAAGTTGTAAGATCCCAAGCTTGGGCTTGAGTCCAAAAAGGACATGAGCCCAAGCTCAAGTTTTTTTTGTTTTGAAGCTCCATTCTTGAGCTTCGATGGGAGTTCGATGATGGCGATAAGAACTTAAACTTGGGCTTGGGTTCATTTTTAGACTCAAGCCCAACCTCAAAAAAAAATTTGGTTATCTTTTCATGCAACCATCATCGAACTATTTTCAATGCCAAAAGTAATTTGACAAGAGCTACATGAATTTGAACTATCAAAAAAACATTTTGTTCTGATTTTTGTTTGAGTTTTTAAATTCTTTTCTATTGTTGATGTAATTGTGCTTGGTAGCGACACCCATTAACATTAGTAATATGCAAACTATGAGGTTTATATATAGCCTCGTTTTTAATTCCTTCTTAATCAAAGGTCATTTATGATTGTTTTATGTTTTTGTGTGCATGATTCACTATGAGTTTCAACTATAATTCAAACAGTTCAAACCATGTCCCTCGATAGGACAATCCAGGTTGTGCAAAAAAACAAATTCAATAGCATGAAGATCCTAGAAAACTACAAGATGTTTCTTAAGTGCAAAGTGAGAATGAACTTTACAAAATGATTTTGATGCTAGTTATGCATCCTACCCTTAAGATTGACATGCTTAAAACGGAACAAGCTTTTCAAATTGGTTGTAAAAAGGATGATAAGGTCTTTTATGTATTTCCATTGAATTGGAAAGGAAAGGAAGATAGTTTGATTCTTGGTGTTTCACATTTGTATTTTGTTACATACTTCAAATCAGGAAGGGATTTTTTGTTCTTGATTTTTTTTCCTAAATAAATAAGTAATTAATTAACTAATTTACATTTATTAATCCTATAATCCTAAGTAATGTTTTTTTATCTTGACAAAGTTTTGCATTGTAGCTACAAAACAAATTGGAAAAATTGTAGGTACAATGTACATACATGTAATCATGTCGCATGTCCACATTTTCACCACCCATTATGGAATATAGTTATAATTAATTTTTGATTATAAATTCCATTGATACAATTAATACATCCACTAGTGCTCCATTATTAAAAATACTACTATTCAATTATGTTAATGACTATAATACAACTACTTATAATTTAATAAAAATACATATTCATCAATTATTTATATCTTTATCATATGTGTTTCATTTTGAATGATTTAAAATGTTATGGAAACACTACCTCAAGGTTTAGAAATCATCTTTGAAATGTAAAGGAAAATGAATAATAAAAAAGTAACAAAAATCGAAATAAGCTTTCCAACTTACAATTTTATTTTATTTTTTCTCTTTAGACCCTTCCTACTTTCAAACCTCATAATTTTCTTATTTCTCATTCATTTTAAATAATTTAAACTATTATAAAAACGCCATCTGAAGTTCTACAAATTGTTTTTGAACTCTAATAAAAACATAACAACATACAAATTCTTTTTAGGTGTTCTAGAATTGGCCTTTGTAGCATTTGGTGGTTTGTTTTTTATAGTTTTTGACCCATTTTACTTTGGGGGGCATAACTTTATCAATTTTATTTCATTTTTGACGATTTTTAATGTTTTAAGGCCGCAACAAAAGGGTCTCAAGTTTTGTTTGGACACCAAAACCAATGGAGCCCTCCCCTTGGATTTGGCATGCCCTTAATGTTTAAGTGTTATAGTTGCCACACAATGCAACTAAAGAACAACTAAAAGATTTAACCCATATGTTTTGTTTTCAAATCTTATGTTACAAACTATATAAAAAAAACTTGTTTTCTTATATTCTCATAGTAAAATACAAGTGCCATTTTGGAATGAGTTTAAAAAAAATTTAAACAAAAGAAAAACATAAAACATAAAATAAAATTTCATGGTTATTTTTTAGTTCATTTAGTCTTGTGCTTTGCTACCTACTTACCTACCTAACTATATATATACCAAATATAATTAATATGTAATGTGGCAAATTCTATTATGCCATGTGTCACAATCTCAGATCATCATTAATAATCATAATGAATGATGGAGATCAAAATCTTGATATGTCCAAGAATCTTCATAATGCCATGTGTCAAATTTCAATAGATGGATTACAATCAATGATGTCGACATGACATCATGGGTGCAATTATAATGGAATTGCATAGTAGTTGAAAATGAGTTGTTTTGATTGAGTTGCAATGAATTGCATTATATATACTATGAGTTGCAACTTTACAATTCATGCAATTTGTCCATTAACATTCATGACGTATGAATACAATGAGTTACAAGTGTCTTTTGCAACTCAAAAATTGAATCGTAAAATCAGTTGCAAATCATGCCTTTTTTTCATAATGAAATATAAAGACTCCATGACTAGCCTAAGGACATAATTGTAAAATATCCTAGTCATGGATGCCATGTTTTGGTGTATAGTGGCAACCCAAAATATCTAATTTTTTGTAAATAACCTATCAAAGATATAAGATACCAGAAGTGTAGACTTACCAACACACCTTGAGTTTAAATGAGAATATTTCATTGCCACTTTTATAAAAACAAGGGAACTACTTTGGTTTCCACCTCTACCATTCACTAAAAGTGGGAACCAATGAATTATTTGTTGCAACGCATATGGGCCAAAAGGGGTATGGCAATTGGGTACTTGTTCACACATGTACCATCTACAATGTTTAATAATGCCGATAGTGACAAGGAAGAGAAGTTCACAATGTAGGGCCCCATTCATCGTTGTTTATATGCACAATTTAACCTTCAAGTACCATGCCAAAACATTGGGATATAATCAATATAACACACCTAATTGGCCTCAAGTATGGGGCAAAAAAGACATGGGATGGATTTGGCAAATGGGCATGTGATTTATATGCATTTGGGAGTCAATACAATGAATGATAGTTAAATGAATCCTAGATTTAAAAAACATGTGAGGCCTTATACCCCATCCCCACCAATGCAAGATGTGGATGGCTTTACCAAATATTCAAAGGGTGGTTTAACCCAAGGACCAACAAATTTGATTTGGTCCAAACCCATGTGCAATTTGGTACAACTCCATGGGTGATGAGGTTGGGCATGACTTACTAGATGAAGTATCTTGTGACCTATTAGTTGACAAGACTAGTGATTCCCAATGCTTGAAAGATGAAATGATATTTGCACTCTGGCCAAAGTATGATCACACAAGGTTGCCACGGTCGATGAGATAAACAATGCTCCCAAGTTGGATGCAATTTTGCATGGAGTGAACACCGGGCAATGAAATCCATCATTGTAATAATCTTAGCTAACTTTTTTAACACAATTTGAAAAAAGTAGTGTTATATATAAGATGGGTGAAATCACACTACTATGACCCCCTTTGGGGCACTTTTGTGTCTAGTGTTATAGTACATACAATATAATTGTTCCAAAAGCATGGTACATTTAATTTTGGGTATCAATGTTGGGTTTCGGGCCTTACAAAAATTATTTTTACAAAATTAATGTTATGTAGTATTATTTTGATAATAATAATAAATTTCATTATCTATATTGAAGGATCCATGAATATATTTATAATATACATTGGTATAGCAAGGCCATAGTCTCATTTTGATTACACTAACTTTAAGATTTCATCAGTCACTAAAATAATCAATTTTAATGAAATAAAGAAATTGACCCATCTAATTATGCTTGTCATCTTCTATGTGGATGTGATTTTTTGTCAAAAATTTTATATACCACACATTTATTGCATCTTTGCTTAGAAAATCATTTTTTGAGATGAAAATTTACAAATTAATCACATGGTATCCAAACATGGTTCATATTATGTGAAATGACATGGTTCAATATACTTTAAACTTTCATAAAGACTAAAAATCATTTAAATTATTTTTGGAGTATATTTATGTTTTTGAATACATAGGTACATTACGTTCATTTTCATAAATATACTCCGATCTCGCACTTTCTAAAATGAAATGAAATAGTTCTTTTTTGTATGTCTTGCCCTAGGTTATATTCTAACATAATATGCAAAAATATTGTGAAAATCTTTTGAAAGTTTGAAGTGGGATACATTCAAACATGCACATCCCTGGAAAGTAGTACAATGTGACCCCCCAAAGGGTTCACCGTTAGTGTGCTTTCACCCAAACTTAAAGATTCATGGGATTAGGTTGAGAAAGATTTAACATAGGCATTAGGCACATCATATGTGCATAACATCTCCTAGAAACAAAAGTATGTATATTTCTATTGTCATATTTATGAATGGTGCATAATGGGACACAAAATGTTTCCCCAATTGATGTAATGATTGTGATCACTTGTACATAATAAAATAAAAAGTGAATGTTTCATTAGCTTAGAGGTTTTAGATGACATATTGATTGGAAAACTCATAATTGCACACATAATACATTTTTACAACATACATTTTTGAATATGCCATATTTTCAACACTTAACTTTTAATTGAACCAAATTTTAAATCTTACTTACATTGATTAAATGAATAAATCAAATACTTGGTGAAATTATGATAAACACCAAATAGGGTCCAAAAATAAATGGCAACAAATGTATTTACACAAAAACATACAAGTCATACAATACTTGTAGAATTTCATGTGGATGGGAATATGAATGAATTTTTATGTATTCTTTAGTGATTAATCCCTTTAAATGCCCTAGTGGCTTTAGATGTGGAAGCACAACCAATTGCAAGATTGATATTTTGGGGTCGTTGTTCATGGCAGTCATTATCATTTTGTGCCTTTCCACCATCATCACTAATGTTGGTGTCCTCATCATCATTGCACCGATCTTCTACTTTGAAATGTTTGTCCAAAACAAAGTTGTGATGATATTTTGTCCCATTTGTTTTGTCACAATTTGTTTGGAGGGACACCATCCATCAATATCTAAGATGCCATCCATATGTGGTGGATCATAATCTTGTTTGCTTATGAAAACCATCTTTATTTTATCAATGAGTTTCTTCCTTCAAATGACCCATTGAATGGATGAATCTTGAATAGGTAAATGAAGATGGTTCATGGAAGTAGTCATTACAGCCAATGTTGACTTCACATGGGGTTGAAGACGTGGGTAAACCCATCCTTGAGTGGTACCCCTAGGAATGTCACACCATGATTTACTAAACCTATCGAACCTTAAAAAATCATGGGAAACACTTAAATAAATATTTTCATCTAATTTTATTAATGAGCACATTTGGTAGGTTCCTTAGATTTTGAAATATCAATAACATAAAAAATATTGTGTATTTTGATGTTCCTAATCATTCCATTTAGTTAAAGTTTTAGGAATGTAATGTTGGTTTTTATCCTTGAACATTTTGGTCAAGAACACAAATTTGAAAAAATGATTTGGGAAATTTCTTGGGAATTTATTTCATAAGGTAATTTTGAAATCATCCTTTTAAAAAAAAATTAGTACGTAGTTAATTGAATAGGTATAATCTAATTATGAATTTCCAAAGTTAAAGAATGTGATTCTTGAGGGCACCATCATTATTAAAAATAATTTTCACTTTTTTATATTCCAAAATAAACTTCAAACCATTCATCTTTCCAATCCCTTATCATGTTGATGGCTTTTAAAACAAATCTTCATTTAAGCAATCAAGCATGATGTTTAACAATGGGCAACTATTTAACATTGTCCTACCCATTTAAACAAATAATGCCCCCACATTACTAAAATTCCTATTTTTTCAAACTAACCAAATTGATTAAATGAATTTTTTTGACTAAAGGAAATGTATTTTTGATTAGAGGTTGAGGGCTTGAATGACAATGAGTATTTTTTGATTGATCAATTTGACTAGAGTGATTGATTTGACAATTAGTCAAATGGGACATCTAATCAAATTTGACTTTAAAATACCACCTAGTCAAATTTGTTATAAGTGTCCTGGTCAATAAGACCATCCAATCTAGTCAAATTGGCAAGTGCCCTAGTCAATAAGGCCACTTATTACACTCAATCAATAGGGTTAAATAAGTAGGTATACTCAAAATGGTCAATGGCTTAGTCAAAATGGCTAATTATAAATTCTAATACTAGTTGGGTATCTTGAGACTACATTTAACATTTTGACTATGTTTGACCAATTAAAAAAAAATTGGAAAATGTAAAAGTTAGCTAATCATAACTAAATGAATCATGACCAAATTAATTATGGTTAATAATATATATATATGTTTTATCAAACTATGGTTAAATTGATTATATTGAAATTAATTTTGGTTCAACTACTTATGAAAAACTAATTAAAATTAAAACTAATGATAATTAATCTAACCATGGTTAATTTAATCATGTTCAATTAACGATAGTTTGTTTAATCGTATATGTTTTAACCATGGCTAATTTAACCATATTTAATTTAACTATGATTCATTTATCCATAATAAATAGTACATCATTGTTTTGCCATGTTTAGTTGATTATGGCTACTTTAGCCATAAGTAATTTAGCAATTATAAATAACTTAAGCATGATCAATTTAACAATAGTTGGTTTAACCCTAATAAATTTATCCATGATAATTGGTTTAATATAATTAATTTAACCGGTACTAAAGTTGCACCATTGTTGATTTTACCATAATGAATTACTATAAACATAACTAAATTAGTTTTATTTATTTTTAGCATATTATTATTTTACCTTAATAAATTTAAGCCATAATTTAAAAACCCATAATTAATTTAGAACTATTGTTAATTTAGACATGGTTGGTTTTACCATAAACTATTTATTCATTAGTTAATTTAGCCATATTAGTTTTATAAGTGGTTAGTTTAACCAAATTTATTTAATCATGGTTAGTTTAACCATTTTTAATTTAGCCATAATAAATTTATTAGTGGTTAATTTAGCCAAATTTATTTATTCATCATTAGTTTACCCATTTTTTGTGTAGTCATGGTTAATTTTGCCATAAATATTTTAACCATTTTGATTTTAGTCATAATTATTTCATTCTTGTGTATTTAGGCCATGATTAATTTTTTCATAATTAATTCTTCCATAAAATATTTATATCATTAGTTAGTTTAAGCATATTAACTTTATTAATGGTTAATTTTACTCATGGTTAGTTTAACCATGGTTAATTTTGCTATAATTACTTCATTCATGTTTATTTTAACCATAATTAAATTTAGCATAATTATTTTTGCCATAAAATATTTATTCAATGGTTAGTTTAGCCATATTATTTATTGATTATTTGTTGAACCATTTTTAGTTTAGTCACCTTTATTCATTAGTTTAACCATAAAATATTTATTTTAAATTTATTTTAGCCATATTTATTTTACTCACAATTAGTTCAACCATTTATAGTTTAGCCATAAAATATTTATTCATTAGTTAGTTTAATCATATTAACTTTATTATTGGTTGGTTTAGCCAAATTTATTTATTCATTGTTAGCCATGGTTAATTTTGCAATAAATATTTAAACCATTTTGATTTTAACCATAATTATTTCATTAATATTTATTTTAGCCAATTGATTCATAGTTGGTTTACCCGTAAAATATTTATTCATTGGTTAGTTTTGCCATTGTTGGTTTAACCATAAAATATTTATTTTTTAGTTAGTTGACCATATTTATTTTATTCATGGTTAGTTCAACCATTTATAATTTAACCATAAAATATTTATTCATCTGTCAGTTTGGCCATATTTACTTATGGTTAAATTAGCCATATTTAATTTACTCATGGTTTGTTTTAGCCATATTTGGTTTGGCCATGGTTGTTTTTGCCATAATTATTTTACCCAAAATTAATTTAATCATTCTATATTTAACTATTATTTATTTAGATATGGTTAATTGAATCAAAATTAGTTTAGTCATGGTTATTTTTTCATAATTATTTTTAATTTTGGGTTGGTATAACCATTATGAATTTAATAGTTATTAATTTTTCCAGAATTATTTTAGTTGTGGTTGGTTTAGACATTATTATTTTACCAATCATTAGTTTTGCCATAATTAAATTTCCTAGGTTAAATTAACCACCTATTTGATTTATGTAATGTAAGAATGTGGTTAAATAGCCTAAATACAATTAGCTTATGTGTAGGTGCATTTATTTATACATACCTTACTTATACTCCACCTATTTAATTATATTTTGGCCTATAGGTAATTTAATAAATATAGGAGAGGGTAGACCATTTATATACCTATGATAAAGTACTAGTTGGTTTATTAGTTATTTATTTGAAATACATTAATGAATGTGTAATAAAATATTTGAATAGTAATATTACAAATACATTGTTTATAAAATATAATGAATTAAGTCAAATTTGTAAGGATTAGTTATAATTTGGTTGTAATTATCAATCAACAATATAGTACATTATAATTATCTTGATATTTTGTATAATCCAAGGATTTATAATATGGTTGTATTATTAATTATAACTAAATAACTAGACATTAACTATTACTAATTTTTATTTTAACCTAATTAACATACATATTTACCTATGTCTTTGTTTATTTATTTATTTATTTTATGTATCTTACATAATTATTTAGGAATAATGTTGTGTGAACTAAAAGGTTTTAATGTTGTGTGAACAAGAAAATGTTTCTCCCTCCCAAAAGTTTGTCCCATATTGTTTATTATCCTTTCCAAATGATGAGCAATACAAATAAATGCACCATAAACATCCAAAACATGAGAAATATTTGAAAAAGGAAGTTCACTTGGGATGAGCCAATTGAAAAGGCTTAACTTTTAAAGCCAAATTCAAAATGAAATAGGATCTTCCTACCTAGGTCATTTAGGTGTAGGCTAAATTTAGGTGGTGTACATTTAAACCTAATAATGGTCATAGCTTAGGTTGCCCTAACTTACTTTAAGCTTTTATACCTAGTTGTTAATTATAGGCTCCTAGACCTATGTTTAAGAGTTTAGGTCATAGATTCCTAAACATAGGGACCTTAGGAGTAGGTATTTTATTTTAAGTTTAACCTAGGTTGATTAGGTTCTATCCATGTGGCTTAGCTTAATGGCCAATGTTTAAATGCCACATGTCATAGCCTAGATGACCATTGTTTAAATGCCACGTGGCATAACTTAGTGGCCCATGTTTAAATGCCACATGGCATAACCTAGTGGCCCATGTTTAAATGCCATGTGGCATGGCTTAGATGGTCAAATTTTAAATGCCACATGGCATAATTTAGGTAGTCAATGTTTAGATGCCACATGGTTTAACTTGGGTGGCCATTGTTTAAATGCCACATGGCACTTGCTTAGTCAAAATAATGTTTGGCCAGTCAAAAAATCATCTGATTGTTATATTGATTAGGCAAAATGACTAATAAAAAATGCTAGCTTAGGTCTAGTCAAAAAATACATGGCCCAATCATAATGGATATGTTCAAAACGACTTGTCCAAAATAACTAAAAGGTTTTTTTAGGCTTGTCCAAAATGGGTCTATTTTTACCAAAATTTCTAGTCCATAAAATTAGGAATTCTAGTAGTGCTATACCTGTGGATTGAGTTTTTGGTCATGTCGGTCACAAGTTTTGACAAATTTTGGTTGGAACTTTTCAATAATTATGTTCAAAGTATAGATACGACAACAATATTTAAGACATTTTACTCACAACATTAATGAAGGCCATATGGTGAGCTACATTGAATGGGATGTTGGCTTCATAGAAAAAGGTCATTCACTTCTTGTCAAGATTTTGCATAGTTATGACATTCTTGGTGCGGGAATGTTATGGAAGCCCAAAAAAGCACGAAAATTTGTTAAAATTCATTAAAATTCGCGCTGAAGAATGTTTTGACAAGGTGCTAAATGAAGAATTTTAAAGAATTTTAATGTGCAAAATGAAGAATGTCATCACTAGGAGATTTTGTTTAGTGGTTGAATTCATCCCCTCCCATAAAATCATTTGCCAAAAGGTGTGATGGGGAAGGTTTGGCATATGAATGGGATCATCCATGCTAACCCAAGATGTTGGACAACATTATGCGCCATCTACTTGGGGGCCTACAACAAAAGAGTCATTGAACAAACCCAATAACTCGTCGTTGACAACATTGGGCATGTGTATATCAAGAAAGGAGCTAAATGCTTGTGCATCATCCAATGTGACAAGGTTGTTCCCACCACACTTTGCAAATAAGGCCTTCACTTGAGGCCTAACCTTTGTACATAGGCTAATTCCTATTTTGCCACCCTATTAAAAAAATAGTTTAGATGATTAAACATCCTATCCTTACAATATATGACTTGTAAGTTGCAAAATTTGCATTGTACCTTACTGAGTCTTGTGGTTGCAATTATCACATCAAGGTACCATGTCTCCCACATGTCATGCCTACCATGCATCTCCAACATGTTAAAGAAACCCAAGTGGATGAGACCTTACTACAATTGTAGACACAATTGGAAAGCAAAAATCAAACCACCCTTGGATAAGCCCGGCTACCTTGGTCACCAACTTGATATGTGATAGGGATTATGTTCAACACAACTAGAGTCTACACACTTGAAAAGGTATGAAAGAGTAAGAAATAAGACAAATATGGGAAGTTTTATGATTCAAAATACAATAGGCCATCTAACAATCTATATGCAAATCAAACAACCACAATTTAATTTATTCCATGATTGTGGTGACCAAAATTTGGTCATTAATGTGTGAATTCGATAATGGTCAATCAAAAGTGGGGATATTCTACATTTTGAGATTGAAGAACTTGACTGAAATTGATGATCAAATTTGGTTGCCCTTGTCCATGTCTAGGTTTTGAATTTCCATGCTATGACTATGGCAAGTAGATGGTGACAAAAATTGGGTTGCCCCATTTAGGTTTGTTGCCTTGGAAAGTGACTAAAATCAATCATGAGCTACAAATGTAACCCATTTTGATCATCAATGTTTGTTTTCCTAGAACCCATATTAGGGTTATGGACTTGAATAAACTTATGTGTAAGTATCCAAAAAAATGTCATGGCCAATGAAATTGCTAGATTTGGTGTTTTTCTTAGTTTCATTGGCTTAAGGTCAATTGTGTCATTAAATAATCTTGGTGGAAATTATTGTAAAAATATGAAGTTCAAATGTTTAAAAAAATCATAATTATTAACTACAATAACTTGGCAACAAGCACATGACAATTTTTTTACAAATTTTTTCATTCAACGCAAAATTTCTTTGGGAAAATAATTTGTCAAATATATCACTTTTTTGAAACAATTTGTGCACATTTGATTTTTTAAAAACTCATGTTTATACACATTGTTAAAGCAAGGACCCATGATATCAAAAAAATTGAGTAAATTTCTACTTTCACAAATGGTTTATAACCAAATGTGACTAAATTTCCTTATGAACGATTATCAATTT
The DNA here is from genome assembly GCA_963920785.1 of Sphagnum contortum. Lineage (NCBI taxonomy): Eukaryota > Viridiplantae > Streptophyta > Sphagnopsida > Sphagnales > Sphagnaceae > Sphagnum > Sphagnum contortum. The sequence continues at coordinate 2,255,305 of OY987290.1, read as the reverse complement.
GGCAACATCACAAGATTGAAAACAAAACACAAGGCAAGAACAAAACACAAGAACCCGATCTATAAGTTATTAAGTTATACATTGAATTATTAGTTCATTCAAGATAACTAGGAAAACAAATATAAATCACCAATTCCAACAATCCCATTGGCCTAGAAAAGAAAATCTTCACAACTATATACAACCCTATTATGTTGAACAATGAAAATAATGGTCCCTTTTTACCTTTTTTTCATTGGTGCACTAAAATTCTCACAAACCTACCAAACCACATTACACAATGGACTATTTGTTCATTCAAAATAACTAGCAAAAATAAAATAAAACCATCAAATCTAGCAATGTCATTGGCATGATTTGGATTTCACACATGTGGTGGAATGGCAAGATGAGAAGGTCCATTTCTCATTGCAATTCTTGGAGTCCATTGTAGATTTGGGCATTTCTAATGTAGCTGTTTTGGGGGTATGAGTACCTAGTTGGGTCCAAAATTAGGTTAGTCATGTAATTGACCACTCTGTGTTTTCACCTATTTTGTTCCTGTAGAATATTGTGCTTGAAGTTCATTTTATTTTATTTGATTTCTATGTTTTGACTTAACTCCCAAGCCATAGTTTGTTGACAAATGTCACGTTTGTGAAAAGTTACGTCAATTGTGTATTGTATTTGACATAAATTTGCTTCGAAGGCAAAATGAAAAAGTCATGAACCCTTGAAATTACAGGAATCATAACTAGGTAATTTTTCAAGAAAAAACCATTTGTGTGTAGCCTTGTATAGAGATGCAAATGATACTATAAGAAGAAGGTGGTGCATCTTCTAAGTTTGTGCTCTAATGAATATTGTGAGACTAAATTGGCTAATGGCTTGTTTGTGTACATTTTTTACTCAAAAAATGCATTAACCACTCAAGCCAAAATGCACTAACCATCCTTTTGTTTGGTTTTTGTAGTTTGATATGTTAGCGGATTCAACTTGAGGGGTCATCCTTGTTCCATGTAAAAAGCTCACACACTCTTTTTTTGTTGGGAGTTTGGGAATGTGCCTTGGGTTTGCTTTAGTTGCAAAAAATAAATTGGGTAGGTTCTTTATCACCTATACCACTTGACAAACCTAAGAATATGTCCCAAATCTAGACAAGCGTCATAATTCATTTTTGTATTACGATGAGATTTATTTTGTTATACCAGCGCTCAATGCATGCACCTCTACACGTATATAAAAGCTCTAGTGTTGGGACACTTGAAACCCACTAACTCAACTCATTTGAAAAACCTAGAACGTATAGAACAATATGACAACACCAAACTCTATTGTTCAAACCACTTCTAAAACATTGTGAGAGATAAGAGATTTCCTGTTTTCAATTGACCAGCTATGAGGGAATCAGCTCTGTCAGTAAAATGCCGGTAAAAAAGAATCCAAAGGCCGAGACTAGCTATGGACTCATTCATGCACCAACTCCTACTGGTCATATTTTTTTTCATAATTGAGTCCCATAATTCATCAGTTTGTGTTATTCCTTTCAATCATGTTTTCCAATATTATCATGCTAATGCAAACTCATCTGGTAGATGGGCCCTTCCTGTCTTTTGTTTCTCCCAACACTCCCAACACTCCCAACAAGATATGGCATGCAATGCATGTACAGTGGGCCCTCCATGTATTTGCATGTTTCTGACATAACTGCCAAATGTGTTGTTGGCCATCCGTTTTTTGTGTGTGGGTTCGTGCCACTCCCCTTTGACGTGCCTGTGTCGGTTACTTTGTCACCAAAGCTCAAGACATTTAATCAAGCAAATTAAGTTATAACTTAGGCTACAGTAAGTTAACATAATATCAAAGACCTTGTCTTGGGAGCAGCCCATTGTTGACTGATTAGCGTGAACACCACTTCCAAAATTTGATTTGGAGTCTTTGAGTGGATAAAACTTATCATATTATAGAACGATACAAAAGTATATTAAAGTGTTGCCTTGGGTCATAGTTTGTTTGCGATGACTTGACTTGGACCAGGTCAATAAACGCTGATTTAGATTGACCCAGAATATGTGGCGGGGCTGGCGCCGACAGCATGTATTATATATACTATATTGGTTGCACAGCCAACACGACACTCTTGTTTGTTCTAGTGTATATTTTGTGCTAGTGATTAAAACTATACAAAGGAAAAAGCCTTCATTCCTGTATGTCATGAATTATGGTGGGGCCAGAGTGAACCAGCACCCACCAGTGCACCATCTACTTGATACCCATTATATACAAGAGAAGGGGTCTACTATCTCTACACCCTTCCTCTGTGTAAAGAAACAGGGTGTTCTTTTTATCCATTTATTCTGTTGTTCCTAATATTTAAAGATGGAAAATAAAATGAAATACCTTCCCTCAGTAAGGAATGGACTGTGCATTTGGCAATGGCACATGACCAGGATCTTCCTTGATTTTGTAAAGTAACATGCAATACTGCATCATATACAACCAACCTTAAAATACACTAAAAAAAGTCCCCTGTTCTGTTCCTTATGACTCAGTTGTGGATGAACCTCAACTACGGTAATATGTGTAAGAAAAAGAAACCATCCATCTTTCAGCTGTATGCTGGTGGGTGCTGGCAGCAACCACTAGTGCACCATCCCCTGGATGCCCATTGTGACTCAGTTGTGGATCAACTGCAACTTTCAGGTGGTAACAGGTTGTACCAGGGCCTGTTTTACAGTGTAACCAATTTTCCTCGTTGTTGACTCACATCTCAAACCTGTACTTGGCTGTTGATTCACATTACAAATGAAAGTGACTCCACCAAAAGTGGACAGAGCAGATTTGCATTTCCCACCTAAGAAAAAACTTGCAAAGTGCCTAAATAGGAGACCCAAACCAGTTACATGTAGGGTGTAAAGCATGTGGTGAATGTTATCATAAGCCTAGACATATGTAGATCATGAGGTGTACTACGGGGAGGGTTCTTCAATAGGTGTAAGATCTCTCCCATTCTTAAGGAGTAAGTGTAAGGCCCTCTGCTTTGCTAGGAGGTATGTCAGGAATATAAGATGTCCACCCAATATACTTATAAAATTTCTCCAAGTGCTTTACTCTTTCTATACTTGAGACTAAGGATATCTAGCTATTAGCATACCCAAAAAAGTGATAATAACATACACAAAATGGAATAGGAAGTCTAGGCATCCAATGAGAAGAGCAGTATGACTTGAATTTGCATTGCTTCCCCCTTTTATGGGGGCTTAGGGAGGGGGCAGAGTTGGACCTGACTTTTGGATTTCTAAGTGAAGGTCAATGAAGGGGTTTTGTTGCCTACAGGTGATCCAATTATGTTATGTACATTCTGATGCAAATAGATCTGTTGCCACTTATGTTCTTCAATTGCTCATAGTAAGTTCCTCATTACATTTTCTATGGCTTCTCCTCTTTTTTTGCCCCAATGTATTCTCAAATTGTTCCCCAAGTTCACATTTGTTCACTAAGCTGAGCCTGGAAGATCATTGTTTATCCTATGGGGCGAGGGGCCTGGGAGGGGCTTGTAAGGAATGAGATTTTGACCACCATTGAAACTTATAGTTCTTCTCCTAGGATTTGACACGATCTAATGCAAGTGGCAAGGAACTTCATTCAGGGCGTAGTGAACCAGCACCCACCGGTGCACCAACGTGGATGGATGGTACACTGATGGGATTCTCTTTTCTGTCCCAAGGGTACGAAAATAAAGTCAACCTGCCAACTGCCTTGGTTAGCACAGGAACAGATAAACAAATCCCATCAGTGCACCATCCATCCAGGATGGTGCTGGTTCACTGCGGCCAGTGTAAAGATGGAGGCACTGTACAACAGAAAATGGACGATCTCGCTCAAAAGTGGAAGATATCAGAAACGGAAAATCCTGCTGACAAATTGAATTCCCTCCCAATTTTTTTGCCGGGAAATTCCGTCTTGTATAACAGAGGTGCTATGATATCTTGTCTTGGGCGCTTTCTTCTTACAAAATTTGGCAGGGTTTCATCATTTATGCCCTACAAAGTAAATTAGTAGGTCCATAGGTGCTATGATATCTTGCTACTTTATCCTAAGGTTGGTTTTTTCATTAAATTGCCTTTAAAGTAGTGAAACAAATTTTCCTGAAAATATGAAGCCGAGGTGTTGAAAACCATCATAATTATCACATGCCACAACCTGAACAATTTCACTCCTCAATATGAAGAAATCATAGTAGATCATGAAAAAAGAATAATTTCAAAAGTATAATAAAAATGAACTAATTTTTGAAAGATTTTTTTTTTGGGTCCATGTTGAAACTGACCCTAGGCTGTAGTATAAAGGTTGAGTTTTCATGCTGTGAACTTGCTCACTATTCCATCATTTTTGAGTAGAGTGTTGGGGTTTCCTTGTGAGAAAAGTGAGGCACTTATTCACGACTCTCAAGGTTCTTTAGTGGGAGGTCCATTACTATGGTGGGTATTTCACCCCACTGACTAGACTCCCACAATTCTGCCAGACTAAGACATGGCAGAAACTGAGAATCGGTCAGAACCTTTGGTGCCCCGAAAACCTTTGGCAATTTCACCCAGCTAACAATATCGTAGACACCAGGGCAATGCAGGTGAGACGCACAACCCTGCATGGTTGCCATGGGGAAGCACGGACTGCACCTGTGAATTGCCATGCATATGAGTGACCATGTAGCAGAGGGGACATGAAAACTATTTTTCCTGTTTTGACAGACAATTTGATTGAGAAATTATCAGTGAGAGGGTAAAGTTTCTGAATAGTGGAACTGGCATACCATCCTGATCCCACTTAAGACAAAACCTAGACTGAATAACACACCAAGACCAGTCATATCACTGGAAATATGTGAATAAATTTTCTTGTCTTAAGTGTGGCCACACATCCCACTAATATAGCTTAGACAAGTCTGAGTTTGAAGACTTAAACTCTTCGAGAATTTAAAATCTTTGGACATAGCTTGGTTGATTTTAGAGTTCCAAAAGATATTGTGTACCTCCACTTGGTGCATTCATGGACACGAAGATCACTCTAAATGGACCCAAAAAATATGAAAAAGATATGGGGTTTGGAAGTATCCAGTATAAAGAGTGTTCCATTTTGACACTCTCTCCAGCCCCAAGATTCGTGCACAAATAAATCTCTTTAAGAACCTTGCCTTTCAGTCAATTGTTGCATCTGATTGAGCAGACATGATTTTATTGGATATACAATATCATATCCAATAAAATCATGTATTGGGCAGTCAGATGCTGCATTATTTAGATGTTTTAGATTAGAGAATTAGCAATGTACCACACCAATATTCACATTTATAAATTTCTTAGTAGTAAATCATTAGACCTAAATTAATAGAGGAGTCAGACTGTACTGAAGTTTCAATGTGACAACTTGTGCTTTCCTGGAAATATGTTCCTAAAGTTGTTCCATAACTCCCATGTTTCCCTCACATTGTCCTCTAAAATTTGTTCCATATGCTTTGCCAAATATTTGTTATTTTGTTCTCATTGTTCCCAAGTTGTCTCCAGAGTCCAATCGTGGCACATTAGGTTTGTTTCACATTCTTTGCCAAAAGTCCTCTTTTGGCCTATGTAGGTGGGTGGCAAATGGAAAAGTTATGTTCAATTCTATCCTGGGATTGTTTGTGTTTGGAAACTTTTATCTTGGGAACGTCCAAATTTTTGAAACAATTTTTTTAATGACGGGAAGAGGCTCATCAGAAAAGCAAAGATTTGAACTCATAGACAGACATATGATTCAAAGTACAATTTTAGTAAGGAAAAATCATAGCCATGTCTCTTCAAGATTAACTAAATTAGTAAGAGAGAGTCAACATGTTGTTGAAATAACAGGAGGGGCTGGCAGCACGCAACAACATTTTTGCGACCTTTGAGAAGTAAAAGCATGTTAAAAAGATAATCTTGTCTCTGAGACTTTAACTTCAGGAGACCGTCGGAGGAAGAACTAGCTACCCATGGGGGACATGCCCAACCACAAAATCAAAGATTCAGTCAAGGTGCTAACTAACTATAGTTGAGCAGCATAATTTCCAGACTTCAGGGGACCAATGAAATGGGCCGATAACCAGATATAAAATCTGGTAATGACTATCAAGTTAAAGTTCATTTAAGGATATTATTCATCAACATACAAAGTTCAAGTTTGTAAACTAGTCCTGCCCTGTTTGACATCCACCTCGACTATTATATCAATGTTGGTTATTTCATGTGATTTTTGTGAAAGTTCACAAGTTTTTAAAACGTTTCTGCGCATGGGATGATGCCTAACTTATTCAAAGTTTGTGGTTGATCTTAAGTTTGCAAAGGATGATTTTCATTGTTTCAATGAGTTTGAAAATGTAAGCTTGCACAATTCATGGTAGATGAGGACTAATGAAGCACACTTCAAATTACTTATACTCTTGTCTGATTGAGAATTTTACAAATAAAAAATTTAAGGATAAAGAAAATGTCAAGTTCATCTCAGGATAGTTCTCCTTTGAGATTCAAAGAAACCTCTCAAGAATTGGGTGGCTGCAATCACAATCAGGGTACCCAAAAAGGAATGTCATATTGAAAGGACTTCAATTAACAAAATTTAACCATAAATTATGGTTTTTAAAAATTATGTCTTCAGCTTGAAATTGCCAATAAGTTTTATAAGTTGTAAGGAACACAAGGATGATTCAATTTATAAATTTGGTGCACAGTTTAATGCCTTTCAGATTCTTGAAAAAGAAATTTTAATCTTAATCACAAACATTATAAGATTCCTAAAACAAAATTTGAGAATCAATAGGACTAGTAAACTTATGTCCTGACTTCTCATTTCATCCCTGGTTTGAGATATATTACAGATAACTCTATTATTTCAATCAATTGTCATATTTGCTGCTTGGCTTAGCCTAAATAGGTTTGATTGGATGGATGGCTGATGGATGAACAACATCAAAATCTCAATATTCCCAACTAGATATGGCAAATGGAAGCCAGAGTGGATGCAAAACATATCTGTCAAGCCATATGATCATGATCTAACTCAAGCATAGTGCTGATGGCACTCATCAATCCATGATGAGTAAGGATACTATATCTGTAGATCTTTCTTAGCAATTTTGCTGACTGTTTCACCTCCTCCTTCCTCTGATGAACTGAGATAACAATGGCATAACCCTTCTTATGTCCTGTCAAGTTTTACTGTGGTGGAAAACACACAAGAAAATTGAGTATTATGGTTATTGAAGGGTCCATATTTATATTTAAAGTTGCAATTGTGAAATGTGCGTTCAAAATCAATAACTTTTTTCCAAAATTATTTTTATAGAAATTTTGAATGTTTGAAAAGGAAATGAATTCAATGGATGATTTGTAGGTGGGCGTTAACAGCTGAACTACTAATGTACATTCATTTGAATTGTTAAGTTGAAGGTGGATATACCACATCCCACAACTACCTGGAAGTTAAACAACCCATGATCAGTAGATTGTCCTCAGTTTTGTAGATGGCAAAGTGAAAGGCCATCTCTAGCCTTTTTAGTAGAGGACTCTGGATACAATGTCATATGATTGCACATCCATGTGATATGGAATACATTATATCGGATCCACACCAACTAGAATGTGGTATTATGAGTACTACTATGATGCACCACCTTTTGCAGGAGAGCAACTTTAATGCATGATTGTTACATCATTGCAAGTCTTGATTGAATGGCTGCTTTGAGGAGAAGTTCCCCCTTTGCATTTGTCACATCATTGCAGGCATTCTGATTACGTTTGAAGGAATTTTACTGTTGTGCTGAGAGAGAAAAGGTGACGGAGGTGCTGGTTATATCAGCCCTTCAATTGTAACTTCATATAAATTCCTTCAATTTATAGTTGAAATGAGAACTTCCAGGTTAATTTTGTGAAAAATTGTTAGAGATGAAGAACTGAATTTGCTCTCCCTTCACCTACTTCTAGAGCTTTAAGTTTAAAGTATTTAGTCTTTGAACTAGTACTTCTTTGCCCAGAGGCAGCCTCAGATGTTTGCCTCCTTGTAAGACCCATTCATTCACCTGGTGAGAACCTGTATCAAATTCATCAGATCAAGATGGTTTGATGAATTTTGTAAGCAGAGTAGGTCCAAAATCTACCTGACTAAGACAGGAAATGAACCAAGAGATCTAGCCAACTGCTAAATAACTTTCCAACCCGAACAGTCTGGCAAATTGATTTGGTTTAGGTTGATGTCATCTGCAAACATGTCACCCTGATCAAGGTCACCGACAATGTCAATTTTGGTCTTCCAACGCATTTCTTTTGTTGAAATGACTCTGTTTTTATTTCTATGTGTATTTTGAGGTATCTGCCCAAAGAGATGAACCCTAGGGGGTTATCCTCCTATTTTTGTAGTTTCCTGCATTGCAATGAAAAGAAAATGGTTTATGTGCAAGTTCCCTGTACTTGTGGGTTCTCCTTAGGTTCAGGAACACCCTAGGGCTCACACCTCCCTCAGGAGAACCCACTTGGATGAGAACCTCCCGTCCAACAGTTTCAAGACAGCAAATGATCGAAAACAGGCTGAAGAGCTGGTCGACACCCTTAAGCAGTAATAGTTCCCTGAAAATCTCAACGGCACCATCCGCCACACTAGTACCTGGTCGATGAAAAGCAAAAACCAGCCAGTCGGTCCTAACGCCCGGTGGGAAGTGATGTGTGTTGGAAGTGACAAGGTTGGAAGTGATGTCACACTACGTGTGTTAGTACCTGGTTGATCATCGGATAAGCTTGCAGTACTCTTAGTGGGATACAGTTGTAGCGCACTCATATCGAAAACCTTTTCAAAAACTTTGGGACTCTTCCATATTTGTACCTTTAAATTGGCTCTGGCCCAGAGGGAAGAGACTCAGTGCACTTCCACGCCAGATCTGGGGGGCGAACTTGGAACCAATGTGTTTGACAACTTGTATTAATTGGCTTGCTATTCTTGTAGAATTCTTATCAAACTGGATTGCTTTTGCACTCAAATTACTTCAGGATTACTGGATTGCTTGTGCATTCAAATTACCTTAGAATCACTTTACATGGTTCCATCATTTATCATGATTTTGTTTGAACTAGCCATAAAGGGTCATTATGTGTAAGGTAAAGCCCTCTAACCAGGCTTTATCAGAATGAGGGCCTGCATAAGGTGGAGTCAACCGGGGGTACAATTTCAGTAAAGCCTGCAGCCCATTTCTGGTAAAGCCAGTGTGGCCAAGGGCTTTACCTAGAGTAAATACCTGTGTCAGTTTTTTTGGTTTCTTTTTCAGGACACCCAGTGGATAGCCTGTGAGTATCATGGGATAAAAAGGGCAAAAAATGCTGGGCATTTCGAAGAGACAGAATGCTTCCCTTTTATGAAACACCCTAAAAATAGGGTAGGAAAAATAATGCTAATTAAGGCGCCCTTGCATTATTACAGTGAAAGTTTCAGCACAGTTCTTTACCTGATGATTACACAATGAGATACTTGTTTTTTTAGGTTCACACAATTATTCTGTTCTCAGAAGTATCAGAAAAATAGACTAGTGCCAATGCATGTGACTAGTTGGCAATATTTAGGAGGGTGTCAGACCCTTAATGCACGTGTCAAAATGTGCAATTGATTATAAGTACATGCTTATAAGTAACTTAACCAGTTGGAGCTCAACAATTATGGAAAAACTGGTCACATTTTTAAACTTGTTTTGGAAGAACCCATTATCATTTAATTGATTGACAATTCACCTTACTAGGTCTATCCCAATAGTGGATTAACCTTCTTTGGTTCCATTGGTTGGTAGCCTAACACAAAAACAAGATACCCTAAACACCCCATTGAACTTTGTTGGGGTGTTAAAAAAATGTAAAAAATGTTGTGTGGCGTCATTTGTAGGTTTGTAAAAGGGCTTGAATAATATCTTGAAATGTTAAAAATAAATTCAAAATTTGATGTAGTTTTTTCAATAAAAAATATGCTACTGGTATGGATTACATCCTATTTTCATGTGGTGGAAAGTTCTTGAATTGCATGAGAATCTCCAAAACATATCAACTTTTTAAATTAATATGTATAAAAACATGAGTCATGCAATTCTATGCAAAACCATGTAGGGCACAAAAGCTTGATGGGGAGTATAATGTGACCCCCACAAAAGTTAATTATGACATTGAAGGTGACAAGCAGGCCTATTTTTTCAAAAATGGTGTAAATGAATAAAAAGCTACATGCAAATAGATTAAAGAAGTGCACATTGCATGGGAGAGAGTCCTAGGAAAGGATTGATTACAGAATTAATGAAAGCAATGCAAAAGGAAAGGATTAACTCTTTTTTTTGTTGAGCATAAGTACCATGGATTTCAAATAGATTTTTTGCCCAAATATTACCACTACCAGTTTGGAAAACAATGAACTTGTAACTTTTAAATTTAACATTTTATGGTATTCCATTGGGTATTCTATGAAGGTAGTGTAGCAATTGTTGTCTGAAACATAAAAAGATCAAATTCAAAACCTCTTACATTACATGTGTTACTTGTTTTTTCTTTTCTTACTTAAAAAAAAAAATCACGTTGTTGGAAGTTTTATTTAAGTTACATACATAAAAGAAGGTGATCAAGCCACAAGAAGTTGTGGGTCCTTGAATGTGTCTATTGTCACTACTACATATTGTGCCTTTTTGCGAAGGGCCAAACCAAAAATTTGAAGGTTTTGCGAAAGAAAAACAAAAAACGTGAAGGGTTTGCGAAGGAAAAAAAACCTGCCAAATTTGCGATGCCTTCCGCATCGCAACTTGTGGCGCAACAGTCATCGTAGATCTATAATGAACCTTTAATCATCGCAGAACTTTTGCGAGATTCACGACAAACAAAACTTTGCGATCCGCTCAACGCTTGTCCTTCATAGCGATATTCCTTTCTTCGCAAAGTGTATTCATACTCAAAACATCGCAATCTTTACTGCATACAGAGTATCACTATAGACTTTGAGATCAACAACACATCGCAACTTGCGTTATTTAGCGCCTCGCATTTTGCGTCTCAATATGTATCGCAAACCTCAGCACAATTTTTTTTCAAAACTTCCCGGTCGTGGACGTATCGCAAGTTGCGATGTGAGTTTGCTCGCAAAGTAGTGAAAGGGTTACTGGAGAAGGAAGTTTCGCAAAAGGGTTTTGCAATGTCATCTGATTCTCAAAACGCCATGAAAAAAATGAAAAATGTTTTAGACCAAATGGAAGCTATAAATCCACTTAACCATTATTATAATCTATATTGCCTTGGTAGACTGAGTGAAAATATCAATAAAGTACGCATAGCAGTGCTCTTATTCTTGAAAAATAAATTACACAATGGAGCAGAATAGGCAGAAAATGACACAATGAACATTGTGCAGTAATATAGAATCACAAGCCTCAATGGCAATTTGCATAAAATTAATGAGTAGTACATTATACGTGCTCATCATCCACCTCAGAGGTTGTAAACACAACCTCTGGTTTCTCACCTAGAATAGAACGAGACCGTGGCACATATGTGACAACAAATGACCACGCCTCTGGGTTTGGGGGATAAGGAAGATAAAAGCATTGTTCTACATGATTGGGAAAAGTAAATGGCTCTGAAGTTTGCCAATGAGATCGTTGATAACTGGTGGCAGATGTCTTTAACCGTGTGTGTCCGCACTCATCCTGAACTACAGTGCAATTTGCACTAGCAAGGTTCACTTTAAACCACTTGCACTTAAACACATACTCTTCAAACTTTGAATGTGCATCATAAGATACCACCAAGATCTCTTCTAGCTTCCCATAATGTGGCACAATATCTCGAACAATATTCTTGTCATGCCGATTGCTTCTAGAGTCCTGAATGAATTGCCCTTGAACTCCACAGTCAAAGGTGCGGCCCCTCTTTTCATCCAAACTGGAAATCCTGAAATTAATATTGTGTTAGGCATTGTGAGTCATAAACTTATATGATAATAGAAACTTCATGCCCATAAAAATCATCCTAGAACATTCTAAAAAACTTGTTTGGAATATGAAGATGAGTTAATATGCCTAATGAAATAGAAAAAATAAGTACTTGAAATGTCTTCCTTGTGTCCACATTGCTGAATGTGTTGTCACAACTCTCAGTGGTCCATGAACCATGGTGCGAACATCATCTGTGATCTCTGGAAAACATGTTATACTTTCTCCTTGTGCCAACAATTGATCCATTTCAACCAACTTCTCTTTCATGTACTTATGAAACGTAAGAAAAATCCTTGATCTCCCACTCATACTTTTGGCATTCTCATAGAAGTTCCTCCACTCTTCCATGACATTGCTATTATTCAACATGAATGTGGTCAGCTGAATTAACTCTGTAAGTAATAACATACGTGTTTTGATGGCACCAGTCAAACGGTCTTCCTCCTCTTCTTTTTCCTCCATCCAGACATGAGGACATGATGGATCTATAGTGGCCAAGATGTTGGTGCAATAAAACATGCTCTCTGCTGCCAAGTGTCCTGCTCCCATGTTTCCCTCCACTCGTGCATGGTTACGGACATAACCTTTTAATACTGCCATATATCTTTCAAGCCAATACATCCACCGACAATGCACAGGACCAGCAATGGCTATTTCATCCACAAGGTGAACTAGTAAATGCACTTGACAATCAAATAATGATGGAGGGAAGGCCTTTTCCAACTTGCATACCACCTCTGCTGCTATTACCCTCATTCTTGGAATCTCCTCTACAAATAACTCCTTTGAGCATACCCATCTCAACAGATTTCCCAATGACCAAAGAGCATCTTGTACTTCTGCACTAGCTAAGCCCATTATTGCCACAGGCAATATGTGTTGCAGTAAACGATGATAGTCATGTGTCTTGAGATACTTTGGCCACTTGTGGTCATCGTCCTTACCAAAAGCTTTTTGAAGATTAGCTCCATAACTTGCAACAAGGTACCATAAAATTATACAAAAGTATTCTAGACATCCAACAGATAACATTCTATACTTCAAATTCTTTTTCCAATATAAGGCATACAGATTTAAATATAAATAAAAGCAATAGAGTATTTCTAAATTCAACCCTTGCCATCAAAGTTCAAACCTATAGGGAATCGCATCTCTCCTATGCGATTTCGAAAGTCTCTTCTTTCCTGTGTAGTAAGTGTCCATGGGGCTGATGGTCACTGCTCAATACCTGTGTTAGGATCAACACTAATCCACACATCGAGATGCCTCTCAAAATCCTCATAGGCCTCCCTATTAAAATTATTGTCCTTCTCTCCATAGAGCTGTTTTATGATAGCCTTTCCCACATTTCCCTCAATGTGCATGGGGTCCAAGAGATGACGTATTTTCAGCTCACCCCAGTAAGGCAAGCTGTTGAATATACCCCACCTTGTTAATCCATTACCCTCAAACACCATAGAATCATTTGGGTCAATAACTCTATTGGCCACATCCCTCCAATATGCAAAAGTGGTAGCTTTTGGAATATCATGCTCATCACCATAAGGCATGTCAAAAGATGAAAATAAAAGTGGGTCTGATTTCATATCATGTCCCAGTGGAAGAAACTTTGTATGGCCAAGGTAAACAATTTTGCGAAGATGGCTTGAGTATTTAGCCATGTCCTCGAAACTTGGGCCACATGTAGAACAGGCCTTGTAGCCTTGAGTTTGCAGCCCACTTACAAAACCAAACCCTGATTGTAGAAGAACGGAATATTAAAACAACAAATAATCACAAAACAGAATAATAAAGAAATATATAGAGGCATGTGCATGATTTCTTACTAGGATAATCATGCATTGTCCACATGCAGATTGCCCTCAACTTGAATACACATGGTATTCCTCCAGTGGTCTTCCTCCCATCATATGCCCATACTCCATCCCATAATGTTTTGAGCTCATCGACCACTAGTGCTAAGTAGGTGTCTAGGTTTTTCACCTTACTTGGCCCTGGGATAATAAGAGAAAGTAGCAAAAATCCTTTTTTCATAGACAACCACGGAGGAAGGTTGTAATTCATGACAACAACTGGCCAAACAAAGGTAGGTCGTCCCTTTCCTCCAAGTGAATGTGGACTAACGCCATCTGATGCTAACCCCAACCTCACATGCCTAGGGTCATGCTCAAACTTTGGCCATGTTGACTCCACATGCTTGTGAGCAGGAGAGTCAACCGGTAACCTCATAACACCAGGCTCTGATCGATGTTCCTTATGCCAAACCATTAACTCGGCCAAGTCTGTACATCGATATATGTGCAGCAAGCGAGGAATAATGGGAAACCACCTTACTGATTTCCTGGGCACCTTCTCTGTAAACATCTGAGGATCATATCGAGCCTCTTCACATGTACTGCACTCTGTTAAATGGGCATTGTTCCCATGAAATAACATGCAGTCATTAACACATGCATGGACAATTTGATACTCCATGCCTATGGAGGATAAGATCTTTTTAGCCTCCTTCCAAGATCCTGGCAAAACATTTTCCTCAAGTAGCAAGAGGCTATGACAAAATTGGAAAATGTCTGACAACATAGTATTGCTTGCCTTGTGTTTTGCTTGGATGTTTAACAACCCAGTATGGCTGCTAAACGGCTTAACCTTGCACCTTGAAAAATAGGTGTTTGAGCATGTGCCTTCGCCTCTTGCCACTGCCGTTGTGCTTGGGCAATATGTTGATGATGTGGATCATCGGCATTGGCTCCTTCATCATGTGGGTTGCCAAACATATCATCAACTATGTCAAGTCCAAACCAGTCAACCATGAAGTCATCCATTGCTTGTTCTTGGTTTGCAGGCAGTGGTGCTTCCTGAAGTGGTTGAGAGACACCTTCATCATGAGGAGACAAGTCATTTGACGAAGAATGAGTTGATGAAGAGACTGATTTGTCTAGCATGCCCATTTCCCGATATGTTGCTCTCAACCTCCGTGGCAGCATGTCTTCAGAAGGTTGAATATTCTATGCAATACCAAATCCAGAAGATCTTAACTATATACCAAGCATAGTTGCATATTACATTATTAAAAAAAAATGCCAAAATGCATGTCTATAGATATGGTATGTTATGTCTTAAACAAAGTACATAGTTCAGAAAATGGTGGAATCCTAATTCCACTCATAGTGTGTAAACAACTCATCTCCTGATCTAATCGTCCTAGTAGCTAACACCAGGCAATGGTCTTCATGATAAGTCTCGCCATATGGTGCTGGAGGAGGTCCCTCAACAAAAACCCACTCACAATTAGCCTTACGCTTAGGCCGAGTCCCCACCGTACTGTTGATGAAACCAGCAATGTTTCCAGAACGTATGGGGTCTCCATCTATCACCTTCACATCACTATGCCTCCTAGTGCTACCAGCAAAGGTGTCCATCTCAAGAGCAAATGTCTTCCACTCAGGATGTTGTCTGAGGATCATGTTCCAATGTCTTCTCTTATAGAGAGGCCCACCATAAGGGAACAAAGTAGGACCCTCTCTACGACAACTAGTTGAATCCTCTACAATGATGTCCTCACAAGCATATACTCCATAGCCATGCCTCTCTCCAAGTGTAGAGGTTTTAACAATCCATCGTCTACCCCAAACCACAACCTCCTCATCATAGGGCAAACTATCAAGCAACCCAAGAACTGCAGGGTTCCATGACTGGATAATATTGGCACATTTGCCAGTGAACTCACACATACCCCATCTGCCTTCAACAATAGTCCTAGCATGACCCTCACTTGGACGTTGTGCTTTGGATCGCTGTCTAACGGAGGGCAGACATGGCCTTGCCTCATGATGTGGATTACTAGCCTCATGAGAGGCACCAATCCCTACAGCAAATGCATGTGAAAGTGCATTTCCTATGGTACCTAAAACCCCTTGTGATAGAACATAGGGTGGTGGTGTCATACAGGAACCCTATTACATTCAAAAAACCACAACAAACCATGGAAGTGAAAATAGTTTCAAAGAGGATTTCATGAAAAATAACATGTATCAAAGAGGAAAAATGACAATGGTAAAATGACACTTACCACACAAGATGAAGAAGTTCCTGGGGTAAGACCACGATGACGCCCAAATTGCTGAATGTGTTGAGCACAAACATATGACTTTTGTGAAATCTGACCAACACACTTGGTGCATTGGCAAAGCTGCCGAGGTGGACCATGAGGAGAATGAGACACATGTGCTTGCGTATGAGCTGATGTGCCATCATTTGATGAGGATGAGTCACTAGTGGAGACAACGGAGGAGGAAGACATATCATCTGTCACATTAACAAGGCGGAAATGTAAAGCAAAGACCAGATTAGACTTTCAAAAATCATGTGATACAACAATATAAACCATTGACAATTCATAAATTGAGACTACCTAAACCAAAAAGAAATGCATACCTATATCCAATGTGGGCTCAACAATGCCTATAGGACTGGTTGCCCGAAACCCTTTGGCATATGCACAACAAGAGCTCTCTGACCTAGAACTCTCGAAAAGAAACCCTAAACCCTAAACCCTAAAACTTTGCGAACCCCTTGGCAACCCCCTACCATCGCATTCCTTTTTGCATCTGCATACGTTACTTGAACCAAAGCCCTTAAACATTTAACTTCCTCCACCAATTGTGAAGCCCCCGACTTCGCAACCACCGATGTTGCAATACGAAACGCATTGCACGGCCGTTGCGATCAATTTCGTATCGCAGCTTGCGATGCGGGTTACATCGCAAGCCCTGAATTTCCGAAAGACCTTAATCTGGAATGGAATAAGGTGTCTGCCCAAGCTTTCTAGGGTTCTAGACTAGAGTACCACGGCGAATTTGAACTCATTATCGGCATTGCTCGAGAATTGTAGAAGGAAAGCTTGGGCAGATAGGAGGGGGCGGATTGCAATGGCTAGGACTGGTGGAGGGGGTTCTGGGTCAAGAGGAGGTGACAATAATGAGGAAAGGTTGAGGAAGATGGTTACTGATCACTTGAGAGCTTCAGAGCTGTTTGCAATCGATACTAGGACACCTCAAGGGCTGGCATCCCTGACATCTTAGGTCAAACATTGCAAGCAGGCATGATTGCTGGGGAAGCACAAAGAGAGGAGGAGGCAAGGAAGGCTACAGAAGCCAAGGCAGCAGAGAAGAAAAGAAAGAAAGATGAGAGAGCAACAACAGGAACTCTCTCACCTAGAACGCTGGAGAAGAAAAGGAGGAAGGATGAGAGGGATGCCATCAAAAAGGAGAAGTTCGATCTGAAGAAGAAGGAGGAGGAGAGGAAGAAGCTCCCTCTGATAACATTGGCAGAGGAGGGAATTCCAACCGAGCTGGCATACACTAGGGCCAAGAGCACCATTAGGCACATTGTCTCCACCAACTTTGCACGAGGAGTTGAGTGGGGCACTCTCTCAAAGGCAGAGCAGAGGAGAGTGATAAATCAGGTCAAGGGAGCATTTCGAAATGGAGGAGAATTTGATTCACAGTGGATTGCAGACAAGATCTCCAATTCAATGTCTCAAGCAAGATACCATGACAGGATGAAGATTCGTGCTCACCTGAGAGACCTGAATGTGTACAGGAACTTGGAGAGGCCGCTTCAGTTCTCAGAAGACATCTGGAATGCCTTCTACCAGTCTGAGGTGCAACTGAAAGCAGCAAGGCAGCTGAAGGAGATCACAGAGCAGCTAGCCAAGGCCAAGAAGGCACGAGAGTCTGGGAGGTCTGACCGTGACCTGAAGGCACTGGAGTTGAAGCTTGTCGAATGTTAATCCGTGGTGGACGAGGTCGGTGAT
The DNA here is from genome assembly GCA_963920785.1 of Sphagnum contortum. Classification (NCBI taxonomy): domain Eukaryota; kingdom Viridiplantae; phylum Streptophyta; class Sphagnopsida; order Sphagnales; family Sphagnaceae; genus Sphagnum; species Sphagnum contortum. The sequence continues at coordinate 2,237,495 of OY987290.1, read as the reverse complement.
CCACCATTGAAGTTCCTCAAGGCAATAGAGCGAGTGAAACTGGTTCCACCCACCACCCACAGGCTAGGGCAAGGTGGCATTCCCGACCTCAAAGCACCATTTGTAAGTACCCTCCCTCTCCTCCTTTCATTTTTTTCTGCAAAGATTCGTTTCTGTCGAGTCACATAGGATACTGTTTGGGATACCTTTTGCGATGTGGATTGCATCGCAAAAATGTGTCAAATGGCTTTTAGTTCGCAAAGGTACGATTCTATTTGTTTCACAAACTGTTTCGCAAGAAACAGTATGCGAAAGTCTGCGCTTCGCAAAATAGTTCGCAAATTTAAACAAATCGCAAAATGCTTCGCAAGCCAAAATATGCGTTTTTTTTTACCTGTTGTTTTATGGGGACAGTACAAGAGGTACAAGAGGAAGATCACAGTTGCAAAAATGACAATGGGCCAGGAGCATGGCAAGGAGCATCTTTTTGAACATGTTGATGCACTATTGGTGAATGGGTTTGGTTGGGATTGAATTTCTGTTTGTGTTGAGATTGTTTTCATTTGAATCAAGATTTTCATTGTTGACTAAACTTTGCATGTCGAAATGCAAGCATCCGAGGGTGAGAGTGAGAGCTCTCAGGGCAGCAGTGATGAAGAGGAGAGAGGCGCTAGCACTGCTCCCCCCAGTGTAGCTACAACTAGCAGTGGACCCAATTCATTCGCTAGTCGAAATCCAGGTTCTGCAGGGGGCGTGGGTAGGGAGGAGGAGGAGGACGAGGAGCAAGGGCAGGGGGACGATGAAGAGAGGGAGGAGGATGAGCAGCCTCCCCCTCCACTAGAGAACACTAGGAAGAAAGATTCAAGGAACAAATCCAAGAGGGGAAGGAGGTCTAGATAGACTTGCAAACCCTTTTGCATTGTAACTTTTGAAAATTTGATAAAGATTTTGTTTTTTCCGGCCCAAAGTAGCTCCAAATGAATATAAACCCTGCCATGCTCTTGCGATAGACAATCGATCTCAAAACAATTTGCGAGTCATATTTCTTCAAAAGCCAGAAGACCATATATACCATCTCACAGACATTATTAAACTCTGACGGTTAAAATCATACCAGAACATATTTGCGAAATCCTAGATTTCGCAAACTTTTAGCGGCCTTCTGAAAATCGCAAACTCTTTGCGTTAAATCCTATATCGGAAACCCAAAGAGTTTTGAGTCGATTCGCTAAGTTGTAGCGTTGATGAGTTTACTTCAAAACATTTCCGATGTTAGGTGTATCACAAATGTGTAACGGCGTGGTGACCATCACAAAACATTTCCGGTAGAAGTTTTATCGAAAACCAGTAGATTTCTTAGTCAATTCGCTAAGTCTTTGCGATGTTGGGTTTGTTTTCAATTAGTTTCGATGTACTGTGAATCGCAAATCGTGTATAGAAGACATTATAATCGGAAATGTGTTGCGATGGGTTTAGTTTCGGGAGTTGCGAAGAGCTTGCGATTGTACAGGTGCGAAGGTGAGGGTTTCGCAAAGGCTTAAGAGTTTGCGACGAATTCTTGTTCGGAACTGCAGGTTTTCGAAATCTGATTTCTTTGTTGTTTGCGAGGATATTTGGATCGCAATATGCCCCTTTTTTGTTGTAGTGTGTGTTGGTAAGTAGTGAGCATGATAAGAATTAACAAACACACTTGGTATGATTTGCGGCCTAGCATGTGAGTTCTTAAGTTTTTAAACTCTTCAATTGACCCATCAATTCTTAAACTTGTCTAACAAAATGATAGCCCAAGACAAATCAAAGTTCACAAACCAATCGAAAGTCGAAAATAGTAAGAAACAACATCAAGAATTGGGGTGAAACCAGAGGAATACCTTGAAATTTTCTCTTTAAGAATTTGGGGAAAGTTTTTGAGAAATTAATCAAGTCATGGGGATTCTAAGCATATTTTTTCACGATGTTATGATATGTGATCACAATAACTTTATGGAAAGCCATTGACATAGGACTTTCCATTTAGCTAACACAGTGTGTAGCTTAGTTTCCATAGGGATCAAACTCATCCATATCATTTTGCTCTAAACTTTTTTACATTTGACATAGGTTTTTGAATTCTAATTGCATCAATGGGGTTTATGCCATTTGTGGACTCCTTTGTCGTAGAAGCAGTTTAGGTGAATCTCAACACCATAACTAGCCTCCCTATGTTTGCAAATCCATAAGTAATTATTGCGATGTTTTTGTTTTGTTAGCTATTTATTGCATATTGTATTTTCGTCTTCAAGTATCTTGCAGTATTACACCAAGTTTGATTTGTTTATCATTATTATGTTGAAAAAGTATTGGGCACCAGATCTTTCAACGTTATGGTGGGTCATTTGGTTTGTTGTCAAATCATTTTACCTATTTCCTTAAAAGGGCATGGCTTCCTTTTGGTGGTTTGAATTGCTACCCCCACCTTGTTGAGATGTTGAAATCTAATCGTTTTTGCACTTGTCATTTGTTTCCAACAAGATAATCACCTTATTTTTCTCAATGTGATGGCATTTTTTAAATTAACAATTTTTCTTTCTAACTAGCATTGTAAGATATCCAAACTTTACATTGTAAGATATCCAAACTTTACTACCCCAAGTTGTCCATTTTCAGGTCCCCTTTTGAGAGACTTGTGATATAATCATATTCTCATTTATAAGGTTTTTTGACAAATTGGTTACATGAGCAAAAGTTTGTCACACTTCTAATAGATCTCTTTTGGTGTGCGATCTTCTATTTATTGAACTACTAGTGGTGGCCTTTTTAGTTTAGGGTCTTTTATTTATCGATGTATCAATGGTGTCCTAATTGTTACATGTTCTTTTGTGCCTTGTGTTCATTTCATGCTTTTATTTGCCTTGTATTTCTTGTGGATGGGTTCCCATCTGTGCCTCCTTATTTACAAAGTTTTTTTTTTTTTGTTTCAAGATGCTACAAGGGATTTCACTTTCCATTGATGATTGAAGAGCTCCAAGTGCATTGAAAATATGCAATTAATCATGTTAGGAACACTTTGAACGTGTTCTCATGAAAAAAGACACAGATGTCACTATATGGTGAGTCACTCAAGGCTCCTGCAATTGGTCAATGCTCATACGTGCAATTGGTCAATGCTTAATTTAGATCATGGCTCTTGCAATTGGTCAATGCTTATACGTGTAATTGGTTAGATCACGACTTCTGTAAATGGTCAATGTTTGACTACAACTGGTCAAGCTAGTCAATGCTTGACTATTAGAGCTGTGAGATGAGGAGTATAGCTAGTTGAAAAAACATAATGGAAAGCTGTGATCACAGTGGCCTAACGGAGAGATGTCCTAATTGATGAGCAGAAGCAAGATTCCCTGTCCTGAGTGGTTCAAGCAGATTTTGCGGAACCTTGAGAAGTAGGCTCCATGTGCGATGGACTGCAAGTTCAGTTCGGATTCAGCGAAAATACGGAAACGCCCTCGCGACCTAACAGCCTGTGGCAGTTGGCTGGACTGCATTAGATGCTTAGACTAAGTTTGCATTTGGAAATATATTTACTTTGTTACATGCTCACATCTCACTGATCACTTCAGCACATGCATGATGCTATGAATTTGCTGCAGACCGTTTCAACTCCAAATTTATGGTGCTGGAAATGTGAGAAGCAGAATTGTTCAAGTAGAATAAAGATGAGTTGGAATCCCCTAGGAACTATATTCTGCAGACAATGGGCTGAATACATATATTTTTAGCACGCCAGCTGCAGGACTCGGAAAATTCCCTCCGCTGCTCACATCACTAAGAGATCATTCTCCACATCGACAATTCCAAAATGCATTCTATAGTTACAGCTGATCCTTATCGAGGATTCTTTTTAATCTGCAAATATGGATCTCTACTAGTAGTGTACCAGATCCTTTATGTCCTTCGTATGTAATGCTTCCTCTTATTTGCGTCACCCAAAGAGATATGAGTAGTTTACTGCCGGTACTGCGCCTTTGGCAACTCATTAACTCATAAAAAGGTGAAATGCTTTCTGCGACCCTTGCCGCAGCAGGGCACACAGCTTAGGGTTTCTTTCCATTAGGCTGCTGTGATCAGAACACACTGTGTGTCAACAGGATTACAGCAGCCTAATGGAAAGCCGCTGACATAGGGCCTTGTTTCTTGTTGCAGGGAATTACTAATATAACTGTGGATCCTGCTGGTTTGCTTGCATGTAATTTTCTGAATTGATTGGTTGGCACACCTCTAGTTAGTAAATCTTTATCGAAGACTACTGCATTTGCAGTTACCCTCCATGTATGGGACTATGGGATACCAGCTGTGGGAACAAACCATCGGGAGGGTTCAAGGGTAACTGATATATATCAAGTATATCTGGGTCAGTAGCTACTGTAGCAGCTTCTTGTTCTTTGCTCCACTCAGATTAAGTCCAGACTCTACAAGATGTTGAAGAAACCGTAGAATACTCTAAACTAGTTAGCCGACACAACTAGTGCTTAACAACAACTGCTCATTGCCATTGCACAGAACTTTCTAATTGCATCTCATTGAACTGTCAACAGTTAGACTGTTTTCCAGAAACTTATTTGAAGGTGTCCTGTGTCTTCCAGCTTGTGTGAGGACACTGCAGACCTTCATTTGCTTGAAGGACAGACTCTGGCATCATAGTACTACTAATTACTATAGACCTCAGCAGGTTGTCAAGTTGAAACAAACTTCCAACTACCCAGAACTAGGAACTATTCAAGAATAGTACTAAATAGAGAAGTTCAGTATAAATTGGGCCTAAAAGTGTAAGGAACTGGTTGGGAAAGAAACCAGTTCTAGGTCAGATGATTAATCACCTCATGAGCTCCAAAAACTGCCCAGTCACAAGAGGAGAGAGAGAACTATGTCCTGGGTACCTTGCTACAAAGTGCCATTGGCAAATCAGCACAGGGGCATGTGTAAGGTACACTGAACAGATATGGATGTCATAATGAGTTCAAAGAAGCATAGACAGGAGACAGTGAGGATGCCTTTTAAAAGGGAATTGCAAGTTACATCTTGCAAATGACAATGTAACCTTTAGGGTGCATTCTTCCTCCTAGTGAGTCACTGGGGTGAGAATGAACTATGTGGAAAAATGTCCATTAGAGGCCCACTTTCTGCCAGAATTTAACTCACAAGTCACAACCCACTTGCAATGTCATCATGAGTTCTAGCATTTGGGCCATAAGCTAATTAGGCTTGATGGCTGGATTAGCTGAATTAAAACTGAATAGATCAAGAAGGGAAATAATTAATGTATTAATGTTCTTGGTCGAATTAAAATTTAATTGTTTTTCTGTGTTCTATGAACAAGGTTTAAGAGACCAAGTTGCTAAGGATGCACACAATTTTGTTGCACATGTATCATATAGTACATATTTTTAGATAAACATTCTTTTTGAGGGACAAAAGCAAAAGACTTGACGAAATGTGCACAAGGCTTTCATTAGGCTTTTTCATTAAATTAATTTAGCAATAAGAAACTTGTTCCAAAAAGTAAGAAAGTACAAGATGGAAAAAAGGATGTGCTATCATTGAAAAAAAAAAAAAAATTGATCGAAAGCTAAAAGTAAAGGGTGCAAATACAATAATAAGAGCCACCCAATCCAAGGTCAAAGTATTTTTTTTACAAAGTACTCATGTAACTTTCTCGTACTAAACGGTTTCTCCCTCTTCATGTAATGTAATGTATTTATCATCCATTTGAAAAAAATTCTCTTCGTTTCAAACTGTTGCATCAAATAACACAGTTTGATAATTATCCATGCAATTTTTAAAACAAGATATTAGTAAATCATGTAATAACACATCTAATTTTCACAAAAACATAACCAATCATTTTCCTATATAACAAATAAAATTTCTTTTTCAAATTATGTGGTTTTAAGGATCAAAAACACTTTTAAATACATCAATTTACCATCACATTAAGTTATGGTTTCAATTTTTTTTCAATTGTAAGCTTTCATAATCATCAATATATGGGCTTCCATGCATTTTGAAAATGAATGGGTTTAGTTGAAGATATATAATAACTCGGAGTTTGAAAGAAAAAGGATTCAATCAAAGAACATACCCAAGTCCTTATATCAATAAATGAGAAAATGCAACGTTTCAAAACACCAAAAAATAAAAAATAAAAATTCACTAATATAAAAACATTGTTCACTAAATCAAACTACATTTCAATTCTTAAAAACTTATGTAGTTCATTTTCAAAATCATGACTTGATGTAAATTTTTGAAAATCAACACAATCCTTAGCTCCTATTAGTGTATTTGGACCCCAAAAGAAAATAAAAAGAAGATCCTTTAAAAAAAGTTGACACAAAAAAACATTCTCTCTAATCTTCTCAAATTTCCTCACATATGATATTCCAATCTATGCTTTTAATTGCACCACTATTTATCCCATGTTCATGTAAACACATATGACTTGTGCCATTTGCCCAACTACATTAAACATGACTATTTTGCATTCAATAGTGTTTTGCAATTTTCTAGGTGGAAATATTATAAATAACAATTGAATGTGAATAATATTAAAGGAATCAAACCAATGTCGGATAGTGATGATAACTATGAACCTTTTTACATATGTTTTTTTCTTGACATTTTAAAGTTATGTTAATCATTTCAAGTTGTGATAAATGATTAATATGAGTGTTGAAGAATTCAAATCAAATTTTTATTATTTGAATGATTTAAATTAAAATTTGGGTTTTGGTTTGAATAAAGGATGTTTGAATTTGAATAGGTGCTTTGTTAGATTGTTGCTAATGTCACCAAGGACTAAGTAAAATTATTTTTATAAAATTATTTTGATGGTAAAAAAATTAAATGATAGTAACCTACTACCCACATTCAAAGAACACTCACAATTTTAAAAGACACGAAATTTGAAAGTTTTAAAAATTCAAAGTATTTTTCAAATTTTTTAAATTTTAAATTTTTTTTACCACATGTAAATGGGGTATTATGTACATGACATACAAAACAAAGTTGTAGTTTATGATACAAGAAACAAAAATCTAAAATAGTTTTCATATTTTTTTATATGATTCAAGGTTATGATAAGTTTTCAACATGAAACACATAATCTAGCAAAAATCTACACACTTTGAAAAGTTCATATTTATTAACAATGATTAACACAAAACATGTGATATATTGGGACAACTATATATATTTTTAGTAACAAGTTGCAAAAGATTTCATTTCAAAAAAAAATCATACAAAAAATTGAAAAAAAACTAAAAAGGAGTCATAGTTCTTTTGTAAAGTACATTGGTTGTTTTAATTTTATTCACACCCAATTTCAAAATGATTATAACATTTTTTTGAATGGAAAATGTTCTTAACCACAATAAGTAAATAATATTTCCAAAATATTATATGTCCTTGCACATATGAAATATTGTATGTGACATTTTGTTCAAAATTGCATACCTTCCTTTGACCATATGAAAATACTATGCTACATACACCACTTTTTGCAAAAACAAAAATGCCATGAATAGTAAGTGCATCTTTTGATATATGTATTGGTCACCTACAACCTCTTAGGATGTATGAAACTTGATTGAATTGGATAAAATTGTCCACCTTACAAAAATACCTTTTTCCTCCTATGACATTGTGTCACGCCTTTATGTGTTCAAAATGATTTTTACTAATGGTTTTCCAATTTTTCAAATTTTAAGAATAATATTGAAAAAAGACATAGAATCAAAATTTTAACAAACCTTCCCAATTTTTGAGGTCTTTAACTATTCAGTCAATACAAAAAAATTCAATTGTTGTTGTTCCACCCTAAAGGAACTTCACCCAAAAATATTGTTTGGCATGGACCCTATAGTAAAATGAATCTCACCAAATATTGTACACATTGTTTAGTGAGTGGGTTGATGCATATAAGGCGATTACATGTCTATCAATTTAAATTCATTTAGAATCGTGCACACATAGCAATAGTGTTGAATGATTATTTGGAAGTTTATACTTGAAATAGGATTTTCATTTCAAACATGTCATATAAATAATTATTAATTTGTCAAATTGTTAATGCACACATCTATAACTTATAGGTTTTTGACAAGGGTTGGACAAATGAGTTAAATAATTTAAATTTTCTTTGATGTCCTTTCTATGCATTGATTTGGTTTTTTAAAATATTAAGTGAAATAAAAAATTGATCTAAATCTATTTCATATATATATATATATATAGTTATTGATTATGTTGGGTTGGTAATGAAGATGTCAAATTACATACAATGTGTTCGTTCACCATGCAAGTGTACTTGTTTTGTAAAATTAAATTTTTTTGACAACAAGACATTATCTTTGAAATGTCAAGAATATGAATGCAAGGTTGAAACTACTTTAAGAGTTTCTTGATATTTTTCACCATTCAAATTAGCATGTCGTTTTTATTTTTAAAATGAAAATTATTAGCTTAGGTTTCCTTCTTTTCCTGAACATCAAAATTTTCATTGTGAAACTGATTTAAAACCTTTGTGAAGTCCTCAAAACCATTATGAAACTAAACCTTATGGATCAAAGTCTTTGGTTTTTCTGGTCATTTAACTAATTTAACATACCAATTTAATTGAGATATTTTCAAACATTTAGTTACAATTAGAAACCCAAGTACTCTGAGATTTCGAATAGTCTTCTACACATCCAAGCTGATGATCCAATTTTTTTAATGCATCAACATTTATTGATCCCAAACCAATTGATTGAAAATGCCATGTTTTTAGTCACAATATTATAACGTTTGGGTATGAGTCATACTTCCAATATGTTGAAGAGCATGATTCACATCCTTTTTCACTACTTACATGTTTCAGGTTTTGCTATACTAAGACGTGGGACAACAGGACTTCACTAACTTTCGTAGTAGTAAGTTGGAATACTTACTACTACAAAACGTGGCCCCAAGTCACAAATGTATGAAGAAACTTTCCACTTTACTTAATGTCTCCCACTGGCCACCTTAATGCGCATCCATTTCAACTTCGTTTGGCCCCCAAAATATGGCCGTATGCCCATTAATAAGCTCTAGGAGAAACCCTTTCATTTATAAAACAGACTGAACTCAGATTGAAAAAATAAATAAAGTAGCAAAATTTAGACAGTAATGATATGTTTCAAAATTTTCAAAATAAAAAGCAAAGGAATTGTGAGACAAGGAAAAAGAGAATAGTAAAAACCATAAGAAAATGGAGACAAAATTAGAAACATTAAATACTAGATATATAGTAATGAAATTATGAAACACGATGAATTTGCATACTTAATGTCATGACAGATTTCAAGTGTTTCACAAAACTGTAAAGCACTTGGAACAATGTCCTGTGTGTGTATTTGGAGGGCACCTTACATCTATGGATATCCCTTGTCCAAAAGATGAAAAGATGTTACACTCTTAAGTCCTTAGGAACGGGAGAGAAATTATGCTTTTAGGTGTAAGACCCCTCCCACTCTCGAGGAGTAATTGTAAGAACCCTCTCTCTCTCGAACTAAACCTCGAAACTTGCTTTCCAGACTAGGTACTTACTTATATTATTATGCTTACACTTACACTTCACGATAACGTTAACTTGGTGCCATAAGTTTTCTATGCCTCATGGGTTCTTACGCTAGTGTTAACTGTTCCTTCAAATACACTACCCATCTTGTTCAGAGGTTTTTTTTTTTTTCCTTTTTTTCTTCTCGGGTGGGTGAATTTGTAGGTGATAGTCCTAATACTGATGGTTTGCCTGGTAGATTTCTTAGAAGTAGATTTCTCATTTCTTATGAGCTCCATGTAGGTAGATTTGAGAGAGAATTTTGCCCAAAATATTTTACGTGCTTCACCTGCTCAATTATGAAGTATTGATTGTTGCCAGAGAATCATTGAACTCTTCAGTTCAGCTAAATTCGCCAACCCATTCATTATAAGGTCATCTATCATGTAGTGCAGTGCACTTCGTGTTTGAAGCTCATTTCTCAGATGTTGCTCTCCTTGGATGGACGTATCACCCATGCATCAGCCGCACCTTTGCAGGCGATTCGAGATTTGCAGTGCAACGAGCGTACTCAGAATTTCATTGGCGGTCTTGAAACCTATCGTTGACTGAGAGAAAGGAAGGATGTGATGCGGGGCCGTGTTATAAGCGCCATGCCGAATTAGCTCCGTGTGTGCAAAGCTAGCTGGACTGGATCAATGGCTCTAGACTACGCCTTAAAGGAGCTGGGCTTTTTGCATCTCTCTTTCCCTCTCTCTCAGCCAACCATATGCCTCCACGCCGTCGAATTTACGGCGCCATGGCCTGCGTGACAGCTTCTGGGTGTGATCTGCGACAACTGGTAATAATCTTGAGATCATAGTCAATATATATTGATGGGTTGTTCAACTCTTGCAGGTATAATATCCCGACTGAGAATCGGAGTTTTTTTCACGTGCTTGCAACATCACGCAGCAAACTTTGAGTACTCTCCAGATGGATGATTTTTTTTGTTTTGCAAGCCGAGATTTCCTTACTCATGTAGAGTACTGTGAAAGGAGTTTGCCATCTGTGCCCAAAAACCAAATTGCTGGTCATTGATATACTTCAATTAGGAAGTGGCATGATTCACTGAAATTTGCAGGATTAACCTGTTCGAATTTGCAGCCTCACGCTTGACCCTGGACGATCGAGGTGCAAGAACGTAGAGACCTGATCTTTTGTTTATCTGCAGCAAATTAAGATGCGTCTTGCCCGGCGGATCCTCGGGTCATCGAAAGATTTGCAGTTCCCGGTTGTTCCGGAGCTAATTTCCAGACCTCAGGAGCTGCTGGCACTTGTCGACGTTTTTCAGCTGATATCAAGGTAAGCATGACAATCATGCTTTTTGAACTTCCAAAACTCAAAATTCTTTCAATGCCTTATGGTCAACGATGCCCTTAGACGATTTACAACAAGATCAAGTCATTTTTATGTCGTATGATCGTGGCTACTGATCTCTAAAATGACTCAACTTGACTGTACTGTGGGTGTAGACATGCAGACTCTATAATTTCATGTTACACAACAGGCCTTCACTTTGCTCTTTCCATATGTTGACTAAAACCAGAATTCTAGAGACTAAAAATCCAGCACTAGATGTAATCTCTGGATAGTTTCATGTGGGTTTTGAAGAATTTTGGTTCAATGAGTAGTACATGATTCGTTAGAAAATGGTTGGTAAGTTTACTTCATGGATAAATGGTTTCTGATATGAATCTATCATTGTTATATGGTAGGGCCCATGCGAGGTAGAGCTGAGCGCAGGCCCAATTCCAGTAAAGCCTGTGTGAAAGACATATCACAATTGTTTTTTGTTTATTCCCCTGATATCTGGTGGGTATCATGGGGAAAAAACATATTAAATAAGAGCGAGTGTTTCAAAAATTGTGATGCCCACAGTTGCAGGTGTTTAAGTGAAGGGGGACTCAAGAGAGACAGAAAAGGACACATGGAAACCATTATGTGTCTGGAGTGACAAGTTTGAGCCTTTCAGAGGCTGTCAATCTCCACTTTGCAGGCATAATGAGAGATCCAAATCTCAGCAATTTCCAACTCTTTGTAAAAGTATTCAACTTTAGTGTTGAATTTTGGCTGAAAATCTAAAGATTTTTGTGACATTGAAGAATATTGGGACACCTTAATTTTCAGAGCCTGCTTCATCTGAGCATTAAATGAGTCACAATCTTGGTAGTGAAGTTGTTGCTTGGTTCATTCACTTGCCAATCATTGCCGATTGGAGAAGCCACATCACGAAAATTTCCCAAAACAGAGCTTCAACCCAACATTTTCTCAAGTTTCAGAAGCTTCATTATTTTCTACTTGTCATTTCTCCAGCAAATCATGGAACCTTATATTTTTCAAAGAAGTGAAAGGACCTGCTTTGTGACACCTTGCATGTCTTTAGTTGTGACTCCTCCGTGTATGTGCACTGTACACATAGCCAAAAAGAGTATACATGTGTATGTGGTCATGATGGTGGTGGCCTAGGCAAAGGAAGAACTTTACCATGATCAACACCCAATAAATGTATTTCTTTCTTTTGTCCTAGAAGTTTTTGGTTACCTTCACCAACAAGTGAATTTATTTTTTTGTCAATGTACTAACATGGCATGGTTAGCAAAGGGTATCAATGGCCATCCTCATGATTCGACATGCCTTCTATAGGCCAAAGGTGTCAATAGCTTTGCAAAGAATGCAAGTCGTTTCTATTTTGAGATGTGTCATCATTGCATATGAAGGCTCTTTAAGGTTTATTGTTTTTTAATGTTTTCCTTTCCTTTCCTTTTTTTTATATGCTTCTTGGACTAGTATTGGTTCTAGAACATAATTTGTCAATGGAGGTAGGCCTAAGGGCTCAAAACACAATCTAAAATTTCAAAGTGCCATGTGATCACAAGCACCTTCACAATAATTTTTTGTTTTTTTGTTGCCTTCCTTTCACAACCCTTGAATTATTATGATAGTCATGAATTACATTGGCAATAAAAGAAATTCAATAGTTATCCATTTTTTGGTGTTGTCATGAATATAGTAGGTGGTGGGGGTGGGTTTGTTTTTCTTTTTGTTGCCATAAGTACAATAGGTGGTGAGATTTATTTTCCATTTTTTCTCATGGTGCAATGATGAAAAAGAGCAACAAATTTTTGACAAAGGATGAGATTTCGACAATCTAAAGCTTGTTTGCTTGCTATACAAGTAGCCTATCCAAAGGCTTACAAGAAGGCTGCAACAAATTCCAACAGTTATTATTATGCTCATTAGATAAATGATAGAAACTTTCTAAAATAAAAACTAAGCTAAAATAACACAAAAAAAAGAAACCTTTTGATTCTGAACATGATTCTCTACATCTACAATGTAATGTTCATATTTGATTTATGTGATGTTTGATTCCATGACTGCATGATGGATAGAACAATGGTGGGTCATCATTATCAATAACAATAACAATTTCAATCGAAGTGCCAAAACAAGCAACAAAAGAAGTACAGTAACACATTACAAGCAACCCAAATTGGTATATCATTACAAAACTTTCAACTCAAAAACTTGCACAAAAAAACTACATGTTTTAATAACACAATGAATTTTAACTCATTGGTTAATATCAGTTGGAGGTGAGAAAAATGGTGAAAGTCTTAACATCTTGACCTAATGGGATGGAAGAAAACGGGAAAGGGTTTCTGCATTTCAATATGTGTAGTTTTTTGTCTTTTCTTTTCTTACAGAGATTACAAATTATGGTTGACAAACCTGTTGCTCCACATGAAAGTGAAGAAATGATGCCAGAGACTACAAATATACTAGATAATGGACTAACAGATGTTGAATCTTCTTCCCAAAGAATTGTTGACAAACTCAAGGTGAGCTCTGGGGAAAATAATAGAAGATTAGGTTAATAAACAATTTTTTAACAACAATGGTGGGGACATCCAATGGAGATATGACCTTAAGGACTTTTCTAACCAAGTCCTACTTAATCACGTGATAAGTGAAGAGGATGAGAAAGGAATTGCGAACATGAAATATGAATATTCTCCATCTGATCAAGGCTAGCCAATTGAGATTTTGGAAAATGTGGAATAGGTGAAACTTTTGGTATCTAATAAACCTATTAAATCCAGAGCTATGGTTGTTGTCAAGTTTCTACTCACAGGTCTTAAAAGAATTTTAAAAACAAATGTTCTCAATATTTCCAAAGATTTTTTGGTGGCTTTTGGGTAGAGAGACTTAATAAATGTGTTTGTTTTTAGGTTTTGAAAGTGGGCTTTGAAGCCACCACTCCTAAGGCTCCACAAAAATTGAAAGGGCTTGTAGAATCCTACCTTTTGATCAAAAATCAAGATATTGAAATTGAAAAATTCAAGGGTGAAAACAGTGGCAATAAAGATGTAAGTTTCTTGAAACATTCAACCAAACTGAAACACTTATATCTACATGTTTTGATTGATCATGTCAGATCTTTCTTCTTACACTTGTTTCTCATAATTTTGAATCAATGGCATTATAGGAACAAGAACCATCAACTAGGAAGAAAACACAATGAAGGCACCTGTTAACAATATTAATCTGGTGAAAGCAATTCATGTTGTAGAAACAAAGCAATTTGAGATAGATGTTCAGTAGTATGGGTTTTTCTAATTAAAGTTAAGGTGAGTATGGGATAATTTCAGTATTGTGTATTATTGTTTCATCTCCTAGTCCAATCTGGTCAAATGTAGTAATAGGTGTCGACTCAGAGATGCAACTGACATGTCAAATAATTCTACAAATTTGGGGCAGGGCCAAGCTAATGGAGTTTTTTTTTTCATTATGTTTTTTTTTTTTTCGGTATGGGATGGGTTGGTGTAATGCGAATGAGGTACTAGTCCACAAGGCACAATCACCGGATGAAGATACATTTGTCCAAACAACTACTCAATTGCAAGTGTTGTTATGCAACAAAATGGGATCAGTTGTTGGTGGGTATCTTTCGCTTCACCACAATTTAGTCATTGTAGGAATCATTCTATTGTGGGTCTATAATATCTTATTTTGCCAATTTTAGATACACCAAACATGGGTTATTTTGGGTGGTTATATATTGGTGTGTGATTTAGTTGCTCATCTTGTATTTTGTTAAGCACACTAACTTTGTGATGTTCCTTGCTTATGTAGAAATGAACTTGTTAGGCAAGGTGCTAGAGTTTAAGCTTCTAGATACATTGGAGTTCACATCACAACATAGGCGTATATTAGTGGTTGTTCAGGAACATGGTACAGGAACACTAGAGCTATTCACAAAAGGTGTTGATGAAACTGTCTTTCCTACTATGTGCTCAGGTACATATAGTAGTGTTGTGTTAGCATTACTATTCCAACTTCTTTTTCATCCTTTCTTGCCACTTTTGCTCATGTTTAAAACCAAGGTTTGAACATGCCAATTTCCTTTTCCCCTTGATTTGGCACATCATTTTCTTTTTTTTATCATGTCCTAAGGTTTTTAGACAAATTTGATTAAATGCAAAAATAGGATATATGATAGATATTTGGGGTGGCCATGCAAATGTGGATGCAAGCTTTAATCTTACAAAATCCAAGGTGAATATATATATATATATTTAATGGGTATATATATGGCAATTGAATGTTATGTTAAACTAGTTATAGTTTGGTTTCCTTTACCCATCGATAATGAAACGAGTGGTGGGATATGTGTAGCTGCATATAAGGTCAGAGTTTTTCATTGTATAAGATAGGTAGTTATCAATGTAGCTAGGTTTGTAATGCCCTCACTGTTTTTTTATCTTTGTCTCATTGGAGCACATATTTTATCAAATTAGGTGCCAAAATGGGAGTGGCAGCTTAGAAGCTGGAAGTTTCTTATATTTGTTCTTGCTTGGGGTGGCATCTAGAAAAAAACATATAGTGGGGTACGAGAATGCAAGCATGGTGATACGCTCTTTGTTGACTTCAACTTCGTGGAGATGAACACATGGTTCTAGCCACTCTAAGTTCCCGCTTAATAAAAAAAAGAATTTAACTTCTACCATCATGCTATTGTGCAATCTAACTCCTTATTTGATTTACAGCTATGGATTTTTTGATGTTCTTTGAATCTTCATTGGATTCAAGGATATGTTGTCGCAACCCCACTTTGAGGCAAGTGTGAAGATGAAACTCACACTCTCAAAAATGAGAACTTAGAGTCCTCCGGGACTCTAGAAAAGTCAGAGCTTGATTGCAAGGGTCAAAACACCTCGCATTGAAGTGTTTTCTATACCATTGAATTTTTTTTGAAGTTTAGATGTCGAAAATGGCCTCGCATGATCCATTCGGACATTTGCAGCACAAGTTATGGTCGAAAGAAGGGTCAGGAGTCAAACTGGTAGTTTGACTCCCGACCACTAAAAGTTTGGAATCGACCCGATCTTGGTGTGTATAGGTGGAGTGCAACACACCGATAGAAATTTCTTGAGGAGAGCTACAAGTTTGCTTCAAACCTCATCCCAATCGGAGGTTTAAGTTGGGAATTATGACCTCCCAAAGTCCCGAGAGTCCAAACCGGGACAATTTCCGAACCCTTGGGAGTCTCGAGAGAAAAAGCCATTCAGATGTAGGTGCTATGGGCAAACGCAAAGAATATTATATGGGGGAAGGTGGTGGCTTCCCCCGAGTCCGGACCGTGGTGAGTCAAGTGAGTCCGTGTTGCCCGTGGCTTATCCCAACACCAAGAATGATTCCGAATGTGGACTAACTAACTTATTCGTTGGTTTTGATGCAGGACCGAATAAATAAGTTGTCCTTCTTCCTAGTCTAATCCCGGAGCTTTCAGCACGCCCCTCTCACCCCCTTTAGTGCTGGAAGCTGGGAGCAACACCAAGTTCTAACTACTTCCGCTCTTTAACATAATTGGACCATTTTTGGGTCTAACAAGGAACTTGGGGTGCGTCATATGTTCTTTAAGAATCTTATGTACTGAATATTTGGTAGGCTTGAATTTGTTGGATAAAACTTGGAACTTTCAAAACTCCATGTTTTTGAACTGCATATGGAACACATTGTCACAAAATTGGTGATAAAACAAGATTTAGTAGAATGACAAGTCTAAGTTGGGAATGGGGAGATTTTTCCCCTTCATCAAAATTAGGTCAAACCTTTTTTTTTTCCCTTTTGGGTTTGTTTTATTGGAGAAAATCTCAAAACAACAATAATTTCTATTTGATCCAATGATTTCTAACTAGAGATGTTATGTTCGTGTCAATCTATAAGTTTTTTTGTTTCAAAAACCATTATTTTCCAACTTTTGTGCAATTTGCATCTTTGCATTCTTGGGAACTTTTATCGCATCAATTCTCACTGGAATCCTAATGTAAGTGCCCATTCTAAAACCTTTATTTTTGCTATTTAAATTTCAAGAAAAAAATTCCAAGAATTTTATTAACAACTTGTACATTATAGTATGTTATAGCATTGATTCAATGGCCTCCTTGGGTTTCGGTACTCATTTTTCAGTAACATTTTTTGTAAGTACCTGGTGGTTCGTTTTTCCTTATGTGTAGGCTTCCATTTCAAGAGAACATCATGTTCGGGGGTTTCATTTCAGCAACAAATCTAATTTCAATCTTGGTTGTTCTCTAGGTATTGAATTCCTTAGTGTTACACAGTATGAAACACCTAACAATCTTATGGAGGGAGTTTCAAAATTC
This sequence comes from Sphagnum contortum, assembly GCA_963920785.1. Taxonomy (NCBI): domain Eukaryota; kingdom Viridiplantae; phylum Streptophyta; class Sphagnopsida; order Sphagnales; family Sphagnaceae; genus Sphagnum; species Sphagnum contortum. The sequence goes on along the minus strand of OY987290.1, from coordinate 2,220,254 downwards.
TTTTGATAGTCATAATTGAAATATTATTGTGTATAGACCCCTTAAAAACCTCTATGTGCTCACATGTGCGAGTGCGTGTGATGATCCTAGCAACCCACAACAATTATCACCTTTTAGAATCAACTCATTAGAAAATGGGTATCTAGTAAAAAAACCTCGCCCTTTTTACAAACTTTATTAGTTTCAAGTTTTGTAGCAAGTTTTTTTAGGGAAGCCAACTGAGGAGCTCGAAGTTTGTTACAAGGTCAGTTTATTGAAATGTGGTGAGTGGACACTTTCAATCCAATTGTGGGAAGCCATTATTAACTGTTAGGGATGCTAAATGCTCAACAAAGGAAGCAAAAGTTGGGGTTCTAGCTATGGAGGCTTTCTCTCCAAAAACTAGAAATCAAATTGAAGCCATCCCTACAATGAAAAACTAGGAAAAAATCTTCATGTTAACTTGGAATCACTATATCAAGCTGGGGATAGTATATGGATGGATGTGGGCTTTCTCTTAGATTGGTTCGCTTTTTATTCTAAAGGAGATGTTGCAAACTCCCAAATTATTTCCATTGATGTTTTGGCATTGTCTAATAAAGGTGAAACTTGCATGCGACTTTTATTATTCACAGTATCTGTGGTACTTCTTGTCCAGTAGTCCACACATTTCCATGATTAGTTAGGTTTATGTGTACCAATAAATTAAGAAGCAAAAGAGATTAATGTCAAGTATTTTTCAAGTGAAGAGGTGTAGTGTATCCAGAAGGAAGGAAAAGGTGACAAAAAGTGGCCAATCATCCATGAAGATGGCAAGCTTACTGTTGAAACAATTTGTTGTCCTTTGGCTTCTGGCATCTATGTTAAAAAAATGACAACAAAGATGGCCTCATATTTGAGTAATGAAATCTATAATAACATGGGAGCTAATATTAAAAAAAGGGTCCAATGCATTTATAGAAGGAGCTTTTGTGGCTTCAAAATCCAACTCTTCAATTTCTGAAGGATGGGATACACTTGGTTAGTTATTGGAAGCCCCCAATTCAGTGCAGTAGAAGTTAGCAAACCCTAATGTTCTACCTTGGGAGATCCATGGCTCCTAGTCTACACTAGTTATCAAGACTCTATTATCTGATTCAAGTACTATTCAATTAAATTACACCTGATCTTTTTTAATTGGATTTGTTATCACAAAATATGTATTGAAATTATAGCATTTTACACCTAAGGTCTAACAAAGTAATGGGTATGTCAATTGTGAAAGCATTGTAATAGTTTGAAAATGGTGCTAAGGTTTTTTGGGAGGTGGTTTGCATGCTTTACAGATAACAATGAAGTAAACAAAGCAAAGTACTCCTTAGACGTCAAATACATCAAAAGTTATGAAACCTAAAAGTTGTGAAATTATTGAGGTCAAGAGGCTATGAAACCTAAAAGTTATATTCCTTGAAAGCCGATCAATAGATTTTAGTGTATGGCCTTTAAAATTAATGATTTCGAATATCTCAAGATATTGGTAGTTGGGGTGCAATTTGTAGTAATTCAATGAAAGTTATATATTGGGTTGCAATTATGTTTACATGATGTGGCTTTTTGGGCATGCCACAATTGCATGTTTATGTATGTGTATGCTCTTATGAGCCGGTTACTTGGGTGCAGCTTTAGAGCTGGAGAGATTAACTATTTCATTTTCTCCATTGGCTAACACTAGATAAATTCTTGCCCTATAGCCAACAACTAATAGAAACAGTCCAACTACCCACTAGATATTCATTAGATACTTCATTTTCATAAATATTTCCATTTTAATATTAATATTAATATTTATTATTTTATTCTTCCATTTTTATACTCTTTTAGACCTCCATTTTCAAAATATTCAAGGACCTTAGTACAAGTGCCAAAGGGTGAAGATCTTTCCTTCCCAAACAAAATTTTTGCTTGATTTGTTCCGTCCATGTAACAACTTCTCCATGCATTTGCATTATTAGTTCATGCGTTTTTCCTTTGTGATCTTACCCACTCAACATATATTGATATGCATTGTGAATTTGTCCATTTTGCAAAGAACATGACTTGTGTTAAACTTGCTTCCAAGAAAATAGATATGTTACGATCAAATTGATTAACCATTGTTTCACCCTCAACACATTCACCTACCCATGTGTGGTGGTCAAATGGTACAATTACTTCATTAATAATTTGTTGGCCTCCTAAATGTGGCTAGATGCTCAAGTCCACCTTAGGTCATTGAAGTTATATGAAAAGCACAGTTAGGTTTTGAAAGGGCTTGCAAAGTCTTATCTCTTGATCAAAAATCAAGATGATGAAGTTAAAAGATTCAAGGGTGAAGATTTCATGACTATAGGAATACGCATGTAGTATTGGTAAAGTTGTTGATTATGTAGATGTAGAATTAGTGAAGGTTGTCATGGAAAAAGTTCCTGAAGTTATCAAACTTTTAATGGTTATGGCAATGTGCAACACAATTGCTCCATGTAAAAGGTGGGCATACTTCAAGCTCTTGATTTATTTTTTCTAAGGAAAACATTATTGTGTTGGAGTTATAAACTCAATGCAGATGCTTGACCTTCTCCATGTATCATTGGCTTTTCTTTTCATTTTGTTCCTCTTTTCTTATTTGTTATGGGATGGGTTGGTGTATTGTGAGTGCAGCATTAGTCTACAAGGCATAATCATAGCATGAAAAAATGTGTTTGTTGAAGCAACTATTCAATTGCAAGTGTTGTTATGCAACAAATGGGATTAGTTGTTGGTGGGTATCTTTTGTTTCGCCACAATTTTGCTACATCTTATATATAGTTGAAATATTTGTGACATTTAAGGAACTTGTTCAAAAGAATCTCATTAAAGATGCAACACTAAAAAAATCAACTGGAATTTATGTTACCTTTGTTGTTCAAACAAAGCTACATGGTCATGGAGATGTGCACGTGTTACTTCATTCTAGTGGACTCCTCCCCAAATGGTACTGCACTCTCACAATGTTAAAATTACATGTAATTATTTGTAGTTGAGCAACCTTGGTGGCTTAACTTCAGATGAATTCATAGTTTATTAATGTAAATGGTAGCTTTTCATAAACAAGCAAAGCATTAGGAAGATCAAATGTTGATGTAGTGTGGGTTGCTATGTTTAGGCAACATGAAGGATGAAATGTGGATGCTTGCTTTTCAAGGTGAATACAATATACACCTATATGGTAAGGTATTAGTTTTTTGCACATTATCACAAGCTAGAACATCTTGTGTGAAATAATCACAAGGTTATTCCTCTGTTTTCCTTTTCCTCCAGCCATACTCATGCAATAGGATACAGCTAATAATGCCATTCTTCCTACATTTGCCAATGATGGATATCTATTGATAGGAGAAACACAAGGACATGAGGTTAATGGATATTCATAAATATCTAAGACTCCTAGGCGTCAGAATGTTGAAAATTCAATTTCTAGAGGGTAGTGAAGAATTTGATACCCTCAATATATGGATACGTCTCAATGTTCTGAATGTTGAAATCAGGTGAAAACAATTTGGCAGAACAAAGTAAGCTTAAGAGATGTGTAGTTTTCACTATGTTCAACTTATATTGGGTTAATAATCATTATGTGGTGGGCATGAACATATGTTTGTCACCAAGGATCTAAACATGGATGGTGTGTGTGAATGGTTGGATCCACAGGTGCTAAACATTTGGTTAGCTGATGCCCCTATGAAGAATAATGCAGAGAATGCCATGAAGGCAAAAAAATTTCTTTTGTCGTCTAAAAATCACAACATATGATTTCAACATTTACATATCATATTGTTCCTTTTCAAATACCAATATTTTTTGTATGATGTAGGTTTTCCTTTAAGGTTTTTATAGCTTGTATTAGAGGTATTATCAAAATATTGAATGTAATGGTTTTCCATTCTATCAACCTTGTACTTATCCATATTTGAATACAAAGTAACCAATTTAAATGTTAGATTGATTGTTTTGGTCATATCAATGTCATGTTTCATTTTCTTAGGTGGCACCTTATTTGAACTGTTTGTATGGATCGATATTCTGCCCAATGTATAATTTGTTATTATTTTCACATTTAATGTTATACACAAAATGATTTTGTATGTTGTTTAGGAGTTGTTCTCTTTTTTGTGTGTACATTGCATTTCTAGACAACATTATTTGCAGCTAGATTTTTCTTGTTGTTCTTTGATCCAAAAGGTTGACCATGGTTTTTCTTTGGACTAGTTGGGCTATCTTTTTCATGAGTTTCAATTAGACTAATTTGTTTGTTCTCTTCTTTAGATGTTTCAAGCAAAAGTAATGTTTTTTAAATTAGTTATTTGTCATGTTATTTCATTCTTTTATACACATTGAAATGGAAGTTGAAAAGACGAATATTGGAAAGCCACAAGGTGTTTAGTTCTCTTCATATTATTAAATAAACTAACCCCTTTCGTGTTCCATATTATTCACAAAAAGTCTTCAACTTTTCAAGGTGTTACATATAGAAACAATTATATGTCTTATGGTGTTTTCAATCTACTAAAAATATTGGAGGTCCAAAAGGTTTAAAAATCTATGTATGAGCACAATACATATGCTCATTTTTTTAATGTGACACTGTGATAAAACCCTACCCATTTGACTTGTCTTCCGTTTTCATTTTTTCTAGATATTTTTTCAAGTGCTTTACTTTTGTGTGTGTTCATTATCATTTATCAAATCTTGTGTGTTTGTGAGTCACTTTCAATCTTTTGAACAAATCCAAGATTCGATTCAAATCATTTGATCGGCTGAGAGTTGTTAACAATCTTATCTAACTTACTTTAGTGATCAAGTTTTGTCTTATCACTAGAAGGAAAGTTCCGATTTTCGACTGGTCTTTGCGACTGTTTTCTAGTCGCTGGCGACATCTACGACTAAAAGTTTGTGTAGTCGCCTTGGACAAGTCGCAGGCGTCCTTAGTCGTAGGCAACAACGGGGTGGACGGAAACTGTTCAGTACAAATACCAGTTCATGACAAAATACGAGTATACGTATGTGGTGCCAGTATTCAACAATTATTTTGGTTATATATATGGACCGTTTGATTTTACCCATAACGATTATGACATGTGGCAATTAGTTTAATAATACTACCCGTACGATTCAAGCACTAGGATTATGACACGTGGCTTTTAATATGGTATTTACTTTATTATTAAATAATTACAATATATATGGACCATTCGATTTTACTCATAACGATTATGACATGTGGCAATTTGTTTAATAATACTAACCGTCCGATTCAAGCCCTAGGATTATGACATGTGGCTTTTAATATGGTATTTATTTTATTACTAAATATTTACAATATATATTGACCGTTCGATTTTACTCATAACGATTATGACATGTGGCAATTCGTTTAATAATACTAACCGTCCGATTCAAGCCCTAGGATTATGACACGTGGCTTTTAATATGGTATTTACTTTATTACTAAATATTTACAATATATATGGACCGTTCGATTTTACTCAGCACGATTATGACATGTGGCAATTAGATTAATAATACTAACCGTCCGATCCAAGCACTAGGATTATGACACGTGGCTTTTAATATGGTATTTACTTTATTATTTAATAATTACAATATATATGGACCGTTCGATTTTACTCATGGCGATTATGACATGTGGCAATTAGTTTTTTATTTTAGTTTTAAATAATGCATTTATTTACAGATAATGCATGAATTTTTTTGTCGTCCAATTTCATGTTGCACACAGTAGATCCTAAGCGTTTATGGCTTTACCTAATATTTATAATAAACACAATATATAATTCAGATAAGTTTTGAAACCCAATGGTATGAACATTTATAAATTGCCTAAATCCCAAAAATTTAAGCACTCAAAGTAAAATTACATAGGAATTTGGTAGTTTAAGCTTGACATGCCAATTTGCTTGGCCTCCCACCAAAACTAGGATAGATTTTATTACTATGGCAATGGGTTGCAAGTTCTTGCACTCATCAATCTAATTCCACATGAATTATTCCAAGCATTTGAACAGCCCACATGGGTTCACTGGGGAAGCTTATTTGTCATGTCATCAATAGTCATGTTGAAAGTAATCTGCTTTTGCTCCAATAAATCCTTCAAGCCCCAGGACAAGAATCTCACAACTGTAAGGATATCAAACTCCTCCCTGCCTAGTTGTACTTGCCCAACCTCCCATTGCCCTGCAACATTTCAAAAGCACAACATGAGAATTAGGACTAGTTGCTTCCCAAGAGGAAAACTTCACACAACATCACTAACCAATACTAGCAGGCATAACTATGAAATTGCAGAGAAATCTCCACAACAACAACAATTTGGAGGTAACTGAAATGAGTGCACTCGTAACTTATTATGCGAGGTCAGTCACTTGCAAAGTGTCAGACCATCACCTTCATCACAAATAGCAGTGACAAGCTGCCATGACTACCCACTGCCAACGCAATGAGCAATGCAACAAAAGTACAAACACAAGAAAAACATCTGAGGGTGTTCACATTGATACCCATATCTGTAACATTATGAAGCACAGAGGTCATGGTCTCAGCACAATCAAGCATCATCTGAATCAAGTCCATTTTGTCTCCAAGTCCCAGAGTACCGAATCCCTCCCCAGTGGCTCGCATGTGACCTAAGCACGCATGGTCTTTGTGCTGTCATACAAGCAGATAGTAAACCCCCCTTTCTGTAAAAAAAAAGTAGGTGCATCTAAAGCATGCTATATGAACCTTGTGCATGAAAGAGATCTAGATGTAGACTCTCAGCTGTCTGTCACATCACAAGAATCAAATCAGTCCAATGGGCTTCAGTTTCACAACAAATATGCTCTGATGTCCAACCAGCTGAAACATGAGCAAATGTACCTGTAATTTGTGTGACAACCCGCACCATTCCAGTCACCCTGTGTCAGATTTACCATTAAAAAATGAGCATAATTCTCACAAACTCTTGGAACATAAAGAAAAACAAAACAAAGTAGAAGATACTCATTCTAACATGGTCCAATTTTTTCAAAGACAGGCTTGGGTTCTCACATCAATAGGCTTGGGGTCCAGTGAAAGGACCACCCCTGCAATCTCTGTAATCCTCTGCAATAACCACCAACAATGACCCTCCTGATTCCCACATTTTCCAGGATTGGATCATGTTCAAGATCCTACCAAGTAGAAACAATATTGAGCCAGCAAATAGTGATGAGTATATAGAAAAAAACTGGTGGTGCAACAGAGTTCTTACCAAATACAGAAAAGGAAGTGGTCTTCTAAGGATAGAGGATGCTTCTCCAACGTATCTGCAATTATCTTTGAATCCAATGCCCACAAAAAAAAAATGAAGCAACTTCAGGACATGTATCTTAATTGGAAAAGAGCCATAGAGTCAAATGAACTTGTTTCTCAACGTTTAAATTTCTAAAAGCTATTCATATGGGTTGCATTAGGAATCAGAAGTAAAAGTGGGAACCCAATAAAAGAATGAGACTAACCAGCATGCTCTCACAGTGCCGCATGAAAAACTAAGGTGACATTCGAGCCTTTGCCACAAATTTCTCCTGTAAAATTACTAGAAATGGCCTCAGGAAAAATTGCAGGGTTCTATTCAAAAGGACAATGGAATCATCAGTCATAATCATCTCCCTGAACCCTAAGAACCTGAAATTGATTGATCTAACACCCTGATGCTACTGTTAATTCTGACATTTAGGGGCTTCAGCAATGTCACCTCTGATGTTATGGAAAACGTAAGCCATGAACTGCCATTTAGCCCGCTGCTTGAAGCACTTTCTGATCAGCTTGCTGCACTCTGTTGTGGCTTTCTGCCCCAACATCTGCACAATGGGAGCAACCTGTTGCCTCCTCAGGAGGTTTCCAAACACCCACATCAGACATCCACATCCCTGCCACAATGACAACTCCTGCACTTATCAGCCCTAGCAAAGAGGAAGAAGCCCTTGCAAAGAGCCTGGCATGGGAGAAGTCACTGTCCTTCTCCTCCTCCCCTTGGCCAGAACCATTTGCAGGTGTATTGTACCTTGCAGCAGTTATCCTGGGAACTGATGACAGTAAACAGATGCAAAGATACATGGTCAACAATGTGATGGCAATTGTGAGCAGTGTGGGAACCCCTTGAAAGAATACCAAAGATTTTGATCGCTTCTCTGCCTCCTTGTCAAAATCATTCTCATGTTGCAACTAACTCTATTTGCTGTTATCGACTCTGTAGATGCATGAAGCAATATCACAAAAAACACATATCTCACTACCATATAAATTATGGTTTGAAATATAAACAACCTCCCACATCAAGATGCATATCACATGGAATCATTGAAGGTCTTACACCTAGTTCATTCAAACTAATACTCATATCGACTAAAATGCAGTTTGCATCTAAGAAGCATACAATGCATGCTAGACTGTTCCCCAAAATTCTCCATGGTATGGAGACATCTCACTGTTTTTCTACGAACTATGTGGGGAGACCAATGATGAGTTCCTTGTGGGCCACTCTGGAAATAAATTATACTTGTTTCCTACTCACTGCAATACGCATGAATTGACCCTTCCATACCAAACTGCTGCCCATTGTATCCTTCAACTGCAACTGAGGTGGATCATCATTCTCATTTGTTATGAGTAAGGGAGTATTGCCAAAACCCTCCATTATTTCTGCAAGTTGCACCTGATACCACCCAGGGTCAACTTGGTTGCAATGGTGCACACCTTGTTGCCCACCAATACTTGTCACCACACCTATTGCAATGACGTCCGACTTGGTAGAGCTGATCAATGCTACTTTATCCCCCAGCTTGAATTGTGCACCCACAACATCCCATTATACATCTTAAGCCAATATTGGTCCACAACATATTTGGCCTTATTCCTTATTGCTATGTTTGTTTCAATGCATTTAACTCACCACACATAGCCCCCAAGGCACCCTCAATCTCACCTCTTCTTCTGCAACTGGCACCCTGCACATTCCACTGCGTGCCCTTGTCTTCACACCCTCCCTTGGCTCCAGCCTGGTCTTCTTCTTGCTCTGCCATCCCACCACATTTTGGTCAACCCTAGTTCCAACATCTGCTATTGTTCAATGTATCATGCCATTAGACTTAGTGCAGATTACATGACATGGTGCTAAGGCCTTAACGTACCTTGCTAACATGGGCTGCACCCTCTTGTCTATTAATGGCATTGACTTCAGATCCATTCCTGACCCCAAGCTCAATAGGGTCAGAATCTATGTGCAATTGTTGGTCTGCCCCAACTACCGTGGTAGGGACTGCTGCCACTGCTGCAATGTCAATATTAGTTGTCACACATGTTTGCCCTTGCACCCCAGCATTTGCCTGTGCTAAAAACCTTGCCATGGTAGACTCCACTGTTGCATGAAGTTGTTCAATGCCTCTTGCAATAGCTGCTTCAAGCACTTTTTTTGCCTGCGCAGCCATTTCTGGGAGCTTGGTTTCGATTGCTCTAATTCGTGATGAAAGATAGGTTGAATTAGATTCCTACCACAGTAAGCCACCATTCCACACCAACTTGTGTTAGATACACAACACCTAGTGCCTGGTCTTTATAGTATTAGATCCAGGGGTTCATAATAGTCAATGTTTATACCTATATGGATAGTTCAAATAACATACCCAAATATAGCTTCTACTTGCCCAAATTACAAGGGCTAGCAGTAGCTAAGTAAATCTTGCTGCCCCTGACAAGTACGCACATATTGTTATGCGGCATAAATTGGGCTCCACTTTGATTGTCCCCTTCCACATTTGAATACAAGCAATAATATTCGAGCACTTATTCGAGCACTTACTGGATTTGGGTTGCCAACAGAATCAAGACCTGCAGTTGCCACCTCAGACAAAGATGGGCTTCGATGGGATGGCAGTTTCTGCAACACAACAAACTTTAGGCACAGGTCTACAGCTAATAGACCTGTGCACAGCTGCACAAGTCTGCAGCTATTGCAGCACAAACTGCCCATTGCACCAAACAACCCAAAACAAAGTAGGTTGAATACAATGTGTTACCAATTTCTGTTCGGCCATTGCTTTTCCACCCCGTCCATATTTGTTGACCTTCAATACTACACCTCTTGCACCCGTAAGTTGGTCAGTCCTCTTCTTTGTTGCACGTTCAAACCAATATGCCACAAAGGTGTCCCACTGGGATTGTTCCACACCCATAGGGCACGTTGTGTGCCCATGCATAATCCACCGCTTTTTGAGCCGAGACCGTTCAGACTTCATGAATCGTCTAACACAGTCTCTGAACCCCTGGTCATTCAACTCATGATGAAGATACTCAAACTCAGTGTCCATTAGGCTGCGGAGTTCAGCCATGTCCACAGCATTTTGCTCCCCCACCTTCACAATTGCCATGTTGAGGTGGCGTGGTGCAAAACCCCGAATCTTGTCATCCCATATATTCTTGCCAGCACATGCCCCATCTATTTTTCCATTTTTTCCCACCTCCACTTGAAGAGGTGGCAAACCCTTCTGGCGTCGCTCTCCACTTTCAATCTCTATGGTCCTTTTTAAGGACCATTGTTGTGCCCTAATTACAGCATGTGAAGGGGGGAGAGCCTCCTCCACCCCAACACCCTACATCTGTGGCATGCCACCATTCGTTGCAATGCCTGCAGCTTGGTGCCTGGCAAACCCTTGCCCACTTGTTTCACAGACCCCATTCCCACCCCCACTAGTTGGTTGCATCGACCCCCCACAATGCAAATTCTCATGCCCAACACAATTCTAGGAAGTGTTGGTATTGATGCACATACCTTGACAACAATTTTCCCAACGTCCTTGCCAAGTTGTGTGTCCACAATGCCCAGAATATGGCATAGATTGTGCACCACATTGTATCCCTCCACAAGCTGGCTTCCAAGGTTGCCCATCACATCCTGGGCCTAGGCCTTGTATTGGGTGAAGAAGGCAAGCTACCCGCACCCCCCCTTCAGCCCTTTGTGATGGGCCAGTGCTACAAACTCTCTTTGATGTGCCTTTCTGCCTTCACCAACCCCACATACATGTCAGTGGGAACAATTCAAAAGACTGCAACACAAGTGGGGAAGCCTTATTAATTTCAAATCTCGAAGGATTTACCAGATGATCATGCAATGCCACTACCCTTCCAAACCTTTAATGGTTCAGACACTGCTAAGACTTTGTCACCTGAAGCTTTGTCTGGTCTGGATGAGTGGGAAGCTGCCACCACAGCATCAACACAGCATGAAAGACTGACCAAACAATGGATGAAGACACTGATTGAGGATTTGACAATGCAATCTTGAGGTGAGGATTCACAGAGTTGGAAGGATACTGAAACTTGTACACCTCCTTCACCCCAGGCGCAGAATCATCACAAAAGCACCCAGAACACCAACATGAGAAAGAACAGCGAAGTGGATCTCCATTCAGGAGTGATTGCAGCAGGGAAGACAATCAAGCCTCAGAGTATATACAAGAAGCAAATCCTGGCAAGACTTGGCAGGGAGGACAGCAAAGTGAGGAAGGAGGACCAAGTTAGAACCATCCCTAAGGAGTATACATCAGATGGGTAGGGGTTGACCACAACTTCATTGGGAATTGTCCCATCTTCATCATGTCCATCAATGACCTCGGGTGCTGCCCAGAACAGGGATCCACCCCAGCTTTGGAGGTATGGAATGTCTGTTTGACGGAAGCTCATCCCAAAGTCTACCATCTTAGGAACAAGGCACCTGTCAAGCAGAATGTTTGTGCCTTTCAAGTCCCCATGGTACACTTGCTCTTTATGACACACAATCAAAGCAATGACAATCTCTCTGAACAGTCTCAGCTTCTTCAGACGCTGTTGAGACTTTGTCACCTGAAGCTTTCTCTGGTCTGGATGAGTGGGAAGCTGCCACCACAGCATCAACACAGCATGAAAGACTGACCAAACAGTGGATGAAAACACTAATTGAGGATTTGACAGGGCAATCTTGAGGTGAGGATTCACAGAGTTGGAAGGATACTGAAACTTGTACACCTCCCTTCACCCCAGGCGCAGAATCATCACAAAAAGCACCCAGAACAGCAACATGAGAGAGAACAGCGAAGTGGATCTCCATTCAGGAGTGATTGCAACAGGGAAGACAATCAAGCCTCAGAGTATATACAAGAAGCAAATCCTGGCAAGACTTGGCAGGGAGGACAGCAAAGTGAGGAAGTAGGACAAGAATGGGTAACATCGCTTTTGGCATGTGCAGAAGCAGTCTCTACCAAAAGCTTGAGTCTATTGAACCATCTTCTACAAAAACTTGGGGAGCTGCCATCACCCGCAGGCACCTCAATCCAACGTATAGCAGCTCATGATACTGAAGGCTTGGCTTGCCGAGTAACTCGACTATGGCCACAAATCTACCAAAAGCTTCCCTTTGATATCAACCATACTGAAGATTTGGCTAGCAACAGACCCCGCAACAAAGACCAGACAAAGAAACAAAGAAAGACAGAAAGGGAAAAGAATAGGGAAAGACTAAGAACAACCGAAGAAATATTTACATTGGGATTCGATTGTGTTACACCTATCTTGGAAATCCATTTAGGAAACACAATGTCGTGGTTTATGTGGGGATCCAACCTGTTCTGGTGACTTAGTAGGCATCCGTTTACTTGGAGTCACCTTGGGCATCTTCTTTGCTATTGACGATGCACCTTGAGCATCGCGAACTTTTGTTTGTGTACGCACCTGGTTGTTTGTTTGCTTGGACTCTGGGCTTGGGTTGTTGGACTCACTGCTTGGGTTGTCCGAACTGCTACTGGATGTGTCACGTTCGCTTCCGGACCCTTCCAGTAATGAGCACGTTTCTTCTGCCATACTATGACGCGGAGTTGTTGCAATGCGCAGGCTCCTTCGGCAGGGGAGTGGATTGTAGCCTGCTTTTGCTTCAATGCAATGTCTGGGCTTCTTCGTATGCCTCGCTTGTGCGCTCACAAACTCTTGCCTGCATCAGAGCGCAAACATTCAACAAAACAAGTGCATGTACTAGTTAGGCTAGGGTTCGAATATGCCTCGATGGGCCGAACGCCTGTCAAATGTCCAAACATATGGTTTAATTACACTATAAGTCCTACCCATTCGACAAGATGCAATAACCTCTTCACGGCTCATTGCAGAGCTTGGCCCACCGTCATATTTAGAATCCGAGCTTGTTGGAACGAGGCTCTTTGTAGCACGCAGACATCTAGCAGGGTTGGTAATTAGGCGGAACTTACAATGCGGAGGCAACTTCTTTCAGGCCTAGCTCTTCCACACGCAACAAGACCTCAGCAACTCGTCGATCTCTTGCTTGCAGGTATGGATTCGGATCCATACCTACTCCATTCTTGTAGGTGGCGAACGCTTTGTCAGTCTGGCCTTGTGTTACGGTCAAAGACATCCTCGCTATATTGAATGTTCACCCATTAACTAATTAGTGGCTGAACTTATAAAAATCCTTATGACTCATGGCATTCAAACTAGAAGCTCGTAAACAAATTGTCTGGGACCTAGTACAGAAATTGTTGAATCACGTCAGTGTAAGGTTTCATAGATTTTAGTTGTAGTAACGCCACAGTAGCCGTCACGTCCAATCGATTGCTGGTCAGCTGGAACTGTATGTTTATTATAGTCATATACCAGCCTATGTCTGGCCCATGTATGATGCACCTCTTGAAACTAGAGTTCAGTTGTGGCCTTTGTCTTCATTTGTTAAACTACAGTGCTAGGTTTCTCTGTTTAAACTTATAGACATTTGCACATATCATGCACAGTGGTAAAAAACTGCCATAGCCCCCAAGGAAGGTGACAATGAAGCAGAACCAAAGGATACTTAATGAATCCGAAGGAGCCAGAAAAGGGCACCCAACAACCTTAAATAATGTCACGAACAGTAGCCCAACATTTACATAACAATTGTTGGACCACATAGAGTTGAACTAAGAACAATGTCAAAATTATCTACCTAACCTCTATACACATGGAAGATCTACCGAACAACTGAGGCAATGCGGCATGACTACCTTACAAAACAATTGTTCCCAATTCGTACATACTCATTTCGTAGTCTCAATGCACAATCTGTGAGACCTTGCAAGGAACGACCACAATTAATGGATTTGAGTCAAAATTTGAGTGTCATATTCAGGGAGCATTTGAGTGATAACCTGCTTATCTGCCTGCCACTCAACCACTTCGGTATGCTTGTCCCGTTCCAGTGCTCTAATTTCCACCGCCAATTGTTGCCCGTCGGCCACAGCCACAGCCAACCGGCTTGGGGCTACATTCGAAATTCCTTTCTGGGCTAATGTATTGGGAACTAGCTCCCCAAAAAGTACACGCTTCTCGTGTGATGGTGCTTTCAAAGATTTCACTGCTGTCTGGACAACGAACGCTTGAGGGCGCTTGTGTATAGCTGAAACTTGCTCCTGAAGCCCTGGCCTGACCATAAGGTCTAACAATGAGTTAGGAGACAAGTGAGCACAGCTGGGCAACAAGATCTTCACCATCTCCGCTAGTGGGTCCTCCACTTCTACATGATGTGAGACATTTGGCATGTATGGGGTACACTTATTTGTGACTGTAATTAACATTTGTTGAACCTGCTCAAGCTCCAAACAAAGGGCACACAATTTGCCTTCCATTTTAGAAACACGTGCCTCTAAACCATGGATCCGTCGACTCATAGCTTGTGAACTTTGTTGATCTGTGCGGAACACTGTCCGTCGTTGCAACCTTTCCCCATACATTCGGCTTCCAGTCGCAGTCTCACCATGTTGCTGTAACTCTGGGCTTCCAAGCGGAATCCTGCCACGTTGTTCAGACCTTGGGCTCCTAATTGCAATCTCGTTGTTTACGTGATTCTTACTTGCGCCCACTGATCCCATCACTCCAAACACAATTTCTATCTAAACACACGAAGGTGCAAAATATTGCCCCTGCAAAGCAATTTGCTGGGTGATGTAGGTAGTTTGGGTTTAGGTTGTCTTGTGATTGCGGTGAGAACAGGCGGGCATGATTCGAAGTTTTTTGCACAACGAATTGCATGTTTTGAAAAATGCCTTTCAACTCATGCCGCCATGATCACCTTGAATGATTATCAAGCACTTACTGCTTGTCACCCCCCTCGAGCCGCCAAACATGCAGATTTGGTTCAATGATCCTTTCCTGATATTACATCACTATTATTTTTGGGATATTGTTAATTTAGCCAAGGTGGTGATTATCCATTGGAACATGTACAAAATGTGGGTACCTTCCCTAGGAAGATGTCGCCAAACTGGCTATAGAGCAGATATGAAGCACATGTCTTTAATCACCTTTCTACAATTCTGGCTATTAACTGAAAACCAAATGTAGGAATCTGGGAAATAATAATTTGGGGGATTATTTCTAGTGATTAAATCTTTCAGAATACACATCATTTTCACATTTTTAATGTTAATTTCCTACTTCGCCAATAAAGAGAAGGCTAATCCCCATTGATGTTTCTTTTATGCATAATTTATATTGAAAAATACAATAATTTATTGTTTTTGGGACCTTGGATAGCTAAACAGCAAAATAATATAATAGAAGAACTCCAGTGATGTACAATTGGTTTCTTCAAGGCAAAAATATACACAAGGCTGCTTACAGATTTGAAAGTCCACCCAATGGGTCTGGTTTTTGCCACCTAAACCCAACACACATTCAATTTTCATGAATGGTATTACATTTACAAGCTGTTGTATGTTGGTCACATAATGTAGCCTTGTAGGCCACCTACGTGGTGAGCCTTTCCTTAATTCATTACTTGGGGTTTAATGGGGTGGGCAGAAAACATGAGCAAGAGCGTGACCGAATGACAAGACTACGCACAGAGTTTGAAGACCAATGGCACAGGGATGAAAGAGGAGCAGGAGGGCCTATCAAGTATCCTGTAGAGCTTGCAGAAGTGCAGGAGTTAGCAGAATGGGTGAGGGAGGCAGTGCGAACCATATGGCAAATGGCAATGTGTTTGATGAGATGGATGCATACCATTTGTCAATTAAGCCCAGTTTTGATGCTTCCTGATATACACGGATGAAGGCCTATGGAAATCACTATAGGGTCATTGGAGAAACCAATGCTAACACATGATTGTGGCAACCTATGATTGTGGAGTGGCATCAGTGTTCCAGCAAGCACAAGGGCCAGGTGGAGTGTGTGCACTTGGGCCGATGCAATATGTGGGAATTCTGCAAGATATAATATTACTTGATTATGGGGCAGTATCAATCCCAGTGGTTTTGTTTAAATGTGACTGGGTGAAGAATGAGTTTGATAGGCAAGGTCATCCAACTTACAAGCGTGACGAGGATGGCTTCCTGCTTGCAAATTTTAATGCACTGAAGGCCCATTATGAATGCATGCTGAACCTTCCCATTTATTACATGAAATCCCTATTTACAAAACTTTTGATCAGCATTTTTGGCTTGGACTAATGTGTGGGTCAGTGATTTGGGAACATAGTAACGTTCATTACTAACTAAGGCCCACTCTAAAGGAAACCCCAAAGAGGAAAGAGGCAAGGGACCATTGGGGCCATCACATAGCAACCAAAAAGTCATGTTGAGTGGCAACCTGACAATTTGGATCCATTTAAAGCAAAATAAACCCTTGAATGTGACCTTGCCTTAGACCCTAAATTGCATATTTGTTCTTCATATAAAAATTTATACAACATAATTAAAAAATTATTTATTTCATGTGATTGATGTTCAATAGATTATTTTACTTGCAATGGATGAATATTTATGTAAAATTAAATTACATATTTTCATTCAAGTCAGGTGTGTGAAATCTGACCTTACATTTGTCAAAATCTGATTTGTAAGACTCCAAACATACATCCTACTACATAGTGGTTGAAGTATGTTCAAGCTAGTATACTATATAGTGGTCTTGTCACAATATCCTTGCCTAGCAATTGCCTAGCAAGTATGGGCCAATAAACTAATGGCATGCACCTCCTTATCACCCAAGTGAAGTTCTATTGAAAGTTAGAAATAAAAAGTTGCATTTCACTTCTAATGGTTCCCACAACTTTTCCCCGTTCACTAGAAGGGCAAAATGGCCTTGAAGGTTTCAAATGTGAAGCCTCCTATCACCTAAGTGAATATAAGGTGTGGGGATCTCCCCAACCCCTTAATTGGATGCTGATGATGACTCGACCCCCACTTGCATGCCGTACAGTGTAGGACACCATAGCCTTGTTGAGGAGGGCCAATGAGAAGGTCTTGAGTGTTGTGTAATAATATTGAATACAATGTGAGACTTGGTACCAGCATGTTTTGAGCTCCTCCACTATTTGTTGGCTTTGCCTACCAAGGCAAGGATATTGTGGTTAGATTCATTATAGAGAACTAGTTTGTAAACCCATTTTGCTTGCAAAATGATAAATAAGCAAAAGACTAAAGTGTTATGTTCTCAAGGTCCTAAACCCTAAACCCTAAAAACCTACAATTATTTTTAAAAATCAAATGTGCCCCAACACTGAATAGGTGGGGTGTTCTTTGCACGGGGTGTTAGCCCATGCCAAAAATGGTGACAAAGTCTTTTGGGAAGAGAAATTTCATGCAGCCAATGGGAAGGCCCAAGCATGCACTCAAGGTGCCTTTCTTTTTTTCCTTTTACGTTTTGGGGTGGGGGGTGGCGGGGAGAGGGGGGGGAGAGAGATTTTTTTTCATTTTTCCTGGATTCCCAAGTGTTCACACTATGTTCCTTTCAAGTTCCCAATGGGTTCCCAATATTTTCCCCAACATTTTTTCCATACCTCCTCACTTTTATCCCATATGCCTTGAAGCCAATGGGAAGGTGCAACATCCATTCAGGTGTCCCAACTTTTTAATTTGGGTTTTGAGGGCAGGGGGAAGGGGGAGAGGTTTTTTTTTAATGAGTTGCTCATGTGTTCCTACCATGTTCCCAAGTTGTTCCCCAAGTTTTCAATGTGTACCTTAAGGGTGTTCCCAATAGCACCTAGTATCAAACCCATATGTTTTGCCCAAAATCCTCCCCTTCTCACCTATATAGCCGGGGTGTTCATTGTGAGGGGTAATAGCCCAAGCAAAAAAATTTGATGAACCCTTTTGAGGAGAAAAATTTCATCCAACCAATGGGAAATGTAATCATGCTCTCAGGGTGCCTTGGTTTTTATTCCTTTTAAGTTAAGGGGTGGAGAGGGAAGAATTTTTTTTCCCTTCAATTTTCCCTGTTTCCTAATGTGTTCCCACAGTGTTCCCTTGAAGTTCCTAATGGGTTCCAAACATGTTCCCCAAGTTCACAACGTGTTCCCCCGCATGTTCTCCATGTAAGCACCTAACTTTTAGCCCATATGCTTTGGCACTTTCACCTATATAGGTGGTCCCGAGGGGAGGAACTACACACATCAAAACAGAACCTCCTATTTTGAGGAACCTCCACAGTTTCTTTTTGTTCGGGCAGCAATGGGCCAATCAAATTGGTTTTGGCCCCGAATTTTGGCACACTTTATTCATGAGAGCGAACATTCCGGAGGCTTCACCAATGGATAATTTTGGCTTCAAGCCCGTGCGGACAGCTGACACCCATTTCTTTCTTACAAGGCACCTGTCAAGCAGAATGTTTGTGCCTATCAAGTCCCCATGGTACACTTGCTCTTTATGACACACAATCAAAGCAATGACAATGTCTCTGAACAGTCTCAGCTTCTTCAGACACTGCTGAGACTTTGTCACCTGAAGCTTTGTCTGGTCTGGATGAGTGGGAAGCTGCCACCACAGCATCAACACAACATGAAAGACTGACCAAACAGTGGATGAAGACACTGATTGAGGATTTGACAGGGCAATCTTGAGGTGAGGATTCACAGAGTTCGAAGGATATTGAAACTTGTACACCTCCCTTCACCCCATGCGCAAAATCATCACAAAAGCACCCAGAACAGCAACATGAGAGAGAACAACGAAGTGGATCTCCATTCAGGAGTGATTGCAGCAGGGAAGACCATTTAACCTTAGAGTATATATAGTAGCTCAAAGGGATTTTGGCCCATAGGGAGTAAGTCTGTTTTATACAAGGATTTTTTAAAGATGATATTTTGGCTTGTGCTGAAACTTGAGATTAGTTACAGAGTTATGATATCTGGAAGGATTTTGGTTTCTTCTAGAGGGATTTTTTGAAGATTGTATTTTGACATGGTGAAATATTTGAATCTCCATAATTTTTCTTTGCCTTAAGATATTTGTAAATGTAAATAGCGAGGCCATAGTGTGACACACCCCTTGGTTTCATCAATGGCATTCACCAAACATTCAACATCTTTTCTCACAAAGCAACACCTAACTGATAGGTTTTGTTGTTGGGTCAAAAGTTACATGACTTCCAAGTGTCATTCCCTCAATTTGCCGATGGCATGTTATTTATTCCCTTCCTATATTTCTTAATTGCATTCTTGGTTTTATTTTCCAATTCCATAAAAAAATATTGTTACGTCTATTTGCAATTTAAAAATAAATAAATAATGAACAGTCTATAGCTAAGTCCCGACTCCCCACTCACCTAAACTTCAAATATGTATTAGCCCATCAGGTAGAAACTAGAACCATGTTAAAGTTGAATCATTTACAAACATTAAATGGGGCATTTAAAAGGGTGCACATTCAACTACATTTTTAAATGCTCCCATCTAGGATACCATAGTACCTTGGGTGAATACGCACTACTTAATTAATTTTGATGATATCTAACCAGTTATGAAAATATTTTGCTTGCCATGCTGCCTAAACTTTGGAAATTGAAAAGGAAGTGCCAAAGAAAGAAAAAAATAAAAATTGTACTAGACTCTACTACCTACCTATATATCATACACACTTGATTATTATTTTTTAGAAAAATAAAACTAGACTGCCTAATTATGAAAAAATAATAATTTTAGTGTTGAACATCATTGAAAAAGTTTGTGTTTATGAGTGAGAGAGAGAACTCACCTCCCTTCCGCCCTTCCGTCCAATCACACGTCGGACAAATCTTCTAGCCAATAGGATATCAGACGGACGGACAGACAGCCGGACACACGATTTAGTGCAGAAACCCTAAACCCTAAACCCTAATGCTTTTGCATTCATCTACATATTGGTGCTAGCCAGGACAACTCCCCATACCTCGAATATTGTAGCCAACAGAGAAACAGTGTTCAAGAGAAAATCCATCCCATCTCGTAAGCATCCCTGTAACCATCAGGCTAATGACAGTGTGCTTGTTGGGGGCCAACAACATTGCTTTGGGAAATTTAGTTGAATTGTTAATCACCCCATACCTGTCGGGGTTGGATGGCAAAATACCTGGATCAAGAAGCGGGGGCAGATTGTAAGCGGATTCCAGGTTTGGTGAATGGAGGTCGTAGAGGTCCCGCGCGCGTGACACTCAGTTATGTTTGGGGTCTGGAAGCTTCAAACGAAGTGAGTTCCTAAGCTTGTAGGACCAACAATGAAAAACATGTATATGTGTCATAGGAAGAACTATGATTATATGACTTTATGCATTTACGCTTTCACTTACTGGTCCCTGTTTTTTGTATCCACATTGTTAGACCCCAGTAGTTGCATTTTAAACCATTATTGGGCCCCTCTTAGTTATTTTTTTGTGGGGTTGAAGCAGATACTACGCCATCAAATAGGGACACACACTCAAGCAACTGAGAAGTTGTGGTCTGACTACCATCTAGCTTCTGCAAATCATGATGCAGTGGGTGCCATTTCTAATTTAATGCATCCAAGTTGTTTAGATTCTTGTGATTCAAGTGGATGAATAAGGTGTTTCATAATTATTGTTTTTGTTTGGGGGCTTTGATTTTGTGTAGTCAGGTAGAAGTTGATGGGAATTATTGTGTGCATGTACAGGAGCTAGAAGAAGTTCGGGCATTGATGACTCAAAAATACTGTGCCCAGATTGAAGCCATGCGAGTGGACCTCTCTGATATAACAAACCAATTAAACGAGTCTGCAACCACCCTATTACATCAGCAATCCACCATAGATGGCTTGGAGCAGCATCTGGCATACCTTGATGTCAAAAAAACAATTGGAATCTCACCATGTCTCAAATGAGTTTATCTTGCAGAGCCCATGTTGAGTGGAAGGGACACTAGAGGTAGTGGAGGGTTTATTGTTGTGATGTGTTTCTCCTTCAGGGGTAGGGACTAACAGACCATGTGGTTGTTGCTATGATTGCAGGCTCAAGGGGACCATTCAGGACTTGGAGCACCAACTAGGATGTGAGCGCTCTCAGCATAGCACTGACAAGGCACAGGTAGATGAAAGACACAAGGCTGAACTAGGTCATGCATGTAATGTATTGGCAGAGGAGCTGAAACAGGTCATCACATGTGCTACTCTCCATAACAAGGCAAATGAGGACATCATCAAGTCTCTTCAGGTATCTACTCCACACATATCTACTGCCCACTTTGTCTCTAATCAACTATTAGTTAGGGTTCCATCAATATGTTCACCCACATTTGATCATCAACGTAGTTGTGCCTCAACCTGCTGCATGAGGGTCATGTGAAGTTTATCCCAATGCTCTAAGAATTGGTCACATAACTACCTATAAGCACTTGGGCAAGGGGGTGCTCACCTTATGCAGGAATCGGATCAACAAAACCAACTCATGATTGAGAATATGCGATAGAATTTGGTAAGTGGTGTCTGGAGAGTGTAATGGTTATTCCGGTTGCTTGTTGTGGAGGGTAGCAAACTGCTTTGTGGTGCATGCCCAAATTTCTAGTACACATGATAGAGTAGAATTACTCATGTGTGAACTTGGATAGTTGTACTCAAAGTAAGTGGCATTCATTGTGTAAAAGGGATGGTTGGGATTGTAGGTAGCCATGGAGGATGCAAAATGTTGTGATGCAAATTTGATCAAGGAGATGGAAGAAGTCTCTGGGGAGTTGGCACTCAAAAAACAACAACTGCAATTCACAAGAGATCGTGCCATACTATGGTATGTGGGGTTAGGGTTTTATTCATCTATTGGAGTACACATAGGGTTGTCTGTTATTGCTTTGTTTAAAGCCATTGGTAGGACTGGTTCCCAACTTTGTGTAATGTGACTGGTCTAAGAAGACTGTGTGCCATGTTGTAATGGAATTTGTGTGGTATGTGTGAAGCAAGTTGTGAGTTATGTGTGAAGCAAGTGTAAAGTTGCATGGTATGGGTGTAACAAGTTGCTTGGGAAGCAAGTGTAAAGTTGCATGCCATTGTGCCCATGACCAAAGTTGGGGTATGCAATGTGATGTGGTCAAGGACTGTGGTGTACATTTTTTGCCCCTATCAGAATGAAAGTTGTAGGACAGGCTCACTCTAACCACCCATGGGAGGCTAATGGGGTAGCAGGGATTCTCAAATGCAAGTGCTACAGTCAACAACTACAGAGGTTGCATTCCTGCAGCAAAAGCAGCAAGATCGGCTTGCCACAATGGTGAGGGCAATGGACGATGCCATCTATGAGGAAATGAAAGGTTCAGCCAACACATTCACTTGGGAGATGGTCCCCACATCTCCCCGCATCAACATTGAACTTCTAGCAGATGTAAATGATCAGTTAATTGGAGACAGTAATGGAGAATCTTATTTTGATGAAGAAACCCAATAGGATAGCCCACATGATAAAGATGTCAATGTTAAACTTTCAGACTTGTTTGATTTTCTGGCAATGTTGGTACTGCAATTATAAACATCCAGCCTGTACCACTTAGCACCAACATTTTGTGCAATATTGTAATATGTTGATGACTTAGTGAACTCTCTACCTAGTTTTGGAATGACATACTGGTAGGATAACAAGCCAATGGTTGAAGGGTAGTATTGTATAGGCAACTAAATTTTAAGTGTGATTATAAATATGACTTGTATGGACTTGTGTGAGAGCAATGGGTGTATGGAAATCGACATATGGGAGGATGGTCAGCTGTGAGCAATATAAATCCTGCAATCATTATGGTCCACAAGTATGTTAGAAACTAGGGCCATGAAACCTACATTGTTATAAAATAAATGAGAACAAATAATGATGCAATTTTCTAAACAAATTTGCATAATGCTATAGCTAGTTACTTCCACTTGCTGGAACACCCACTAAATCAGGAAGAGGGGATATACCACCTGCTGTTTAACACTCCATCAAACGAGTTAGTTTTCTGGCTAGTGTAATCATCATTAAGAGCTGATTTTAAAATGCAAGATGAAACAACTCTGTTGATGTGGATGAAAGGGATGAGTGGATGGGAGAATGTCGAGCTACTTTTCGTTTTTATGCCATTGTCCTCCGTATCAAACCTACGCAATGTTGTCATGGAGAGCCGCCTCTTACCGCTAATCGAAAGTTGGGTTTAGGGTTTAGGGTTTAGGGTTTACATTACTAGCGAAAGCAAGTTTGGCACTAGTGAGATATCCAACCAAGGTCATCACCCTAATATTTTGGATATTCGCTTTACATTTTACGGTCAGTCTACTATCTCTTTGTTGTCCATATCATTGAAGATCAACATAGTCTTTGTGACTGTGAGTAGTTGTCTTCTCTTTGCTTCTGCTCCCATGTTGTCTAGTTTCGGAAATTGGTGAAAATTCCATCCTTGGGAAGTTTTGTGACAACACCCTGGATCTGTGGCATTGCAGGTTGGCTGACATAGAATGGGCATGCGTAGGTGTCGTGACCTGGACGACCTTGAAAGGATTACTAATAGGGATAATAGCCTGTGGAAGAGAGAGGTGGATTGGGCCCACAACCATGGCATTACGACAATGAGGTGTCCATGTGCTAAATGTGCAGGAGGTGGTCGACCTCTATTGCTTGCAACTGTTAAGGCACACCTGTTGGTCAACCAGAGGAGTCCCATGTTTAGGGTGTGGAAGGGGCCAGGGGAGCCCCATGACTCTGATGAAGAGTGGGGTGCAGCAGCCAAAATACAAGCCCATATGCCAGCAAAGGTTATGGACGACGGTGTCCAGGTTGCACAAATGCTAGATGATTTATTTGTGCCTCGAGATGTTGAAGACCTGGTTGCGGAAGCTGCTGGAACTAACACAGGTGATGCTGAAGCCCCAGCTGTGGAAGGTGTTGGAACTAATGCAGGCTCGGGAGTGGATGGTATAAACATTGTGAACATGGCGCAACAAGCATTTTCGATCATGGAGCAATTAGCAGCCATTCCTGAGAGCATGCCTGAACAGTCAGACCTACCACTGGATGATGATGGTGCAGAGGCCAACAATCCAGAACAGCCTGAAGCACCTACTGCAGATCAGGACGACTACTCAGATGAAGCAAATGCCTTGCGCGAGGCATGTGAGTCCTTATACACAGGTGCCCAGAGCACAAAGCTAGCAGCTACTATGTTGTTGATGAATGTGTGCCAGGTGCATGGGGTTTCGAACAAGTTTGTAGATGAGATATTGGCTCTACTTCATTTGCATCTGCTACCCAAGGACAACTGCTTGCCTTCAAGCATGTACTGAGCCAAAGTCCTGACCAGCAGAGTTGGCCTCCGCTACAACAACATTCATGCCTGTAGCAATGGTTGTATACTATTCCGAAACCAACACGAAAGGATGCATGAGTGCCCCAAATGTGGGGCTCCTCGATATAGGGTAGTTGGTAGCTCCCAAGTGCCAGTCAAGGTCGTGCGGCATTTTCCTTTAGCTGCTCGATTGCTTCGGATGTATCGAGCTCCTGCCATAGCCGAGCTCATGACATGGCACAACAAGAATCAGTCGACAGATGGGAAGGTGCGTCATGCACCTGACAGCAAGGCATGGGCTCACATCAATGCTACCTGGCCCGAGTTTGCTGCTGATCCCAAGCACATACGGCTGGGGCTTGCTACAGATGGATTCAATCCATTCGGGGAGAAGAGCTCAAGCTGGTCGACTTGGCCAGTAATGTTTTTTAATTACAACTTACCCCCTTGGTTAGTGACAAAGGTTTTTTGTGATACTATCATTGATAATCCCGGGCCCAGAGAGCGTGAAAGCGGCCAATTTTGATGTCTACTTGGAACCCATGATAGAGGAGCTGGAGGAGCTATGGAAGGGGGTGGCAGGATTGGACATACTGCAACCTCCAGGTTGTCGAACATTTGTGTTGAAAGCCATGCTGATGTGGACTATTCATGACTTCCCTGGCTATGGTTTGGTATCTGGTTGTCAACACCAGGGATACAAAGCTTGCCCGCCATGTGGGTCAAGTACCGTGTCCAGATGGTCCAAGGAGTTGGGGAAGGCTGTTTTTGAAGGAAGCAAACGCTGGTTGCAAAGGGACCACCCTTACAGAACACACCCGAATGCAGCACACTTCATTGGCGCAGAGGAGCTTCGAATGAAGCTCCGCACAACAACTGGTGCAGACACTTTAAGACGGGCACGAAGGACAGAAAATTGGGTGGCAGGGGGCAATGTTTTGGGGTCAAGGGGTTGCCCATCAAAGGAAATTGGACTGAAGCGTCAATCTGCCCTATTCAGATTGCCATACTGGGAGGTTAGTGTAGTAGTGTTATGGTATATACCCCCATTTATACTCCTGGGTTTTAACACCTGTAATATAGCTGTCATATTCAAGGTTTCATTGTAGACTTTAAAGCAGTTTGAAAAACAAAAGGAACATGAATCCTGGTTCAGATACATAGCCAGTAGTTTAATTAAACTAGACCTGAACCCAAGTATCCGAGCTTGATGTCAGAACTGTATAGTAGGGCATGGGCATGGAACACAACAAGAATGATGGCAGTAATACATAATTTCATGATTGGAAATCATGGCCTGACTATTGTGTACACCCCATGTAGTGTGGGGAAGACCTTGCCATATCGATGTGATTACACAAAGTATGGATTGGACAATGCAATAATGTGGAACATGTGTGGTGTGTGTAGACTGTATTAAATGTGTGATTGGTTGGCTGATGCCCATACAACACTTGTTGATTCGACATACACTGGATGTCATGCACATTGAGAAGAATGTGTGCGAGAGTGTGATCAAGTTCATAATTGGGGTGAAGGACACATTTAAAGTGCGTAGAGACATGGAGGTGTGTGGGGTTCGGGAGCACTTATGGCTGAAGAGAGACCCTCACAATCCAAGCAAGATCTTCCAGCCTATTGCTTCGTATGTGTTAAAACCAGAAGAACTAAAAACATTCATGGGTAGGTTAGGGGCCTTGAAAGTGCCATCAGACTACTACAGTGCAGTGGGAAAACATGTAATGGACAAGAAGCTGGGGAATATGAAAAGCCATGATTGGCATGTGCTAATGCAGCAATTTATGCCTTTGGCTTTGAGGGGTTTGATGGACACCAATGTGCGTTTAAGTTTAATGCGCCTTAGCCGAGTATTCCGCAACATCTGTGCAAAGGTTTGGGACCCAGCATCACTACCGTCTTTAAGAGAAGATGTTGTTGTCACCCTTAGCATGATTGAATGGGAGTTACCGGGTGCATTCTTTGATGTGATGACACACTTGGTGTTGCATGTGGTTGAAGAGCTAGCCATTTGCGGGCCTGTACATAGTAGATGGATGTACCCAGTTGAACGAACATTGGGGACATTGAAGAAGTACGTGCGTAACCGAGCAAAGCCAGAGGCATCGATGGCTTCAGGGTATGTGTTGGATGAAACCCTGGGGTTTGTGACAGAGTACATGCAAACGTTTACACAGGTACGTCGCTGAGTATGGGATGCTAATGAGGAAGAAGGGGTGTATGGTGAAGTATTGGAAGGGTCTGGATCTAAGTTCCGACTTTTACCATCAGCACGGGACCTTGCACATCATTATGTCCTTACCAATGTAGCCTGCTTAGCACCATGGGTCCGGTATTTGCCACCTAAACCCAACACATCTTCAATTTTCATGAATGGTATTACATTTACAAGCTGTTGTATGTTGGTCACATAATGTAGCCTTGTAGACCACCTATGTGGTGAGCCCTTCCTTAACTCATTACTTGGGGTTTAATGGGGTGGGCAGAAAACATGAGCAAGAGTGTGACCGAGTGGCAAGACTACGCACAGAGTTTGAAGACCAATGGCACAGGGATGAAAGAGGAGCAGGAGGGCCTATAAAGTATCCTGTAGAGCTTGCAGAAGTGCAGGAGTTAGCAGAATGGGTGAGGGAGGCAGTGCGAACCCATATGGCAAATGGCAATGTGCTTGATGAGATGGATGCATACTATTTGTCAATTAAGCCTAGTTCTAATGCTTCCCGATATACACGGATGAAGGCCTATGGAAATCACTATAGGGTCATTGGAGAAACCAATGCTAACACAATGGCAACCTATGATTGTGGAGTGGCATCAGTGTTCCAGCAAGCACAAGGGCCAGGTGGAGTGTGTGCACTTGGGCCCATGCAATATGTGGGAATTCTGCAGGATATAATATTACTTGATTATGGGGCAGTATCAATCCCAGTGGTTTTGTTTAAATGTGATTGGGTGAAGAATGAGGTTGATAGGTGAGGTCATCCAACTTACAAGCGTGATGAGGATGGCTTCCTGCTTGCAAATTTTAATGCATTGAAGGCAAATGACGACGAACCATTTGTGTTCCCAGCTCAGGTGCAACAGGTGTTTTACTCTGAAGAACTAAACCAAACATGGTGGAAGGTTGTGTTACATAAGGAACCTCGCTCGAGGCGTGTGGTAACAGAAGCAGGGGAGGAACAGACCGTGATACAAGATAATGTGATAGGCGTTGAAGTGCCTCTAGAAATACCAGATGTGCCTCACAACATGGCAATGGTTGGTGCCATTGAGTTGTGTGGCACAGATGCAATTATGGCATCTACAGAGTTGCAAATGCCAGGTGAGGATGATGATGCATGATATGCAGGCAGACTGAGACTAGGGAGGAACATGCATCTAGTTGTATGTCATTCCTGAGCAGTCACAGCATGGTACAGTACATGATGGGACTTCACGGGATGAAGCTGAAGAGCTGACCAGATCTTCCTGAAATGCAAAGGACGGAGCCAAGCTATTGTCAGAGATGGAAGATTCCAGAAACCTTGTTGGCAGTGTCAGATCTGCAGAATGTGGCCTGGTTCCTGATGAACAAACGAAGGCCAGTGGGAAGGCCTTGGTTATGATGGTGCAGGGACTGAAAAAGTCTCAATCTGTGCAGCAATATGACCTTGGAATGCCCCACACAGATAGAACAATCACTGGTCATTCTCTGGAAACAAATCAGTATAAGGCCGGTGGTAAGCTTGCAACTCTTGTGGTTGATTTGGGGGTTGACACCAGGGAAGATGTTAGCTCATCCTTGAGTTAGAGGAGACCACAGAGATCAATATGTTGTTTGACTACTGTGCCAGTAGAGCAGGGCATGGTGAGAGATATGCAGGTATGGATTTATGCATTTTGTGTTTCTTTCAGGCATATGTAGGTTTGGTCAGTGAAAATCAAACTTTGATGGGGTAGCAACAATTTCTGTGTTGAACTTGTGTTCATGAAAGCCAAATTTTAGGGTTCTTTGAACAATCTGCTGCTCAAACATTATTTCCTCAATAGGTGGTGCAGGTTTGCCTGACATTTTATACTTACCATGTTCTGTGCTGGCTTCAGGTTTAGCTCTGGAATACAAAAAGCTCCTATCTATTTATACCTCCTCCCTTTTTAGTGGGAAAAATTGTAGGGAACTGAAAAGCTGTTCAAAACCAATACAACTGTAGCTGGTGAGGGTGTGAGAGATGAAGAGTGTCTTAGTAAGTAGTCAACTTGTCTCTTCTCTTGCAGGCAGTCTGATTGAGATGAAGCCTCTTTACAAGCGTGGTGTCACCCATCACACAGACACCGCCTCCTTTTTGCACGCAGTTTGATTGAGGTCAAGCATGTCTTCTGCAGGATGGTGAGGACTACTTCCCTGCAGGTATGGCAGATGGGCATGAAGAGGTAAACTCTTGAAGCTGCAGCAACAACTAGCACCTTTCTCCTCCATGAGTTACAAAGCAAGCAACTTACGTCTGGTATTCTGGTTTGAGTGGCATTTTGTTGTTTGTTGCTTTCAGAGATTTAACTTGTAACCAGCACCTAGATAATTACTTCCTTTGTGACTTGTATTCTCCATTGGGTTGAATGCATGGTGGCATTGCCTATTTGTACACAGTAGGCATCAACAGTTTTGCAGCTGATTTTTTAGCTGTCCTGGGCTAAATGGTCATAGGGATAACTGGTGTAATCCTTGAAGAATGTAGAATTGAAATTGACAGTCTGTTTGTTAGGATGATGATGAAGGAACTCTCGAGGAAGAGGAACAACTGGCCAAGGAGGAGGATGCTAGTGCTGCAAAGCACCAGGATGCTGGAGATGTTGATGGAGTAGAGGATTTACTTGACCCGCAGCTTTTAGTTGCATTGAAAGGACTAGGGATCACAGGAGGGGAATTGCCAGGTAGGACTGTAACCAAGGGCAATGTGCCAAGTGTAAGCAAGGTGCCTGCTGTTGTGGCTCAACCATCAGGAGGTAGTTTGAGGCCTAAGTTGGGAGCTAATGCAGGATCTCCAAAGATCATTCCAGTTGCATTAGATGAATAGAGGCATCAACTTGAGGAAAGGATTCGGGCTGAGAACGTGCGAGCCCTTGAGCTGAACGTGCAGGAAAACAAACAGAGGCTTTGGAAATGCTTGGTGGGGCAAAAAAGCTTTAGGGTTGTAGTTTCCGCTTTTCCTCTTCTGTTGTCAGATTTTGAATCCCTATACCTTTGTTGTCAGGTCATCCCAACCCTCTATTTAGGTTGACTTGAATTCTAAGTACAGAAAGAGTTATCAGATATGAGAAGATACATGTATTCCTTTTCTTTGCCAAAAGGCAAAATGATGAATGACAAGATACCACCTGCCCACCTATGTTCCTGACAAGTTCTAAGCTCCTGAAGTCCTCCATGGTTTCAAATGTTTTGTGTCAAGCTTGAAAGTGTTTACAGTCAGGTATTTTTGAATCATACTGCAAACCACATTTCCACTAAATTCAAGGAATTTAATTTAATTTATCATATGAATATTATGAATACGACCAAATTTGTATTGTACACCTTTGTATAACACTGTCAAGCTTCAAAGTGTTTATAGGCAGGTATTTTTGAATCATATTGCAAATCACATTTCCACTAAATTCAAGGAATTTAATTTTAATTTATCATATGAATATTATGAATACGTACAAAATTTGTATTTTACACCTTTGTATAACACTCTCACTAAAAAACCATACAATACGATATTTTCCATACAGACATACACCAACTACGACTAAGCACCATTTCGCTTACGACTAAATGGGACTCTAAATGGCTCCTCTTGGATGATAAATCCAACCCATATATAGATGAAAATAAAATTAGTCGCAAACTAGTCGCAGGTTAGTCGAAGATGACTTGACTGATGTCAGCACGATGTCACAATAGTCGTAGATAACAAAAATGTAGTTGCAAAGACCAAATAGTTGCAGGTAGTTGTAAATGCGATGGTCGCATTTTGGCCTTTTCCTTCTAGTGTATTTCCAAACAATATGCCATCATGAAGTTTAAAGGAACCATTGGCAATATCTTTGAATATTGCTCCATCTTTAAAATAGATGGTAACTACAACAATTACAATGGTTATTGCTACAACCACACCTAGACACTTCCTTAAATTCCCTACCATGGTAATCACTTAAAAGTATAAGATCTTCAAATTTCTTATGCAAGCATGATCACTTGGATAGAACCACATATCAAACATTTGCCCCTTGAAAGGAAGCCTATCATCCACAAGCAGATTCTAGAAACCATAAAATGAATTCCTAAAAATGTTTAGACCACATTTGAGATTATCTTATTGGTGGGTGGAAGTACTAATTGCAATTCCTTTGTTGGTAGTGGCAATTGCCCTTTAAGAGGAGGCCTATCATCCAAGAATAGATTCTAGAAACCATAGAGTGTGAGCATGACAACCACCCTTCTTCTTCAAGCCATTTGAATTGACCTACACCCCCTTTGTGGGTTCCTTTTCAATGGCAATGTTATTCACACTCAGCTTGGCTATCCACCCATAACACCAACTTGAAATTGCCCTAAACTCTTTAACATTCCACAAAACTACATACCCATCATGAAGTTGCTATGAACTCCCAAAGCTTTCACAGGATTGCACATTTAATTGCGTCACCTTTTGCATTGAAATAGACCTAAAAACTCTTGCCCATTGCATCTCCAATGACAACTATAAAAA
Source organism: Sphagnum contortum (assembly GCA_963920785.1). Lineage (NCBI taxonomy): Eukaryota > Viridiplantae > Streptophyta > Sphagnopsida > Sphagnales > Sphagnaceae > Sphagnum > Sphagnum contortum. Next base: position 2,188,931 of record OY987290.1, on the reverse strand, counting down.
TAAACATTTGCTTAAAACCGAGTGGTGGTGGTGGTGGTGGTGGTGGTGGTGCCTTGTCTTCCACAAGAAGAGCTTTTTAAACTAATTGCTTGTCTAGACTTGAAATAGAAGGTAGAACATGATCACATATATCCAAGGAATTATTGCTTGAATTTTGCAAATTGTTTCCACATTTTTATGGTGTTGCAAATCCTTTTCTGAACCATTGCCATAAAGCAAACCAACATATAACAACTTATTACCATATGTTTAATGTAGATGTCTTTTGCGTTCTTCTTTTTGGTGTTACTATTAAACATTCTGAACCCTTGAAGAAAAAACTCACAAGATTCGAATGAATGGGTTTCCTTTTCATGGGTAAGTTTCATTAGTGCTCACTAAAAATCCCTTTTGTATTGTGTTTTATTTTATGGTAAAAATGTAACTAATTTTTTAATTTTTTTTTATAAAATTCTACCAAATTTTCCATAACACCAAACTTGAAAAAAGAAAGAAGAAAAATAGACCAAAAACAAATCATGTAAAATATTTTTTACAAAAATATATATGTTTGATATAAAAGAAATCAAACATTATAAATGTGAAGTAAAAAATCATTCAATTTCTTTATATGATTAATTATAAATGTGAAGTAAAAAAATTGGAATTGACTTCAAAGAAAAATTCTATAATTTTCAAGGATTATATATCAAACCAAAAAAGGATGAAAGGAATGATATTGAATGATTACATGCAAAACATATATTTTGGCTTTGATGAAAAAAAACAATTTTGGAAAAAGGTGTTATGTATAATAATTATAATTACAATTGAAACATGTATGGTAATTGATACTAGTACAAAAATAAAATGATTTATAATGAATTTTATATGTAATATTTCCTAAAAACTTCAAAATGAAAATTTTTAGTAAATAATTTTTAATTCAAAAAATGATTAATCCTATTTAATATGGATAATTCAAATATTTTGCAAGTAATTATATAGTTATAACTATACATCTCATTAAGAAACCATTTTTATGGAATCTAGATATTTTTGTGATTATGGATTATGATTAGTCATAAAATATAAGTATGCCCAATTGCAAAATACTTTTACTTTCGCATTGTTTTATTACTTGCTTTAAATCATTTTAGGACTATAATCTAACACATTATTTATTTGGAGTGTGTAGTTGGTGGTATCATCATATATAATGTGATCCAAGTCATTTTCATAAATCAAAAGTGAAATTAAAAGATAAACGAAGACGTTAATGACAAAACTAATTAAGTAAACGAGAAAAGGTTTTCAAACCTTTTGATAGGGCATGGATTGAAATTGGAGCATTTCATTTAAATTGGAGTATATGTACATCTTCATTCACCAAGGATATGAGATGTTATGGATTTATGAATTCACAAAATTACACCTTCAAGGAACACATTTTAATGTTATTCCAAATACATTTGGAATTGTTGTTGGTGCAACACCGTATGGTTGTTCAAACATTATTGTGTCTACATACACAACCATTAGTGATGGTTTGCATGTGTATGTATGCAATGCATGTTTAAAATTCTATGAACAACCAAAATGGATCAAATATGTTGTATTTCAAAGCATGGATTATATGAAACAAATCCTTGCCAACAATCCGTTGCATCTTCAATTTCTTTCACTTATTGATATATCAATTAAAATTGAACAACAAAATTATGGATTCATGTATGGCCAAATACAACCATCTAGGTTATTTGACAATCCTTTATTCTATTCGAATTCCAAGTTTCAATCAATTGGTACATCAAATGATGTTAATGTAGCCCTTAAAGATCTTTTGCACTAAAATTTGTTTTCAAATCCACTTATACAAAAATACATCACCAATATTGAGAAAGCAAATCCAATTCATGGATTATGTGTTTTATCTTCTTCAATTGTAGAAGAAATACTTACAAAAACTAGTACTAGTGAAAGGCCTTTTTCAAGTATGGATGTGGAACCTTTCATTCAAAATTTGTCACTACTTTTTGACATGCATCCTGGAATTCCTCACAATTTTGATGATGCCTTTGAAATTGGAGATTATTATACGCAACAATGACAACCCTTTCAAGACTAAAAGGTTATTAGTTCGACAAGATGGCATGTGCACCAATCCAACATTGAACATGTCACTTGAAAAGGCATTATTCCCATTCCTATTTCCACATGGATGTGGGGCATATGATGGAAATGGTGGTTTATTGCCTTATTTGAAACAAAAAATGTCTACATTATTTTCTATTTTTACATTTATCCACCATGCTTACTCTTGATGTACCAAGTGCGACAAGCAATTCAACTATTGAATGCTACAAAACATTTATGTTTAGAGAGGGATATACAAAGATTGAAACGCCAACATCTTCAATGGTCAAAAATTGATGTTCTCTATTATGAAGTTCAAATACCACCCGTTATTCCATTAATGCCACAATGGCACCATACCCAATTCAAAGAGTTACTGGTGATGGTGGAAAACTTTGGAATGCCTCATTTTTTCCTCGCTTTGACTTCTAATGAAACATCAAATTTGAGATGGAAAGAAATTGAAGACATTGAAAATATTGCTATGTTTTACAATAACACATTTTCTTGGAAGGATTGCCTAGTTGAATGTGTGGCATTATTTTGTGCAAGGTTGCAAGCTTTCATGTCAACCTATGTTCTTGGTGGTGAAAACATTATTGGCATTGTTGAACATCATGTAACATGATTGGAGTTGCAACATCAAGGTGGGTGAAAGCACAATTAATTTAACATAAATAAAATAGTAAACAAGTACATTTTGATACATTCATTTATTAGACACTTGAATCCAATACATAGAGCTTTAAACCTTGTCAAATCTTACCGTCAAAACACACTTACATATTGCATTGAATTTATAACAAGTGTAATATTATATAACTTGTTGGAAAACCTTCGTATAATAATAATCAACCATAAGTTGAATAATATAATCATATTTTTCATTGAAATAATATATTTTTTAATTTTATTAAATATGTGTTCATTTTATGGTACATTCCATTTATATTAACAATAATCCAAAAATGTTTGAATTCGTATTATACTTTCACCTAAATTCTGTACATGCACACATCATATTATGGATATATGATGTTGATGTTGACTGCATCACAAATGAAATAGTTACAAAAGTACATGCTACTATTGATGAACAATTTGGAAAATTCATATTGCCAAACAAGTTTGACATTGTTCAAGCCGGTGGAATGAAAACAAATGCATCAATGCGGTTCACAATACAAAAAAAATAAGCACATTGGAACTTGCAAATACATATTTCCCACTATTATATTTGCCAAACAACATGCAACTCAACATTCAATCACATAAAGGTGGGTCAAAAAAATTCAATTAAAGTGTGATTTTTTGAGTTAATTAGTCAGTTATTATCATCTTTATATTTGTGCAATCAACAATTTTATCTTATATATAAAAGCAACATGGTGCCTGTTTGTCTGTTTGTGTGTCCAATAATCTCAAGACCTGGAAAGCGGGATCTCAAAAGTGGGACCTCACCTTCAGACCTTCATGACGAACCTTGAAACCCAAGCAAGGTTTTGTTGCGATTCTGTCCAATCTTATATATAAAAGCAAACGTGGTGGTGTCTGTCTATCTGTCTATCTTTGATGAACGAACGAACGAACGAACGAACAAACGAATGACCTTTTTGGATGATGGTGGTGAAGGTGGTCCGTAGGTGGGCCCCAATTCGCAACTGACAGTTTGATTCTGTTGATATGTTCGTTTTATGGTCATCCTTCTGGACTTCGATCAGAGTTAATAATGTGAAACCCTAGGGCTTTGTGACGATGGAGAAGAAGAAGATTTCTGATTATTTTTCCAAGACAATGCACACGAAAAGGGGTTTGCATCCGCTTGCTTGCAACAATTATTTTCGCAATTTTTTTTTTGGGGGGGGAGTGTTTGGAATTAGAGGACGATTTGATCTACAAGAATTTGAATGTGCTGCAACCCCCCAAATGACAATTTACCAATTCTTTACGGGCGGGCTAGGCACGGGAGAAAGGAAGAAAGTAACTTCCCTTGACTCCAGACGGGCAGTAATTAGTTGGGGGTGTTTTTTTTATCAAAAGTTCAATTTTATTTTTATTTTGGGCTACAATGAACCAATCCAACCGTCCATCATCCAACCGGACGGCCCCTCCTCCCAAAATTTAAAAGGAATAAAAGCAAGGCACCTTGAGTGCACGCTTGGGCCTTCCATTGGCTGCATGAAATTTCTATTCCCAAAAGAGTTCGTCACCATTTAGAACCAGAGTGGGAAATGCGAAGGATCGGGTGGGGGGGATCGACGGGTGCATTATGCATCGGGTTCACACTAGTTATAAAGAAAGACCCTACTCTTATCTTTGCAAAACTCTTTTTATTTTGAACACTTGATTGTTCAAGTTAAAAAATCTTCTGAACGTTTTTAAAACATGAACTTTAATATGGATTTTTAATATCAATTCCATGACAATCAAATTTTTCATTTAACACAATTTTTCATTGTTTAAAATATTCACATGGTTTTTGACTTGTTTGAACTACTTATGAACCAAGTGGCAATATTGTCATCCATGTTATGAAGATCGAAATGTTGTGCCTTATCATTGTACTACATTGATATTGTGGGGTGCACACATGAACATTCAATGAATCACATCTTCGTATTGGTCATATTATCTTTTGAAATATGCTATGAAATGTGAACCACAAGGCATTATTTGAAATTGAATGACGTTAGTGCAAGAAGTTAGGGATTGGTTGATGCAACCATTTTGCAACTTCAATTGACTTCAACAACAATAACAGCCAAACCTATATCTTCAGCTAAAGTGGCCCTCTCATGTTTACAAATCTCAATCATATAAAAAAATGTTGGTGTAAAGTATGTTAATTCAAAACCACCAAACTTGTATACAAAAATGGTGACTAAATCCAAGATATTTAAATTTCATCCCATTGATATATATTGTGCGTGACCTTCTAACATGGCCCAACACACATTTACAAAGTATTGGAAGCATTTTTTTCCACAACAACAAGAATTAAAGAAGAAAACATGTTTGGGCAAAAAACAAATTTGGATTTTTCTTATATAAAAGTGAACACTTACGGCAATTCACAAACTTCAATCATGGCAAAGACGTTGAACCATTTTTTTCAACATATTGTTAAACAATGTTTTTTCCTTTTAAAAAACACAAATTGATATCTCCCACAAACTAATATGATCATATTATCATGAATGTTTTGTTCATGGTGTTGTGAAGAATCTTAATTGTTTATAAGACTTCATGTGGGAAAAGAAATTTATATGATGATGAGAAGCAAAATCAAATATACAACAAGCTTTTGGAAAAACATCATTTTCAGAATTAACAAAATTTACCAATCAATACCAATATTGATGTTACATGTGTTGGATCACAAAATTGGTCTAGTTGCTCCAAATTATTGGATACATGATGTTGGTGATTCTTTGGAAAATAAAATTTTGTCACATGAACAAATGCATATATTCAACATCATTTCTTTTTTTAAAATGGTTTACATGTCATTTCAGGTACATAATATATTTCATTTTAAATATTAAAATAACTACAATCTAAAAGTTATGCATATTTCAATTGCATGTATGAAAGATATATTATGGTAATTAATTTTTATATTTATATTATAAAACACATATTCTACAAAATATTATGCATATTTACTAAATTTTATGGTCAATTATTCTTATAGTTATGCATATTCATTATTTGTGAACATATTTTATGTTAGGAACTCCTAGTAGTGGAAAGACATTTTCCATTCGATATTTGACCAAATATTATATGTTATTAAAAAGAAGGTTATTTTTACTACAACAACAAGATGTGCAACATCAAGGCTTAGTTCAAAAACTTCAACCATCCACAACACATTTCATATACAATGCAAAAGATATGTTCTACCATTACAAGAATTAAGTGTTGAATTTCAAATTTTCAAAGACGCTGACATCATCATTTGATGAAATGTTAATGATGACAAATACATTGTTGCAAAGTGTTGAAGCTAGACTATGGCAAATTGAGAATGATACAAATGGACCATATCATTTTAAGTTAGTGATTTTGGTGGGCAATCATGGACAACTTTTAGCAATATGTCATTACCATATGTTAAACATAGAAAATTATTGCCAAAAGCATTATGTTTATAATGTGATTGATTGGAGTTCTACAACATATCATATTTTGGAAACTTCAGTAAAACATGTTGAAGATCCAAAATATTGTTTTGTTTTAAACATAATCCATTGTCAAGCACCAACGGAAAAAGAAATTTCATTAGTTTTGAACAATTGCTACATTGATGAAAATCTAGTAGAACAATACATTGATGACAAAACAACAATACTTTGCACACATCGAAAGGATTTTGATTATTACAATGATTTGATTTTTCATAAAAAAAAATTAACTAACCAAATTTATGTTATTCAATTCGAAACAAATGCAAGGAATGTTGAACACATTCAATCTTGGGTAAGCAATAAAAGATTCAATCACATGCAACATGTTGCAATATTGGGAACATTGGTTATGCTAACTGAAAACTTTGATTTAAAAGTTGGTGCTACAAATGGAACCACTGGAATCGTAACAAAGTTGGAGTTTGATTTAGAAGATAATGTTTGTAGCATTTTCATTGCATTCAATCCATTAGGATATGTGCAAATAGTTCAAAAAAATGAATTCAAAACAAATATGATTCTCAAGGACATTTTTACAAAACATCGTTTCTTTTAATGTTAGGTTATGCAATTACAAGGCACAAATCCCAAGGTGCAACGATATCATCCAAAGTGATTATACATATTCATGAATATTTTGCATGAGGATTAGTGTATGTAATGTTATCTAAAGTCACAAGTTGAAAAACTTTGAAAATTGTTAACAATCTTCAACCCACAAACATACAACCTATGTTGCCATGGTTTTTAGAAAATGTGAATATTGTTGTAAATTGAAATACTAACACATGTATCATTGTAATCCAATATGCATTATGTGCAATTCTTTTGATTGGTTTTACCAATCTCCTTTCCACTCAATGCGTAAATTGGGCATATTTTTTTAGGTTCAAATCCTAGGTTGAGTTATACTTTTAAAGTTTTAAAAATGTCATTTCTTACAAAAATACCACATATATACCAAATGTTATACTTACATTTTTTGTTTACATCTTTAATATATGAAATGTTTAATAAATATTAAGAGTTAATTACATTTTTCATTAACATATTAAAGATGTTAACATTTCATACATGTTAAAATGAAATAAATTGAAAAAAAAAGAAAAGATCTAACTCAGTTCACTTATTTAGAAAATTGGAACCAATAGATATTTTAAAAATGAAATGCGAAATTTGCCCCAACACTCCATTAGACCACTTGGTCAACTTGCCTAAATGGATCTACCATTGAAAAAAAAGGATTCGTCCTTTAGTTTTCACCCAAGTATTAATCAATTCTGGGTAAATCTACATATTGAAACAAGGATAGCCAACAAGAGACTTTCAAAGCCAAATTGGTTGCAAAGGTTTTACAACCAAATCAAAGAGGCATAAATTTTGGGAAGTCTTTCTTACTAGTTGTTGAATGGGAAACATTATGAACAATTATTGTTTATACTATCCAAATCAATTACAATTTGTCTTCATTTGGATGTAAAGCTAATCTTTTTTAATTATGGATTATAATGGTTGAGCCCCAAGTGTGCATCTTCACAAGAAAAATAAAGTATGATAGTACTTTGAAAAGGTATTATACGGACTAAAACAAACCACTTTGGCTTGGTCAATATTCAAAATGTACTTGATTATTGAAGGCAACAAGGTTTGGATAATATAATGACATGTATTACTACAACATTAATACAACATTTAAAACTTAATCCATCACTAAAATATCATAATTAATGAATTTCTACAACATTCATAACCTTCTTATTAGTTTAATTTTATATGGTACTAATTTACTTAAATATTATAAATTTCTTTAGAACAATTGAATGAATTACATATAAGTTCATACAACATTTGGAAATAACAATGGTATGATTCATTAGCCTTGGGCTTGTTTTGACAAAATTCCTTAACTTGTTTTAGCTTTAGTTGTAAACTCATCTTCATGAGAATAATACATATATCCTTCCACTCAAAATATTGATCTTAAACCAATACATTACATTTCTTTCATTGAAATATATATTTGCTACCTTTCAAATGGGTACTTTTGATGTTATTCTTTTTTAATTGAACATGTTCCTTTGTTCCTTCCACCAAAGTATTTTTTTAATGTCTAAATAATTTGTTTTTACAAAGCTAACAACAACACTAATTGGTTGGGTCTTACTACTTACATGAAAGGACTATAACCAAGTTGAAAAATACACCTAGAGCATTTAAATGTTAAGCTAACATATTTTTCTATGAAATTTTGTCAAACTACCAAACAAAAGGAATATTATGTCACAATATTCCATTTAATCTATGAAAATTTGAAAAACATTTGCCACATTTGGATTTTAGTTTTAATTTTGTGATTTTTAAAACTATTTAAACAAGTTCTAAAAACTTGTCACCATATAATGTTAAATCATTCTAAGGATATTAATGACTAATGTAACATCAAAAAATTCAAAATTTTATTTTTACACCAAACCCCAATATCCATGGTTATGACATTTTGCAAATTATGCCTCAATTTTAATAATGTAATCATATGTGCCATTTGATTGTGCACTTGATTAAGGTCATCCACACCTAATCATTATTACATGATTAATTGGTACCTTGAGGATTTATCATATTGACCTTATTTAAAGAAGCTGCACTTAAGGAAACAAAGGTTGAATTATCTTTAATGGCATTGACCTACATGAATACATAATTGAAAATGACATTTGTGATCTATATGAGTATAGTTAAATTGGACTCAAGTTACTTTGAACATAACACATGTATATGATCACAACATTGTTGGACTACTATAGATCTTCTTTAAAGTTATGCAAGCCCAATGACATGTTGTTGAAGTAAAACTAAACCCATTGACAAAGCTTAATATTTTTCAAAAACAGATTTTAAGAAAATTCTACTGTATTCCATATAGGTTGATGTAATCCTACACACCATGGTAAACATGATAAAGATAACATGTTTGCATAAAGAAACTTAATATTACACCATTGTACCACAATCATATATTTTCAAATTTTAAAACTAATATGCACAATTGTTAAAAATGTGCATACCATGAAAATATTGTTGTTTGCTTCAATGAATTACCCTTTGGTGCATATTAATCAAAGACCCCAATTTTTGCAAGGTAGCCCATGTTCTCCATATACTTACCATGCTTTCACCATTACAATTTGAAACTTTGGTGATTTCCAAGCTACTAGCCTTGAATGAATTCATAGTTCTTACTTTACATTAGTTTGATGGCATAGTGTTTTCTTATTGGTTCCAAGCTAGGTAATTACTAGTTACACTATGTAACTTATGGGTTTTTGTTAATTTAAGCCCATTTTACATTAGGAGTCAAGAAGTCAAGGTCAAAGTTTAACTCAAATTGAACATCCTTATTGGTGCACTCACTAAAATCAGCCCCAAGGTCTTTTACACTAGGCTGAAAAAAAATTAAAATTAATCTACCACATAAGCCTCAACACCCCAAGGCAAAAAAATGATACTTTGATTCCTATAAAATAGGAGAGCAATTTGCAACCCTTAGGGCCAATGTTGCTGTAATAAAATATTGTTGTTCTGATGAAACCCACACCATAGATCAAAGTAAACCTTAAACCAAACCATTTTTTTTCTTTGTTTCATCTCTCTTCATTTTCCTCTCTTTTTGTTGAGCCTATGTGTTTATTTGTAAATGATGGAGGGAATGTCTAATTTTTTAATAGATCCATCCAAATTTCTCTATTGTTACTTCATTTGTTTCTATAATGAAAACAATTGTTGTGATCATTGCATTATAATGATGATGAAATGCAAATTTTTGCAATGTCACAACTATAATATTAACATGTGAAATTATCATGAAAAACACAAAAGTTACAAAAATCTTATGTTTATGTTCATTCATGATGGTTTGACTTTTTAAATATAGTTTGAGAAAGGAAGAAAAAATGAAAAGAAGAATGAGACCAAGAAAGAAAGAATGAAATCATATGAGGGGTTCAAGCCTTTGTCCTTAATGGCTTTACACATGAACTCATTGGCCCGGAAACAAATTAGTTGTGTTTGCCCCTATACATGTTTGGTGAAGCTAAAATCATACATGCATGTCTACTATCTTAGGTCAATAATGAATTTTTATGACATAACAGGCAACAACAATACAAACAAATGAATCAATTATAAAATAATTTGATCATGATTTTTGTTATCAAATCTTCATCGAAGCTGTATTGAAGTTTTTAAAATAACATCAAATTAATTAAAAAGATTTATATCTCAAAATAAATTTTATTAAAATTTTAATTTATGTTAGAATTGATGTGGTTTATTTTAATCAATTCTTGCATAATCTCTCAAATCAAATTTCTAAGGATCTCATTTTAGTAAGATTTAAAGGAATTGAAGCTAATTATTTGTATGTTTATCAAACAAACTTCATTTTAAAAATTAATCATATGAATTGTCTTTTATATTTCAAAGGACATGAAACCTTGTGATACAAAAAAGCAAGTGACAATAAAATGATAGAGAGGCATGATTAAATCAGTTACGCAACATTCATATTTTGAGAAGAAACCCACAAGCAGATGGGTAGACTTCAAAACAACCCATCAATTGAATGGGTGCACCCAACTCTACACATGTGCGTCCACTAGCTTGGGGCAATAATAATATTTTATTAGTAACTTTGGGCCAAACAATGAGCCAAGAAATGCTCAAATTTCCCACTTGTGCCACTAGTGGCCCTAACTCCTAGTCTAAAGCACTTAAGGATCCACCTAGCTAAAGAAGACAACAATAAAATACTAGGAGGAAGCAACATGGGTATGTAGGCCAAAAACCCTGGGCTACATATATTGTTGGGTACCGTTTACCTAGCTACAAGTCGTAGTAGGCCATCTACTAAAAGGTTCAATTTACTTAATACCTAGTTCACAGACATAGGGTCACTTTAGAATTTCTCATGTTCAGAACAAGGTGGGTGAAGACAAATATGCTACTATTTTTTAAAAAATCCCATTGGTCCACAAACGAAAGATATGCTTTCCTAAATGTAAAACAGCAGAAATATTTCTCTTTACTCAAAGGATGACAAATTTGTGCCAATTCTGTGCCACCTAATAAGTGTTATTGCATTTCTGGTGTTCTTGGTCTTGGACCAGAGTGATGTTAAACACCCCTCCCCTCTAAGGACCGTTGTGGGTGTGAGAGCATCTCCACCAACGCTCAGTATGTGAGCCTGCAAAAATATTTCTCACATCCAAGTTTTAGTTACTAACTTTTTTCCAACCCCACAGATAAAACTGAAACTGGGACTGCAAGTAGTGGGGGCGACTAGTACTAGCAACCCATTTGGACCAATCAAATTATGTAACATTTCATCCAAGTGAACCTCATCCACTATTTCTAGTGCAGGGTCACATACTGACTGTTGGTGGAGATGTTCTGAGTGTGGCGCCAGGGTAAACTGGCCCATCACCAATCGTCTGCCTATGACCGAACATTTTGGCACATCTTTCTCAAATTTTCTCCATTTTGAGTGATTTAAAATGTTATAGGACCACGTTCTCTACAAATCATCTTTCAAGTGCAAAGTACAAGGACCAGCCATAAAAAAGCAGTAAAGAAATTTTGTTTTTTAAGTTGCAAAATGCGTTTTTTCATCTTTCTTCATTTTGACCCCTCCTACTTACAAACCTCATACCTTTCATATTTCTTATTCATTTTAAACGATTTAATGAAATTCTACAAATCATCTGTGAACTCTGATAGCAATTACAAAGAATTTTTTGGGTGACCAGGAACTGGCCATTGTAGTGTTCAGTGGTTTGTTTTTAAAAATTTTCACGGCCTCTACTTTGGGGGCTTATAACTTTCTCAAATCTACTCCATTTTTGACGATTTTTATTGTGCCAGATGCGTCAATAGCTTTACTTTGGGGGCTTATAACTTTCTCAAATCTACTTCATTTTTGACGATTTTTATTGTGCCAAATGCGCCAATAGGAGGGGTTTAAATTTGTTTTATGCCAAAAACCATGGAGACCTCCCTTTGGATCTGGCCTGCCCTGAGTGCTTAAGTGTTTGGTCACCGACTGATTTAGCTTAGATGTGAAGACCCATATTTCGGTTGTAAAACTGGAAAAACCTCAGGAGGTCATGTGTGTGAATTGTTGTTTAGGAGTGGCTATGCTATTCATGTTGTACATTCTAGTTTCAAACACCTTAGATCTAGGGTAGACTGGTTGATGACCAAACACAGTGTGTATTAGAAAGCTTAAAAAATTTGGACATTTTTTTGTTGTTTATGGAGTTGAAAGAGGTATTGTAAACATTTGCTTGGTGCACCCATAACCATGATGATTGTCAATAAATATATATAATGAAAAAGATACGGGGTTTCTAAATAAGGGGGTGAGTATATAGTGATGGGTGTGCTAAAATAGTTTATGATGCGCCAATGTTTGATCATATGTGTGCGTTCAGTGATCAGTGGTTGTGCACTACACACTCTATTTAATCTATTTGGTTGAAAACTAATGGCATATCCATCCGGGTGAAGTAGGATAATATGGATGTGGTTTATCTAAGAGCACAAGATGGGCATACCTATTCAAATAAAAGGGTACTTATTGATGTTTCTATTAATTAGTTGTGGGAGTGTGCCCATAGGTTTTTTGTTTTTTTTCAAAATGAGCCTTTTGATTGGCCCATCACTAATATTCTTGGAACATGGGGCACTCTCCAACATAGAAGCCTAAATATGCTTTCCTCTCGAAAACAAAAGCATGCTTTGTCATGCTTCCGTGTGCCAGCCCCCTGCCCCCCTTACACCTTATATATATGGAGGTTGAACCAGGGCCAAACCATATGAGATTTTTTTTTTAAAGTGCTATTGGGAACGTCTTAGAGAACACACTGGGAACTTGGGGAATATTTTGGGAAGCTGATGGGAACACATTGGGAACAGGAAATTAAACCCGCCTCCCTCCCCCTAACCCCCAACAAAAGAAAGCCAAAAGAAAAAATTTAAGCCCCACAAGCCTTTCTCATTGGCTGCATGAAATTTCTATTTCCAAATCAGTTTGTCACCATTTTTGGCCTGGGCTGATACCCCCATTATAAACTGGGGGGTACATATTTATCCTGTTTCATATTACTTAGTTGGGGGTGCCTCACAAGTATGTACAACTTTTTTTTTGGCAATGAGTTGATATGATTGGCCCATTGCAAAAAAAATTGAAACTATGGGGGCTCCCCAAAACAGACAATTCTATCGAAAGATGAAGTGCCTCCCCCTTTGGGCCACAAATATGGGATTAAAGCAAGGTGCTATTGGGAACACCTTTGGGGAACACATTGGGAAACTAGGGAACATATTGAGAATCTGTTGGGAACTTGAAGGGAACATATTGGGAACTAAGGAAAAATGAAAACAATCCTCCCACCCCCCCCCCCCCCCCCCCCCCCTTAAAAGAAGAGAAAACAAGTCACTTTGAGTGCATGCTGAGCCTTCCCATTGGCTGCATGAAATAATAAAGGGAAAAAGTGTGCACAGCAGTTGTGCAGGGCCTTTTGCACCTGCAATCTTATGTAGATGATGAAAACTAATGGACCCAAGACCGGGCAAATGAAGAATCCTCCAAAGAGGCCCGACTGCTAGGAGAACAGGAACAAATGAAGTATCCACCCCTACAATAACAGCACACTTTGAATTGATGGTTCAAATGAAAACCAGGCAACATTGAACCAAATCTTATCTCTCAATTAAGTAGGAGCCCAATACACCCATACATCTACAACTTGACTGCTGGCTTCATTTCTGTACACGAACTTTTCAAGATTGTTTCAATGTATAACACCTCTGGAGTTCTTCATACAACTCAACTTATTCCTAAAGGGGAGACACAAAAATACAGCATTGACTGTCTCTAGCTTAGCAAATGTTTGCATGTTATCCATCACATTACATGTTATCCATTGCATTACAGATCTGAAATTCAATTGTTGTGTAAGATCCAACAGATCCAGACTTGTGTCCAACAAAATGTCAGAATCTACAAAATTATCCTTCTTCATTCAGTTCTCAATAATTGGTAAGGACCCCAAATTCAAAGTCTTGTTTTCTTAATGAACAAGCCCCATGATCATCTCCCTTCAGAGACATACAAACTAAAGTGCAATGTGTGTTTTCCAGTTTTGTTTTGTGTGCTGGAACACAGTAACATACTGGATTGACAAGATGTTAGCAGTTTTTAGATACTTTTGCAACCTTGCATAGACCTCAAATCTTTGCTGGCAATGTTGTTGTGTTGTGACATATTTTTATAGTAGAGCTCCTTATTGAGGGTGTTCTCCTCATAAGTCCTTGTACATAGGGGATTGTAGCCTTTGTTTATATATAGCCAAATTGACGATCATCCACAAGAAGATTTAGAGAAATTTTGCTACATACCAGTGTTGGGTGCGTACCCAGTTTGATGGTTTCGAACCATAGGTTCTGGTTCCAGTTAGTAAGAACCAAACTGGATCTGGGTCTGATTTTCATTACCTGACCTGGAACCAGGTCCCTGATTATATTTGGGAGTGGAATTGAGAATTTTCGAAAACCAAGTTACTAGAAGCAAGGCTTAATTCATCAATGGTTTTGGTCCAAGTTAGTCAGAACATGACTAGAACTTGGTCTGATTTTTTGAACCAGAACTCGAACCAAAACCTTGAAGAAGAACAAGAACAAAACACAGAACCAAATTCCCAATTCCATTTATGCAATAGAATTAGAACCAGAACCAGAATCACTTTTAATTTAGAATCAGAATTGGGAGTAGGGTTCTTTTTTTAAATTAGAAATTTGGCAACTAGAAAACTGAAAAAATGCTAATTATTTTCCATTTGGCAAAAATTCACCCTAAAAAAACCCCGGTTAAGAGGATTTACAAGTGTAATTAAACCCTCCAATAGGGTGCCTTATCCAATCCCAGTTCCATTTATGTGTGAACAGCAACCAGAATCATTCTAATATCTTCTTTAGAACCAGAAACAGAATTTATTTTTCAGAATCAGAACTGGAAACAGGGTTCTTAAGATTTTTTAAAGAAATTTGGCAACGAGAAAACTGAAAAAACACGAAAGTTTTGCCATTTTGAAAAAAATCACCATTTCACAAACATTTGCCTCAAAGATACCCTTTCAAGGTGCCTTACAAGTTTAATAACACCCGCTAAACAGGAGCCCTTACACATTACTACCATACTAGGTAGTCAGATTCAACAGTAATTAATTCTGATAAATAAAATTCTGAATTTTTTGAAAATTTTATTAAAAGATGTTCCACCTAGTTAATAAGTGTAAAATGCATTTTTAAATATAAAATATACGTCTAATGACTGTGCCGAAATTCTAAGAGATAATATGTTAAATATTTGACATTAAACTATCAAACTTGCTATGCTAGTCCAACATTGTGATCCCTTGGCTCGGGGTGATGTACCTTTGAAATTGAAACAAGTGAATATTGAACTCCTTGTTGAGCTTCTTGACTCCTAAAGTATAATGGCTTATAAGAGGGCTATCCTAAGGCATGGTCACAAATAATTTTCTTGAGTTCAGGCATGACCTATTGGGTTACTAGTGGGGTTGTTTTAATTTAATGTTGGAGTTTGGTTATGTAAGTTGTTACTTAGATAACCAAGTGATGAAAACCTGAGGTTTACAAAATCTGACCTGAACATTTACATTATTACTGTCAATGTTTCTTTTATTGTCGGCAAATTATTCTCAATTTTTGATTTGAAAATTAGGATTTCAACCTATATAAAGGATTTTTTCATGGAAAAAATGACCCAAATAGATAGATTTCTGTGATAGGTTCCAGTATATGTAATATAGAAGGACCCTTTTTTTTCACTTTCATATCTGGTATGTAGCCAAATTTGGCTAAATTATTTCTGGATCATCACCATGTGAGCCATGGATTATAGCTCAACAAATAGTTAAGCTTTAGTTCCTTAAATTTCCTTAGTACTAATGATTTGAATGCTTATAAACTTTCACGTAATGATTATTAATAGTTGAATTAGCTTTTGTGATATTTCTAAGCATAGAGTATTTCTTTATTTCAGTTGATGTAACTCTTAATTAGTTTAAGACCCAATAAACCTTTTAAAGTAAATTATCCTTTTTAGTTTGTAGAAAAGGGGAAGGGGATGTAGAATTAGATGTGATTTGTTGATATATAGGGAATACAAGCCCATAATTAACAATAACATTTCGCATGACAAGGTTGAGTTAGTCTGTAGAAGAATCTTCAAGCACTAATGATGTACTTGTACGATTTTTAGGATGTAGTTCTAATACATCTTTATTTAGTTTCACTTCTATCAGACTTTTGAATAGAATCAAAACCAAGCTTAAGTATTAAAATTTAAACCTGAGTAGCCTCAGGTGAATTACAACTGAATAACTGACTAAAGGATAGATCACAGTTGTAAGAATTTTAGGATGTGACGAATGGTGCGAACGAGGTACTCGGCTCGATGCTCCAGGGGAAGTGGGTTGATCGAGCCTCGTAACCAACGATAATGGCCATCACCGGGAACCCACGTTCGACAATGGAGACGGACATCATGATCTTCGCACTAGCACTCTTCAAACCTTTTTGGCGTGGCTCCACGAGTAGGAACAAATTTTAAATAAATGGCTAAAGCATGTGGGTTAAGAGACAGTCGACAATCCCATACCGAACGAGCAACTCGAGTGTGCACCACTCTCCTGGGCAATTCTTCTTCGCGCAGCCGTTGAGAAACATCCAAGTCGAGCGGTGCTTCTTCAAACTCTTCTTGTTGTACGGGTGCGACCAGAGGAATTGAAGGCGTAGCGTCGTTGTCCGCCATGACTAGTTGCGCCTACATCAACAAAAACCAAGAAGGTAGTACGAACAAGGTGGTACTTGCCTTCAAAAGGGGTCAAGCCCTTTTTATTTGACAAATTAGGGTAGGCGTAAGGTGTGGGAGTGACGGCGAAACCTCATGAAAACTCGAACACCTTAGATCCAGTGGGTTCATCAAACCATAAATTCAACGGTGGATCTAGAAATATGTGAGAGTTTTTGTGATGCAAATTATAATTCCAATTTACTATGTACTACATAGTTAATTAGTGCATAGTAAAGTAAATAGGTACGAAATATCAAAGGAATAAATGGTACATGGAAATGTTACTTCAACCATTGAATTAATCAAGTAGGAACTCAAGGACTTTTCCTTATTACTACCGATAAATTATCCTAATAGTTAGTTACTTGAAGTAATTAGGATGAAGAAGTAGGATGTGAGGGTCAACGGACGGAAAAAATAAGGATCAAGCTCAAGAGACCTCATCAAGATAACCAAGATAAGGGGGAGGATGGATCCTCGAATCCCATTAGTCATGAGGATTGTCATCCTCTTTGATTGGAGGATGGAATCTCTCTTGTGTTTCATTGGGCCCAAGGATTCTCATTCTAATTTCAATAGGATGGCAATTCATTCTCAAAATCTCATTGGCCCTTGAAGGATGAGGAAGCCATTGATTGGTGCAAAAGGATTTTGAAGATATCATTGGACAAGGGGAACAAGCTCAAGGGGTCATGGAAGCTCACCAAGGAAAAGGGCATTGTGTGTATGCGAGAAAAGAAAAGGAAAAGGAAGAGGAGAATGAAGTGTGAGAAAGGTTGTTAGTTATTATGTGTGCAAGAATCAATCATGGGAAGAATGTGTGTAGGAATTAGGCATGAAAATAACTTGTGTACCAAGTACTTGTTGCAAAGCCTCTGGACTTTTGTTTTAACTAGTTGTTCCTCCCAAATCCACCGTTGGATTTGCTTCAAAATTAAATCAGTTTTAGTTTAAGAGTTGTAGAAGTTTTTTTCCAAATGTCAACTTAATCGGTTTTGCTGTGAGGGAGTTGCAGGTGTTGGAAGTAGAGGGTGTTGAAGAGGGTTTCATGGAAGGATTTCCATGGTGAAGCCTCTGGAATTTTGTTTGATTAATTGTTTCTCTCAAATCCACCGTTGGATTTGCGTCAAAATTAAGTTAGTTGTAGTCTGGAAGGTGTAAAAACTCCTCTCAAAAATTCAGCGTCATCGGTTTTGCTGTGAGGGAGTTGCAGGTGTTGAAAGTAGAAGAGGTTGAGATGTTTGTTTTGTTTTCCTCAATCAAAGCAAGTAGTTTTTAGTTTCGGGCTTAACTTTGGTCAAAAACATAAAATAAAATAAAAACTCATGAGATTTGGACACAACGCATTAGATTTTTTTTAGTGAATTTCATTACTTACTTCGAACCACCTTACTTGTTAGACTACACTACATAGTAGTTCCACTTCCAACCGGGTCTTTTATTGTGAGTGCATATCTTAGTGGTGAAGGTGTGCAATAAATCCTCACAAACCACTTCATTTCTCCATCAACCATGATGCTCCCAATCATGTTCCCAAGTGTGTTCCCAATAGCACCACACAAATTGCTTTTTCAATCTTCATGTATCTTTCAACGATTTGTGGATACCTCAGGCTTGTACAAGAAGGTGGCTACCAAGTCCATGCTAATAGTTGTTTTTGTAGAGAACTTCAAAACATATGGGCTCTCCATACATTAATAGCTAAGGCTTTGTGGTACAAAGCCAAGAGGAACTTGACATTTTTCCTAACCCTATTCAACCTTTAGACATCAATACACTTTATGTTGTAGGTTAGAGTAAAATACTAGACCATTTCTTCAAGACTATACACAACAATGTGTCTTTATTTTTAAACAAATTATGTCCTTTTTTTACAATGTATTCCACCAGGGCAATCCATCTACCAAGTCCATTGCTTTAGGTCAAAGTGCAACTAAAAGAACGGGCACAGAAACATCCTCACACCCCATCAATTCAGTAGACAATAAGAAAATAAAGATGATCAATGGGATGGGCTTCTCAACAAGATTAACAACTTTATTTATATAACAACCTAGAACCTTGATTTCTAAGTCACAATTTGGGATTAAAACACTATGAGTTTACTTGTATGAACTATTGTTGTTCTCATTCACAATTCCATCACACAAGAAATTCAACTACAACTCAACAACATCCATTTTGATCACAAGGTTCTAATTTTGCCAACAATATAAAATAGTAAGCAATCACAACACTAAACTGACACAATATAGATAGATCAAACCTTCTTCTATAACCCATAATTCCTATTATCCTCCCACTATTCATAAAGCTTATACAAGAAATAAATACCCACTAATCATGACTACAATAAGAAATTTAAAGATGTGCATATGTAGAAAATGATGAACTTGACTTCTCCCAAAGTTCTCATTCTTACAAGTTTTGTGTCCTCTCAACACATAGAAAATCAAAACACATATTCAAGTATTTGGAATCATATAGACAAGCTTTCAAACCCCATATAGTTTTTCACCACCTTCATATGCTTCTACACTAAGATCTTCTACCATAAGCATCAACAAGCAGTCCTAATTTCTTTGTGTAATAGAGACTAGTGGGTAACCCGTGGCTACGCCACTCCAGCCACCCCGAACACTTTGTGCTTTCATGTTTGGATTTGTAGCCAGGTTTGGCTAAATTTTCCTTTAGATAATTGCCCATTTTTTCCACATCTTCCTATAGATGATGGCCATTTTGGCTACAAACAAAAACAATTCGCAAAAAAAAAAACCCATTGGTGCTATTATTACCATATGGTTGAAGAATGGGTACCTTTAAAATAAATACACTTATTATTACATTTTCTTTCAAGGAGAGGTTTACAAATTTTAAAATAATAATAATACAATTAATATGATTTTTTTGGGTGCACAAATAGACAAATCCATAATTTTGACTCTTACCCAAAATTGGCCCACCCATCATGCGCTAAAATTTAAAATAATAATAATACAATTAATATGATTTTTTTGGTGCACAAATAGACAAATCCATTTCAGAAATGGAGAAATCCATAGTTTTGACTCTTACCCAAAATTGGATCTGGACTTCAAACCCCAATCTTTAGATTCGAAAAACCTGGATTGAAACCTGGTTTGGGAACTTCAAGTTGCACGTGGATCGAGACCTGGACCTAGAGCTAGACTTGAAACCCCAATCTTTGGCTTCGAAGAACCTGGATTGAAACCTGGTTTGGGAACTTCAAGCTGCAACCGTGGATCTGGACTTCGAACCCTAAATCTAGGGTTTGAAGAAGAGGAAGAAGAAGGAGAAGGTTGGGATCTGGTTAGGGAACCTGAAGTTTTGTCTAGACAAACACCACGTTTGCTTTTATATATAAGATATTAAGAGAGAATATCAAACTTAACTTGTTGACACCATTCTTCTCTTTGAAAAGACATAGAAAAATCCCTGCAATCATATTGTCAACCTAAAATATTTGGAGAGAAGGCTTAGTTTGCATCAAAACCACATTAAAAATTTGTTCGTGCTCATTAATTGCCTCCAAACACATCAATGACAAATGATACATCGCAACTCCAGAATTACAAAAACCACACAAAATTCATCATCAAATCCCACACACTTAACAATTTAGAAAAACATAAATGGACAACCTAACTTATCCCACACATTACACATCATCGTAATTGCATACCGTCTCCAATGTTTTACACAAGTAGTAGTTCACAACCCCTTTGTTGAATTTGATGAAAAACAAAAAATTCATAGACTCCTTTAACACTATTCAAAGAGATAGGCCACTCATGAAACAAATGGCTAACTAACTTAGCCTTAAATCCATGTCACAAAAATACAATATTTCCACTTTCCTACAAAAGACATAAAATGATGCTTTGTTTGTTTATATTTTTATTAAAAAGACATGCACTTTCTACCATCTTCCTATGACTTGCAACTATCCTCTTTCAAAAGCTCATAGGAACTAAGGTATATCAACTACTATTGAAACTAAAAGTATGTACCTCCTTTGGAACAATGAAATCTTTCTCCTCTTACAACTAGGCAAATACTTGTCTAAGGTGCACACTACCAAGTCCAATATCCTTCTATTGCCATTTTAAAATAGCACCAACCATTCACTAATGATTATTTGTGTGGGAGAACTAAATTCAGTAATCCAACTATTGAGCAATTTTGCAACCATTGTTTACCAAATGGTTTATCCCTCTTCCTCCATGTAGTAAGTTTCTTTGATCTCATTCCAACATTTGAACTATTTATGCATTCCATATATCCCCCATTATTTGTAAACCTTCCGATGCAAATGTTGAACCCTTTTGATTAATACCCTAAACTCTTCTCCGCAAAAGACTATTAACCAACATATTCTTACATTTCTTATGGCCTCACCTTATTTAAGCAAATTAAATCAAAGTCACTTGCACATGTGTTTCCATGCCTTCCACTTTTGATATAGCAAAGATTCAATGTCCTTGGATTAACATCTAATATACATCTAATATACATTGTTTGTGTTTAGACAAGCTTCTTTTGTTCATTTTATGTTTTAGGAAACTCAAGTTTAAAATTTGATTATCTTAGTTTTAGGTCTGTGAAAATCCATTTTACAACAAATCATTTAGTGCTTCCATTATGTACAACAAACTTAGACCTCCTTTCTTCCACTTACAAAATAATTAACCCAATTGACTTTGCTTCTTGTAATATATTCATGTCCAAATCATAGATAGTTTTTAAACGATGGACTTGCACTCATGAATTGTTCCTATTAATGTTGTTTACATTGCAAAATAATCACAACAAAAATCCCAAAATCAAGTTAGCAATTATTACTCAACCTATTGAGGGAAATGAATAGTGTTCTAGTATTTTAATTTCCTCAAGTGATTTTATCATTCAAAAATGAATCCACATCTTTGACCTCCATCACTACTACAAAATGTGGGTGTAGTTCATTAGTCCCCATTCACTAGACCAGTGAATTCACTACTTCCCGAGTAGGTCCCATTCATTGTAACCAATGAATTCACTCATAATCCAATGAAATCACTTTGCATACGGGGACACATTTTGTTGTAGTACATGTTAAGCCCAAAGGCCATGCCTAATGGCTTAAACATCTTTCCTTTTACTACTCACGTCCACTTATGTTTCTCAAGCCACCTTAGTCTAAATTATGAAATATTGTATTAAAGAACCATATATATTTCTCTCCTAGTTAATTTCTAACCTTGAAATCTATAGAAAATAATTCAATGAATCTAATTTTTTTGTCAACATTTTCTTCATCTCCCCATAACATCAATGAAAAATCATTTGCAAATTAAGAAATGACACTAAAAGAAAAAGGCCAATATGTGACCAATGCATTTACAACTATTCGTGACTATTTGGTTTTTGCAACTAAATTTTTTCCCTTTGCAACTAGTGTGACATCATGTTAACATCAATTAAGTCACCTATGATTAACCTGTGACTGATCTACAATTAAATTGGTTTACATATATATATGGGTTGCATTTCTCATCTAAAAGTAACCATATAAAATCCCATTAGTCGCAAGCGATCTAATATTTAATCGCGATCAACATATGTTTATATACATCAATTATAATAATAATTTGATTTATGATTCACCTTAATATTCATAGTATTTTTATTGTAATTAATATATAATTATTATAAAATCATAATAATTATTTTATTTGTAGATTAATTATAATAGATACATAATTTATAATTCAGTTTAATCATTTTTAAAATTTTTTAATATTTTAAAATATTGCAACTATAATTGAATGAATTAATTTAGTTTTTATAATTGTAAGAATTACATTCCAATCTACTAGAATATTTAATTATGTACTTACAATATATAATTTGTATTCCATCATAAAATTTTGGAATAATTTTAATGCAAATTTAAAATAAGAATAATAAATTATTTTTCTTATTATTTATTTGTGCTTATATAAAATGACTATATAATATTACAACATTACATTTCACATTAATTAAAATAATAGTCCCCAATCATAAAAAAAAATTATTGTACTTACAACATCTATGTTTTACTCATAATAATAAAAATTGTATCATGATTGAGAAGTTATGTCCTATAGTTAAGATTTTTATTTCAGAATTTTACAATAATTTTAAAATAATGAACAAAGTTGTTGTAATTATTATATTTTAAAATAAAGATAAACTAAATAATTATATGTAATATTCATTATTTACTTCTTTATAGTAACTTGTTAATACATAAACATATAATTTTATATTAATAATAATGATTCTATAGTGGGATAAAATTATTAAAATGACTTAATTTACCTATAAATTATCATTACAATACTTGAATAATTATAACTAATTATTGTTATAACATAATTTTTCATATTATATAATTTATATTATTATAATAAATAAATAAATTACTGTAATTAATGTTACATTACTTTAAAATCATTATAAGTATTTCTGATAAGTATTAATTATACTAATTTTATAATTATTTCCAATTAGACATCAAATTTTTAAATTTATAATTTAAATCTGAATTAAAATTTTGGAAAAATATAATGTGGCTAAAATAATTATTGCAATGATTATAATTGCAAGAATTATTATATAGTAATGTTTTTTAGTTTAAAGATATGTAATTAATTATCTATGTTAAATATTTTATAGTAATATTACAGTAATCAAAAAATGTTAACTTATGTTCAGTAGATTATTATATCCATAATTATTAATTACCAATGGAAAAAAAATATTTTTTGATCAATAAATTTTTTTCCAATAATAAACCTAATTAATAGTAATTATAGTAATTCATATAATGTTACTTTTTAAATAAATAATTTGTGTAGAATTTATTTTCTAAGAGAATTTATTATTTTATTATTCTAAATTTGAAAATAAATAAATATTTTTAATATTTATTTTAAAGTATAATAATTACTATTTTACATTATTATATTATCTATAATTTGAATTTTTTTTTAAAAATAAAGAAATATTTTAAAATATTTAAGTTATTTATGTATCTATGAGTTATGTATTGACAAGTTGTCAATAGTTAGATAGGTAGTTAGTTAAATATTAAAAAGTTATTAGTTATGTAAATAGTTGATAATCAATACTTAATATTTGTAATGTATAGTTTATATTTTAAATATATGTTAAATTTAATCATTATTGATTAAATGATTATCTAATTATCTAGTGAACCATGTACTTGAATTGTTTAAAAATGTAAAAACTAAGAAAAAGGCATGAAGAAAATTTTGAAGTTGTAAGTTTGTGAGGAAATTGTAATTTCAAAACTTATCCCATATTGTTTGTTCTCCATTCTTAGTTTGAACATTATATAAACAAGGGGTGTGGTTATCCGATTTCATGTACGAAAATGTGTGCTGAGAGGATAAGCCATTCAAAATGCTTAACCCAAAACAAAATGAAAAATTATGCACAATTTTAAACTACCTACTTCCTTAACCTACTTATCTACTTAGCTAAATAGGTGCCTAATTTGACCTACCCACCTAGGTTGACCTATGTACTTACCTACCTATATGAGTAAGTATTTAGCCTAAGAAACTAAGACCTACCTACTTATATGAGTAAGTATTTAACCTAAGAAACTAAAACCTACCTACCTATTTTTTTACCTAAGTAAATAAGTAAATATTTAGCCTAAGTTTGTAGGCACCTACTTATGTACCTACCTAGGTACCTACCAAACATGTGAATTGAACGTTCCAAATTATTTCAAAATATTATTATTATTTATTTCAAATAATTAAGTATTGGGACACGTGACAACACATCATTCACCCTCAATAGTGACCAAAATAGTTGCATGTGACAATACATATATAATGGAATCAAAGGATGAACTTGTATTTGTTGATTTTTTTGTTCATCCAATACCTTTGTCATTTGCAACTAATATCACATGCAACTTGTCCAAGGCAACTAAGGGGATTTTAATTGCAAATGTTGTTTGCGATTAAAATTTAGTTGTAAAGACGAATTGAAAATAGGTGTTTTTCTTCTAGTGTTTGTTTGTGTTTATGCTTCTTAGATAAAGCTCATATTTGTGAATTGTCTATGGCTTTTTGGCCTAAGTAAATAACTTGTGAGGTTCTTGATTCTTTAAACAAATGTTCAACTATTAGATTGCACATTTGTGGGGTTTGCCATGTCAAGTTATTGAAACATCTCACAAGACAATTCATATAAGGTCACACATACCTACCAATGTACCTCCTTCCTACCAACCTACTTATGTACCTCCTACTCCTACCTACCCACTTACTTACTTACCTCCTACCACCCACCTGCTATCTCCTACATACATACTCAACCACTTATCTACCTACCTATTTCATTTTTATCTCTTATAAAGTACTTGCCAAGCTACCTTCAACCTACTTAGTAATTATTTAACCTTACTACTTATATACAAAAGTATTAATTTGAAGTAAATATGTGAAAGAAAAACCTTGACAAAAATTGTCACTAAATTTGTGCTCTAACAATGAAAAGATGGTGGGAGAATAACAAAAAGAAATGGATGATGTCTTTTAAATGTCATTTGCTAAAAAGGAAAATAATTTGCCTAAAATACTACACCAAAACATTGCATATTACACCCACAATTGAGTTTGTAGTCATAAGTGACATAGTTGATTACATGACTAGTTAAACAATATGTATAGCTCATTTATCCACTAGTTGTATTTTTGTCCTTAGTCAAAACTTCAAATCGTGACCATGATCGCAATCATATAAATCATATAATTATATTTTGATCATTCATCATTGCTCATTGGATTAACATATTCAAAACAACAAAGATATAATATATATCCATTTAATTTAACCATTCATCCCATGATACCTATTCATGTGACATGGCAACATGTCAAAACCTAGGCTAGGCGATTTAACCTACCTACTTAGGTCACCTAGGCTAAAAACATGGACTAGGTAAAAGCCTAGGTGGCATAGGTTAAACACTTTAATTTAGATTAACCACATACTTAGTTGAAAATATAGTAACTAGGTTGCAAGAATAAGGATTCAAACCCCAGCACCTTCGTATAAAGAGGCCAAGTCCTTACCATTGCACCAATTTTTTTAAAAAGTAACATAAAATGTAACCATATTTTAATAATCATCTTTTTCTAATATATTTAAATGACATACTCAACCTACCCTAGGGTACCTAGGGGCTTACCTAGGTGTTGCCAAAGTTACCTTGGAGGGTACCTAGGTTACTTTGGCTAATTAAGGGTTTAGTTAAGGTTACATAGGCTACCTACATCACAAACTTCATGGGTTAGGATTTGGCAATAAGAGTTGTGTGAAATTTCTTTTTCATAGGTTTGTATGGAATAGACATGAATGTAATTCATTTATTTGTATTGTTTGAACATCGATATCATGCACATTATTTAAAGATGAATGTCATATGCTATTCATATTGCTTAGACATGGATGTTGTATGTATATTTATGTTGTTTACACATGAAAGTTGTGCACATGACTTCCATGTTTAAATAGTGTGCAACATTCATGTTTAAATAATACAAACCTATGAAATAATAGACTTTGCACAAATTTAGAATGAACCCATGAAGCTTGTAAATTTGTGATATACGCTAACTAGGGGTTCCTTAAGGGTTATATGGGTTACCTATGTGTTACTTAGGGGTTCACTAAGGGCTATTGATGCTACTTATAGGCCTACATAAAGGTTGTTTTGTAACCAAAAGAGAGGGGTCCTACCTACACACAGAGTCATCGAACCCCTGGATCAATGACTGATCCTGACTTAACATCCTGATTGCAGATCCTATAAGCTCACCTTCACTTGGTCTGTCTACTGATTCCTGCATCCACACTCAACAAATCGAAAGCACACCACATACGGCAACATAACCAAGATCACAGGATTCCATCTTCTGCCTTCCTTCGTTCTCACACGCACAGATACCAGCCCAAAGAAAACATTCTCCTATTGCATTTACAGACTATTTACACTTCGAGAGCCCAAGCTCTCTTTCAGGACAAGTTCTGAAAAACCTCAGACCTTCCATTCTTAGCCCAATCTCAATCTCAATCTTTCTCTCTCCAAACTTCTGCAGCAAACGACTCGACTAGAACTACCAGGCGCATCGGAGAAAGTCAGTCATTCCGTCAAGCTTGCTCAGCTACAGACCTCACACTCCTTCCATGTCCATCAAGACTCTACCTTCCTATCCTCTACAGATCTGTCTATCCTTCTCCCACTGTTCTCCTAAAGCTCTCTCTAACTATCTGATCTCTTTCTTCTAACTCTACTCCCAAAAGCTGTCCGTCCTACTTCCTCTCCTCCTCTCTGCTAATCCTTCTTGCAGTCCCCAAAAAGATACACTCCACACCTCTAGAGCCACATAAAAAGCTCGCCCAAATCCGTAAGCTTCCCTTAGAAGCCTCACCATTCATCCCATCCAAACTGGCCTTCACACCGTTCGCCGTCACCGCCCGTCCTTCATCAATTCGGCACCATTAGCCTCCATGAATGCCAGCCACCATCTCCTACATACCAAACAACACACACACACAAGAACGAAGACATCCATGCACCCCATGCAATAGTAATGAGCGCCGAAAAAAAAAAGTGGCCGCCTCAAACAGACCTAGAACCCAAACACAGTTCAATGTTCACACTGAATCTGTCCACCTACTTTCGCATAACAGTTTAAACTACCTAGGGGTTATTTAAAGACTAATTAAATTATACTTGAGAACCTACCTAGGGGTTGCTTAAGTTACCTATGGTATTTAGAAGCATATCTAAGGGCTACCAAGGTTATTTAAGTGCCTACCTAAGGGTTGCCTAAACTACCTAATGAATTTTGATAAAAAGGCTTCCAACATAATTCTTATTGTTTTTCAAATGAAAGTAAATTTTTAACAATTTTTTTTAAGACACTTATGTTTGTTTTTTTTAAAAGTTGTCTAGATGTTTTTTGTGAAATCACATGAGTCAAACTTTTCAATTGTAATTGAAATGTTACAATCAACTCATATTCAATACATATAATTAAAATTTTCATCAAGTTTTCCAAATATTTAAATCATTTTAAAAGTATATTTGCACTTTGTAGTATATAGTTATAAATTTTACTTTTTCAAAAATATACTCTTTAATCATTTAATATTAATTGAAAAATGTAATTTCCTTTTATAATTGCATTATTTGGCAATTGAACTACCTTATTTTAAGTATAATTTATAAAAACATCTTTTAATATTGGCTTGGTGGAAGCTCAAAGTCGCACAATTTCGAAAAATAATATTCATAACAACATTTTTTGGCCATTGTGGTGTGTTTTCACCCTACCCCTAGAAACTACCTAAATGCTTCCTAGGTTATTAAAGGGTTGCTTAGGTTATGTAAAGTACCCAAGGGCCTATTCAGGGACTACTTTGGTTACCTAAAGGTTGTCTAAACTACTTAGGGGTTACATATATGAGTTACTTAAGCACCACATAAGTCTCCATAGGGGCTACATATGGGTTACATAAGCTACCTACAAACTATCTAGAGGTTATTTCATTCATATTTAAAGGCTACCTAAGTTACCATGGTCATTGGCCTATTTATGGCCTACCTATGTCTACCAATATATGGGTTTCCTAGGTTAAATAGGGGTTATTTAACCTATCTAGGGTTTGTAGACATTCCTAAAAGCTACCTAGGGGTACTTGGTCATATTTGGGGTCTATGCAATCTTACATAGGGGCTACATAAACTATGTATTATAAATATATATATATATATATATATATATATTGAATGAAAAATCTTGAATGTGTTTTCTTCTATTTGTGCATTATTTTTTTCTTTGTTTATTTACAAGTTTTTATGGTTATTGCCTTCCAAATGTTTCTTTTTTACTTTATTGACAAATATCGATTTCAAATTGTAAAATAAATAAAACTTTGGTTTGACCACCTTCAAAAATGTTGTTAGTTGTGTAGTAAATTCATGGTTACAAGTTAATGTCCAAAGGTGAAAATGTGGTAAATACAAACTACATGACTAGGTTTGGTCAATAATCATATTTTGCTATAGTCATGCATGTCAAGTTGTGGTGTAGTGAAATTAAGGTTGCTATTAAAAGGTAGTTAGCCCCTACCTTTGTGAAAGGAGAACACAATATCCAATAGTTGTTTTTTGACTTGCAAGGGTTTATGAAAAACATGTTGAAAACTAATCAATGAGAGGCTCATCAAACAAAAGTTTCCCCATAGTAACATGTATAAACATGAAGTAAATAAATTCAAGTTTCATGTCCAAAGCTTACACCTTGGGTGGGTGTAAAAAATTTAATAAAAGCAACACCCATCATTTTGGGCAAGTTTAAAAAAAACTATTCCCATTTTTTAAAAAAAATCATTGAAATCTTACCACAACCCAAAAAAATGTTACATTATACTATTATGTAAATATATGTTTAAAAATATCTTTCAAAATATGTCACCTTCAAATAATCTCCCCATAAATTGAAGTCCTTACAATGCTAAAGAAACACGTGTTACAATGTTGGTTTTGAATATTTTATCCTCATTACATTCATTCTAAATCATACCACATGCTTCCATACTATATCAACAACAATTTGTGTAAACAAATTGACCACTTTTCACATTGAAATTAAGTTGACCCAAAAATGTAAAACACAAGGTATTTGTTCCATTTATAATGACACGTTTAAATTTGTTTGCATTCTGGTGAACATTGTTTTTTTACAAAACCACAAACTTAAAGGAAAGAAAGTGATGAATTTGGGTAACCACATTTAGAAATGGACAAGGTGTTTGGTGACAAAGGCATCACCAAAATATATGAACCATTTTAATGACCAAGGAACATGTAGGGGCAAACATTCATACTCATGGACAACAAATGGATTAAATCAGTCATGAAACATGACACAACATTTGATAACATAACATAGCAATTGACGTTGAAAGGTCTCCTTGGAAGAGATGTGAACACCTTGAATGTTTAGGCTCTTAATGATTTTTCATATCATTGTCAGTTATGGGATCACCTAAAGAGGGTTTTATCATAGAAGCTTGAAGGGTTGTAAATGGTTTGTATGTGGAGACTTCAACATGGTGGAAGCCCAAGAAGACAAATCATTTGTGTGTGAATTTCGGTGAATTACCAAAATTAGAAAAAATGGTGTGGGAAGCATTGAAGGTAGTCATTAATATTGAAGAATGCGTGTACTCAATGGATAATTTGAAATCCTCGTGGGATAATGTATGAAAAAGGAGTAAACGTTGTTTAGGAAGGTTACATCATGCCTATTTAACTTCTACCAATAATGTGGGTGTTATTTTCAAAGCTCCAAAATATGTAATAATTTGGAAGGATGGTGTGAGATTTGATCATCATCCAAGGGTGTAGTCATGATAACATGTACCATAGCAAGTGTAACATTTGCTTGGTTTTTTCATGTTTTAAAGTCTTAATTTAATTTGATGTTGAAATTGTAATTTTTTTTAATATATTTGTATTTTTCATATATCATGGGAACATTTGAATTTTTGAAATTCCAATGAGTAAAAAATTAACAAAATCACTTATTAAACATTGTAACATTTTAAACATAAACCTTAATAAAATAGTATGAAGATTTTTTTTTTAAAATTAAAGGTTTTTTCGAAGACTTTTTCAAGAACATTCCAAGAATATTTTTAAAATATTTCCCACAAAGTAGTCACAAAAGTAGTAAAAAAGAAAGTAGGTGTGGTTCATGTTATCATGTTTGCACCCCCAATCTTCATTGACGTGAAAGTGTGTAACCAATTGCAAACGAAGTCTTACTGGAATATGAACACACAATTTTTTGATTAGGTGGAAAAACAAATTATGTACATTCAAAGAGGCAAAACTAAAGTGACATCCTTTTTTGCCAAGATTGTAAGGAAATTAAATTCTATAGCAAATTTGTAAGAGAAAGTTTATCAAGTTTAAGATGTCAAAAGTGAAAATTAAACAAGATAGAAACCAAGCCTAGGAAAAGTTTTAAGAGAATGTGTAGAATGTTTGTTTGTAATAACTTATAAAAAACCTAAGAGAAAAAATGAAATTGATGGAAGACATAAAGGCTAAGCGCATAGAAGTTCAATCCAAAATCAAATGGATGGCAAAGGGGGCCCAACCATGCAATAAGGAGTTGGACACATGCCCCCTTGGACCATTGTTTTTTCATGGTTTTTTGAAGAATATATATATATTCTAAATACGTCTTTAAAAAAACATTAAAAATCCTTAAAGTTTATTGAGACTATTATGTTAAGGTGTATACTAACAACTATTTCAAAATTTGTTATTAAAAATATTTTCAAATTGTGCTTTTAGTGTCAAAACTACTTTAAAACAATGGTTACAAGTCCTTAAAAGTGTAAATTGTGGTTTTTTTACTCCTTGGATTGATTCCAATTTTTTTATGATATGTACATAATGTATTTACAATAAATTTTTTAAAAAATTTATATTTATAGTTTTATAATTTTCTTTACAATTCAAAATTCAAAAAATTAAGTAGTGGTTACGATTGGTAATGGTACATGTTAGTATGACTACACCCAAGGGCAATTGGTGCAATTTTTGTTTTAATACTTGATAATGGGAGAGAAAAACATACATGTGCAAACATTATTTTTCTTAAAACAAAAAAAAATAGAAACGTTGAAACCTTTGATGATCTTGAAGAACCTCGAGTTACACCTTTTACAAGGACCTATATGAAGGAACCATTGATTCAAATAGAAATTATGAAATTAAGAAATAGGCTAATGGGTTCTTTGCTAGTTGTGAAGTTCATAGGATATGAACCAAATTTTGTTAGCACTTTTCACTATGGAGGAGCTATTCTAGACTATTAATGTCATGGCTAAATAACAAGTTCATAAATTGAATGATAATGTAGTGGAATTTTATGTGCATTTTTAAAACATCATTCAAGTAAACTTTTATGATGATTGTAGATTCAATAATAAAATAAAAAGATTCCTTGAGGGAGTTACCTAGGGCTTCATAATTCGTTTTTTAAGCTTATGGGTGATAAAAAATGTTTGAAAATTAATGTCCCATCTTATTATTAAAAATGGTTTACAATTTTTTTGTGAAGGCCCTCTAATTATGCTTACAACTAGTCTTCATGACCAAATTTGTTTTCCTCCTTAACTATATTCTAGACAATGTGTTTTAAAACCTAGGAAACAATAGACTAGGCTTTGTGATTTATACAAGACATGACCTTCTTAAAGTTGGTTTTTTTAAAGGCATATGACAAAGTATCTTGGGAATTTTTGTTCTTAACTATGGATAAGTTAAGGACAAAAGATTTTGTAGACATGGTTAGACAACTTTTTCATGATGCATAATTTGCCATTTACCTCAACAACAAAATCATGTGCCCACATTCAAAATAAAGAAGGGAGTCAAAACATGGTTTTCCCTTTGCCCTTTACCTTTTTTTCATAGTGGGAAGTCCTAAATATCATGGTCAAACAAGCTATGCATGTTGAAGATATTAGGGGATTATGATGCCCAAAAGAAAGAAAGAATAAATCATGACATGAACGATGAATTTTTTTTAAAAAAGCCCAAAACATTACTAATTGGGGTGTTTCTTAAACTAGAATCACTTTTCTTCCTTGAAGTAATCACTAGCTTTACCTAGTTGAAAAACACTACCTAATAAACTTGTGAATTTGATGATAACAAAGAGGATTGAAATATATGCAATCAATTTGTATAGTTTGATTTGTCTCTTTAGATCCCTTCCCCCTTGCTTTTCCCCCTTTCTCTTCTCATCTTCATGGTATACACTAAAACTTTTAATTATGGGTAAAGTTTAAGTTTTGGGCTTTTTTGAGTGGAAATAATTATTTTGATTTTGTTTTTTCCCATACCCACTGGGTGTCATGGGAATTTTTTTTAAAAAAAACTATTTCATTTGTAGTCTTTTTATTTTTTAAAAAGCCATGTCAAATAACTAAGGAAAAAGTGTGTGGGATAACATGCCCTTCAATTATATTACAAAAGTTTAAGTAAGCCTTTATTGGTGTTGGATGGTTAACCAAGTGTGAAAGGTTAGAACTATTGATTTTATATCCATGTTAATAACAACCAAATCAAAATTAGGTCTAATTTTTTAAACTAATTCCAAACCAAAATCAACATTTGTATATTTGAAAAATTGGACCCAAAATTGGATTTCTGATTACATTTAGGTGTGAACTAAAACTAAGATTTTTGAAAATATATATTGGGAAAAAAAGATTAGAACTGGTGGATGATCTAGGGGTTACAAAAAGTTAACAATTAATTCTAATCTAAATTACCTAGAATGAAACATGGTCTGATTTTTAGAACCAAAATCAGTATTTATTGTTTTGAAAATTTGGACTTATAACCAAATACCTAGATTATAGTTATGTGTGGAACTAAAATTAGTCAATTTATTTTTAAAATTTGGAATTAGAGATTCTTCAAAAAGGTGAAAAACCATGCAACACTGGTCTTTACATGTTAAAATACAAGCTTGCCTTTAAAACAAATTTAAACATAATTTGCATAACATGCATTCCATTGTATGGAGGTGATGGGCAACCTTTTTCTTTGGGGCAAAACATCACCAAAAGGTGACAAATGTGAAGGCCTTGTGATAGCCCTATTATAAAATTGAAGTTAAAAATAAGTCCTAATCCACATACTCCCAAGTGGGTGCATCACCACCTTTTAGAAACCATGAAACCATTTTATTGCCATTTTTTCTATTCTTGTTGTTGTTTAATCACCTTCATCCATGTCCATTTCATAGGAGCATTTTGCCATCATGTTATGTAGTGATAGGCTTTGTCACCAATATTATAACAACAATAGATTAGACATCGCCAACATCTTGCAACACTAACACAACTACAATTCCCCAATTGCCATTTTTTTACAATGACATTTTATAGGTAATGAGATCCATATACATGGTGATGGTAGTTAATTTAATAAAACTAATTATTGTAATGATTATTTTAATGATTTTGTTTCAAAAAAAGGTTGGTCTCATGGATTTGAGAATTATGGTTGGATTGGATTTGGAGCAAATTGGGATTTGGAAATTGTGAATTAACTTGGGAGAGATTTGGCGTACAAATTGGTCTAGAATCCAAACTCTGGAATAATGATTAAGAAGGGATTTGATTGTTGTGGGCTATGGGCACTAAATAACCATTCTAACAACTGCTTGCAAGTTACAACAATCAATGAAATGTTATTTCGTGAAACAAGGTTCAAAATTCTATCAAATTCCAAAAGGCTATCACTTTCAATCACTAGACTTGTAGGTACGGCTTTGGTGACCAATTTTTAAAATTTTCAAGTTCATGTTTTTTCTTCCAAGTTCTACATTTGAAGCTTACTACTTTAAATCTTACAAATCAAGCTTTTGGACTCAAGATTTGGAACTTGGAACACATTAAAGTATGAATGGTCATTTGATTTTCAAAGGCTATGGTTCAAGTCTCAAGCTTCATTGTGGAGGATTATCACATTGTAGTATTTCATTACTTAGGTTCTTGAAACCTTCATTCATCATTTGATTTTCAACTAGATATTTGAAAATACCATGTTCATGACACCATCTTCTTCAATATTTGAGGTTTATAGTTCCTTCCATCTTTTGGTTTGATTTATTTTCCCATCTTTGATTTTCAATGTATGAACAATTAGGGTTTAGTTAAGGTTTAGGTTTCCAAATTCAAAACATTTCGGAAATTTGCTTACATGATCTAATTTTTTAACTTTTTGAAATTCTAATTTTTTTGCAAATTTTTCGTATTTTTAAGGTTTGGAGCTTGTTTTTGAACGTTTTAAATATTCTCAATTCTATAAGCATTCTGGAATCAAAAGTTTGCTATCAATTTTGTTGAATTGTTGCACTAGTAAACACCATGGCCCTTCTCCATATTCCCAAAAACTTCAAATGAAAGCTTCTTTACCTTTTGTTGCTTCAAAACAGAGTTGGATCATCATTTTCGTCACCATTATTTGATAACAACCCACCCATTATCTTGTTTGCTTCATTTGTTAAAGATCTACATAAGTAGAATTTTAAGAAAAAAAAATTATGAAGGCTCCAAAACATTTTAGCATCCTTTGGTTAAATTTGTTGTTGATAATAAGGGGGAAGTTCATCAGGTTAAGGTTTAAACGTGCATATCATGCTAGCCACTAGAAATGCAAAGTTTCCATGTTTGGTTTTGATGCAAGTTCTTATTACATGAACAATTTTTTTGTGCATTCCAAGAATGAAAGGTAATACATTATAGGTCAAAGATCTTCTAGGTGAAAACATGTTAAAATATACAATTAAATGTCCTTGATTTATAATCTAAAGTAAAAAAAAACAATTCTTAACAAAAACACAATTTAAAACTCATTTTGAAACCATGGTGCTTTCCATTGGGTTTATATTAAATTTAATACAAAATTTGAAAAACTTTGGAATCATAAAAGTAGGGTACAATTACTTTTGAATTTGACTAGTCAATATAATGTTCAAAAATACTTTTTCATTAGAAAATTGAATGGAATGGATTTATGTGAAGTTATAACATAAAGATCATTGCATATTCAAAGGAAGGAAATAAATAAAATTTACTCTCCCTTTGGTAGAATACATTTTACACATACTTGAAACAAATGTTACATGAAAAAAATAGGTTTCAAAAGCTACTTACATTTGAAAAAGTCTACTTGAAACCTATTTTTACAATGTAAAATTTAGAAAGTAATTCATAGTAGTGAAGAAATATCTTGTTTTTTATCATTTAAGTAAAAATATTAAATGTATAATAATTTTATGATGGGTTTTGGTTAGCTTGACAAGTAGACTACCAAGGTAATTAAATTTTATACTTTACCATGCTTTCACCCTTTTGTCTTCGACCTACTTTAATGTGATATTTCCTCTGAGCACAAATGAAAGTATGGCAAATGTGCTACTCTTTATCACATCCTTACTCACAGCCCTCTAATGACTAATTTTGAAGGCGTCAAAATCTTATTCTAAATGCTCATTAAAATGAAAAACGTTCAAAGGAAACATTGGAGTGATCCATCTAGTTGGGGCATGGCAAAGGTCATGCATAATGTGTTACTAGATGCTACCAAAGTTGCATTTGCATATGTTGCTTACATTAACATTTATGTTGATGAAGTCATGACAATTGCAAATACTCAATGTTTTTCCATTCATTTGTATGTTGTTCAAGCTTGGAAGAGGATTCCAACCTTTGTGTTGAAACAATTGGGGTCCTTGCCACTTCTAATAACATATTTGTTATAATGTTTGATGCTTGTTTGGATTTTGGTGGCCTAGGACTAGAGGAATTGGGAACTAAATTTGTTAGCATGCATTATGATGGGAGTAATATACTTTAAGGCGATCGAATTATTGTGACACTATAATTCAAAGAAAAGATTGTTCATTTTTTCATCAAAGTCCATTATTATTTTGTTCATAAGACAAATTTGGCAATGGTCACTTTTTTAAAGCTTGATATAGTGCATCGATTAAAAAATATTTTGCAAACATTATATGCTTTCTTTGCTCATTGTCCAAAAAACTTATTGGAATTTCATAAACTTGCTTAGTTGATTAGCATTAAAGGGAACAAATTTCTCAAGAATGTGAAAACCCATGGGATTTATTTGTTTTCGCAGAATATTGGTTTTTAATTGTTGAAATGTATGTAGAGAAACCTAAAAGTGATGCAGCCTTAAAGAATTTGAATTTTTTGTGTGATGTTCAGTTCATTCTCGGGCTTCCATGTATCCTTCTGATGCTTGAATGTGTGCATGCATTGATCAAAATTGCACAAAACAAGGATGTGTTCATGTGTGATTTTGTGGAGTTTGTCAAACTAACCCAACATGAGTTATATTGGTTCTATTGTGATTTTTATGTCAAGTATGAAGATTTGGCATTTGATGAATTTATTTCAATCCAAGCTTTAACCAATATACCCTTCCTTTGAGCTAGTTTTAAAAATTTGAATGGTGGAAAGGATGTTGTATACCTTGTGTTTTCATTTGTTGACCATAAGTACCGTATTTACCAATCATATGTTGATGGTGGTGGAGAAAAACAACTCGCCACCAAAGATTTTTTTAACCAAGACATAAACAAAGTAAAAGATGAATGCAAAGGTGTAGCTCGAGGCCTTATTTCAGAGCTTGAATGTCACTTCCCACAACATGAAGTGATGACAACCTTGAATGTGATATATCACCAATTCTTAGCTACAAATGGACTAGAAGGAGAGGATAATTTCCACATTCATTTGAATGTGTTGAAAGCCACATTTGGTCTACCTTGCAAGGTGGGTGAAAATGGGGAAATTTTGCCTCCTTTGCTTTCAAGTCAAATCCTTGATGTGTAGACCTCTTTTTCAAGGTCACCATCTTGCATAATGCAAAGGCAATTCAACCTTGTTATGCAATTTTGGCACAAGTTTTTTACATTTTCTAGCTTCAACCATTAGTTGTTAGAATACATTAAGTTGGCCGAGATTGTTGTTGTCCAAGTGCTTGCTCTTGTTGAGATGAATGTACATTTAACATTGTAAGTTTCATCAAGAATAGATTACAAAATCAACTTAACACACACTTGGATCTATGCATTAGATTTTATAACCAATGTTTTTTTACTATGTTGAAATTCCATATGAATAAGCCATTGCCAAGTGGGTTGGCAAAATATATTATTGTAGAGATGTGTAAGTCATATCATCAATGTTCTTGGAGCTTTGCAAAATGCACATCTAGGTTCCAAACCAATTTTGGATGTTTTGGGTGTCATGATTTTGATGTTACGATTCGTGAATCACTATTGTTCATATATGAACTGCCGTATTTTAGTTTTTCAGCACTTGCATATCATTTGCGCTATG
Organism: Sphagnum contortum; assembly: GCA_963920785.1. Lineage (NCBI taxonomy): Eukaryota > Viridiplantae > Streptophyta > Sphagnopsida > Sphagnales > Sphagnaceae > Sphagnum > Sphagnum contortum. Next base: position 2,150,624 of record OY987290.1, on the reverse strand, counting down.
GGATGGTTTCAAAGATTGAACGAATGATATTAGTTTATCACAAGTTTGTTGTTGATGTACTCAACTTACAAGATTTAAAAAGTAAAAGTGGCTTTAGGTCAAGTGATAACTCCCCCTGTTTTTTTTTTTTTTGGTTCTATTGTCTTTCAAGCTTTTTTGCAATTCCATGCCACATGGTCTTGAAATGATGAATTAATCTCAAATTGGTCTTCTATAGATGGATTTCGATTCATTGAAGGAAATATCATTTAGAGTCTCCAATGTTATTTTATTTTTGCAAATGGTCTTCATTGAGGTTTTGGTTCTATCCATGGCATTTTCATGGAATATTTTGTTGTCCATGCCACATGGCAAATTCAAATGATGAATGTTGTAATATTTGTTTTCTAATTTGTCTTAGGTGTAAGAAGAGCTTAAGCTCCAATGAGCAACAGCTTTATGGGGGTTGGGGTTCAAATCCCCTTCAAGCTACTTGAGATATAATTTGAGTGTCCACTAATCATCGTGAACGTTGGTTTTATGAATGTTGATTTTACAGGTGTATCCTACTCTGATTCACTAAATTTCAGAAATTCACATAATCTAATGTTGCTGATTTGTCCTTGGATTAAAATTTTATTTGTAAGCTCTTTTCAAATTTTAATGCTTCTAAGCTGATTAGTTTTTACAAACACAACCCATTGGGGCTCTTAGCGGATGTAGCCAAATGTAATCCCTTGACAACACACATGCAGTCAATCACAAGTATTCTAATTATAGGTTACTCTGTAGATATATCCGGATGCCATCTCGCCATCTGGCCACACATTAGAATAAATAGTTGGCCAAGTCACACACGTATTTAGCCATCTATGCTATTTGAGGCCTTAGTTGTGTAGCCACATTATAATTGGAAAAAAAAAATGCTGGTGATGGGGCTGCTGTCTCCTCCGCCTATGGGGTTCTCACACATCAGATGGCGGTGTCCAGAATTTGCCCACCCATCTGATGACAGCGTAAGAGCATCTCCAGTGGTGATCCGTATATGATCTTGCACAGTAAAATTGGATGAAGAAAAGTCAAAACATGCTGGTTTGGATCAAGAACGTGGTTTTGGCTCAGCATAATTGTACAGTTTACGGTGGCTAGAGGCCCAGCAACCCTGCAGAGAATCGTGTAATAAAGATTATCTGACTTCTGGTCAGTGTACCTGATTGGTCCATCATAATGATTGGTCTAGGTGGTCTGCTAGGAGTAGTCCCCACCTATTTCCTGTCCCAGTTTTAGTTTTATGGGTGGGGTTGCCAAACAAAACGTAAATATCTAAACTTGGATGTGAAAAATAATCTTGCAGGCAACCACTGGAGATGCTCCAAGGGACTGCAGAGCTGGGGTTGGGGGAAGGCTGCAGAGCTGATCGGAGTGATTGTTAAGGCACCTCACATCACCAACACTCATTGGACCTCGAGTCCGATTCCCATTGGGTGGAGGCAAAATAATTGAATAAAACCCCACGGGACCTTTGTATTCAGCAGATCTTATTCCATCTGTCCACCAAGAAGGAACTACATACCGGTAGTGTTGTCCATCCATGCTTGAACTAGGGTTTACATGTCTGGCTGTATTTATCAAACACGTTTGAATTTTGTGGAAAAGTGCATAAGGAATGTTTGCAAAAACTAAGGCAACAACACATGTCGCCAGTGTTGGCTGTCACTATTGTTGGCCTCAACTAATAGCCCTTCCTAAAAACGCCCTACCTATAGTGCCCCTGGTTTAGGCTAAGGCTAAAAATGGTAAAGAAGAGATGTAGACATAGAAATTCTTGGCAGCAGACTAATTGAAGTGTTGGATTTCTTCGTTCCCTATACGTTTCCTCTGGTTCTCAAAATGTTCCTCAAGTTCCCAATGTGTTCCCAATAGCACCTCACTTTAACCATATCCTCTGCCTTAAGTTTTACTTGTGTAACCTATGTAACCAACTTAAAAGGCGGAGATTACTATATATCTCTTTGGGGACTGATTAAATTTTTTTTTTGGTGATGGGCCAATCAATGATGCCCATTGCAAAATTTAAAAAAAAAATAGAACTTTGGTAGGTGTGAGTCACACTACTAGAGATGATGACCTGTTTCATTTGATCTGAGTCCTACCCAACATAGATGCGGCCCATGGTGGTGGGACATTTTTTTCTTTTGGTGATGAATTTTCACCATCCTATAACTGCAATTTTTAAAAAAAAATTGGTCAAAGATGCTTGAAAGTTTTTACTGAAAAATTGCAAAAAATTGAGATTTTTTTTGGTTTTTCAAGATATGTCATTACTTTCTTGCTGTTTGGAGATAATTTTAAAAAATCTGTCCCCAATAGTATTTTTTATTCACATTCGAATTTGGCATGCGAGCCACCTACTTGTACTTCCGAAAATTGAAAATAAAGAAAATAGAAAAAAAAGACTGATCAGGATGAATAAAATAACAAGGTTGAGTACGTTGGTGAGGGCAACAGCTTATTGGCCTTTGTGAGGTCCTCGAAAGCCTGAAACTCGTTTAGTTTAGGGTTCCCACGCCTCACCCACCCACTAGGAAAAAAAGGAGGCCCCTTCACTCCATGATGCGACTTCTCATTGGTTGAATGGAAATTCTACTCCTAAATTTGGCTACCACTATTTTTGGCCTGGACTAATAGCCCTTCCTAAGAACACCCTACCTATATTATATTAGCTAATAATCTGGTCAGAGATATTATCAATTCTTTCTGACAGGTGTAAAAGAGACGCTAGCAACAGGTCTCATAGATATTCCTCTAAAACCATCATGATGTAAAAAAGCTTGGATGCCTAGTTACAAATAACATTTTCACAATTGCTAGAAACAAACTACATGAACTGTCCAGTGAGTTCATCAACTGTTGCTATTCAGATACCTTTCAAGTTATCATGCCATTTGACCATGATGCCTTATGGCTCTTGCATAGTTAACAAGCTGTTAAACCTTACCCAGTGTGGTCAGATTCAATGAAAATTAATTAAAATTCGAGATGTTGAAAACTTTCATAAATTTGGAGAGAAAATTGTTGAAAATGTAAAAGATTGTCTAATTTGATGATTTTTTTCAAATTGGCAATTGTGAAACAGAATAATTTGTTGTATCCACATGTTTTCGAGTGAGAGTTCACAACAAACTTGTAATCAAATGAACTTTCAAAACTGATGACATAAAATTAACTTGACAAGAAAATACATAATATGAAACTCCCAAAAAAAAAATCCTTTAAATAACAAAAAAATGAAAATAACACATTTGACCATTAATGGTGTAATTTTATTATTTAAAAAAAGCTCTTCAAAGTTCTAGTCTTCAAACATTCTCTTTCAACACATGCCATGGGCATCACTCAAAAACAATTTATTTATTTTTGAACTTTTTTTGAAAAGTTTCTTTAACTTCTAGCCTTCAACTTCCTTTTAACACATGTCATGTCATCACCCAAAAAATATTTACAAATTTTTGAACTCTCTTTGAAAAGTTAAGTCGCAATCTTTGAGAGATGCTAAATACATCCCCATCAAAGTTTGTTTTACAAATTACATAGGCGACACTACGATGCTTATATGATTGTTACGTGCAATTGATTATTGTAATAATAATAATAATAATAATAATAAACATTGTTGTGTTAAGAGCTGAAAATTGAGCTAGTGATGGATATTTCCAGTGATTTCCTTATAATCCTTAGTTCAAGTCTTAATGAGGTGAAAATAAAATATTTAAAACATTATTAAATGATCCCTGAAATAAGTTTTGAGAGGGTTGGGGGCAAATTGCACATAATGATGTAAACCACATTTCCCCAAAAATAGGCCTCCTTTATACGGTGAACAAAGCTCAATGGGGTGTTTAATGTTTCCCTAATTTTCAACATTCTTTTTTAACACATGTCATCACCAAAAAAGTGTTTACTTTTTGAAATTGACCTTTGTATAAGTTGTCCAAATATTAGGATTTACATGTGTTGAAAATTAAAACAAATTACTTGAGGTGTAAAAAGCTTCCTTGTTCTAAAATTGTTACAATTTGACACCTGACTATCGAATTTGAGCATAGGGTAAGGTTTAGGTGCCTCTCTTATTTTCCCCTCTTCTTCTATACATTAGATGAGTTGCTTCCCAATTTTATTATTAATTTTTCAATGATCCATTTCAGTTGGCCCATCATCCAAAAAAAGAAAAAAAAATCAAAACTTGGGAGGCTCCCGAAAATAATACTATGTGAGGATGGAGTGCCTCCCATTTGGCTCATCTACATAAGTGAGAAGGAGAGACCTTTGGGCAAAGGAAATGTGATAAAGTGAGTTGCTATTGGGAACACCCTCAGGAACACATTGGGAACTTGGGAAACATAATTGAAAACATATGAAAACAGACTGAGAACATGATTGGAACACAATAATAATAAAAATTCATCCTCAACCTACCCCCCCCTCCCCCAGGAGAAAAGATGAACCCTCTTGGGTGCATATTCAATAATCTCATTGGCGGCATGCATATTCTATTCTTAGACATGGTTGCCACCATTTTTTTGGCCTCAGCTAATATGCCTTCTACAAAGCACACCATATGTATTTAATTGTCTGCTCAATTCTCATGCTGAATCTGTGCCATGGGTGCTGATTTTGTGCCCAGGTTATCGTGAAATTTTCATGCCTTCTATAATACGGTAGAATCGGTCACAATAGCTGATTCTGTCATTTAATGCGTACCTCAATCCAGATATAAAACTCACCTCACCTATCCTATTTTGCCATCTACTACAGACCAGCTCCACAGGGCACGGGCAGTGACTGGTAAATGTTGAACTTTATAGCATTGTATTGGCTCCAAGGCTGGAAAAAGGATACCATTTGCAACCCTTGGGGCCAATGTTCCAAGCATTTCTGGTAAAACCCAAGGCCAAGGGTGAACCCTTCCCTTAATTCAAGATCAAAGTTACATCTATATCACTTATAAATGTATGTATGAAGTAAATGTTGAAGATAAACCATTTTCAAGGAAATAGTTTAACTTAGTTTTTGTTAATTGGATTCTCTGAATATGATTCATTAATCCTATCTGAGCTCAAAATTATGGCGAGAAACCAACCGTAATAGAAAATGGCATTGGGGTTTTTCACAAAAACAATTTCTGGGATTGGCAACAGAAGACTTGAGGTTAGGGTGTCCAACCATTTAAACCAGTGTTGGGCGGGTATCATAAATTTAGGATACCCGTTAGATCCGGTTTTCACAAAGTATGATACCCATTGGATACGGTTTTCCCTAAAGCAATTTCTAAAAATTTTGACACTAGGTAACGATATCAACATTTGTTTAAAAAAAATTAAACCGGTTCTCGCAATGCCAGTTTTCAGAAATCTGAGTACAGTCGGTTCTCCTTTGTTGGTTCTCACAAACTGGGTATTACTTTTTTTTAATTAGAAATCAAATTAAGAGATTAAAGTTTTTGAAAAATAATTATTGATTTGATTTTTTTAAAACAATGAAAAAATTATAAGCAATGTTCATTTTTAAAAAAAAACCATCAATTTATTTATTGAATTTTTACATTTCAAGAATTTCATCCTTTTCAAACTCTTTTAATTCTCTTATAAGATCATATCCCTTTCAAGGGATTCTAATAAATTAAATGGAGATTTACATCCTATTCTAGGATCATTAGGCCAATTTTTGTTGAAAAAACTCAACCTTTCTAAATTTTCTGTTTGCTAACATTTCTCAAGATTGGTAAGAATTCTAGCCAAAGAAGATATGCTTTCTATTTATATTTGCGATCCAACAATCTCCAAAATGACATTTTGCCAATGCAAGAAAAACATATAATTCATTTATCTTCTCCACTAAACTTGACAATATGTCCTATGAAAACTACCTTTTGGAAAGGAAGTTCAATTTTGGACAAGACAAAAAATTAAACGTTTGAACTACATACTCTCCACAAACTAGATAGGTTAATTATTCTTGACAATTAATAGACCAAGGTCCTCTATAAATTCTTTCTATGGCACATACTCTTTTTTGAAAGTATCTTTGATAAAAATAATAATTTAGAGATTGACCTTTAGATGGATTTGCTATTTTATTTGATCACTGTTTTTCATCAATATTTTTTAGCAAACTATGCACTTCTTCAAACATTTGTGCAATAACAAAATGATCTACATTCACATTTTTGTAAGAAAAGCTATTCCATTGGTTTTGTAATAAGAAATCACTCTTTTCCTTGCTTGAGTTCTTGAATTTATTCCAATTACTAAATTTTGATAATAGAATATATAATGCATTATTTGTGTGTTTATCAAACCAACTTTTGCATTGTCATTTACACAAAAAAAATTTAACATAAAGAAATTCTACCATGTGGTTTCCAAATTTTTGTTTGAACATGCAAAATTTTCAAGTTTGCCTTCATTATTCTTCATTGCCATGTTTTGGATTCCCACTTGTTCTATTTGGATGCTTGGATTTTCCTTAGACCTATCTTCCAAAACTATATCATTCATAAATATTTCAATTGTTTCATTTTTCCACTTATCACATTCTCATTTGTAGAGAATTGTTCCATTGGCAGTTTTCACAAGATTATGTCCAAAGATAATGCAAAAAAAAAAACTATTCTTCAACAAACTATTCAAAAATTCTAATAATAAATTTAATCAAAAGAGAGAAAAAAAGGAAAGCAAAAGAAAATGCATTTACAAGCAAATAGGTCTAAAGGTTTAGAAAAGACATTTACAAACAATGGGGTTGAAAGTTTAGAAAAATTATCACTTTTCTCTCTCATCTTTCATGAAAAAATTCATCATGAAAAAATAAGTTTAAGGGTTTTAGATTTAAATCGAAGGTTCGAATTTTAATCTTACACACAAACAAAATACAAAGCAAAGAAAAAAAAAACTCAAGAAATTTGAGGAAAAAAAAAAACCTTTGTTGTTGGATGAAGCTTGTTGGTATTGCTCCAAGCTCCTCCATTTGCACAAGAGAGTGAGGAGCGAGTACCAATTGACAAGGTAGAGCAACAAGGTGCGACAATGAGTAACAAGTTAGTGAAACAACAATGGGGTGGAGGCCAGGAGGTACTTGAAAAAGGTGAGTAGCAAGGCACGATGGTAAGGCAACAAGGCCTAACAACTAGCTAGGCAGAGCAACAAGGTGCAATGGCAAGGCAGCGATGCGTTATGGCAGGGTAACAACAACAGGGTCTGAAGGTGTGATGGCAAGGCAGTGACATGCAATAGTAGGGTAACCACCTGCAATTGCAGGACAACAATAATAGGGCAGCAAGGTGCGAGAGTGAGGAAGGTGCAAAAGCAACAAGGTACTAGAAGGCGCGAAAGTAGCAAGGCAATGAAAGCAAAAAACAAAAATGCTAAATAAAAAAAGAAAATGTGATGAGAAAGGAAGAAAAGAGACAACACCCTTTTAACCAGATTTTTAGGGTTTGCTGGAAAGAGCCATTGCAATGTGACGACTCCAACGTAACCCTAAGTTTTCATGGTAGTTAAACCCCGAGACCCAAATGCGAGTAAAGGGTTAGACCTTACCCAGTTCTCAAGTTTTGTTTTTTATTTTTAAAAATCTGGTCTCACATCTAGTTCTCACTTGTGTGAGAACAGGTAGCCCAGTTTTAATTCAGGACATCACTCAAGGTGATACCCTGAACATATCAAACTGGGATGCTTGGGTGATGCCCAAGGGTGTTTGTGATACCCGCCCAACACTGATTTAAACCTTAAAATATTTTTACAGACTCACTGGACTTTTTAGTAGGCAACTATAAAACTTGAGTTTGCACTCCATACATCTTGCCACAAATTTCATTCAGCATCAAATTTGTCATCCACTTGGGTATTTCTTAACCTTCAATTTTATGTTTTACTGCAAATGAAAACTATAAGTCCACCCCCCCAAAACAAATAGTCTCTAGGGTAAGGCAAAACGAGCATGTGGCGCAACACTTGTTTCATCATAACTTTTGACATTTGCAATATGCAAAATGACACATGCTTTCGCAATTGGTAACATAGAGTAATTTCAAGGGTCTCTCAACACTATGTCAAAAGATGCAAGCATCCTTGATTTTAAGGTGATTAGTCCTTGTGTTGACATCACCTCTTGACTTTCACCCCTTGGACAATGTGGTGATCATCGGAAAAAAAAATGTAGTCAAATTTGGCTAGATCTACAAATGAATATAGGAAAAAAAAAACAAAATCCTTCTATATTCTGGCTACCTACTGGAACTTATCATAAAAATCTGACAATTTGGAAATTTTTCTCTTTGAATTCTGATGAATTAGGGCCATCTTTCTCATGGAAAAAAAAATCCTTTGTATAAGTTGAAGTCTTATTTATCAGGTCAAAATTTGGCAAAATTTTGCCAACAAGACCATTCTCTCATTTTCATTTCTAATTCTGTACTCACGTGCTCATGCTACTAATCTGATCAGAAGTGAACTTGAAGCCCCTTGAGCAACCCCTTGCCTGTATAAGCTCAATCTCGCTTTGCTGTCTCATGATCCTTGCTTGATTTTGGCTGAAACTTTTATCAAAGATTTAAATGTGTAAACTTCTATAGGAAGCATTGCATTTAAAAATGTGTAAAACTTTTAATCCAAGGATTGCATTTGCAATTATATTCATAGGTGGGTAAATTCGACAAGATTTGTACCTAAGGATGCAAATGGAGAAAAAGTAGTTAATTGAAAGGGCTTTAGCTCTTAGGGGTTAAGTTAACCATGCTTGTCTTTGGTTGGAAAACTAAGGGCTTTTACACCCCAAAAAAAAAAAAGCATGCTGAAATTTGATAAAGACCTATAAATATTTGCTGCTACTATTTTTGGCCTGGACTAATGGCCTTTCTTAAGAACACCCTACCTATTCATGTTCCCCAGCCTTGACATCCTCCTCTATTGCAAGACAATTTGATAGGTTTACATTATCTAAAAACATCTACCAAGTATTGTAAATTTAGATTCCAAATTATATTCAGAGATGTAGCCCACATCTACCAAGTTTTGTAAATTTATATTCCAAATTAAATTCAGAGATGTAGTCCACTGAATCAATAGTTGCTAGTTGCTACCTAACAATGCATGCTTAACCGCCCTCCCCCAAAAAGGACAATTACCTACTGGATGTGGCCACAATAATTAGTAATAAGAAGACGACAAAAAATGTGGCATGTAAATAACTTAAGTGGCAAGCTATTTACTGCGCTGCATGAGATAGCAGGGGTGTGCCATGTAGCCTGGTTGGCCTATTAGTTATGGCCACCTTATTTAGAAGGGCAAACTTAAATTCTCCTTCTACATAGTAAACATTGCAACTATACCTAATTTGTTTCTTTTTTTTCCTGCAAAACGGTTTTAATATTATTATTACTACTACTACTTGTTATTACAAGTGTAATGCACTGGCCCCAAGGGCAAAAGTTTCCAAATTGAGAAAAATCCAACCTTACCCCCCTCCCTCTCTGCCCCTATTTTTTTTTTTTTGCTCTCTTTATGTTTGCAATGGTTTTTCATGTCAAGTCTCACAATTGCAAAAGAAAAAGGGTTAAAGAAATAAGCTTGAAAAAGGTCGGAGATTATTCTATTATTTTCATATAGATAACGTGGACATGAAAAGACACATGTTAATTTGTCTTTTCATATCCATCCATGCAAGTGGGTAGAAAGCAAGAAAGAAAGAAAGAAAGAAAGAATGAATGAGATATTTAGGCTTGGGGAAAGACAACTTCCCATAACATCATTTTTTATTGGCCTTGCCTACTACCAAGGCAAGGGATATTGTGTTTAGATTCATTATAGAGTATAGTAGCTTAAGGGATTTTGGCCCCTACGTAATAATAATAATAATAGGTCTATTTTTGCATGAGGATTTTTGAAAGATGATATTTGGCTTGTGTTGAAACTTATGATTAGTTATAGATTTATAATACCTTGAAGGATTTTGGTTTCTTTTAGAGGATTTTTGGAGGATTATATTTTTGCATGGTGAAATATTTGAGTATCCACAATTCTTATTTTGCCTGAAGATACTTTTTTATGTAAAATGGCAAGGCCACAGTGTGACACACCCCTTGTTATTATATAAATTTCTGCAATTTATCAACTTTACCACTTTGATCACTTGTTATCTTATTGCTGTTTCTGATTACTTTAATGGCACTTTGTTGCGGCACCTAAGCTCATCCACCCTTTTCAACGGCCAAATATAGCCCTATGGACTAGAATGTCCCCAAAAAATGCTTTAATAAGTAAAATCTCCTATTTTAGTGAGAAGCCATTTATACCAACTTTGAACTAATAAAGTTTGGGAGCTTCATGTAGGTACAGTTCCAATAAATGGCCAGAGTGAACCAGCACCCGCCACCACCACACCATGCACTGGATGCCTGATACGACTTTGTTGTGGATGAACCTCAATTGAGTTCATATCTGGTTTCACCTTGGTAACCCAATCTGTAAGAAGTAGGTTCACATCTGGTTTCACCTTGGTAATTTAGTGAGAAATTAAAATTTTAAAAGAGGCTAATTTTTTTATAAAAAAAATTCAAGATTTTTAATAGTCAGAGTTTGACCGAAATTTAAGAAAATACACCAGATTTCTATACATGGTTCAAGAAGTTATTAAAAAATATAGAGGGATTTTAAATTTTATATTTTTGCCAAATCTGGCTAAATCTTCCTATGGATGATTGCCACTTTGACTCATTAAAAAAAAATTGACCTAAGAAACATTGCGAGCCCCAAATTGAGCCCATAGATAGGTAGTAAAAGGGGGCAAAAAAGAAGGTAACTGAGCTGAGCTAACCTAACCTAAATAACATGGTTAGCTAGGGAACTGGAACCCAACAGAAAACTGTTTCGTTACCACTTACCATCCACCTATCCATCCTTGATGGTCCGCTTGGTGCGTGCCCGTTCACGCTCTGGCCCTGTTTAGTAGGTTTGTCAGGCGGGCTTGGATCCTGGCATCGTCGTCTCCTCCTCTTCTGTCGGTGTGCAGATTTCCGGTTCCTGGTCTCCCGCATCCGGGCCTGTACGAACATCATCGTCTGCTCTTCTGTCGCGCTGCTGCGTTCTCTGATCGCTTGTGTGTGTGTGTGTGTGTGTGTGTGTGTCTCTCTCTCTCTCTCTCTCTTTCTTTTGAAGTTAGCGTCGGTTCCTGTATCTACTGAGCTCTGTTTTGAGGTTTTTTTGCGGGGAGTTTCATGCAAGAAAAGTTTGGAAAGATATATATCTCGGCGGAAATCGGTTCGGGTCTTTGTGTGGTGTGGAGCGGGAGGCCGGCCTGAATGCAGCTGCTGGTGGTGGTAAAGAGCAGGGAATTTTTCCGGGGTAGTAGATGTTGTTTTGACGACGCTGCCGCTGGTGCCGGGTCCTTGGAAAGAGCGTCGCTCCTTTTGTGCCTGCCACAATCGAGCGCCCTCCATGTTGCAGAATCTGTGGTTGGAGCATGATTTTGCGTGTTTGGAGACCGATCATTATGCAGGTTTGTGTTAAGTCAATTTCCGAGGTCTATCTTGTGTCATTTTTGCGCCACTTTCTGGAGCATCATTCTTGTCTGCTCTTTCGCCTTTTGCTGTTTTGTCTTCTCCCGTATCTCTCTCAAAGTAGAAAGCTTTCAGGGCCCGGAAGCTTCCGCTTTGTGTTGTAATTCCTTCCTTCTTGGTTTTCGACAATATTATTATTCCTCCCTCCTTTCGGCCTTTTCTTTTCTTTTAGTGTGCTCAGAGTTGTCCAATAATAAAAATAGAGAAAGAGAAGCGTTTGGAATTGGACATGGAAATCGGCTAAAGCTCTGGTACCATGTTGCAAAGGTCTTGTAGCAGGTATGGAGGAAAATGGATGGTGTCATAGCATGGAGATGATACTCGTGTATGCAAGCCTTGCCACGATTGATGGTTTCATTGCCTTGGCTGCTGCAATTCAGGTGTCACATAGTTCAATCCTTTGTTCTCTACATGTTTTTTTTGCTGAGTGCATTTAGGGCTATGAAAGAAACAGCTGAGTATGAAGAGATTTCTTGAACGGGAGAACAAAAGCATAACAGTATGTGAGGTGTGAGCAAATGCTGTTCTGTTAACACTCCATATTATTTTCTCTGTGTTTAAGTCCTTCATTTTTTTCATGTCTAGAGATCAGAACCTGTGAAGATTTGATCTACTGTGGAATTAACATAAGGAACCGGAATAGTGTAAGAGGATGTACTCTGAAACTGTAAAGTAGGGACAGGAAGTAGATCCTGAGGATGTAATATTTCAGATGGGGTTGTGCAGCTGCTGAGGCTCTATGTACATAATCGGCATGCCAGTTGGACACGTCAAAAGGCTAGCTCTATTTACCAACCCATTCACATTCGCATTTTGTTACAAATATTATTTTGTTGTCTTCAAGGCCTCTCATATCCTTGACTAAGGTCAGGCTACTAATGAACCTGTCCCTTTGATACTTTTCAGGTTATTCACTGTATGATATGTGCTTCAAATTTTGGTATGTTTCTCTTCCTCACTGTGGTCCTTGCATGTGAGACCTCATTCAACAGAGCAATAGAAGCTACTGTGTTGTATGTGTTGTCTATTCTGAGATTCATCCAGGTTCCTTTCTAAAGATGTAGCCTGCACCAATTTATATAGAAGTCATCTGCACTATTGTGTGTGTCATAGTAGTCTTCATATGTAACAGTGAACCATAACAAGATAAATGGAGTTGGCAACATCAATGGAGGCTTAAAGGTTAACAGGTGGAATCTTAGTACTGTGGTCTTGACAGCACAATCAGAATGCATTTCTTACTGGCAGTTGAATTCAGTCTTTAGTTAGTTAGGGTTTGGTACACTCTCCAAACAAGGTGAACAAATTATCGACTGTGGAACATAATCAGGTTAGGTTGAAACATGGAATCATAGTATTGTGGCCTTGACAGCATAATCAGAACCCATTCCTTAATGGCAGCTTCAATCTCAACAGTGGAGAAGTTTTCTGTGTTTAGATAGGTAGGGTTTGGCACATTCTCCAAACAAGGTGATGAAATTTCTCCATGTTGGAACATAATCAGGTTAGGTTGGCTGCCATCACTCTGTCACCTATGACTTGAGTTAAGTGCAAATAAGTCATTTGGTGGTGTACCATTGATTGATGTGGCATGGTTGGGAAACTGGGATTGGGAAGGCAGGTTACTTTTTGTATTTTATTCTGAATCCAATTGCAACCTGCAGACGGTGGAAGTGCTGGTCAACCCTTTGGGGTTTTGTTGTGTCAGGTATGGTCTTCCTCTACCTAGTGATATATGTGGTTTACTCAGTCTCAAGTCCTCTATGTATTAGTGAATTCCTCTCTTTCATGCTTTCTCTCGACTTTCTATGGTTCCATTGGCTTAGAATTAAAACCACAGACACACATCTTTACCAGGCCTGCTTCTGTATGAGGTGCTAAAGCATGTTGGAATAGCATAAGTCTAGCCCACCTAAACACCAGTAAGTTGTAACTACTGCTGTGCCAAGACTTTCTATTGTTCCATATGGCTTAGAATTAAAACCAGACACACATGTTTTTACCAGGCCTCCTTCTGTATCAGGTGCTAAAGCATGTTGGAATAGCATTAGTCTAGCCCACCTAAACACCAGTAAGTTATAACAGGATACCTGCTGCTGTGGCAATCCTGGGCAGATGGTTTTGTGGGCTGTTGGTTTAGAGCCCTCAAATGCCCCTGGAGCGGTCTGCAAGAAAAATGCATATGAGTGTAGTCAATTCCAGATACTAGCAGAGGATGCTGTAGAATCCACTATGCAGAAGCACTGGACTGTAATTTTTTGAATATTTGTAAGCATAATTTCTGCAAGAAACTTGTATTCAGGATAGCACTTAGTACCCAGGTTGTTGCCAAATTGCAGTGCAACTGTACCTAAGTTTTAAGGTGAGCTGATCTAAACTGTGTTTGAGGGGGTATGCAGCGGCACCTGACATTGTTTTCCTCACTACGTTTCTTCTACTTCTTTCTTTTTGGTATGGCCTCTTTTCTGCCTCCAATGAAAGTGGACATTTCTATCTCAAAGTACTCATTCATATATTTTTGCCTACATGGATTCCACCAAGCTGTACCGACAATCTGGTACTGGTGTTTCAGGATTGGACTCTAACTTGTAGTGTTTCCAGGGTGGATCTGTGCCATCAAGCCACTGATCATGAGGAGGAGGAAGAAGATGAGGAAAACTGTGAGCAAATGTCTGTTCATTCTCACACTTCAAAGCCTTCTTCCCACCACCACACATGGTGCATACCATTACGACGCATTCGAGGGCGACAGCGACTTGTGATTCTGGTAAATACTGCAAATTGAACCTCATGCTTGCAAGTAGGTAGGGGACAGGTCTTGAGATAGATTCACTTGAAAGCACAACACCACAATTTTCTAGCTCTTTTACAAAACTGAACCTTCTCCCTACATTTGTAAATTATATAGAGGGAACCTTTAAGTGTGCAAGGTTAGAACCATGTTTGGGGAAACTTGAAAGGGTGTAAGGAGCTGAAGGTGGTCTGTACAGCATTTCTGCTAGATATAGTTCTGAGTTCTTGGATGTTCATAGTTCATACTAATGTGTTGTGGGATCAATTGGATTGCAGATGGTGATGGGTATGTGTCTCCTGACAGCAGCATTTACAGGACTTATTTGGTATGGGATGGGCGATAACAATATCGATTCTGTGACAATGGCTAAAGTATTTCTTCAACTTTCTTGCTTTCTCTTTGTCCTTTGAATTTACCACTTCAGTAGGCAAAGAACTTCTTTCTTGAAACCATTGTGCAGTCCAGTCCCGTTGTCATCTTCTTGATACTAGTCTTTTGATGTTGCTTAAACTGATTTTGATGCTTCCCTCCCCATATTTCTGTAAGTGCTGCCAGTTGATAATGCACCATTGCCAATGGAATGGTATCACTTGCTGGTCTATGCAGGTGTATGCAGACTTTTTTGCAATTGTCATACTACTGTCAGGAGGAGGACTTGCAGCATATGGTGAGTCCCATTTCCCAGTATCTTTGTCCTTTAATCCTGCTCAATCCTTTTCAGGTTGACTTACATTGCTTAGTATTGAGAAATTTGCAGTACTTTTGAAGTATTATCTTTGTGCTTGAGTTTGGCTGTAATTGAAGTGATTGGAAGGATTATTCCCATCAAAATATTAATGAAATTTGATGTCTGAAAAGGTTTAATTTGTTACAAGTCCAACGAGCTTCTGTTTCTGTGGCCTCAACTTGCTCATGCCAATGTACTGGTTTTCTTTTCATTGAAGAGTAGGCTGCATGGTCCAGCAGCCATGTATATCCTGATTTGAATCTGTTTCCAAACATCACTTGTAAATTAGTATCCTTGTCATCTGGAGGGGACTCCTTGTTCATCCAGAGCACAGCTTACAGGAGGCACTTACTCTGTTTTTTATGCCAGAGAAGTTTGTTTGACTAGGGGCTGACATCACTTGCCAGTTGAATGTGGAAACTTGGATACTTCGAGAGAGAATCATCTTGATATGTGACAATTTGATTGAGTCATGCTATTCCAGGGATCGACTCACTTATTGAGTTTATCAGGGTGGTGTTAAGTGAGAATTATTCCAGTATGATCGAAATCATATTCCGGATTTTTTTAGCTTCTGGGTCACTGTAAATAAATTGAGACCTAAGGAGGTCCACCTAGGTTGAAGGTGTAAGCAAGATTTTACTCAGGGGCACTCGATTTTCCAGTATGTTGCAAGTGTTCACAATATGTGGCATTTAACGCTGGCAGGCCTACTACTATACAACAAGATGTGTAGAGTAAAGACAAGCAAGGCATCTGCAGATATTCATAAGGTGAATCTCCCATTTCAGAATGCCCATAAGTGGCTCTTATTCTACTGATGATGTGCAGTTGCACCCTCTGGAATGTGTAGTTTTCAGATGAACACCATAGTTACTTTGGGGTGTTCACCTGCCCATGTTTGTTTTGTAGTACTGATATGTGATTCAAATGGCACTTCAGGTAGCAGGATTAGCAGTGGCTTCAGTGGTGTGCTTCTCCCTTCGAGCATTTGTAGTGCTCTTCTTTGACAACCCTGTAAGCTTCTACTTTTGTTGACTCCATTCCATCCTCACCAAAGTTATGTTAATGTTTCTGGCTTAGAGTAAGCTTTTGAGAAAAGCTTATAGATTTCTAAGGTTAGACCACTGCATCCACATTTAGGGTTACATTTCTACAATATGCAAATCCAAGGAGGACTTGTGGCTTTAGCAGCTCAAGGTCAATAAACTAGCTCTCAAGTTTTTCCTTTCCTTGTCAGCATTAAACTGTAAACTAGGTACACAACAAATCTGTGGAAACCTTTCTGAAAAGGAATTTTATGCAACTCAGTTTTGAGAGCTTGGCAATGTTATTTCTATGACAGTCATTGTTTAAGATTTGCACTGGTTAAATATCTAAAATTTCAGAGCTGCTGATGTCGAGTGTAGCAATCTCCATTAATGTCTCTTGAGATGTGGTGGAAGCAGTTTATCAACATATGGGATTTGGAGCATGTCAAGAGTCAATTGCATCCACTGCTTACCTTTCTTTATTATGTGATAGGTTTTTCTCTCCTGCCTCTCTCTTTCTTGACTGCACTAAGATGCCCCACTTACTGCTAGGATAACTGCTTACTAGACTGTGCATTGTTTGATAGAAAAAAAACTCTTCTAATGCACTTTATGGTAATGTCTTAGATAGGTCTCTTTGTGAATGGTAGTAATGGGAATCTTCTTCACTTGTTAACTAGTGCCACAATGTAAGGAGGTGCAGATGTATTGCTGACCCTCATCTGGCCTTAGTAGTCTATTCAACAAAATTGGAAGGATACTGCACAGATTGGTGTTGCATTGTTTATTGTCCCTTGGTGTGGTCACAGTTGACATGCTCTTACATGCAATTTGGCTTCAAAATGCAGGAGAAGCAGTACCCTCAATTGTTGTGCTGTGGGTTATGAGAGATATGCCACCTCGATCAAGGGATCCTAGTCTTCATGGTTGCCCGGTGCCGGATGATTCAATTGAGAGTGGCCTTGAGCAAGCCTTGATACCAGACACTGGGCTCATGCCTCAATGGATAGTGTCACCATCTGGCCGACAATATCTGGTGGTTCCAGGTCAACCTTTTAATGACGTCACTCAGCAAAAATCTGAGGTACAGATCTCCGGAAGACTCTGATAGGGAATGAATATTGGCAAGACAAATCCCTGCCCTTTTTCTGCATGTGAGATTTTGGGACTTCATATAGTGGAGATTAAGCTGCTCGCCTCCCTTCCTCTTTGGATATCTCTCTTCACCTGTCCTCTTGTTGTAACCAAATGGGACTTGGGTCCTATGGACAGGTGATAACAACTCTACCTGTCCATCATACATTTCTATAGAGCTTTCACTATATGCCCTAAGCTTCCAGTTTCTCCATTGTATCCTAATTCCAGTCTGCAAGCCCTTTGAGCTAGGAGTTCAAACTGTAATTTTGATTCTCTCAGTCATTATCTCTTTTTTTTCATGTATTTTGTTAGGGTGCCTTTTAGTTGTCTCTCCTCTGTAATATGTTCAGTAATTCTAGAATAATGGCAGTTGACTGGTCATTAGACAGGAAAAAGTACCTTTGAGACAGCACATCCATTGTTCATGTATGGTTTCATTCTTTCTACTATATTGACTAGTTCCTGTTGTGGTTGTGCTTGCAGGCAGTGAAAGACAGCACTGGTTAGATGCTCATTTCCATGTTTCAGAAGATCCATCTGTCCTTCAAATGTAAAGGTCCTTCACAAATTTCTCACCCCATGGCTAATGTATTTGGAATCTGAGGAGCTAAAACAGAACGGGAGAAGACATCTCATCCCCAAGCATGGTTGCCTTTCAAAATTATGTGAGAACATTCCATGGACTCCTTCAGATTGCAGGCTTGTGGTCTGGAGCACACAGATAGTTTGAGCTTCTTAGAGAATTTGGGATCCATGAGGTAGGGGATACCAAACCATGGTTTGTTAAACAAACCAAAGTCAGCAATTGACAAATGTGTATTGTCTCTCCCACACAGCAGCTTTATATCATTGTGTATAATGCCTTTTCGGTTCATTCTCTCTAGGAGAGAGTGTAGTCTAGTCTTCACAGAATGTTCATAATTCTTTCCATAGGCTGGCAGAACATTTGAAGTTTGATTTTTCCATGTAAATTCATGTTGATGTTCATGCTTGGGCAGGAGCCTTCCTTTGTCATTTTGAATTTTTTTTTCCCCCATTTTAGATGTGTGCAGCTGTGAAGAGGGCTTCCTGTACACCAGTTTCCTGGAAAAAAAATGCTTTCTGTATTGATTTTCTACACATCAGCTTAGATAAGAGTCAGAAAATTAAAGGTGGGCACATCTTGTTGCAGGGACAAAACTCTAGAAGTCTCTTCTGGACTTTATTTTGGGAGCTTAGTTCCAATGTGAATAAAGAGTATATATGCAGCTATCTATACCTGACAATTTGTGGTGCATTTGACCAGGGTTTTCAGATACCCAAATCTCTGTTGAAACTTGAAACTATCTTTGAAGACCAAGTTTCTGGTTGATGTCAAATCATAATGCAGCTATTCCGAAGTACAAGTCTCTACCTTCAGACACACTTATCTGATTTCATTCATCCTTGTTTTTTCTTTGTTTTCTAGTAGCTTTGGCAGTTTGTTGATGAAATGCAAGCAATTAGTTCAACTAGTTGAGACAACTAGTTGAGAAGAAACATAATGGAAGGTTACTGTGGTCAGAACAGCGTAATGAAAAGATGTCCTTTCATGAGCATATTTATCAGCCTGCAACAGGTTTACACCATTTGACAGCCAAGCTTCATCCAAAATATATTGAAAAGGTCCATTTATTGCATGCTTTTAATTGATTAATCAAACCATATCTAAATTTGTAACAAACTTTCACATTAGAATGAGTTTGTTAACTATGGGAGTTCCACAATGGAAGAAACTATCTTGCCCCTAGTTATGATCTATACATTTGAATGATGTTGATAGAAGGCTCCATACCAAGGAATGGGAAATCCATTGCTCAACGGACATACCAAAATAACATGAATGCTTCACAAAAATCTTCACACCAGGGAAAACTTGCCAAGCTTTTTTCTTCTTTGTTTTCCCTGGCACAAATGAAATTTTGATAGACGGCCCCAGAAAATACATACCTAAATAACATGAATGCTTCACAAAAATCTTTATACTAGTGAAAACTTGCCAACCTTTATTTTAATTTTTTCCCCGGCACAAATGAAAAAATTCATTGCAAAAAGAGAAGAACAACAGAGAACACCCACCAGCAAGGCAGGTGAAGAGTGTGAACCTATGCTCGCCCCCAATTCATCAACTATGAAGCCACTTCTAGGACCATCATAACACTGTGAATTATCTACTATCTACCTTCCCCAGGACACACAACTTTGTTCCATCCCCAACTCTTATCAAAAAGCCAAACTTTACTGCAATAAAACACTAGGTACAACAACAACAAGAAATAAGAGAGAACTTTATTGCAATAAAAACACAAGAAATAAGAGAGAAAATGGAAGGACACATGCCAAGGGCCTATCCCAGTTCTGCCGGGCCCACTTACATGATGAAGCCCTATTACCCAGCTTTATACTTGTAAGTTCTTCATAATAGGCAGACCCGGTTGGTATACACCAAAGCCTAACAATATGCCCGCCCAACACTGGCCTGAAAACTGGGCTCCGAAAACCCTAACAGAGCCGAGAAAATGGAAGCACACATGCCCAAGGGCCTATCGAAGTTCTGCGCCCCACTCAAGTGGCAAAGAACTGTTACCCAGTTTTACTTGCAGGTTCATTACAATGGACCCTATAATAAGACCCGGCGGTATACTCAGAAGCGCAACAACATACCCGCCCAACACCGGCGTGAACCGGCGCCCAAAACCCTAGCCAACGCCGAACTTACAAACAGCCGCCGCCAGATCGGCATAAAGATCACCAAACTAAATCTACAAAAAAAAGCAAGATCAAAGGAAGTTTAAGCTGAAATCTAGGAATTGGGTAAGATGTGGGGGTTTCTGAACGCCTACGGAAGACAAAGCTTTAGGGGAAAGGCGATGGCGAGAAAAGCAGCGAGAGACGCCGAAATCTAGGAATTGGGTAAGATATGAAGGCTTCTGAACGGTAAGGGAAGACGAATCTGAAGGGAATGCGTATTTCGAGAAAAGCGGCGAGACGTGTAGAAATCTAGGAATTGGGTAAGATGTGAGGGTTTTCTAAACGGTAAGGAAACACGAAGCTGAGGAAACGGAAAAGGCGATGGCGAGAAACACAGCGAGAAGAGAGGAAACGATGGCATGGATTTCTGCTTTCTCTCTCTCTTTCGCAGCACCCTCTTTCTGATTTCTTTTTGTGAAACAAACAACAATTATGCTCATTGTGGTTTGTAACTTTTATTGTGAAGTCCTAGAAAGAACTATTATTTAGCTGGAGATTTTGATTTGTTTTGCAGCAAAACTCGCAACCCATAAGAGTTTTGTTGCTTTTTTGGCGGTCCTTCCTTTGGTGTATTTGGACTTCTCTAGTCTTGTTTCTAGAGTCGTCTCCAAGCGTATCATTTTGTCAAGAGGCTCTAGAGTTTTGGACAGACGCTTGGGTTTTGTGCATTGTCTCTGCTTTTGCGGGGTCTGTACAGAGTGTACCGGGGTTTTGCGGATGCGGCGGGGGAGAGTGAGGATGGTTGCTGTAATCTAATGCCAAGTCTATCGCACTCGTCTCTTTTCTATACCTCGGCAAAGAGGTTCATCATGCCGACCACCATGTTGAAACTGCATGTTCCTATTACTGGCACATTCGACGAGTTTTGCCTGCAGGGAAGTGGTTCAGCAGCGTTGAGGAAAGACAAGCTATTATTCTTCAATGGCTTCCAGTTGAGCGTAATTCTAAGCGACAGGAGGAGGAAGCTCTTCAACAGGAAGCAGCTCCACGCGGTCTGCCAACCCATACCATATGCTCCCAAAGCTCTGCAGCATGAAATTCATGTTCCGCTCAAGCCTCCCAAAGGACTTCCACCACCACCACAAGGATGGATGCTCCGGAGCGACTCTAGAGCTCTCTCAAAATTTGGAGGCAAGAAGCCTTATGGTACTGCTGCTCATGTTGGTTCCAGAGCTCTTCCAGATATAGGAGCTGCTGTTGGAGGACTGGAAGCCAAGGAGATGATGACACTACTTCCTGTGGACAGCATTGTAGATGAAGCCGGTGAAATCTCTGCCACTCTACTACCAGATTCTGTTTCTAACGTAGAAACAGCAACAGGAAAAGATACACCTGGCCTGGACAGCTTTTCAGATACTGCTACAGGGAGCTCAGGAATGGATGCTGAAGGTTTGTTACCAACCCTAATCACCCAAGTGCTTGTTTAGGGTATGTGAACTGATAGAAGAGCTCTGCTCATCTCTTGCTTTCTGTGTATTGATGTTTGATCATGAGGAGGGGGAGAAGATAGCAGACTTAACAACAAGCCTCAAAGCTTTCAGCAGCAATGTTGCAGATGCTCAAATTCATCAGAGAATTTGAGAAAGGGGTACAGGTAAAAGAGCTCTGGCTGCCATACCTTGCTTTGTGTACCCTCTTGGATCTTAGGTTTCGTTGTGAGAGAGCTGCTGCAGGGAGAGCACGTGATCGCCGAAGTCGGCGATCATCAATTGGGTTGAATTCTGCACGCAACATGGGTGCTCCACTGCCTGACCTTCTAACAGTTCCTGGAATTGGACCCCGGAATATGGAAAAGCTGGTGGCTAAAGGGATTGACAAACTGGCAGAGCTCAAGAGGCTTTACCGCGACAAGGTACTACTTTGAAACTATTATCAAATGCCATCACTTTTGTTGAGTGTTGAAAGAAACACCTTTACCTAGTATTTTGGTCATAGAGGATCTTCATCTTTCAAATTTGGAACTTCTGGAAAAGTCAAGAACTTAGTTTTTTCAAATCTCCTTTGGACATTCCCAAGTCCCTCATTTGAAGGATGTATCACTGAAGATGATGTTGACTCCTGTAGGAGGTTCAGGTACATCCTGACCTGTTGAAACAGAGTTTCTGATGGTTTTAGGAGTGCTTGGCTGCATCCTTGCTAGTTGATATCCACTTTAGTGTGGTGGCATGAGTTCTGTCAGAAGTCAAGAGTAAAGGGCACTTGTAACACAGCATGCGATAAGCCCTTGAAGACATAGTTTTGAGAGAGAGTTTTGGTGATGTCCTGAAAGAAATTAAGTGGTGCTATTTCTTGCAGTTTCGTGATGATGGATTAGAGAAGATGGTAGAATATCTGCAAAGTTCAGTGGGCATATTGCACAAGAATCATGCTGCAAGCATCACCAACTTCATCAAACACACTGTTGATGCCGAGCTAAGTCCTAAAGAAGATTGCCCTCGCCTCAAGAAGCGGCTCACTTTCTGTGTGGAAGGCAATATCAGTGTTGGAAAATCCACGTTTTTGCAGAAGATTGCCAGTGAAACTATTGAGCTTCGGGACCTTGTGGAGGTATGCTGGTTTTTTATTCCGGGTTTATTCAGCTCTGTATTTAGATTTGATCATGAGGAGAAGCCTGCAGATTTGTCTCCTAAATAGCCATGCTGAGTACTCATTCTGAATTGGTGCACAGATTGTTCCTGAGCCTGTTGCAAAGTGGCAAGATGTGGGAAAAGAGCATCACAATATCCTGGAGTCTTTCTATGCAGAGCCTGAGCGATATGCCTACACATTCCAGAACTATGTTTTTGTTACACGCCTTATGCAGGAGCGTGAATCTGCAAATGGTGTGAAGCCCTTGCGCTTGATGGAGCGCAGTGTCTTCAGTGACCGGATGGTGTGTACCTAATATAATCTTCTACTTTAATCTGATGTTTTTATGTTGCCTCCAATGGGGTATGGTATCCTCATTCATGGTTGGACATACAGTGAATTATGAAAGGTTTTCATTGGAGATGAGGAAGGCTAAGGTTTTTGAAGAATCTAATCCTAAACCCAAAAAAGTACCATTTTCCTGAAACATGGAGTTCGAAAAGAGGAAGCAACAAATTCAGCTCACTTAGAAATGCACACAGGTGGCAACATTCCATCAGTCTCCTCTCACTGTCAAGGAAGGGGACATGCAATTCCCTCGCCCATTTGTGGGCCATTCTAAATACATTCACAACAGTTGTGGTAATTGACTGTAGAGATACATGGGTGCAGGAGTGTTCAGATACCCATTAGTGTGCATTGCTGAAGAGGGTTGTCTTAGATATCTTTAGTGGCTTTTCATACTATCTTTGTGTTTGTTCCATTAATTGTGGCAGGTGTTTGTGCGAGCAGTGCATGAGGCAAAGTGGATGAGCGAGATGGAAATTAGCATCTATGATTCATGGTTCAATCCTGTTGTTTCAGAGCTTCCAGGTTTGGTTCCAGATGCATTCATCTATCTGCGGGCCAGTCCTGATACTTGCCTACAGCGGCTGCAGTCACGCAAGAGGTAAGTTGTCAGAAGTCAGCATCCCCCACATTATGAGTCCTTTCTCGAAGAACTGGAACAGAATCAGTAAAATGCAAGGGTTTTAAATCACAGTGGTGCTGTCTTGCTAAGTGAAAGCTGACTCAGCAAGGAAGTATCATTTCCTATTGAGAACTTTAGTTTTCTATCTGCTTGCTGATAGTTGTTGCAGTCTGCAGACCTGAGGAACAGGGGGTGAGTTTGGAGTATCTCCGAGGCCTTCATGAAAAGCATGAGCAGTGGCTCCTTCCTGCAAATTCTGGCAGTTCAGCATTACTCTCAGTTAGTCCAGCATTACGAGCACCAATGTCACCACGAATTCGTGATCGTGTGTTTTATCTGGAGGGTGACCATGTTCACACCTGCATCCAAAAGGTTAGTCTTGCAAATTGTGTCCTTGGGCTCACTTATCCTGCCTTCAGCCCAAAAATGCTAGACAGCTTGCCATAGTTATACTTGGGTTGTTTGGTGTCAGGGGTTGTCACAGCTCTGGTCAGCTTTGAGTTGGGCTGGGAGTTTTTTAACATCCCACGATGCACATGTTCTGCTTGCAGGTGCCAGCACTGATGTTGGACTGTGATGCCAATATTGATTTCAGCCGTGACATTGAAGCTAAAACAGAGTAAGTAAAAGACATCCCTTATTTTCAAGCAGGAGTTTTAGAGTTGTTTTCCAGCACAGCCTACATTTTCTGTGGATCGCTGAACTCCTGCATAAACAGGCCCTCCACCCTGGAATTAAAGATGTGCTTTGTATATTTGGGCTTGAAAGAAACCTGTGAAACCTACGCAAAGTGGCTGTTATATGTGTGAGTGGCAAATTGGGTTGTATTAGCTGCTTATTCATGGATTTAACTACAGTTGTTGATTTAACCCCATCATCCAAATTGGCTTTGAAGGTATGCGAAACAAGTTGCGGAGTTTTTTGAGTATGTCCAAAGGACAAAGGAGAGCTTAGGGGGGTCACACCACCTTATGGTACCACAATCCGGAGGATTATTAGGACCAGATGGGTCACAATTACTGAGCAGGAACTCACTTGAAGCTGGAGACTTCAGTCAGCAAATGTCATCTTACTGTTTATAGCATCTGATTGTGTCATCACGTCAATTGTTCAATTCCTGGACATCAGTGCTTCCAGTTCGGTGTTTTGTACAGGCATTGGCAAACCTTTCCCTCTCCCTCTTTCCTGCTTAGAATCTCTTTCAGGGAAGGGGGAGGGAAACTTTTGCCAGATTCACCAACATCATATCACTTGGGTCTTCAGCAACTTTTTGGAGTGGATTGCACCAACAATTCTGATGAACGTTATGGAGGTTGGATGCTTGGGAATGAAAAGAGAAATGCTGGAAAGACCATGAGGTTATTATTAGTCTATGAGGTCACTATGCTATTTTTGAGCATGCATCCATCTTTAAAATCAGGTTATGTAATATGTAATTCTCAAGCTGGAAAGTGACATGAGAGCCTTGCAGATGAATTGGTGAGAGCAGCAGGCAGTAGGTTCTTCCTTGGCTGGCAAAATCATCACAGTCCAAGCACTTTGAACCTTTGTATCATACTTGAAAGAGGTCAAATACACTGGAAGGTTAAAGCAGTGGTTATTGGCATCTGTTAGATTTTGAGACTGCTGTAATGAGAAATACTTTTTGGTGAAATGTGAGGTCACTCTTTTTGTTGGCAGTCTAGAGTCAGAATGCATTCCAAATGCATGAACTGGGTTGAAGGAAAAGGTTTTATGAAAGTTTTTTCAAATTTCTTATTGCAAAATGTCTTGATCAAATGTATCTTTGTCATATTATGGGACACAGTTGTAGTGCCAACTGATTGTTAGCACAAAGAATGCAGAAGTTGACATATTACCTGTTTGCAAGCCCCTCATCTGGTTAGTGCTTTGCAAATATGTTTGGAGATGTTGGAGATATCAGATGCTCTATTCACACTCCAAGCTGGCAATTCTGCCTAAATATCTTCAAATATTTGGGCAGAAATCACCCATGATTCTGTGAGATGGTTTATGCAATGATAGTGGAAGCGGTTTATGAGCTTTGTGAGCTGGATTGTGAGCCACTGAGCCGGTGGCTAACAATATCTATTTTACTTGAGCCAAGTGATGTAGCAGATATATGTTCTATGTAAGTATTTGGTACCAGATATTATGGGGACTTTTTTTACTCATGTTTTGCTGTAAAATGTTTGAATCTTTAAATTTCAGAAGCTTGTGCAGTAATCACAGTAAGAATGATGGTTGTAGCTGCATGAGATGGTTGAAAAGCATGCAGAGTTAAACAATAACCAGAGATCTGAAAGCATCATGTTAGCCATTCACCTTAAGTTAAATCATGTATGTTCTCATGTAGCCGAATTTTTATCTTCCTGCCCATGCACAGATTTCATATCAGCCATGAGTCAATTATGCAAAATCATTACAGACTAGGATGTCCTTTAGAGGGAACAAAGCAAAATTGTAAAAAAAACACTACCCTCTTGATTAGTGTTGTCTAAACTCTGTTGAGATTCTTGAACGTCTGACATCTTCTGGGCTCACATGGGAGCTAAATAGAACTTCCCTTCTTAATCTAGGACATTTTCAGTGAACCTTGTCTTAGAAAGAGGATCACAGGTAACCGTAATGTGTCATTTGATATGTCCATTCTGTAATACAGTAACCTGATAATCTGTTGCACCTAACAAGGGCTGCTTGGTTTCCCATCAAGAAGAGATCTATCCTCTCTCCCATTTACCAACCAGAAACTCTTCCACATTTTTTCAGATAATTTTTCCATTTTCACAAAGATAGGTTCATTGTCTGCTTTACTCCATAACTTCAATTCTTAAGACCAGTCCAACACATCCTTTTACAGCACAAGGGGTACACAGTCCAATAACACTTCCATTAGGATGTTAAAATGCTCTGTTTACTCTCTTTAATGGTCTCCCAAGTTTCCTGACTTTGCCAATCTGCTTTCCCTCTTTGGTAGATTTCTTTTCCCCTCCTTTAGCATCTTTGCTAGGAGAGCTGATATCGTCTTTGCAACTTTTGTTATAGCTAATGAGGAAACGGCGACAAAAAGCTGATTTTTCCAGTGTTACAAAGTGGCGAGCAATAACAGAATTGACAATCCTGTACCAAAGACATCCAAGAGTGATGCCAACCGCAGCTCCTGCATACACTTGGCCAACAGTGTGGTAACCAAGGTAAACCCTTGAATACATAACTGTGGGTGCAAACAAGCAAACTAAGGCTATGACTACAACCCTCAGAAATGGTTCTGAAAACTGCAGATGGTAAAAGGCAAGAAGTGCCATGTAAACTGAGAAGAAACAGCTGAACTGTGAATGGCTTGATGGCCATCCAAATGTATCACAAGTATCCAAAGCCTTGCATGTGTATGGTCGTGGCTGCTTCACAATCTGTTTCATAATCTGCACCAACTTGTATCTTTCTCAGTAAGTTTCCAATTACTCTGTTATCAGGTGAATCAATCAAAGATGCTAGCAGGTCTAGGGAAGTTGGATCATGACATATATAGCTTGATGTGTGCTGGCACCTTGCCCATACTTACAACCTAATACCACTGAAACAGTTGAGGAAATATGAGACTGACCAGTTGTATATCAGCAAACAAGAAAAATATTCCTATTTGTGTTGCAATTTTTAAACTCTACATCATACTTCAAAAGGGAAACTTCAATTAAGTAAAGGAAAACTCCATATGAGGACACTAAGGAACAGCAAAGAAAATCTTCACAAATATAAAATACAAAGTAGCAAAAATGAACAGGACTACTAGTAGTCTGTCACATATTTTCAATACCTGTCACATGTGTAGTAGAGACACAGTCACACATGTCCAGTTACCTTCAACATATATGGTAGTGACCAGCTACCATGACATCCTTATTGACCCATCAGTTCCCAGAAGAGGGTGGAGATCATTGCCATTGCAGGGAGCACACATGTAAACTTCAATATTAGAAAAGGGATTGAAACCCCTAATTGCATTTTTTACCTGATTGATGGCCTCTGACAGGAAGAGACCAACAGCAAAGAAACTGGTCGGCAGGTCACGCCAGAACAACACTATTGTAGGAATGCTCCCTAACGCAATGAAGAAAGGTACCAGAGTCATGATCCCCAGAATATAGCCGAGCTTATCCCCAGCCCTATATCGTATGTGCACCACTTTAATGGGTACAAGCTCACCACCAGCATAACCTGGGCTAATTTTGTTGCAATCACAATGACCATGAATGCAACAATCCTCCTTGTCTAATCCATGATGAGAATGAACCATCTTCCCTTCTTGTCGGTCGCTTGCATCATGTGCAGCAGGCTGCACGGCGAGAGCAACACTTGCCATGATACACAAAGCACCCAACATGCAGATCAAGAACAGGAGGCACTTGGGGCACCAATGCAACATTTCTAGAAGATCTATACAAAGCAACGGCGGTGCAAAGATCTAGTAGTTGGGAACGGCATAAAAGTGAAGACCACCGAAGCACTCCCAGAAAGATCACCCACAGAAGCCATATGAATTACTTCTTGATTGCATTACTGTCACTTCCATTCCCAGGTCTTGCATAGCATTATAATCAGACCGAACTGCCATCACTGACATGTTGTACAACATGACAAACACCAGACCCACTGTAGTACATGCACACACCCAATCCCCGTAGCTCCAAAAAGAAACGGATACTTCATGGGTCCTTCGACGCTGTAAGAAACTGGAAGGAGTAGCATCAGAGCATGACCAACTAATTAACCAAGAACACGCATCCAGAGAGTCGTCGCTGAAGAAACCAGGAAGAGAAAACCCGAAACCAGAAAGTGACGATTCGAGATGAAACGATGGGTATTGAAACGCTTCATTTGCCACACCGCTTGTCCGCAAATAGCCAACCAGGACACTCAAACAAACCACTTCATAGTAGCTGGAAAATTAAGAAGCTCAGCTCAAAGATCAAGCAAACATGTAATTTCCACACACGAATTGGACACCACGGAGTTGCAGTTAAGCTCACAACCAGACCACAAGGAGCCCCAATCTCCTCAAGGGAGGTGGTGTTCAAGAACACCATTTAAAAAGCCAGCACAAAAAGGAAGATCCCCTCTCACACCGCGATTCTCCTAACCGCCAAATCCATACAAAGTACGCCCTTGCCTCTTAAGCGCATACACAACATCCATAGCGGTCACAGTCTTGCGTCTTGCATGCTCAGTGTATGTGACGGCATCACGAATAACATTCTCCAAAAAGATCTTCAACACACCCCGAGTCTCCTCGTAAATGAGACCGCTTATCCTTTTCACGCCTCCCCTCCTGGCTAGCCTTCTGATCGCCGGTTTGGTAATCCCTTGAATGTTATCACGCAGCACTTTCCTATGCCGCTTGGCTCCTCCTTTCCCGAGCCCTTTTCCTCCCTTTCCTCTTCCAGACATGACGACAGACAGATTAATCACACCGATAGACAAGAGTCAGAACAGAAACAAGCTCGAGCATTTAAAAAACACGAAGAAAAACCTCTTTCTTTCACTCACAGTCGGAGAGGCTTTCTTTTTAAGCCTAATAGAAACCCTAAAAGAGACACAGTACTTTAGCGTGTAGGTGACGCTACGAACGCAGATCGATCCGTGTGAACTGGGGATCTGAACCGCCAATTCGACGTCCGGCTCGTTCTATGCACGGCCAAGATTAGATTAATTGTAAACAAAAACTGAGAAAAAATATTTGCCGTCAGATGTCCAGATCGGACGGCATTTCTGCAACATAACTTGGTACCTAAGTTGCGATGCAAGGGCGGGAATGGTTGGTAGGTAGGTACCGGGTAGGCACATAGGAAGGTACCAATTACCGGTCCCGAATTGAAAGTAAGTACCCTCGGTACGCGCGCGGGGTACGTGAGGTGCCAGATCGAGGGGTTAGGAACGTCAGATTCAAACTGAACCAGGTCTTAAGTATTAACTTTCAGACCAAACCTCCAGAACGAGGGGCCGTCTGTGATTTGAGACCTTGCGGGGGGGATGATTTGAAGTGTCGCTATGCTTTGGGATCTAAGACCTCAATTTAGGAATCAATACCCACTAGTGTAGACTCTGCCGTTGGCTCGAGTGTGAACACATTGAGGTTCAACTGATTTTTCCTTCCAAACCCAATGTTTGCAATAATTATGAATTTCCAGCAACAAAATTCACTCCAAAAATAAGTATCCTCCACACCTTAACTCTGAAAATTATGAAATAAACTCTATTAAATCTGACTCACCAAGGGCGTTCCAACAACACTAAGAATTTTTGACAACTCTTTACAGGATAGCCAAAAGGCTCATTACCACTAGCCATTGTTCCCAAAAGGTATATTCTCAAAAACCCTGGTCCTACGTGAGGGCCTACTCCTTACTCCTAACCATAAGAATATTCTCATAACCAGATGTCATATGACCCATGGTTATGCAAATATTTTATACCGTGAGTAAATGACCAGTGATCGTTAGTATTTTGTTTTCAATTTTTATTTCACAAAAAGTTGCGAATTCTTTCACTGAAAACTCACATTTTAACATTCAAAAACCACCCTTTCAAGTTTTCCTCTTAAAAGAAAATTGCAAAGTAACAAAAAAATCGGTCACAAGACAAATCACCAATGGTGAGGCAGAGGTGCCAAAAATCAAGTGAGGGCCATGTGATAATAAGAGCATCTCCATCAACGCTCAGTATGTGACCCTGCACTGGAAAGCTTGGATGTTGTTCATTAGTCGAATCCAGTGAATCCACTGGGAGACTGCTGGGACCCTGAAACAATCGACAGCCTTGAGAGCCATGGAGGAGCCTTGGAAGAGTCTAATAAACAAAGTCAAAACGTATTTAGTGACTACTCCCTGTTTCTCATTGGCTAGATAGTTTTGATTGGTCCAAGTGGCTTGCTATTAGTAGTCTCCGACCTACTTGCAGTTTCAGTGGAATGGGTGGGGTTGAAAAAAAGTTAGTAACTAAAACTTTGATGTGAGAAATATTTTTGCAGGGTCACATACTGAGCGTAGCTGGAGATGTTCTAAGGTCCATTTGACCTGCTGCAATTCAACGAATTCATCTTTATGCAAATGGATAGTAACATCACTGTTTTTTTTTTAGTTTCTAATCAATGGATGTCTGAAGCTTTGGTATCATCTATCTATGAAGGAAGGTAGTTTGTTTTGTTTTGTTTTGTGTTGTGTTGTGTTATAGATATGAGATCCGCCGATCTGGATTCTGCTAGAGATCATGTTCTTGGTGTCTTTGGAAAGCTCTAGATGAGGAGGGGTGCATGGGCTTAGTTCCACGATTTTTGGACTTGTGATGCAAAAATTCTTGAACAATGGATGATTTCTTCACTGAAAACTAAATTAAATCATAGCGGAAATTTTTGGAGGAATTGGAATGTGCCTTTGGTGTGTTGGAAAGACCTTGATGAGCAGGAATTAATGGAATTTATTTGGTAAGATTTGGATTCAGAATGTGGGAGAAATTGATTTTTAAGTGATTTCTGCTGCTGAAAATTCAAATAAATTCAAAAAACCAGGTTTTGGAACGAAAAACCAGTTGAGGATGTGGTAAAACTTGGGCCAATGGCACAGGCTACACTAGTCAAGCTGAAATGTGCATCAAAATCAAGCATGAGAGATGCCGAATACAGAAGTCTTAAAGTTGGTTTTGAGCATAGGAAGCCCTATTTTTTTTAAATCAAAGGTTCACCCATGAAAACCCAAACTCATTATCAGCAAGCCCAGCAGAACTGGCCAACAAGAGCCCATTCCCTGGATCAATTAAACTCCCTGAACAAAAGGGTTCCCTCTGATGGCAGAGACTGAAACAAGGAAACTGACTGCAGGGCCAGCCAAATCAGCTCCACTTGCTACTATCAAACACATGACACACATAAAGCCCAACAGGTATTATGAGAATGCAATGGATGCCAATAATGTATGATTTCCAAACTTACTTAACATCCCAATCACCAACTTACAAGCAAAAAGTATGTTCAAGTAGCAATAGATGATTTGGATGGAAACAAAAAGGATGTTTGAGAGGAAGGTGCTTCCACTAATTCTTGTGTCAAATGACAAATAGGGTGAAGGAAAAGAAGAACATCCCCCACAAAAAGCTTCACAAAGCTACTTCTTCAAGTCAGAGTGCTCACAGATGGAGGGAGGTAGGATGATTGTGGGTGATTTTCTAATGAAAATTGAGGTCCAAATCTTGAAACAGGGATAACTCAGTCCTAGTTCAATAAGAGGTTAGACGTGCAAGCCATGAGTTTGATGCTTGGAGAAGCCTGTTCATGAGGATGATACATATCAGACCAAAAATGCTAAAATGAATCAGGACACAGGGCAGACAGTTTCATTATCTTAGGAAATTCAGATCCCATAATGATGTCATCTTAGCAAGTGGTGATATAATTGATCCTCTTAAAACACCTGTAGTTCACACCAAGTGGGTACAAACAAGCCTGTTTGTTTCCATGTACAAATGCTGCAATTCTTTGCTTACAAATCTGAAAATACAAATACAAAAGAGAGCTCTATGAATGTGGTGGGTCAAGTGAAAACATATCAAACAAAACTACAGACCTTGTTTGGTTTGAAATTCACGGTACTGAAAATCAAATCAAATGCTTCCAACATTGGACAATACTCATTCCAATGCCGTGGATCTTGCCGACACACATGCTTCACCTGCATAAACACCCAATGTGCTAATCGATTTGGCACTACTGAAAATGTCACAAAGCTTCTAAAGAACCTGGCCCAGTCCCAAATTCTTGACATACAACATATGACC
This sequence comes from Sphagnum contortum, assembly GCA_963920785.1. NCBI lineage: Eukaryota > Viridiplantae > Streptophyta > Sphagnopsida > Sphagnales > Sphagnaceae > Sphagnum > Sphagnum contortum. Next base: position 2,118,212 of record OY987290.1, on the reverse strand, counting down.
CAAGATCTCAGATGTCAGAAAAATGTAGCTTGCCTGCAAAAGGGAAATTGATAAGGCTTTCAAAGCCTTGCCCTATCAAGGGAGACTGAGACTTATTGGATTTTCAAAATGGAAGGATATAAGGCAGAATGGGGTCAAGAATTCCACAAACCTGCAAATTTAGGAGAACAGCCACAGGATGCTTCTGTGCCATGCCTTAAAACATGCTGAGTGGTAAGAGTATCAATGGATTGCACTGCTCTTAAGCCGTAGAACCTCACTTTCATGTGCACTGAGTTCCCGTTTTAACTTCGCAATCTGTGCATGCACCTGGGACAAATACAATATTTTAACTTTGGTAACAACAAATAAGCAAAAGCTGAACATTTTCAAACCTGAATTCAAAGCAAGGGAAAGTTCTTGGTTATGCAGTAGGTCAGCAGGATCAAAATAAATACATGGGTTAACAAAAGCAGGTGGAACAAGGAAACTTGCACCACTCTGCTTTAACATCTAGTGGAATATTACCTTGGATCTGACAATAGAAATGGTCTGGTAATCCTTCATGGGGCTATTCTAGCACAAGACACCTCAACTGGATCTCAATGGCAAACACAAGATCCATCCCATGTTCCCATCAAAGGGGTATACTCTTTACCTGTTGACGGGTGGCAGTCAAAACAGCCAACTCATCAACTTCAGAGTGCTTCGGGAACCATTGACCCAAAGGATGCTCCTTGGTGTCCCCTTGCTTCCTCTCCAAAGAAGAATCATCCATTCCAGCAGCTGGTGCACAAAACAACTGATATATGAGATCACCCATGGCTAACTTAAACAGGAACAAGGCATCTACTTGCACAATGCCTATCCTTGACCTGATGTACAGACAGTTGAATTGGCTAATGACATTGACAAATACCTTCTTAACCATCCAAATGGCTGAAGCCCTGACTCTTAAGTGACACACACAATACAGCAGACATTATGGTTGATAAAGGTCTAGGGAAGTGTCCCAAGCTTAAGTAATGCCTCAACTAATGACCTGACCAGATGTGTGTCATGGGAAGAGACAGAAAGGGAATCAGGAGAGCAGGCAGGAAATGTGTTCCAAAAAACACAACCATAATAGACATTCAAAAAGATGCCCTGATTTAGCAACAAGTTTGTCACAACATAGCTCTTGCCCATATGAGCACCATCTAATTGTAAAAAGGTTGACCTCTGCCAGATTGGGGAGAGATCAGAAAGAAGACCTGAAGGAGCAGGAATTGATGACGGTGACCCAGAGACCACCACTGCAGGATGATTACAAATGCGTGCAAACAAAGCCTCTGAAGGCTCAGAAAATACAATTTCATCATAAGATTCCACTACCACTGGCTTCTTTGTTGTCTGAGGCCCTGACTCATCCTCAGGATAAAGCTTGAGGTGATGGAACCTGCAGCATCCAGTCCATTTTACATTTCTTCACATGTTGCAATTATGAACACCACTGAGGACAAAGCCACTGCAATCTACTGACAATCTAGTTGCCAGATACTAAGGACTGAAGGGAGGTTTGATGGGTCCCTTGAGATGTACAGAATAACATACAAATACAAACAGTTACACTTAATGAAGTCCTTGTGGACAGACATCAGGGTATATTTTGATATATAGATGGAACATTAATATAGGTGCCAACAACTGTCTTTCAGAAATTTCCTGGAAAAAAAAGGCAACAGGAAGCATACATACAGCTCCAGAGGTTTCTCTGCAACATCAGGTTGGAAAAAAATGGTGATGCCAATCTCAAATTCACCCCATCCCACTTCAGAAAGCTCAAAGGGGGGTGCCTCAACTGTCCTTGTTGGGTTACTAAAGCTATGATGAAGCTGAAATACTACTCTCTTTATTACCACTCCCAGATCCTCATTATCCACACTCCGTAGATACACTGTCCATTTATGTGACTTAGATCTGCATTGAAGATTGCATTCCACATTAATCAAACCATTTTAGAGAATGGACAGGCATGTAATCTATGAGCACTACATAAACCAATCTAGAGAAATCTGCCAGTGACAGCACAATGTCAGCTGCAGAGGATTGAAGTCTGACTCTAGCAACTGCAGATTACTGTCAATTCTTCTATCATCCAAGTTGTAGTGTAACCCTTGATTCCTGTGGTTCAGATCTTTGGGTTGACCAGAATAGTCACCAAAAAACACTCAGTACATCTATCAAAGAAGGAAGAGTCCCTTGTAGAAGAAAAATATTCAAGATGCTCGAAAACTGAATCACAGAGACATATAAATTAAGGGGAAAGGATCAATTTCGTACTCTTCTGCCTTCTTCCCAAGCCAAAAGGAGATTGTCCCATAAGCAACAGGCACAATGAGTTCCACACCTTTCACCCTCTTCACTGGATTCTGTAGAGGTAGAAAATGTGAATGTAAGTTTATACTAAAAATGTTCAAGAGATCCACATCACATTCCACTGCATGAAACATGAAAGAATGGATGTTCACTGAAACCTCGAGATAGATGAGGAGATAAACATGAACAAAATATATATATTGGTTAAGTAAAAACACACCCTGCCAAGCCTTCCCGCATGCAGAAGGAAAAACATGTGACAAAGACAACAAAGAAGCCAGCATAAAAGAATGAGACCTTTTTCTCATGATCATCAAGCAAGCCTGCAGTCTTGGCACGCTGCAAACGTTGAATGGCACTCACTTCAGTTTGCTCAATGCCAAACTTCTTGCCCACCACAGCTTGCGGCATCTTTCCCCTCAAAGCCACTATTTCATTAATCTGCACATAGTTAATAGCACCAGTACCAACTTTCCATTGTTCATGACTCAAGAGACTTCCATGTTGCTTTTCTTCCAACAAACAAAAACAAAAGTGCAAAGAAAAAAAAGATCATACTCCAAAGAATTCACAGCAAAGCACATGAAAAAAACTGCGTACGTATAAAGCATGCATAAACGGGAACCACAAAGTGATGAGTGACACCAGCAGCAGCAAGCACCTCTTCAGGGGTTAGGTCAGTGAGACGACGCTTGCGCTTGGAGTAAGCGGTAATACTACTAGTAACAGCGCCCGCTCCTCCTCCTCCTCCTCCTCCTCCTCCTCCGCCACTTGCTGCTACACCACTGCTAGCCGCACTGGTAGTTGATCCAGACGGAAAGGTAGCTTGATGGGGCGTGGACGCTTGACCGGAAGACGAGGCAGGCGACGACGAGGCCATCGCCGCGCTCCCTTTTTGTTCCCGTGCGCTGCTGCCGGGCTCCGACCCCGCAGTGGCAAAGTTCTTCATCCCTCGCGCTTTTTCTCTTTTCCTTCCTTCCTTGCTTGTTCGTTCATCTCCCTCCGTCTTGTTGCTGGCGGCATCCGTCAGGGAGACGTGAATCGTACCGGACGAGGGAGCTAGCGGCCGTTGTAAGGGGGGCAGCCCAGTGGATGGGAATCTTAAGCTTGGATGAAATCTAAAGTGCCATATTTTTAAAACCAAGTACCTAATAAGCCCTTAGCCTACGCTTCATGTAGGTAGATAGGTAGTAGGTATGAAGTGTTTTCTTTTTTTCCTTTTTTTTCTGAAGTGGTTAGCCTACATTAGAAGAATTCTGTTGTAAGGGTTTGTGGAGTCAGACATGTGCTAGCTTAAATTTTTTGGACCAGATTTAACAAGTAAATATTAATACTATATGGTTTTTAATACCATAGTACCTTGGTGGCTTCAGCACACATTATATTATTTTTATAAAGGCTGAAATCTTCAATTTTTAATTTTCTTGAAGAACAAATTTTTGGGAAGGAAAATTCAAAAATCTTTTGGACTAGTCATGATTTTTTTTCAAATTAAAATGGAATCTTGAAAATTAATTGACTATTTGCTAGATATGTGCTGAAGTTGCCTTTATACTAGAGTCACTTCAATAGGTACCTGTGACAATAATGTAAATCACTTTTTAAAAATTCTAGTGTAGATAGCCTTCAAGAGAGATAGATAGAAAAGGATTAGTTGAGTACAAAAAAATCTCCACAACATCAATTTGAAGGTAAACACCACACAAATCAAGTCACAACCTTTTGACCATTGTTCACAAAATGTATGTCTAACTATTACCTTACCATTACAAATATCAATGATGAACAAAAATGACTACCCAACAAGAGCTTCATAGGCCTTACCACTAATGTAGTTTTTATTGTTTTTTACAACTTGATCGGGATGCCTCTTGGATCTACAAAAAGAATTTCAATTCCAACACATTTTAGTTCGTTAAAACATTTCAATTCTCATACAAAAAAACCTAATGATTAATATGGGACTGCACTTATGTTGTAAGAATGACATCATGTCTCTCCAAGCCTTTTGAATCACATTCAAAAGCAACCTGCTACAAAACATTTATCTAGCTCGTGCTGGCTTTAGTCGTTTTTTGGCAACTAAAAAAAAAATTAAGATATGCCCAAAAAGGTGTTGATGTGATTGCATGGAATGGGTGGCTTCATTTAATCAATTATTTTGAAAAATTCAACAAGCATTGAAAAACTTGAACATATAAAATATATTCATGACAAACTAATACTTGTCACAAAGTTTGAAATTTTGAATATATACTTCTGAACTTAAGATTGTAGATGGAATTCTTGGGTGAATTTTTTTACGATGTATGATATTGATATACATCAATTAAATTTAGGAATATTCAGAAATTTAATATTTTTGGATGAAATTTCATTCCAAAAATGTGTTTTTTGTATTTGTTTAATAATGAATGTGTAATAATATCTTATTTTTAGGAAAAAAAAACACTACCATATCAAAGAGGATGATATTTTATAAATGGGCATTGCCCATTATTTTTAAAAATTTTCTTTTATTGGTAATGTTTCATGAATCATAAACATGAAGCATTGTGGCTGTCGAAAAATTATAAGTTATATATTTTGTTTACAATGATTTTATCCAATCCTCTTCATCAAATTATTGGATCAAAATGTTGTTGTGCAAATTCTAAAAAAATTAACTTGTGTTTAGGAGAACCACAGGATGTCATCAAGATTTTAACTTATTATGTATTATAATCATTTGTCACCTTTTTTGAACAAAACCAGTTTACCCTTAGTGTGCTTTCACCCCATAAATGGCATTCTTAACATCATATTTAACATCAACATAAACATCAATGTTAACATCATCATGGATAGAATTTATGCATGAACGTCCACTTTTCATCCTTTTATCTATTATACATTCATAATGTAGTTAAATTTTTACCCAAGAAAATTCCTTGTAATATTTTGAAATATCTTGAATTAGTTTAAGATTTTTTGAGATTTTTTTGTTGAATTAGGTCCCTAAAAGGTATACATGGAGGTAATGTTTTTTCATGTTACCTTTAATATATTCAACACCAATTTTTGGAACAATCTTACACCATAGTCATGTGTTTTTTTTTTCATGTTTTCATAACAAAGTGATGTTTAAACTTACATTTTGCACACTTCATGTTCTTATCCTTGGTATCCGTGTTCCATGATTTGGGTTTAGATCTAAGCATGTTTTTGTCATGGTTGGTTCATGTCCTTTGGAAATATATTTGTTTTGGTTATTTCATGCCCATGGCAACCTTCATAAATGTTGAAATTGGGAAAGAAACATGGTGTTATTCATCCACTTTTGTAGTAGGAAAACATGTGTCACATGTGTTTGATTAATGATCCATGTAATTACATTTAAAATTATGTAATACCATGTAAGTATAAATGCAAATGATTTAAACTTACCTATAGTGTAAATTTGTGTAAATAATAAATCCATGTAAATTTGTGAAAAAAGGAAAAAATGTTGCAAAGTTTTTCAATATTGATGCCATGCCAAACAATTCAATGCATCATATAAATGTCCAAAGTACAATATCGTCTCATTATTAAAATCAATGTTGATAATGTAAGAACTTAACACTATTGTTATTGGTTGTTACAATTGTAAACAAAAAACATTGATATTTGCATGATCAAACCATTATGAAACCAAAATCAAATGTTCTACAAAACTTTGTAATGCACTTTGAACAAAATTTCATTGTTTAGCTCTAAGTATGAACATAAGGGCGGGTGTTGTCAATTTGTGACATATATTCACCTAAAGGATTATTTTCACAATGAAATTCCTTCAACGTTACACAACAATGATTCTATGCCTACAACTTTCACTTGAACGTAAAACAAAGACCACATAAACTCACCAACATAATGAACTTCATAAACTTTCAAACCTCAAAATGATAATGGCCAAAACCACAAAGAAAAATGTTGCACTCAATTTGTAAAACCTAATTGTTTACACTTACCCAACGAAATACATTTACATGAAGGAGTCTAAGTGTAAATGAAAGAAAAAACAAATTGCTTGTAAATATTAAAACTTGGGTTGTTCATTATTGTGCACTACCAATGACGATCAACTAATCATATGATCAATATGAAATATTAAATGACATTGCATGGAATTTGAATTCAAATAAGTTCAATTCCAATTCAATTGAAGTCAATTCAACAATTGAATTAAAGGCCACTTTAAACATGGGTCCAAGGAAGAAGGTCCAATGAAATTGAACATTCCTATTGGTCAAGAATTTTAAATTGGTCCTTAGGTCTTTAAATAAGGCTATGGGACCAAGACAAATCAAATTGTGATTTAGCTTAAAAAGAATAATTTTGTAGGGAAAAAATTGGTCCAAACCTAAAAAAAAAGCTTAAAGTAGAACTCGTGGTTTGGAAAACCAAAGTGTGAGTAAGGTTCAAGATTGTTCATTTCGTTGTTTTTTTTTCTTTTTTCCACTATTTTCTTTTACCCTTGCTATTCAAATTTATGAAAATGGAAGATGGTAAGGATTGAAGACATTGTGAGAGCACATTAAATCACCCATTTTTTATTAATTCTAAAGTTGACATGGTTGGTTTTGTGGATCTTCACAAGGTGATTGCTAGAAGGAGTGCATTTTCAACCATTCCAAGTGCATGAATGGAGGTGAATCAAAAGGTGGGGCAAAAAGTGAAGGGTTGAAGCACCAATTTTCACAATTGAATGGGATTTGAATTTATAAAAGATCCTTAAATTGTTTCCCATTCCAAATAAAAAAAGAACCAACGAAAAAGTCGATTGTGATGAAAGATGAAAATGAAAAAGGTGAAAAAACTAGAAAAAATTAGGTGGATGGTGAAGTACTACACTTCGTTAATCTAAGAGGAAAAATGGAGCTTGAATTTGCCAAAAATGTAGAAAAGAGGTAAATTTTGTTTTCATCCTTTAAATTGTTTTTCAACTTTGAAACCTTAGATGTATTTGATTTAATTTTACGTCCGAAATTTAAAACAAGTAAGAAGAGATTAGTTATGCAAAATATCAGATCTAGATTGGGACAATTGGGCTTTTCAAAGGCCTAGGCCCTTGGCCTTGTCCCCCTTTCCCCCATTCACGTGTTCAATTTCGCCATTATGCATATTGAATGTTCATTTCCTTGGGGGTTAGGAGAGGAGCTAATCACAAAGCCATCTTTATTTCAAATGATTTGATAGTTTCCATTTTGTTTATCCATGTATTACATTTTTTGTTTTTTAATTTGAAGGATTATTTGAACAACTTGTATTTCGTGCTTCTTTATCCCAAGTGATTTGATTTTAGGGGTAGATACATGCTTGGAGCTCCATTTGAATGTTGGTTTCCATCCTTAGATTTTCAAGGACTCCAATTGCTTGCAAATGAAAGTTTAATGCAATTTACTTGCACAATACAAGGATGACAAGATTATAAACAAAATTTTAGGTAATGATTGTTATGAATGTCCTTTCTATGATGCATGGTGGCATTGGAATGGAAATGTGATGAAACATGTGAGTAGTTCTGCCAACGAAACTAAAAACGTTGTAGGCAATCCATAATCCCAACTTGATTTTGATTGTTGCAACCTCACTTTGGCCAAGTGTGAGGATGAAACTCACACTCCCAAAGTTGGGGACTTGGAGTCCTCCGGGACTCCCGAATTTTTAAAGTTCGACAGCAAGGTCCAAAAGACCTCGCATTGAGGTGTTCTTGGTGTCATTGCAAAGGTCTTGAAGCGTAGATGTCCAAAATGGCCTCGCATTGGTCATTTGGACATTTGCAGCCCAAGTTATGGGCAAAAGAAGGGCCGGGAGTCATGACCATTAAAAGTCAGGAATCAACCTCTTCTCGACATCCGATTTGAAAGTGCGACATGGCGTTGGAAAGCTCTCAAGGAGAGTTACAACTTTGGTTTAGACCTCATTGCAATCAGACTCTATAGTTGGGAGTTATGAGCTCCCAAAGTCCCGGGACTCCAACTGGGACAATTTTGGGACAATTTCGGGACTCCAACTTGGGAATCCCGGGAAAAATAGCCATTTGGATGTAGCCTCCGCAGAGAGCTGCAAAGTATACTATATGGGGGAAGGTGGTGGCTTCCCCCGAGTCCGGGCCGTGGTGAATCAAGTGAGTCCAAGGTTGCCCGTGACTTGTCCCAACACCAAAAGGGTGCATAATGAGTTCTAACCAACTTGTGGTTGGTTTTGATGCAGATTTGAATAAGTGAATAGCTTGACCTCTTCCTAGTCTAATTCCCAGGACATCTAGCATAACCCTCTACCCCTTTCTAGTGCTAGAAGTCGAGAGCGTGCCCCAAGTCCCAACTTTCCGCAATTCTACATAGTTGAACCCTCAAGTGGGTTCAACAAAGGACTTAGGAGCACGTCATTGATAATGCTTCAAAGGATGAAGGTAGTACGGAACCAATGGAAAAACCTCTCACCCTAGATGAGGTTAAACAATAAAACAAAAAACAAAAACAAAAATAATATGTATCAACTTTTTTTAATCATGGATCAAATAGTATAATCGTGTCACAATAATTTATTAAAACCAATGTTTTACTTAGAAACATGGATGTTCAAATTGGACATTTCATTGATAAATTATAGGTTACATAAGATGTGAACCTATGAATCATTCATCACATTTTGACCCAAAATCAGGTGTATCTAGGAAGGCAATGTTGCATTTGTTTTTCAAATTAGATTCAAAGAAGTTTTTTTTATTAAAGCCTCATGAATTGCCAAAACTTCTATCAACATGTGCATGATTTTTTCATATTTTGCTTTCTTGTTAAAATTGTTTTTCATGGTTATTAACACATGATCTTCATTTTCACTTTGATGTTCCATGTTTTCCATGTCCTCCATATCATTTTTATCATCTCCATTCACCATCCCTAGATTTTGTAACCTTTTCATTTGTTTGATTGTTTATTTAATCACCTTTAAAATGTTAACTCCTTTGAAGTTCCCAAATATTGTATTTGTTTCAATTCATGCATTTTTTTGAACTTCCAAAGCCTAGTCCATGTCAAAGCCATCCTAGTTATTAATGCACATGTTGTGCAAACATATGCAAACTATGACCAAGTCTAACATGTGGAATGTGCTTTGTATTTTGGTATGTAGTGCATCTTTCTCACCTTTGAAAGGAGAATAAAACCATGGCCACATTGGATAAGCAATATTTCCTATCAAGTTATAAAAGGTAAGAATTTGTCATTTATCACATGGTTTTCCACATTTGTTGTTTTGGAAAAGAGTTCAACATGGATACTTCTTGCCCACCAATAATCATAATCCCAAAAACTACACTTTACATCTACAATTCCTTGAATCAATGTATAGTAAGACCCTTTTCAATAACATTGTGATTTTGGGTCTACCTTAGTTGCAACAATTGGAATATGACTACCATCTATGGCATTTAAAATGTATGGAATTCCATGCAAGCTTTCAAAACCCACAATGATTTTTTTAATCTTGTTTTTAATCAATTTAGGGATCATTAATGGATTCAAATGCTTTCTTATTATTGAACAAAATTCTTTCAGTGTAATTGAAAATATATTTTCTACAATGTCATAGACCTCTCCACACATTTGCAAAGAATTTCCACTACTTAATTGTGTAAGAGCCATTACTATTTTAGTTCAATAGGGATGTTTTTTTTCATGTATGTATTTTTTTGTTCAAGACTTAGACCCACAACCTTCATCAATGAATGAAATTTGTCATAACTTAACCTTGTTCATCACCAAAACATATTTTCAAAAAAACTCCCTAAAAATTCATTTTTCACATATCCCACCACCCCTTCATACCTTCACATGTTGCGAGTTCTTGATGCCATGTTAACAAACTTCATAAAAAACAACATTTCATTCATCATATTCCAATGCTATTCAATAGCTACTCATTGTAATGCAACCACTTATGTAATCATTCAATGCATGACCATAATAAAAACAAGAGCCACCAATACCTTGTGCCTATGTTCATCCATTGTGTGTAATAGGATTTTTTTTTTTCAAAAAAAAAAAAAACTATGAAAAAAAAAAAGAGAGAAAAAACCCAAAAGTTAACCTAATCCTTTCACATGTCAATTGCACATTTTTGAAATTATACTTTCAAATTGGACCCCAAGCCTTTAAACACACTCATTGACATTGTAATGTAGAAAAATGTTTTTTTAATGTGAAAAAAGGTCCAATTCAAAGTTCAATTTGCTTCAAATTGGTCGTTGGGCTTTTGGTCCCTAGACCCTTGTCTAAAGTGACTGTACGATTCAAGTGAAGAAAAACGAAATACAATTTGGTGGAGAAGGTATTGAAAAGTTTCTTGTGAAATTGTTGAAAAAATAAAAAATATAAAAATTCATTTTCATTTTGATTCATTTTTCATTACTTGTGCACAAACCATTGTTGTGCATCGTGAACGATCTTTTTTTTAGTTCATTTGATGTTTGTTTCTTACTATCAACAATGCATGTCCATAGCTTTGCAATGTTCACAAACCATAACGATTCTTTAGTAGGCTCTTACACTTGGTCGGGTCCTTTGTCTCATCATAGCTAGTGCACCTCCATCATTAACCAATTTGTGACAGATGACAATTCTTTCATCTTAGGTCTTTTTGTTATCTGATTTGTGATAAATGATAACTTTGTCATCTTAGGTCTTCTTTGTTATCATTGATTGTCATTTTATAGTCATGAGTCCTCTTTGCATAAGGTCTTTACCTGATTTTATGTTGATAGTTTGCTTTTGTTTTCTCTTTAGGTTGTGTCTACTTGTGTTCTCATTTGCCTTGTGCTTTTGCGGGATGGGTTCTCATCCTTGATCTTTATCTACAGGGTTTTCCTTCTTCTTTAAAAAGACACAAATCTGAAAAGACACAATTTACACGCTGGTAGTGACTGGATTCGGAAAACCCTAATCCTATCTGGAGTCTGTCGTAAGACGCGGGGCGTCTCTTGTGCTTTTTTTCTCTTTCGTTCGTCTCCCCGGTGCTGTGCGTCGGGAACACGGTGCTGCCTCTTCTGTCAGATATCTACGGTGCAACACGGGCAGCGAGCCATGAGCTTCCGGGTATGCTATCAAACTCCCCTCCTACACATACAGGCTTTCAAGCTGTCGCAGAAACAAGCTAGGTTGTGTACTTCAGTAGCAATCTGGGCATGTCTTCTGTGCAGTTTCATGTTTGCAGGATGCATTCCACACATGCGAGATATATTTTTGAGTTGTGGTTGTAAGGTCTCATGGACTGCCTCACTTCTGGAGTGATTGTCTAGGGCATATGAAGGATCATCATCTAGGGTTACAGAACTGTTCTTATGCTTGGTCAGAACATTGTTTTTGCTGTTGTAGTTTTAGATAAACCTGAACGCTTGGTAGGATTCCTCCCACTCATTCATTTGCAGAGTTATACTGAAGGATTCTTGGTGAATTATCCTCATCTCCACTAGAAATTAGCCAAGGATCATGTCTTTGCTGCCGCTGCATTCAGTTACTGTTAATAGTGTTCATGGTTTGTTTGGAGCAGTTTCACCAATACCAGGTGGTGGGGTGGGCAGTGCCTACTGCCACTAATGAGACACCAAGGGCCTATCAAATGAAGGGATGGGTCACTAATGAAGTGCATGCTACATCCAAGTTGAGGTACGTTTGGTTTGTTCTCCCAATTTTTTTGTTTCTAATTGTATCAAGTTTAAATTTTCTTCTGGGACTAGCTTGATTGTCCTGTTGAGTTGTGCAGGGTTCGGTTGATCTTGAGGTCTCCAATGTTGAGTAGCCTCTGATGACATTCTGGTTGAACCACAGTCTAAATCCTCACTCAACCTCCTCCACCCAGGATTTGTACCTAGCATCTCCTGTAAACTCTAGACCTGAGACTTTAGGTTTGGAAGTTTTACCTTCAGGGACTATCTATTTTCTGACTGGATTTATGTGGCAGGGCAGGGAAGAGACCAATAGCAGTGACTGCTTCTTTCACAGAATCTGCCTCACTCCGAGACCAAGCTGATGCCTCCCTCTCCCTGATTTCAAGCCCTGGTCCTGATCTCTTCCTCCTTGACCTTGCTGAGAAGCTGGAAGATTCCTTAGCCATTGACCGACCAACAAGCCAGGGCACCCAGGCTTTAGCAAGACTGAGAGAGCAAGCAGCTGAGAAGGCACTGAGCTCCCATTGGCCAACAAATCGAGATGAGGCATATCGATTCACTGATGTTAGATTCATTAAGGAACTCAATGTCATTCCTGCACCACTGCCACAAATGGATGTGGACCTATTTGTTGATATCTCAGGTTTCTTTTGCACTCAACATTCCATCAGCTTTTTGATTATGCTTCTCATCACAAACTATGAATTGTTGTTGTTTGTTTCTACGGTTACTAGCCTGTGGTGTGCTGACTGATACCCTATTTGAACCCGAATATATGCACATCATGTGACCATAATTTGATATTCTTCATTCTCCCATTTCCATATGGCCATCAGATGCAATTCTGACCTTGGATGGCCTGTGTTACATACAGGCACATGACCTATCAGGGCAGTTGATAGTCCAGACTTGTGAAACATAATTTCTTTTGGCTCATTTAACCTCTCTCACCTTTGATCCAGATGAATTACTTTTGCTTGCATTTCTTTTCCTATACATACCTGTCAGCCAGAGATGACAACATATTTGTTAGCTCTGCCTCTACATATTAGAAGTGCTCAATTGTCCATTGATGAAGTTACACTCATTCTGTACTGTTCCAGGTCAAAATCTTGGAGAAGTGGAGGCTCTACGGCTTGTTTTTGTCGATGGAGTGATTTCAGAGTCCCTCTCCAGTTTGGATGGTTTGCCAGATATGTCATTCATAGGTAGCATTCAGTCAATTTTGGAAGGGAAAGTAGGGAGTGCTGTCTCACAATCCCTGGAGCTTCTTGGAATGGTGGCTTCAGGAACTCATGATGACACATTCATGTCCCTCAATGGGATTGGTGCTCCAGATGTGGGAGTTGTGTTTATACCAGAAGGGGTCCATTTGGAGAGACCTGTTCACATTATATACTACTCTTCAGGAAGGCAAGGATTTCAGGGAGTTGATGAGAATCTTTCATCAGTTTCACTTTCAAGTCCTCGGTTACTGGTTGTTGCTGGTAAGGATGCACAACTGGAGATCATTGAGGAGTTTCTGGGAGAAAGTGGGAGTGCATGCTGGACAAATTGCGTTTGTGAAATTTCATTATCACAGGGTGCTCAAGTGATGCATAGCTATGTTCAAGAGCAGGAGCGGAACTCTATTCATATTAAGCAAACACATGTGTCCCAGGTAATCACCTTACATTCAGAATTGTGCTTTCAAAAATAAGTTCTGTGCGTTCCAAGTCCTTTAATCATCCTCCTAATTTTGGAAATGTATTGTGTTGCAGGGGGGGGCAAGCACCTACAAGTTGGTAGAGGCAAGTGTAGGTGGCCGGCTTAGTAGGCACAATCTTCAAATCATGCAACTAGGACCTGACACCCACACTGAATTCTCAACGTTCCAATTGGCAGGCAAACGGCAGTTGCAAGACCTTCATTCCTCTCTAGTTCTCAATTATCCACGCGGAGTTAGCCGACAGCTACACAAGTGTATTGTCACTGATTCTACAGGCCATGCTGTTTTTGATGGAAATGTGAGGGTCAACAGGTAAGAACTTGGCCACTGCTCTGATTTATAAGCTTGCAGTCTGCTGATTCAGTAAGCTTTTGAGTGGTGGAGATGAGAGTTGCTTTTCCCATGTGATTGTCATTCTTACAGGTGAAAACATTTTGTAGGTATGCACAACAGACAGATGCTGGGCAACTTAGTAGGAGTCTGTTACTGGCTCCTCGGGCAACTGTAAATGTGAAACCTAACTTACAAATCATTGCTGATGATGTGAAATGCTCACATGGAGCTGCAATCTCCGACTTGGAAGAGGAGCAACTATTTTACTTCCGTGCCCGAGGTATAGATGCTGAAACTGCTCGCAGTGCACTTGTTTTCTCATTTGGTGCTGAGGTTTTGCAACATCTAAGTTACGAGAGTTTACGGAAAAGAGTGGAGGCCCTTGTGAAAGGATCTCTTGCTGCTGAGGGTCTTATTGACTCGAGCATTCCTGTTGGTCTTTAGAGAAACAGAAATTCGACTCATGCCTTTGTCAGATTTCTTTGTAGAGACAGGCTTGTAACATTTATTGAGTTGTATTTCGTATGACAGTTGGGATTGGGCATATTAGTTACCAAGAAGGTAAATGAGGGAATCAGTGTGATGTATGAGTTTTGGACTATCTTTGTCCGTTGAGTTGTGATGGTATCTTTGAAAGGCTGGAATACGATTACAGCCATTCTCAGTCCCAAGACTGAGCTAGATTATTTAGATTGATTGAAACTTAATCCATAGCCTCAATCTAGAGGCTTTTCCAGACAAGCGTGATCAGTCATCTAGACATGCAAACAGTGATTTGAAATTCTACCTTCACAAACTTGTCAGAATTCTATAGCTGTCAAATATTGACATTCCAATTTTAGGAATGCATGCCCTTGTGAATCTCATACCAGTTTGGTCCTGGTAGTTGGTTCTTGTTCAATGGAAGGCAGGCATAAACCTGGTATTGGTGCTGGTATAAGGCAGGTATGTACCTGATATTATCTCAGGTCTCATACCAGGTTAGTATTATCTTCAGGTATGTACCTGAAGGTTGATATTGCCTCAAGTCATACCTGACTGGTATGTTCTGCAATACCCATACCCACACCAACATTATCGAGGATTATGAAATCTTTTGCTTTTCTTATTTACAGAAGTTTACATCCAAAGTACTTAATTTTTAAGCTAGTTTTAAGTTTCTAGGCATTTTATACAATTATGGGTGAAAACTAACTCTCACATTAAGGTCCAAGCTACTTATAGGGTAAAGGTGTTGTGGACTGAAGTGAATGCCCGATGCATATCTACTCTTACCAAAGAGCATCCCAACTTACAAAGTATGTTTTGGATGAGAACAATAAAGGGTATGACGGATTTGGTCAGTAAAATGATTTTTGATGAGCATTGATGCTCAAGATGTTTTGGTTCACTAAATGCATTGGAAAGTCTTAACAATTGTTTTCCATTGGTGAAATATAATGATTGGTTCAAATGGCTTGTTATTAGCTGTCTCCAACCTTCCAGTTGTAATTTTCCTGTTTATGGGTGGGGCATTGGAAATACTAAGTAAGCCACTTCATCATTTGAAATAATTTGTACACCTAATGGGCACATAATGCCCAAGGAGTGGGGCATTCTGAAATAAGCACTTGCCTGACTTGAAACCAAGGTCCACTTATTTTGGAAATGTGGTGTTCCTAAAATGTGTAAAGCACTGAGACTTAAATCGTACACTAATAATGGCTTTGCAAAGAGTAATTTGAAATTATGATTTGCAAGGGAGTTCCACATCTCTTGCAAGAACTTACAATTTTCCATGATGTTCTCATTTTTCTTCATCTCCATATCGTGGGATCTCTTAACTCCTCATCCTTCAGCAGCATGGCCATGTGCACTGCGTCAGGTAAAACCCATTTGGGTGGATCTACGAGAATTGGAAACCTACCCTCAACTCATGCGGCAAGCAAGTCCTTCATTCTCATAAATCCTCCATCCTAGGGCTTTACCCTACACTTTACTGTTTGGAAATTGGAAAAAAGTAATAGGCTCTAATTTCCATTTTTGTTTTGTTTTGTTTTAGTTCCTCACCCTGCCCCCCACACCACAACAACAATCTTCAAGTGACAGATTAAGTGTTTAATATTGATGGAGAGTTGGAAATAATCATCAAGTAAAAAAGATTAAGAGTTGAAAACAGTTTATTAACCAATAAGAATTAAGGCATTTGAGAGTTGGAAGCAATCATCATGTAAAATAGATGAAGAGTTCAAGCGATTCACAAGCGAAAGATTCACAAGCATATTGTAATGATGAAGGAAAATAATTGAAACAAGAGATTCATGAAGCTGCAAGAGATTAAGAGTTTGATGGTCGATCAAGTGTTGGTGGAAGCAATCAAGTAAAACAAAAATTAAGAGTTGAAGCTAATTCAACCCAAAAAGTAGAGTACGTGATGTGATTTGGTGAATATTTCAAGAGTTGGAACAATCATATGTAATCCTGTCTTGATGAAGCTGGTCTGGAAGAATTGCTCAAATGATATATATCTCAAGACTTTCAGATTCTAAGAAAGAAAGAGGAAGAATCTAAGATAGATTCATTCCTGATCTTTCAGCTGTGGAATGTTGCAGTCTGATGAGGAGTTTGTAAGCAAATCATCAAGTGAAGATGAGAGATCTGAGCTCAAATTGATAGACAGATAATATCATTGTCTAGATCCTTAAGAAGAAGCTCTTTGTATTGATTTGCTGGTGACAAGAGGAGCACAAAGTTCAGATCAAGTTATGAAACCTGGTGATGGGTGTACCCACAAATGGCTTTTAGAGTGGGAAATCAGAAGAATGCGGAAACTGGGTTTTGGAGATCCAGGCAGGGCGCATATGCCACAGTATATCCTCAAAGCATATCCCTCAGGACGACATTCTGCAGCTTTTCCAGGCGCTTAGGACGAGGAGATTCATGGCAGGAGCTTATGCGGCTCAGGGGGATTCCCATCTTCTAGTCTGCTGTAGACTTCAGGTGCTGCGAGATCTCTTCATCTTATTCAAATCCAGAAGGGATCATATGGTAGTAGTGTTGGAGAAGGAGGAGGATGAAGAAGAGGAGGTCGATGGTGCTTCCAGTCGACGCCACCCAGCGGCAGCTGACGCCGACTTTATCCCAGGGTTCGTTGGAGAGAACAAGCTGCACGTTAGACGAGGAACAGCAAGCAGGATGTTCAAGTATAAGTAGGAGCTTCAGCGGAATCGGTGGCAGCAGCAGCAGTAGTGCAGGGAGCGGATCATCCGCAAGCGACGACTGCTATTCAAGCCGCGTGATTTGGGTTGCGGGGATCAATGGAGGTCCCGACAAGGGTCATGCGCATGCGGGTCTCAAACACATCCTCCAGCAAATCGTTGGACCAGGAGACCACATCTTCGCACTTGTCCTCTTTGACAATATCCCATCAGAATGTATGCAGCTCAATACCAATTTCTTGGTCTTCTCCATGTTCCATTTTTGATGTTAAATCTCTGATTCTTCCCATGAATCCACTGGCTTGCTTGCTACTACAAAACATCTCTATAATTTGTCCAAGCAGATCATGTCTAAAGCCCCAGCAGAGAAAGAAAAAACTGGTCATCATTTGAAGTGATGGGCATGCTTGCCTTCAGATGTCATTACAAGCGTCATGATCTTTGAAGCTACTGAGCATCATGGGTGCAGTTTCCTTCTTCTGAATCTTTTCTTCTTTCAGCTGAACTAGTATATAGAAAATTTCTTGCTCTTCTTCTTGCACACTATCAAGAAGAAGCAAAACAACACTGAATTCTCAACTTGAAGCAGAAAAATCATACATGAATCTCCATCTTGACAATGAGATTTGTGAGATTTGCATCAGTATGTCATTATGAAATTCAGTGAGCAATTTGGGAAGTACTTGAAATCTAGGTTGTCATTCCATCAGAGAGAACACTGTGTAATTCTCAACTTTTAAGCACAGAATCATACATGGTTATCTTACTGTGCCTCAATGAAATTCAGTGTGCAATTTGAGAAGTACCCAAAATCTCTGGAGGTTGTCACTCCATCAGACAATTCTGCAAAAGTTCTCAAAAGTATGCAAAATCTAGGTTGTCATTCAGTGGGTGTTGGAATTTTCTAATACAATTCTGCAAAAATCCTCAACTTTCAACAACAAAATCATGCATAGATTTCTTAGTGTATGTCAATGAGATCCACTGTGGAATTTGCAAAGTAACCATAATCTAGGTTGTCATTCAGTGGGTGTTGGAACTTTTTCTATCAGACAATTGTGCAAAAATTCTCAACTTTCAACCCTAAGATTATATATAGATTTCTTAGAATATGTCAATGAAATTCAGTGTGCTATTTTCTGGGTGGTTGTTATTATTTGGCGGTGTTTTGATTTCAACTTGAGAGATTTTGTGTAGCATCTAACTAATGACTTCTGCTCATGTGGACAGAATGTAAAACTTTTTCTTTGTATTATTGGATAAAACTCAGATCTTCCCACAAGTTGTATGTAATTGGATATTATATATGGTGCAGTGGGAATCACCTTTGCTTTCACCCGGGATGGCTTCAGAAGCACTGCTGAGCGCAAAATGCTCAAGTGGTTAAGTGAAAAAGTCAAATTGTGGCAAGCATATTTGCAAACTTTGGTTCTACATTGCAGGGAAAAAGATGTAAACTTTCTTATTACTCCTGTGCCCAATCCTCCCTCTAGTCTTTGATGATGATGATAATAATAATAAAAAAAAATGTATATATGTATGTATGTATGTATGTACAAGTGTTGGTCTGATATCGACTTTTGAACATTCTAGTTGGTCCTAGTATTGAGTTTAAGACTGACACCCAACTTCTTTGGTTTGGTTATTTATGAGATTCCTAGTATGAAATTGAAAGACTTTCGCTCTTTTTCTTGCATTTGGAAGCAATGAGTTGAAAATGGTTTGGTTTGGTTTGTTTCTTGAGCTTTTTTGCTTGTAGGTTACCTTGGAACTTCGAGTATGTGCTGCACATTCATTGGGTGAAACCGCTGTCCGAGAGGCGCAATTTCTCCAAGCTACCGACATAATCTTGGAAAGGTGACCTTGGTTCACTCCTCTTCTTGATTTGCATATATTGATCAATGAACTTGTAAGAAATATGACAAAATTATTTTTTCTGAATTTACACTGAAAGAAAAATAAATTCCAATTATTTTTGTAACCACACTGCGAAAATTTGACAAAAAGAAAATGTTAGATAATACTAGGAATGTAAATGAAAGGCCCCATATACAATAATAATTCAGCTAGTTGCCAAAGGGTGGTTTGCAACTCATGGCCACTTATAGTTGAGAAGAGTTGAAGTTGATCAACCATGACCATCTTTTGGGGATTGTAGTGTACCTATATGCACCATGCCAATGTAGTAGGAAAGAAGTTGTAAGTAAAGGGGCTCTTTTATAGACCATGAAAGTACCTTAAAAAAACCCAATCCCTAAAGGAGGCCTTTGTCATTTGACATTTCTTCAATTTAGTCACCTTCTTGTTTAACTCTTTCAAGAAGGGATTATTCTATCCATTACTAAGAGAATGACAAACAAATGATGCATCGTCAATATTGAGTTTGTTCTCCTAATGTCCCATAAAGACTAGCTTAGATTTTGCATAAAGTCATAACAATGGTGGAATTAAAATTTTAAAAAATAAATGGTGGAATTTGTTCTAACTTTGCTCTATGTTTGCAACTCATTGTTGCCAAGAGATTGATTATGCAACATGGGGGGTTCACTAATTAAGTACTTCTTGTGGGCGGTTGACAGAAATGATGGTAATGATTCAACAACTAGAAAGATTGCAAAACTCCTTAGCGAAAAGACCGAGGCTAGGGTTGGGTTGATACATAAGCGGCAAACTTCAAACAGGCTTGAGGCAGTCTTACAAGTGCCAGAAAATCGGCAGCCCCACGACTTTGGCTCTCATGAACTAACGCTCAGTCTTGATAAACAAACTTTGGTTAGTAACATGTTGCATGGGTTATGGGTAGTTTGCCAAGAATCAGAGGACCCATATTACCTTTCAATAAGCATAGATTTATCATCTAGAATCTCAAATTGAGTGGTTTTAAAATATATATTTAATGGTGTTTTCTTTTCATTTTTGTTGCATTGTTTCCATTTGTTAGGTTATGAACCCAAGAATTAATTTGTATATAGAAATGCCTACAAATTGGAATACTTTAGAGCATCCCCATCAACACATTGCACAATATGTATTAGTTGAAGAATAGTAAAGAATTTATGTCAATTTGGGGTAGTAAAATGGCTTGAGGCCTATATACAAATTGCCCTTGATTGGTCGAATATAATGATTGGTCTAGGTGGTTTGTTATTGGTAGTCTCCCACTTTTTGCAGTACCAAATTTCATGTTTATTAGTGGAGATGGAGAACTTGTAAGCGAGATGTCTTGGATGTGAGAAATACTCTTGAAGGCTCAAATATCAAGCATGGGTGGTGCTGCTCTTCAATGTTTAAATTGCAATGACTAAGATACAATGAGAAATATTTCCTTCCTAAATCAAACTATCAGAGTCATTGCTAACTCATGTTTAGCACAAGGCTTTTTTTTAAAAAATAGTGACTTTTATGAAAAACCTTTTTCCCCCATACAAAAGAGAAAATCTCTAAGTTCATAAAATCCTATTCTTTAAAAGGTTACTAATCTTGTCCAAATCCATGTTTATTTATTATAAAATGTGTTATTCAACATCAATGAAATTCCAGAATTCCAATTCTACTAATACCCTAACACACTACCTTGGTTGCATCAACAATAATTATATTACTTTCAGAAGTATTGAAAGTTTTAAATATTATTTTTTTGAAATTAAAACCATTTGTGATGTAAATTATTGATTTTTCAAGAATATTGCATTTGTCGAAATGAAAAGTTCAAAATTAATCAATTATTCAACAATCATGTGTTGAAGCAGCTAAGGTCCTATAGTAACCACGAAACAAAAACCAGATATTAAATGAGTGAAAAAATGTTTAAAAGATTGATATTCTTTTGCACTTCAAAAACCCAGTTTTGGAAATGCAATGTTTGAGAGGATGTACATTCCCAGAATGAAACCAAGAATCTTCTCCTTCTTTTTTGAATCAAAACCCATTTTTGAAATCACCTTGTTGAAAGTGCCCTTCAATTCACAAGGTTAGATGAGTGTCAAGCATATACATTGGAGCTAGCGTGATAATCCACTTCATCACCATCACCAAATGAGACTGTAACAAGAGTAAAAAGTACAATGCCCAAGCTCAAAGGAAGTGGCTAGTGCTTTCTAGCAAATCCAACAAGCACGAGCATGAGCAAACATGAATCACCATAGGTAATGTGACCTCACAATTGTGCTCCTGCTTAATTCCTTTGAAATTGTAAATTGTGCAGAGCAAATCTGGTCACTGCTGACATTGGTGGTCCATCAGCTCTCAACATTTAGTAACACCCAATTGCTCAAACATTTACCAATTGGTATCCTTGAACAACCCATCAGTAGAAATCCTTGAAGTTGCTGCTTCCTGTAGGAGTCCTCTCACAATGCTCACCATTTCAGATGATCTGTCTTATCAGGAGAAATGTACTGGGTGTTTTTATGAGTCAGAAGAGGGCCAAAGTTGCTCAGATAGATGCCCACCCATCTCCATTTGCCATGCCCGATCCACCAAGGGTGCCAATTCTCTGCAACAAACAGATAGAAGCCACTTAGACCTCTGGGGAAAAAATGATTAGGGAAAGAGCAGCTAGCTGAGCTTTTCTGGATGGAAGGAACAATGCAATGTACACATACTGGTGATCAGAAATTACTACAAAGAGAGTTGAGAATAGTACTTGAGGTCATGACTGACCACAATCAGTGTACGCTCTCCTTTTAGTGACCATAGCAAGTTGACCACATCTGCCCTTGCTTTCCAATCTGTCCATCAGGTTCCAACTAATTAGCATTCCTCCTGCTTCATGCCCTTAAGGTGATGAAATTTCCAACCAGACTTGTCATCATAAATTCCTGCAAACTCCCACAATGTTTCCCTTTTGGATGTTTCCCTTCTGGTTCTTCATCATTTTGTTATGCTCACAACACACTTGCAGCATCAAGGAAAGTTCTGATATGTTTTTTCTAGTGAGGTAGAAACACCAACCTAGACCCGCCAGTGGCTCATCCAGTAGCAGCAAATCAGGCATCCGCACCTGTCCTTAAAAAACAAAACATATATCAACAACCTGTTGTCATCCAGCTTATCATTTGATCTATTGACAACCAGATTACACTTTGCATGCCAAAAAATGAAAGTACAAAGTAGGTATTCGGTACTTCATACTTAATCATAGCCTAAAATCAAACACCATGACTACTACAACTATCACACCTCCTGGATAATAACAGTACACACAAATATCATTTGTGATCAGGTTATAAGGGATACTAAAGTGGAAGGCAATCACCAGCTGCACAGCCAGAGCTAGCCGACGTTTATATCCATCACTCAAAGTCCTTGGATTCTTATCAAAAGGAATGTCTGCCATGCCCACCTGCAAAGCAAACATCAGCTTCAATTAATAAACCTACACACACAACCCCAACTCTACCAAAGCAATTGCCTATGGACCAATCAAAACCCTAACAAAACAAGAGCTCAGGAATCTCACAACCCTTGTCATTGACTATGAAAGTGGATGTCAAGAGATAGAACAGGATTCAGGAAATACTGCAAAGACAGCAGCTTGTAGGCGCATGGCAAGCTGCTGCCGCAACAACATGTCTTCAGCTCTTCGAGACCATCCAAATGTGAGCTCTTCCAATACAGTGTCTGCCAAAAAATAGCTGTCCACATACACAATTATATGTCAAACTCTAAAAACCTGACTTACAATGCTCAAACAGGGGAGTTGGGTGTACTCCTTAACTCAACTGATCTGCAACCACTGAGAGCATAGAGTGTATTCTTTGTCTAGGAAAAAAGAGATTCATTTGTGACCTGTACTGAAGGCCAAAGATCAGCAATACGGAATAATGCTATGTACATGACTTGCAGCTGAAGTATTCAGCAACAACTTGAATTTGCAAAGAATGGGACCTTTGAAAAAATCCTGATTCTCCAGCAGGCTAGAAAGTGATAGAAGGTAATCACTACCCTAGCTACAGTAGTAAAGGATGATGATGATAAGGCATCTATTACCGCTCAGGAAATTGGAACACAATCCCAGCTTGTGAAGCTAGAGATCTTTCAGAGCTGTCTCTCCCAATCCTTATAGAGCCTTCTGTTGGTGTTGCTAACCCTGCTAATACCTGCACACCGACGAGAGTGGTGGTTCAACCTCTTCTTCATGAAAAAATCCTTGCAATTGGGTTGTTGCACTAACAGGTTTAATTTACTATGTGATCACAAAGGATAAATTCAGAGGTAGCAGCATATCTTGAAAGCACCTCAATGTCTGGACACACTGAAAAAACAAATCCCCAAAGAGTTGCAGTCAAAATGACTTGATTCATAAATTGCCATTTTCCAGTGTTGTTCTGAGATTGGGTTAGATGCTCAAGGTGGTTGCAAAGATTACAGAACAAAACTTGCCTGGAGAAGGGTGGTCTTGCCACTACCACTGCGTCCATAAATGAGACCTAAACTGCCCCATAGCCATCCATATCAACAACACAGATGCATCAAATCCAGTCAAATTCAATGGAATTCAAAGTGAGCCATTCAATGTAGCAAGAGAAATCTGCAGGGGGGCAAAAAAATCTAACCTCAAACTCAGCAAGAGAAAGTACAAGAGAAGTAGAGCTTGAAACTGACACACATCTCAACCCTAATACTTACATTCTTCATCAATGCATACCTTTTGTCAGGGAGAGACAAAGAGACATTGTTAAGGAGATTGAGTTGAGTGCCAGGTGGTCTATAGCTGACACCTTCCACCTGAGAAAATCCCCACCACACCCACCCAAAATACAACATGATTTCTCTAGGTGGTGTCAGCAATGGATCCTGTATCCAAGAAAGGGGTATTGGCAAGAAAATTTCAGCATTAAGGAGATTTTCAGAATCCTCAACTTTGAAATAAAACTCTTGAGCAAAACAGATGAACAAGTTATGTGAAGAGGATATGTGTGAGACAAAAAGCACAAGAAAGAAAAGAATCCCAATTCAGTCATTTGTTGGTTGAGAAAACCTCAAAACATTTTGCACTTGGATGCAATTGCAGAGAGAAAATTGAATGAGATTGCAGAGCGAAACTGAATGAGACCACAGGGACAAAACCAAATGAGATTGCAAAGAGAATACATACTGAGAGTGCTTTGAAGGTATACCACAGAAAGCTTTGAAGGTATCCATCCTCATCGTGAAAAGAAAGAGAAAAGAGGATGCAAGGAAGGTTTGCAGAAATTGAGAGGACATTGCAGACCTGCACAAAGGGATGGGCAGAATTGGGTCTGTTTTTTCCGTTGTTGTCAACGACTCCTGTGTGTGTCAATGCTGCTTGACAAATGACTACCTTCTTCATCATCGTCATCATCCTCCTCCTCCTCCTCCTCCAGTGTAATCCTTGTGAGCATTTCACCTTCTCTGCTGATTCTTCTCTTGAATGATGCAGCTTGCTAAAAGAATCAACGGAACTCGGATTTCTATAATAAACTCCTGTCTCAAGATTATAATAATCTGGGAGTTTCAAGATGCTTGCAAGTGAAGATGCTTTGAAAATCGGTAACGGCGGCAATGGATGCATGATGGTTGATTTTCTTATTATCGCACACAGGAAAAAAAGCTTCCACCACCCAATTTCTCCCAAAAACCTCCAAAACTGAGAGCGCAAGTTCTCCGTCCAATCAGAAATCCCTCAGGAAATGGGTTCGTCAGCTGCTCGCTGCAAATCCATCTAGAAAACTTTTTTTTCCCTCATTGAGTGCAGCACCACCCTAAGAGAGCAAGCCACCCCAACACAAGCGCACGCCGGTCTTGAAATCCCTAAACCCTAATCTGGTGAGAGAAGTTTGTCAGCAGTAAACCCTGATGCCCTAATTGTGTCGCGACGCAACAAGGCTCGAGCTTGGTTTCTTTAGAAGAAGAAGGTGCAAATGGTTGTTGGGTGGAGGAAGAAATCATCCGAAGACGATGTTTCTTCTTCTCCTTCAATGGGTTGCTGAAAGATTCGTGTTGTAAATACGACAGTACCTTAGTCGAAAGTCGCGATGGTAGAGAACTTGGAGAAGAAGTACAAAGAGATTCTCAAGTGGGGTGCGTTGCAAGGGATCACAGACAGCCCGTTTCCGTCATCTCCTTCATCATCACCACCGTCGTCGTCGTCGTCGTCATCGTATCATCCCGAATTTGAACAGCAGCAGGAACAATCTTCTTGTTTGGGGTTTTCTCTGGAGATCGCTGTTTTTTCAGATTCCGAGGGCGGGTGTGTGACTGAGTGTTCTCTCCTCAAGTTCCTTGTGTATTGGAAGTCTCATTTCCCTGACCTGCGAGAGACTGACTGACGCTGATGGGTTTTTGAGAAGCTCTGGATCCTGCTGACATTGGGTTTCTTTAAGTCTTTCGTTTTTTGGTTTTTCCAGGAGGGGACTTGCAGCAACAAGGGATCTGAAGAAGGGAGAGATAATACTCCGGGTTCCTAAAGGAGCACTTCTAAGTGTCCACAGTGCTCAACAGGACAAGAAACTGGCAGAAGCTCTTGTGTCTTATCCTTCCTTGTCTTCTACACAGGTAAGATTCTCACAAAGACCTCAAGGGAAAAAAACACAACCCCTGCTGTTATGTGAAAGAAACAGGAAATTCTAAATGTCTAGAGTGCTAAACAGGGCAGAGAAACTTACAGAAGCTCTTCTTGTGTCTCATCCTTGTCTTCTACACAGCTTAGATTCTCACCAAAAACCTCAAGAAAAAAGGGGAAAAACCCTGCTTATTTGTGAAAGAAGCAGGAAATTCTAAGTATCCAGAGTGCTTCACAGGACTAGAAACTGGCAGAAGCTCTCCTGTGTCTCATCCTTCCTTGTCTTCTACACATGTTAGATTCTCACAAAAGGTGGTTATTCTTGTTGTTGTTGTGGACATTTTCTCGCTACAAATCTCATAGCTAGACTTTTGATCACCCCCCTCAGGTGCTGTGTGTTCATTTGCTGAGGGAAGTGGCAAAGGGGCGGACAAGTGCATGGTATCAATATCTGGTGCATCTTCCTCGACTCCATCACACATTAGCGCATTATACAACATCCGTGGAGTCTCAAGCACTCCAGGTAGAGCAACAAGAATTTTTTTAAAACATTTGAAACTGCAATCAATTTGAGACACAACCAGTCAATTGTGAGTGATGAAATATGTCTACAAAAAGTCTCCATTGCTTGGCAAACTTTAGGTTTTACTACTCTGCACTTGGCTGTTTGCTTCCCAAGTCTGTGTCCTGAGTTTCTTCTTGCAACAGAAACTCAGAACACAGATTTTCTTTAATCGTGTTTTGCTTGAAATCTTGGATGGATAACTATATACTTATCAACACCCACTGTCAGGAGCTGATGAAGCCAGTGTGGGTAGTATTCATACAGAGCTTTGTCACTGACTGCTAGTCATTCTTGATGAAGGTGAAGAGTCCAACACATTGTGTCATGTACTTAATTGCCATGGATAGTTTCCTTTTTTGCAATCGTGTCAAAAGATGATGCAACATTTTATCGCATTTTCAGCAGAAGTTCATCAATTCTGATGGGTTGGGTTTGCAAACCATTACCAGGTGGAGGAAGCGGTGTGGGTGGCAGAGAGGGCAGCAGAGACAGTTCGTCGGGAATGGAATGAAGCAAGGCCTTTGATCAAGATGCTCTCTTTGGGTCGCAGATTTGATTCCCTACACGCTTGGTTATGGGCATCTGCCACCGTGCGTGAGTAATCCCAAACAGTCTCCCCATTTACATTTTGGAGAACCATTTTCACTCTTAAAAATGAATGGGTACTAACTAACTAAGCAGTCCTTTAAAAAGTCCCTAGAATTGCTCAAAGCTTACTGTTTGATGAGGAGGGCAATAGTGACATTTTGAACTGAAAACACAAGACCAGCTTCCTGAGTTTTGAGCACAAAATGGATTCCATATGAAGCAAAGTTAATATATATTTCTAATGTGATTTCTACTTCAAAATATGGAAAAAAAAAACCATAGAGTATCGAGATTTCAATAGTTTTACGCCTTATTATGAATCTAAGTTTTGTACTTTTCCTAGAGCCATTAACAAACTGACAAGCTTCTGATATATCAGGTGTCCTCTCGCACATTATTTGTGCCCTGGGATAAAGCTGGCACACTTTGTCCAATTGGGGACTATTTCAATTATGCATGTCCTGGTGTGACACAGCATGATCCTGTTGACACACAAAATTTCCATGGGGACGATGATGCTGAGGCAAACCTTGAGGAAGCTGGAGACAGTTCATATGGACTTGAATTTGCAGACCGCCTTTCAGATGGTGGTTTTGAGTCTGAGAGGAATGAATACTGCTTTTATGCTCACCAAAACTACAAAAAAGGAGAACAGGTTAAAAAATCCTTAACTGAAATTGCTCGGATTAGGAAATGCAATGCTTGACCAGAAGATATAGCTTGTCTTGGCAACTTGTTGGATGTCAAGATCAGCTTTTGTTTCAACACAATCTCTCCTGTTTCTTTTGTTTTGGGTATTTTTTGATTGTCTAGGCACAAGTGGTACTCTTAACTCTTCACTGTGTCAGTAATTTGTTCTGTCAGTCTAAACTAGTTGTGATGGTTCTTTTTTGTGGGCATTTTTGCAGGTGTCACTGTGCTATGGAACATATACTAACCTTGAGCTTCTTGAACATTATGGCTTTCTGTTGCTGAAGAATCCCAATGACAAGCTCCTCTTTCGTTTATCAGGCCTTCATGAACTTGGTCCTGTGAGTCCTGGAGGCCCTCACAATGATCCCAAAAACCTGTACATTGATTTTGACGGGCACCCGTCATTCTCGCTGCTTGCAGTGTTGCGTCTAAGAGCTGCTCCAACCACCATCTGCAAATCCCATGGTCATTTGGCACTTTCCGGTCTACAAATCTCACCAGAGAATGATGCAACAGTGTACCGATGGCTGAAAGTCGAATGTGAGAAGCTTATTGCGAGCTTTCCAACAAGTACTGATGATGACTGCTTCTTGTTGAAACTACTTGAAGCTTGTACCTCATTTCATCAAGTTGTTGCCAAAGCATTAACCATTTGTAACTGCAAAGAGCAAGAGAGGGTAAGAAGAGACTCACCACTGTGTGGGACCACATTCAAGGAAGAGAAAATTTCCAAAGAATTGCCAACCAATGTCTTGACAGAAATTGGCAAGTTTGAGGCTTTGGTTTCCTTGAAATCAAACAGGTCTAGAGGGAGCAGTAGTGATCCACTTGCTGAAGAAGCAATTGTTTTGGAAAGATGGAAGCTCGCAGTTAGTTGGCGATTAGCTCAAAAGAGAATCATTGAACGCTGCATTTTGCATTGTGCACGTTACCTCAAGTGTTTCTCTTAGCTGCTAATCCTGTGGACCAACTTCGATTGACCTTTTCAAGAAGGAAGGCAATGGAGAACAGGTTGTATGCCAGTTTAAGCACTGCTGTTTATCTTGCACTGTCCACCTCACAGACCACATTCAGATCAGAATCACTGCTACAATTTTGTACAAACAGATGTGCTTGTCTGCTGCTGCCAACATGCTTTGTGAAGCCACCACTGTACCTCTGGTTCAAAAGGTTGGGTATGAAGCAGCAGCATGCATCCACATCAAATCCTCCCCTTGCACTTGGATTTGATCTCCATGTAAGAGCCAGAGAGATTCTGTAGACAGAAATCTGTTTGAATGTAAGATGTGCAAAGTGGGACCTGTTTGAAAACTTCTTTTACTTTATGAAAGCTTGTTTGCTCCAGCTGTCTTTGTTGCATGGATGGAATCTCTCTTGCTGCTCATTTCTAGCTACTATTCTTGGGAATGAATCAGCAAAGTCCTGATATGTTCTTCCAACCTCATTGCTGCTGATGTCCTCCATGCTGTTGCAGCATTGATTGATTGATCCAGTTGTTTGTTTGCCACTGCCAAAAAGCCTGTTCCAAAGAAGAGCAAGTGAACTTGATGAATCAGGAGAGGAATCTGAAATGCCGGAAAGTTGAGAATGACTGAGAATACAGAATCTGTTGTGTCTTTGTTTGCAGAGAATGATTTGCAAGTGTTCTCTGAGAACAGACAAAGCAATATGTGAAAACATTGCCATCTTCTTCTTATGCTTCTTCCTCCAGCGGCCATGGTTGTACAGGATCTGTGATCCTGGATCCCTGATTCCATTCTTGGAAATCAGTAGTAATAAGAGCAGGAGATTAAGATTAGTAAGGGTAAAACATACCCGACCGACCGCTCGCCGCAGTCTGCAGGAGCCGGATACGCGTGTCCCTCTCTTCAGCGGAAAGGTCACCAAGGCCAACGAAAGAGCAAGGATCAACCGGCCGGCCGGGCGAGCGATCTGGCGGAAGGAAGAAAACCGTAGTCCGACGCTTTCGGATTCTCCCTCCCTCTCTCTACTCGAAAAGGTCACGGACGGGCAGCGGAAGCATCACCCGGCCGGGTCCAGCAATCTAGGGAAGCAAGGGAGCAGGACCTGCTGTTGTCGAAGGCAGAAACGTCACCGGGGCGAGCGAGATTTCATGTAGGGAAGAAGAAGAGGAGGGGGAGCGAGGGAGGGAGCTGCTGTTGACGGCGGCAGCAGCAGGAGTTTCTACTGAAGGAGCTGCACAATAGGAATGGTTGTGGCGGCCCGCGATAAGCACTAAGAGGAAGAGCAGCAGCACATACCTTGCGACAGGAAGAAGATGGCCCTGCGCTCGACTGGAGGCAGGGTTTCTCCGTTTCTGCGTCGCTACTTGCAATCGAGGTCGTCTTCTTCGTCCTGCAGCAGATCCCTCGCGGCAACACCGCCAGCAGCAGCAGCAGCAACAACAACATCGCAACGCCGCACTAGTGAAAGATCCTTCTCCTCTGAGGCTCGGAAGACTATCACAGCGACGTTGTTTCCGGGAGATGGAATCGGGCCAGAGATTGCAACCTCTGTGAAGGAGGTTTTCAAGGCTGCGGATGTGCCGATTGAGTGGGAGGAGCACTACATCGACACGAAGGTGGATCCGCGCACAGGCAGCTTCCTCACATGGGAGAGCATGGAGTCGGTGCGCAGGAACGGCATCGGCTTGAAAGGACCGATGACGACGCCAATCGGCAAGGGACACAAGTCTCTGAACCTGACGTTGCGGAAGGAGCTGGGATTGTACGCGAACGTGAGACCCTGTCTCAGCATCCCTGGTTACAGAACCCGCTACGACGGCGTGGATCTGGTGACCATCCGGGAGAATACGGAAGGCGAGTATAGTGGCTTGGAGCATCAGGTAGTGAGCGGTGTGGTAGAGAGCTTGAAGATCATCACTCGTCAAGCGAGCAAGCGAGTGGCGGAGTATGCTTTCCTCTATGCGCAGCAGCACGGCAGAAAGCGAGTGTCTGCCATTCACAAAGCCAACATCATGAAGAAGACTGATGGTCTGTTCCTGCAATGCTGTCGTGAAGTTGCAGAGCTTTACCCTGATATCGTGTATGAGGAGGTCATCATCGACAATTGCTGCATGATGCTGGTCAAGAATCCGGCTTTGTTTGATGTGTTGGTGATGCCCAATCTCTATGGCGACATCATCAGTGATCTGTGTGCAGGTCTCATTGGTGGCTTAGGGCTTACACCCAGTGGAAACATTGGTGAGAATGGACTTGCTCTCATGGAAGCTGTGCACGGGACAGCTCCGGATATTGCTGGTAAGAACATGGCCAACCCAACTGCACTTTTGTTGAGCTCTGTCATGATGCTGCAGCATCTGGGATTGAATGAGCCCGCTGAACAGATCCACAGCTCCATTCTAAAGACAATTGCAGAGGGTAAATGGCGCACTGGCGATCTCGGTGGCACTGCCACCACAACTGAGTACACCAAGGCACTTATTGACAACCTTTGAAGCATGCTCTCTTTTACTCAATTCAGTCTTTCACTCAGGTGGGCTTGCACTGCCTTGTATTCTCATGGCTGCTTTGAAAATGGAGTCTATTCAATTGTGTTGCCACCAAGAAGAAGGGGAATGAAGAAGAAGAAGAAGAAAGAAGAAGAAGAAGGAAGGAGGAGGAGAACAAGATGAAGGAGAAAAAGAATAAATGCTGAAACCAAGGGTAAGTTCAGTATTGCATTTTTTGCCTTTGGTGCTACTGGCACCTTTCTTGTGTTGTCTGCATTTGGCCCCTTGTGCATAAGAAGGAAGGGGGTTTTGGGCCCAAGGGCTCTCAGTATTATAAGAAGCCTCTGTGCCAACCAACACTGCAGCAAGGTCTGCTGTTTTCAGCTTATGTTATTGTAAGTGTATGCTTTTTGCATCCTTATGAATCCAAAACATTCTCACTTTGTTTACAGAAGAAGCTGTGTTTTGTTGATTGAACTCTTGGGGCAACTCTCCTGATATATGTAGTAGTTAGTACATGTGCATTTTCTTCATATGTATGTACATACAGATGTGTATGTATGTACATAGCGGGTTTTTTGGTCACTGCTGCTATTTGTGATGGAGGTGTGATGGGTGTGACACTTTGTGAGCAACATGACTCACATATGTTATGACTGCATTCACTGGCATGGGACAAATTGTTGTTACAGGGAGAGATTTCTCTGCAATTTCAGAGATCTGGTGTGTGTCTGTTGGAGTTGTTTCTTAGATCTAGTTATCAACATTATCTACAGCATCAGTTTACTGATCATGTGCAAATTGAGAGGATTCAGAAATGTGGTGGTGCTGCTGCCGGGTAGAAGTTTTCATGAAGCAAAAAAGTCTTCCTGCCCCTCACCTGTTACAGCACCAACAGACACCACACAGAGAGATACATCTGGAATGAGAGAAGGTCAGTCTCTTTTATGAGCTGAGTAACTGGACAGCAAAGTTTATGACATTTTTGCATGGATCTAGAGGAAACTATTTTGCACAGCACCATTTTTTTGAAAGCCCTTAGGAAATGGTTACCTACCTATTCAGATAAGCTATCAAATCGGCTTATCTAACTTGTGTATCTTTGTAAGGACTGGGAACTTCTACATAACTACAATTTGAGTCAATCTGAATAGAAAAACAGTGTTATGTGTGCAGAGACCTTTAACGACATGTATGTGTACAGTCTCAAGTTCATGGCGAATTTTCTCATTGGAGTGCAGGATGAGTGCACCTCAGTGAGTGTACCCTCTCCTTTTCATCACACCTCAGTGCCCTATAACCTAGTGAGATATGCTTGGACTAACCCTGAGCCCTAATCCGGTAAGCACCTACAAACCAACATCTCTTGGTGGTTATAATAGGAAGTTCAGATTTTTCTTGGTGTTGATTCTTGCTAGTGTCTGCCTTTGATTTTCTTTTGCTGTTTTAATGAGATGCAACTGATCTTGTTTGCTGTAAGCATGTGGTGGGCGTCATGTTTTTATATCTCCCTATTCCCTTTGTTTTTAGAGGAATCTTCAAAATCAATTAATTAATTACTAACCACACAGAGACACATCTTGTGCAACAAAATGGTCACCATGTTCCAACAAATACATGAACTCCTTCCATTGTACCATGGACATGCACCATAGAGGTGCACTTTTTTCCTTAAAATCAAAGTGATTTGAGGAAAAGTTCTGAACTCACTCTCTCTCTCTCAAACAGCAAACAGTGGTCATGCCACCTACTTTTGTTTGAAGCACAATTCATGTCTAAAGGCATTGCAACAATTTCACTTTTAGGTTTCCATAGCTTTTGACAATGGGAGCTCAAATTTTAAACGTTTTGGGTAATAGATTTCTCGATAATATGTAATGTGTCTGGTTTTGCTATTCAAACATGTCACTGGAGCATCTCATCCCACACCCCGATTTTGGGTCTCTACAAATGTTTAACATGCAACAAAAGTGCTAATTCATTTCCCATGCTCACTCACGATTAATATAAAGAGAAATTGGACAATAGAAGGTGAGAGACTGGTTAGATCAAAGTTGTGTAGGTATTTGTTTTTGAAGGAACCTATGGTCTTGAATTTTATATGTTTTTATAAATGTGATATAACCTTCAGGTAAGGGGTTTTTTGCTTTGCCCAAACAAGGCAGTTATTGAGTGCTGGGTTGCTGAGGGTCTATGATATTCTAAAGAGGATGCAAATTTCAGATGTGGTTCAGATTTAGGGTTGTTATTTTTCATGATTTAAAATTTCTAATTCAACACATAATCTATCTAGAAATAGAAAAAGAATACGAAGAACAATAATAAATAAGTAACCCAAGTTAATAATGGGGGTATTAGCCCAGGCCAAAAATGGTGACAAACAGTTCTGGAAATAAAAATTTCATGCAGCCAATGGGAAGGCTCAGCATGCACTCAAAGTGCCATGATTTTTGGGTTTTGGGGGGGGTAGGGGGGAGGGCTTTTTTCATTTTTCCTTTGTTCCCAACATGTTCCCTTCAAGTTCCCAACGTGTTCCCTAAGCGTGTTCCCAATAACACCTCGCATTAATCCCATATGTTTTGCCCAAAGTTCTCCCCCTTCTCACCTATATAGCTTGGCCAAAGGAGGAGGCACTTCATCTTTGCACAGAATCTTCTCCCTTGGAAAGCATCCATAGTGTCAACTTTTTTCTGTGATGGTCCAATGAAATTGGTTCATTGCATAAAATCTTCTCCTTTGGAGAGCCTCCATAGCGTTAACTTTTTTTTGCGATGGGCCAATCAAATTGGCTCATTGCAAAACAAAAAATTGGACTGGTGAGGCTACCTTGACATATTTTGAAACAAGTCACATGCTTGTTTCTTCAGATTCTGTTCTCATGCAGAGTGAGTTGACACATGTTGTAGTTTGTAACCAACAAAATGTACGAGAAATTACAAGCTTTATTCCTAAAGTTTAATTTGCATCAACCTTTCAATTTCTAATTGTGAAGTTTGATTTGCATCACCGTTGCAAATGTAAATGAATTGTTGTATTGCTAATAAACTTTGCAACACATGTTTCCTTGATAGAAGGCTCTTAGGGATAACACAATTTGAAAAACAAAAGACTTAACATTGCAGATTTAAGACTACATTAACACATGATTGCAATTGACAAACATCAACATAATTATAACAATTAAACATGGGATGCCTATGACCTTCAAATTGAACACCCCTAACCCTGAAATTGGACATGGTGGACTTGAAACTTTCAAATTGGACATCCCAAACAATGAAATTTAACACAAAAAACTTAGAATCTCACAAATTGGACATGACAAACCTAAAACGTTCAAATTGAACACCCCAAACCCGAAAATTGGATATAATAAACCTGAAACCTTCACATTGGACACCCCAAACCTTGAAATTGGACATGGCAAACTTGGAACCTCGAAATTAAACACCCTAGACCTTGAAATTGTACATGGCGAACTTAGGATCCTTCAAAATTAAATGCATGTACTCAAAAAATGGGCATTGTAGCTTGAAAACTTTTTAATTAACCACCCTAGACCATGAAATTGGACATGGAAACATGAAACATTTCATTAAAAAACTCAAACCTTAATTTTGGACCCAGCAAACTTAGAATCCATCAAATTGAACATCCCAAACCCTCAAATTGGACATGGCAAACTTGAAATCCCAGAAATTGGACACTCTAAACTTTGAAATTCCACATGGAAAACCTAATACCTTGAGATTAGACACCTTAGACCTTGGATTTGAAGATGGTAGACCTGAAACATTTAATTTGAACATTGTAAACCATGAAATTGGACATGGAAAACCTATAATCATTCAAATTGTACACCCCATAACCTCAACTTGGACATGACAAACTTTTAATATAAACTTTTTAATAAGAAAACACATGGACAACATGTGACAACCCATGCATGAAGACCATTAAGGTTATTCATGAACATGCCCATTTCATCCTTGGAATGTTGTTTTAAAATAATACATGGAGAAATCTCCAAACCTTCATATGGCCCTTTGCTTTATTACACATTCACAAACAACAATCAACTAAAAAAAATGTTAAATTAACAAACAATGAAAACAAAACAAAATCAAAACAAAAAACCAACAAGCCTTCAAATAAATTAATCTTTTTCAATAAAACCTTTTGTCTTCCATGAACTTCTTGTTCTCTTCAATCATAATACCTTTAGATGCCAAAAAGTCATTCATGTTTTAAGGTTCAAAACTCACTCGACGTGAACATGAACAATCCAATTTTTCATAATGAAAATCAAGGAATGTTCAATCCCCAATTTAGATCGTTGAAGATTTTTAATAACATTAGCCACACTAAAAATTCTTTCAATTTTTATCTGTGAATTAATAATGCCAAATGTTTGATAAGTCAAAAAAGACATGTGTTAAAATTACATTTGCATGTTATAACCACCAAACCAAAAGGTTTTCAATTTTTGTTGCCCCCATAGAAAGTCATCAAAACAACTATAATTGAATTCTTCATGATAAACATAATTACATCATCACTGGACACAATATGCCCAAAGAATAATCATCATCTTCAAGTTTCAACTAGTACTACCTCTATTATTGCCCTAACAAGAATGCTTAAGTGCATGTAGACCTATAACAAAAGAGGGCATACCATTTTAACATCATATTCGACAAAAAATTTAACCCGAAAAAAGTGCATGATGATAACAAGTGACAATAACCAATAACCTTGACTTTGATTCAAACACATAGTTTGATGTAACAAGATCTTTGAAAACTCCAAGAGACCTTGCTTGCTCCATGGTTGTATTTTCTCTCTTCTCTTTCCCTCATTCAAGACTCCAAATTTTCCCAAGATATTGCAAGCTTTGGGTTTCTCTCATTAGTTGTCCTGAAACATGCATTTTGACTTTGTAATCTTAGACTTTCTTTTCCACCTTCTCAACCCAATTTTGTGTAACAATTATTTTAGGTGTGACAGATCAGTGCTAATCAAGAACCAATATAGGAGCTTTGGCATCAGCACAAATTAACAATATTTTTAAGATTTTAAGGACTTCAGTATTTGTGTTTACAATAATCACAACTAAAGATCACTTTCTTAACCCAACCCAATATCCTCCAATTGTGTATGATCCAATTTCCTCATAGCCCTTTTAATTTTCCTCGTCTCCTTTAAAGTGAATGAAGGTGTTCATTGTGAAGGAAAACCTTTTCAAATTGCAACTCAAAATTCTATCCGAGCATGTGATATTCCTACCAAGTTCAACATATGTTGCTGAGGGGATTAAAAAAATTATGGTTGACCCAAACCACATGTTGTAAATGCCAATTTTGCCTATGAACCTTGAAGAATAGGGTACTTAAACATTTCAGCTATAAGGCTAAACTATTGGATCACAAAAATACGATTAGAGAACGTTATGATACAATTATTATTAAAGCATTTCAATCCTTCAAATTTTGACAATAATATTCTTTGTTCCAAATATTTAAATTTACTGTTTTAAAAATATGTCATTCAATGATGATGGTTTAATAAAATGTGTTCCATGAAATTGGATTAAAATAATGTCTTAATTCTTCAATATATAAATCTAATTTTATGAATGTAGTGTGTCTTGTGTAACCACTCTAACAATGACTTTTTACTTCATAACTAGGTACCCCTTTGTAAACCCAAATAACCATACTTAATAACAATTTTTTTGTCAATACATGATTCATTTTATGAAAATCTCCAAATTTTTTTATATAGCTTTAAATTAAATTAAAACTCATTTTCAATTGTAACATTATTACTCAATGCTCATACTTTCAAGTCATCCTCCTAGGGCTTCAATATTTAAATACAATTTGTATATGCAAATATATATTTCTTTGGTGACCGAATTTAATTTCAATCCCCATTAAGCCTATATAAGGGATTTGAAAATGGAATTTGAGAACTTTTTCCTTGATGTGTACAATTCAAATTATGGGTGGTAATCAATGCGATGTACTTGGGAAAAAAATCCTCACTCTGTCAAACAATTTGGGTTGTCCTTGTAATTCCAAAAGTATTTGAATTTATTTTTTCACGCATAAAAAATCATGTCAAGGAATCAAGATAAGAACAAAAGAAACGAACAAGGTAGTTCAACACATGGTTCTTAATCATAGTGAGATTTGGAATGACCACATTGTCGTGACATGGAATTTTGAAGGACATCCTATGACCTTCTATGTCAACAATGAACCTGTTGTGGATGGTGAAGAAATGTTCATAGCATGGGATCACAATGGTGTAGATGTCAAATATTTACCATGTGCGTTTGATGGTGTATATGTTTTGGATCTCACAATTATGTTGAAGGATTTGTCGTATAAAAATATAAAAGGCACCTCCTTCCACACTTGTTAAATCTCTTGTGTTGTATCACTCCCAAGTAGATAATTAGTCCGTTTGGTCATTTCTTGTAAGTCACAAATGTATGCATGTATTCCATGTGTCTAGATACCAAGTTGACTTTTTGTATTTGTTTACATGTTGAGTGCTACTCTATATAATTGATTGCTTTCCATTGCAATCTTTTCTTGTTTTGATTTAGTTGTAATTCTCTTGTTGCAATCTTTAATCATATGTATGGGCTTTTACTAAAATAATAATTTCATCTTGAAAAATTTCGTATTTTAGTTCTAATTTGAACCAAATCCATTGTTTCCTCTTCCATTTATGATGTAGGAATTTGTTTTTCTATTGATTTTATAGTCATTCTTTGAAATTTTCCTTTTTTTATATAAGCCTTTTGCCAACATACAAAAAGTTGATTTGGAATTTGTAAAAGGACCTAAATTTTTCATCCAGGTTTTTTCTTGTATAAAATCAATTATTGATTATTGATGATTTAAGTTGGGTTGCCTTATGAATGAACTTATAAGCTAATTGTGTAGTTCATGGCATATTTGTTAACTAGATCACAACATATTCATATGATACTAATGAATCAATAGTAAATAATTGTTCTAACAAACATGTATATGTTTTGTCACATTTTCATTCTTTCCCATCTTTAATGTTTGCAGCTTGTTTTTCAAGTACATTTTAGTTATTACATTTTAGAATTCACATGATCTCATGAGTTCATCCCAAGTTCCAAGGGCTGATGTACTTGATTGCATGGGACATCATGTTAGTATCCAAACAATTGTTAATTATAGTTAATGAAAGATTATCTTTATTTTGTTAGTATGCAATACATCCAAATCCTATGATTGGAAGTTTTAGCATTCTCGTAGCAATATGTGTTGTAATTGGAGGTACAAGTTTTATCTTTATCCTTTTAATTAAAGACCAATTATTTTTTTCTAGCAAACTGAAGCAAATTTTCACCTAAGGAGGTGTAACCACCACAACACGAGTTTTAAACTTTAATTTGAGACATTGCTCATGGATGAAGTTTAAGCTGCCAAAAAATGACAAAAAAGACATTGTTAAATACCATAATTTTTCTATTTTGAGAAATATGTTAATCTATGCTTCCACACATGTGAAAATAGTCCCATCAAACTTATAGGAATATGATTGATGTTAGTCATGTTTTGTGCCATTATTTTTAATAATTATTGGTTCTCAAACAAGGACAGACACCACAAAAATAACCCACCTAATTTCACATTTTTAATGTTTTAAATCATAAAAGACATTGTTTTGCTTCACTATGTATTTAAGTAGCACTATATATTATTTCCACTTCTATGGGATTTCCAATCATGCACTTCGATACCATGTTGGATTTCACATACAACCAACTACTTGAATGTAAAATGTGATTAAAAAACCAAAGTTTGTATCTCAATGTTCTTCCTATTGTTTTGGTTTGTATGCTCTTCTTGTCTTTCAATGTTTTCATTATTTATATTCCCATTAGATAGTTGTGTTTTTGACAATCTCAATACCCTTACATACATAACATTCTATATCCTAACATCCAACTAGTTCATAGACTTATTCCATCATTTCTTTAATCACCCTCCATTCACATGCTTTTAACTACAATACAAGCTCTTGAATGCACCGATCTTGCAAACTTATATTCCATGGAAGGTATCTAAAAATGAACAACAAACAAGAATTCAAAAAATTGTAACCCCAAAAAATGTGTTGTAGAAAAGATCATTGCATGTTGTTCCTAAAATTGCACAAGAAATGATGAATGCTAAGTGATGAAATGAACACATGTTGATGAAAGATGCTTTACAATGGATGACTTTCATCATTGTCAAAATGTGCAATATTTTCTTCATATTTCTAGTTTAATATCAAAATAACTAAATCATTGACATTGAATTGAAAATTAATTAAACACTCAACTATGAACTATTAGAATTTGCCCATGTACTATATAGTATCATATCATATTTTCATGTCACACCATCACATCATGTCTTTAGGCCATCTTATAAATATTTACATACCTATTGATTGTAAAGGTGTGTTCGCACTTGGTGTTAGGGACTCTAGTGTTGAGTCCATTATCACCATACTAGTCATTTAAGACTTAAACTTTCTTATAATGAAGATTTTATGTTAAACTAACATTCATTTTACATTAAGCTATCACCCATTTAACATTGGATGCCACCTAGGATGCCACCTAGATTTACATTTAACATTGATTTAACATCAAGTGTGAATGCACCATTATAAGAATCATAGTAGATTTTCTTGTGACAGGGCTATGTTTTGGAGTTTGATTTGGTTACATGAATTTGGAAATTACTAACAACCGTAATTGAGGGTATGGACACCATAATTGGCTATCGAGCCACGAGTTATAAAACATGACCTTCGGTAAAGCATGATGCCGAGGTCTTGAAATTTTTTTCAATTTTTTTTTTCCATGATACCCGTCGTCGGCTAACCCATTGAGTTGAGTATCACAGGGAAAAATAACAGAGGGTGGGCAGCAAGAAAGTTCGTCGATTACTCTAACTACTTTCATCCATCTTCACAGGACTCCGTTTGTTTCACCACGTCAGCAATCCTCGTCTTGCACGGATTTCCACGGCTGAGGATTCGTAGCTCATCTCGATCGGACGGCGCGTACGGCTTTCCCTTTTATTGTAACACAAGAGTGTTGCGGATTTTATGGCGGGAGTGAGAGTGGCTTCGAGGGGACGCTTCATTCGGTTGACGTGGCGTCCCGGGAGTGGTGGAGCGCATGAAGAAAACAGGGCCAACGCTCTTCTTCGTCTTCTTCGGTTTGAAATTCGCGCATTCTTCTTATCCGCGCGCTTTCTAGTTTACATTTCGTTTATTTGATTTCTTGGGAAGAGAGAGGCGACCATTGCAGGGAATGATTGTGAGTTCGTGTTTTTGCGGAAGGACGTGCACTGAGTTATTTCCATTACTTCCTTGACGACTTCTGCCACAGATTTTCCGTACGTTGGTATGTACAAGATGCGGTTTTCTCTTGAATGTTTTTCATTTTCACACGAGCTCTCTCTTTCAGTTTTGCCTAGTATGTAGTCGAGCATCTTGTGTTCAGGAGTCTAAGGTTTCTAGTTCAGTCGGAGAACATTCTAGTGAAACCGTGTTTGCGCTTGTTTTGTTGATTGCATCGAGCGATTTGTGGTCGTCTTTTTTACAGAAGGACGCGTGCCCCATTGTTTTGATTTCCTTGGTGACTTCTGCAACAAATTCGCCGGACTCAGGTGTGTACGGGATTCGATTTTCTCTTCACTGCTTTCATTTCGCCATGAGCTCTTTTTCCAGTTTAGTATGGAATCGAGCATCTTGTCGTCCAGCGTCTACGATTTCTAGTCCGGAGTAGAAGGTGCAAAATTCTAGATAAACAATCTTACGTTCTTTCATTTCTTGCGATTCGAATTCGCTTCGTTGGTTTTGACAGCAGAGCGCATTTTATATATCAGTTTCCATTTGGTCCGTCTCCTTGGTTTGGTTCCTTTGGGCTTTTGTCCGAGAATAGTAGGTACGTAGGTGGCAGTTGTTTCAGCAGCATGATGTGATGAAGGTTAAGTTTTTTTGAGAAAAAAATCGTGCGAAAGTCTGGCTCGGATCGTTCACGTGGTCAGAGCGTAGTCACTGAGGTATGTGTATGGCTCATTCATTTGCAGTACTGTACCTGCAATCATGCCTTCATTGATCGTGAGCGATGCAGTGGAGCCTATCCTTGCAGAAAACCCACAGAGGTTCTGTATGTTTCCCATAAAGTATGCAGAGGTGTGGGAAATGTACAAGAAGGCTGAAGCCAGTTTCTGGACAGGTGTGACCTTTGTTTATTCTGCCTGATATCTATCTGGCCATTGCCAGGTCTTCCTTCCCCCAGGTTCCTATATTGACTGTGTGTGTCTATGTTAGCATGCTTTAGAATAATGAAATTTCATAAAGAACACAACTTGGAGGATGATTGCACAAGCAATTTAGAGTAATCCTGCTTACTAGTTTGTGTGATATGTCTGCATTGCAGCTGAGGAGGTAGATCTGTCTCAAGATCAGAAACACTGGGATGCCTTGAAATCTGATGAAAGGCATTTCATCAGCCATGTGTTGGCCTTCTTTGCTGCCTCTGATGGAATTGTGCTTGAGAATCTGGCTGGCCGATTCATGAGAGAGATTCAGATTCCAGAGGTATGCAGTGAGCACATCCTTTCCTCTGAATTCAAGCAACATGCAAAGGAGGCCAGTGGAGTTGAGTTGAGCAACCCTAACTCTTCTCTGTGGGTTATTGCAGGCCCGAGCATTCTATGGGTTTCAGATTGCTATTGAAAATATTCACTCAGGTATGTCTGTCTGAGGTTTGCTTCCATATGAAGTTTCAATTTATGGTATCCAGATATTGCACTTCAGGGTTGTTTGTATCTGTGTGATCACTTAATTATTTGAATCAACATGGTCAACAGGTCTGATACTTTTTGGCCCTTACAGAAATGTACAGCCTCTTGCTTGAGACTTACATCAAAGACTCTGAGGAGAAAGCAAGGTTGTTCAATGCAATTGAAACCATTCCTTGTGTTACCAAGAAGGCCAATTGGGCACTACGTTGGATTGGCAGGTAAATAGTCTGTACTTTCTTATGAGGTCAATCAGCTACATTATCTCTGTTTAGATCATCTGTGAAATGTCAATTATGTCAGATCTTGCAGTTGGTTTCTGGTTGGGGAGGTTGGGCACATGGTTAATAATTGTCCCCTCAGTCTGCATTGTTCTGTCAATTAAGGCAGCATGGTTGTCTTGTAGACAGGTAGCTGTGTTCTGTGATGAATATGTTGGTCTGTGTTTGAAGTTTTATGCTAGACTTTTCCTTGTTTTGCAGTTCAGAGTCTTTCGCAGAGAGGATATTGGCCTTTGCTTGTGTGGAGGGTATCTTTTTCTCAGGAAGGTGAGGCTTTGGTCCCAAAATCCATGGAGCAAGTGTACCAAGCAAATTTGAGATCAGTTTCTGCGTTTCTGTTTGTTGTGCGTGGGTACTCACTTTATGGATGCTGTAGACCAATCTCTGCCTGCTGTTTGATTACTCCTCACTTGAAGTTTGTTGCTTTTTGCAGCTTTTGTGCAATCTTTTGGTTGAAGAAAAGAGGTCTTATGCCAGGATTGACATTCTCAAATGAACTCATCTCAAGGGATGAGGGGTTGCACTGTGACTTTGCTTGTCTTCTTTACAGGTAAAATAGGTTCAAATGGCCATTTCTGAAATCCAAAGCTCAATACTTGAATGATGGAAGTGCTCTTGTATACAAATCTTACTCATAGATATTCTGGAAACCAGGTGTTATTCATTCTGCAACTCTTCTGG
The DNA here is from genome assembly GCA_963920785.1 of Sphagnum contortum. Classification (NCBI taxonomy): domain Eukaryota; kingdom Viridiplantae; phylum Streptophyta; class Sphagnopsida; order Sphagnales; family Sphagnaceae; genus Sphagnum; species Sphagnum contortum. Next base: position 2,075,298 of record OY987290.1, on the reverse strand, counting down.
TGTTTTTGCTGTTGATTCAAGCTCTAATTGAATGGTTGTCCGTTCGGAACTGGCTTGGAAATATCCCATTCTTAGAGACAGGCTTGCAAGTACTAAAAGTTATTGCAAACAATCTGTAATTGATGATTTCTATTCTTGTCCAGATTATTGAAGAACAAGCTTCCAGAAAAAAGAGTGAAGGAGATTGTATGTGATGCAGTGGATATAGAGCGAGAGTTTGTTTGTGAAGCACTCTCATGCGACTTGGTTGGCATGAATTCAAAGCTGATGAGTGATTACATCAACTTTGTGGCAGATCGTCTCCTGGTAACTCTTTTCCTAAAGACACTTCTTTTTATTTATATTCTGATGCAGAATGTATTTGGGCAATGCTTACAGTGACACTTCACTCTGTGTAAAGCTGAGAAAAGGGTTTATTATATGCCAGGTTGCTCTTGGCTACAACAAGCATTACAACACTTCAAATCCATTCGATTGGATGGAACTCATCTCCTTGCAGTATGCTCTGTACCTAACATATTTTCTGCATACCTTCCAGACGTTATGTATTGCACTAAGAATCCTCACACCTAGCAATTTCTCATAAATGATCTGATTCATGTTTTGCCATCAAGCATCTAATGGTCAAGCTAGAAGGGAGTCTTTTCTCTGTGCCTAATTCTGTTACTTGCTGCCACCTATTCATTCTTGTTTTGCAAAAATTGCTAGTGGGAAGATGCTGGCTACTGCTTCTATGCATTGAAGAAATTTTTTAAAAATTCTGAAATGTTCTTATGCATTTTTTTGCTTCTGTGCAGAGGGAAGACAAATTTCTTTGAGAAAAGGGTTGGGGAGTACCAGAAAGCGTCTGTCATGTCAAACCTGGCTGATGGTTCTCTGAATCATGTCTTCAGAATGGATTTGGATTTCTGAAAGCAGAAGTTAGTCAGCTACAAGAGACATCTATCAGATAGACTGAAAGTGAACAAACAACTAACAAATATGATTCAATATTATGATTGCACCTTTTTAGGACTGGTAAAGACACATTAGTGAGAAAGAAGAAAGCTGAGAATTGGTCTGCCAGATGAATCTAGGGGCAGTAAATTCATAGCAAAAGCCAACGCTCATCTAAAAATACCTCACTTGTAAATATTTGATCTCATAGCTAATTGCTTCTGTTATACATTGCTAAATTAAAGCCAGCAATTGCAATCACTATTCTCACACTATAATGCTTATATAAGTTCCGTATAAGTTTCATACTTTCCATCTATAACAATACATGCAAAGCCATGGCCAGGTGTGAGCATGGGTTTGACATGACTCCATTGTCTCCTGAAATTAAGTTGTCACATGTGTTTGCCTCTCTCATAGTGCACCCAATCATACCTTTCTCCAACGATGAAAGGCTCTGCTCCCACCACTGCATAGGGAAATCCTCAAAAACTTCACCACTTTTGCCTGGTAATTGTGCTTGTCCCAATCCAAGCAATGACCTGGAGATGTCATGTCAAAGATTGAAACCCTCAGGGACAAGACTAACATGGTGGACTCAGTAACAGCAGCAAATGTTCTGTCACCCTTAGTTTGATCTGGATAATCACTCTGTAGAAATACAACCCATAACTTGCAAACAGCATATACTATTGTCTGATACATCCAAGAATCTTGGCCAAGACAATACATTGCTAGCTCATCATGAGACGTTGGTATAAGAGAATCTTGGGTCCTGTCTTCTCCATTTTTTGTGACTTCTACCTTTGGAATGCCCATACTGGAAGAGTTTGCTGCGAAAGATTTTGTATACATTCCTGCTGAAAATGTTGCACCATGATTTCCATGATCTTCACCTTAAGCTTTGGTATCTTCACACTGTTGGGTCTCAAGTTCAAGCGTGAGCTTTAGCACATCCATTGCCACAGCCATTCCTTCGTCAACTGCAATGAAGTCATTACCGAACTCGTGTGTTAGTTGACACACAATTTCTTCAAGTCCGTGACCTCTCTGCAGCAATCGTCCCCATGTTCCACCCTCATGAACGTTTGTACATCTCTCCTGAGCATTCTTTGAACATATCGGTACTACTACAACATGCAATGAACTAACCAAAAGATTGTTTAATAATATTATCTTAGCATCACGACATCGCTGCACCACAGCTCTGGCTCGATCTTGACTTTTAGTCAGTCCGTGAGGAGCTCACCGGCAAGCTCCTTAGCAAGCAGCGGCTTCCAGCGAAACAGGGTCGGTCGTTGCCGATCTATGATCAACTTAACAGTGGAACCAAACACGTCTTGGCTTGTCCTCAAAAGCGATCCATGAACGCACATATCGACATCATGCAAAAACATTGTCATGAGAGAGAGACCGGTGTTGAAATCTTACCGCAAAAGTGCGACAAACTGCTAATGGCTTGCAAAACAGATACGGCCATGACGCTCTAAGCCAGCAGGTCTGCAAGAAGCCAATAATGTAGTCGAAGAGGAAAGATCTAAGCAATGAAATGATTTGTGGAGTGAAATCCAAGCAGTGAAAGCAATGCCAGAGTTGTTTTCTCTCCACGAATCCATGATCCTAATGCACATCATTAAGTTCTTACAACGTCATCGTCGTTTCCAAAGGAAATTTCATACCAGTTTTGTGTGAATACAGCACAGGATGCATGTTCATCACTGCAAGAACTATCAATTGCAAGCTTCAATTTCCAGTCCAGTGGAGAAGAAGTTTGAATCTGGAATTACAAGAATTCTCTCTAAGATGTGTTCATCACTGCAAGAACTATCAAATGCAAACTTCAATTTCCAGTCCAGTGCAGAAGAAGTTTGAAGCTGGAATTACAAGAATTCTCTCTAAGACGCTCACCTTCAAATGACTCGCGAACGAAGTCCACAGCACGTATCGAACTCCTTGGATGCTGCCTCCTCACTTGCAGCTACCTAAACAACTGCAACAAAGTAGAATACAGACCCGCCGAGATACGGCCAAATTTAGCACGGCACCAAACTAAACACAAGGAGGATTCGCCTTGACGGTTCTTTCTCCTGATACGATCAACAGCTTGGAATCATATACATATGTGGCACCGCCAGAGCTTCTATGCGTCTCGAGACAGACGTCCTCTTGTGAATGCTTACGAAAAGCGCATTCAAAAACACACACACTTCGCAACAGTCTCTTGCAAAAGAATCAGTTACTCCCCAACAATGCCGCTGAGCGCCACTCACAAAATGGGCGTGTAAGAAATCCCGGATAGGTGTACGCTCTCAGTCAGCACCAGCCAATTTGCTGCAACAGTTGCGATAGATAGTGAGCACTCGCTCACATTTCCTCGGCGATGATGATCAAACGAATCGGGCATTTTATTGGTACCAATTTTTGGTCGAGGATTGGCGTTCTGTCGCTCGTTGGAAAGAGCGAGAAGAGGGGACGAAGAATGAGTGGCGATGGCGATGAGATACGCAGGTCGAGAAGCAGCAGGACGGCTGCAACAACAACGGGTGCAATGCTGGTGGTGGCGATCTTGCTGCCACAACCTCAGCCAGATACGCCACCTTCGACCAGCCGCTGCACCACCGCTTTCCGCCGCTTACGAGTTTCCTATCGCTTTGCCGCATACAGCCTTGCCACCTCCCTACCACAGTGCCCACTGTCTATTCCCTTCCAGTTTGTAGGCAGGGGAAAAAACCCCCGCGGGAAAAACACTTAAAAGAACCTCCGGTTATTTCAACTCTTGGTATATTTTCCTGTGCCTATCAAAATTGCCCAGTTTATTTCCATTTCCCTTCTAGGTTTTGTATGTGGGAGAAACAGGAGGCTCAAATAAAACCTCCGGGTATTTCAACTCCGGATATACATTTTTGTACCTACCAAAAATTGCCCCACTCTCTTCCATTTCGCTACAAGGTTCGTGGGTGGGAGAAACAGAGGTTCAATAGAACCTCCGGGTATATAAACTCCTGATATATATATAAACCAAAATTGCTCACTCTCTTTCCATTCCCTCCATAGGTTGTAGGGGGGCAAAACAAATTCTGAATATAACCTCTGGGTATCTGAACTCCTAATTATTTTTCAGGTAAATTGCCGTGCCCTGCGGCTCTCTTTCCATGATTCCCTTCCAGTTTGTAGGCTCCACCAAACAAACGCTCAATAAAACCACCGGGTATCTGAACTTCTAATATGTTTTCCTAACTTGATTGGGGTTAGATTGTGAATCATTACAACAGAATGTGTAAAGGAAGTGTTTTGCATCATTCTACCAGCTTTTCAAAATGCAACAAATAACTTAAATTTCCAATTGTCACCCCCACAAAATTGGTTCCCAATTCCTATTATAAGGTTACATAGATGCAAAATCTCTTCCTCTTGTACCAAAGCTTTCTTTCCACGGACCAAATGTTGAATTGATTCTTAAAAAAGGACTAACAAAAAACCTTCTAAAAGATACCCAATGCCTTCTTTTTTTGTCATCTTCTCAAAATGCCAGGACAACAAGGGGGTGTGTCACACTCTGGCCTTGCCATTTGCATTAAAAAGTATCTTAAGGAAAAAGAAGAATTATGGAAACTCAAATACTTCACCATGCAAAAATATAATCTTCACAAAACCCTGTAAAAAGAAACCAAAATCCTTCAAGATATTATAACTCTGTAACTAATCTCAAGTTTCAACACAAGCCAAAATATCATCTTTCAAAAATCCTCTTATAAAAATAGACCTATTACCTAGGGGCCAAAACCCCTTAGGCTATTATACACTATAATGAATCTAAACACAATATCCTTCGCTTCGTAGGTAGGCGAGACCAACAAAAACAAGTGGTCATGTATATGGGCATAATAATTGCCCCTCAAGAGAGATTGTACCCTTCCCACTAAGCTTCATAGGCCCTCCAATTGCCCTTTTCCAATGCATTCAAGTGGCACATGGGACATCATACTAGCCTAATGGAACAGTTTTGGACCCTTAACCAAAGGGGACCCTTAAACCCTTAACCCCTAACCATGATGGTTACCTCAGTTGCCTTTTTTTCCCCCTGCCTGTGTACTAACAACTCACAAGTAGGTCACTAGTAGGTAGTAATAACAGCCCTTACCTATGTGTAAAACCATCTACCTACCTATTTTCCTACCTATCTAACCTATATATGAGACCTATTTCCTACAGAATTGGTTACCAAGGTTATACCAAAGGTTGACTCAGTTGAGGTTCATCCAAAACTGAGTAATAATGAGCATCCAGTGGATGGTGCTGGCGGGTGCTGGTTCATTGTGGCCCAAAGGATCTAGCCTAAACTGTTGGTGGTCTTTCATGAAAGCCGTTGGTTCTTTGCCAATTCTTTGAATGAAAACCGCCAATTCTTAGAAAATCTTCAAAAACCCAGAACTCCAGGCTTTTAAATCTTTGGAGTCATTCAAAAAACTGGAAGTGGAGGTTAGGTGATTCTGAAATTTTTATTAAAAAAAAAACCACACCCAGAGATCACAAACTTTTTTCCTCCATATTTGCTATCCACCATGCTTGTGATTGATATCCTACTTATGGAGAAATAGATGTTGGAGCAACTCTAGGAAGAACTTTGAATAACTATTTTTTTCGCAACTTGAATATTTTATATACACATTCCATACATAGCCTACTACTTACCTTTGGCAACTTTGACACTAATTATATTGTTTACAAAATGTGAAAATTTGAAAAAAAGAGAATTGTGAAGGAAAAAGTATTAAATCTTTAAGAATATTCTATTTGTTGAAATCAAACTTTCAAAATAATTAATTATTTAATAAAGATGTGTCAAAGCTACCAACGTACTACATTATTTTAAGGACTAATTTTAATTTATTTTATTTTACAAATGCTTTCGAAAACCCATTGTCCAAATAAATTATTCAAACAGATTTTTAAATATCTAACATGAATCAAAAGTGACGAATGGATATGAATTTTATGCATATATTGATAAGAAATGGGTGGCTGAATTTTGTCCATGAATAAGTAACATGATGATGGATGAAAAATAATATTTATGGATGCATTTCTTTCTGTACTAATTTTCATAGATAAACTTCATCCATTATGAAATGTGAATTTTTTTGTATAAATTCATATATGAACAACAAAATAATTTATAAGGAATTATATTATAATATATTTGAATTGATAATGTTTTTCTTAAAAATTAGTTCATACATCATAGAACATCCATTAGGGTAGAGCAACCAATGAAACAAAACTTAAGGGTTCAAAGAGTTGATGCATCTCAAATGTTGCTCCATTGTAGGAAGAACTCCAAGAAAAGTTGTAGAGCTAAGAGTTGTGCATCCAAGGGTGTTTGAATTGTAAAAAAAAGTCAAGAAATGAGCAAGTTATGCATATTTTGGTGTCGAGGGGTCAAAAACACACAAAACCAATTCTTGATCACTTGAAAATGCATGAGCATCATCCTACTCATGCATGAGCAAACACTTAATGATCCATGACCAAACACTACCTACCCTCTTCACAAATATTGAATGCAACATAAGGACGAACAAGAAAAGGCACCAAAATGTTCATCTTTGGTTAGACATGATTTTTTATTTTTTTAAAATTCAATCAATGGTGATGGGGGCAAAAGAGAGTGACACCTAATTTCTATGCCTAATCTTGGCCATTGCCACCTCCTCCTTCACTATATCTACCAAAAATTTCCCTGAATTTTCTCTCTTTGGAATTCAAGTGAATTACTAGTATAGCTTTCGAACTGAATCACTTCAAGCTTAGGTACTTCAAGCTTGTTCCCCCTTAGTTGCAATTATTGGTGATCCTCCCGATTATGGTCGTGATCTCGATCTTCAAGGTCATCCTCCTTTCTCTCTCTTGGTTGTAGCTACTAATGATCCTCGTGGTCACAATCTTGATCGTCATCTTCCTTCTCCTTTTTCTTAACTACAATTGTTAACAATCCTTTTAGTCATGATTTGATCTTTGAGGTCCTCCTCCTTTCTCTCTTGGTTGCAACTACCATTGATCCTCTTGGTCAGGATCCTCCTGGTCGCGATTCTGATTGTTGTCTTCCTTCTCCTTTCTTTTGGTTGCAACTACTAGTGATCTTCCTAGTCATGATTTTGAACTTGGTGGTCCTCACCATTTTTCTTTTGTGGTTGTAGTTGCTAGCAATCCTTTGGTCATGGTCTTGATCTTCATGGTCCTTGTCCTTTCTCTTTTGTGGTTATAGTCGTTGGCAATCCTCTTAATCACAATCTTGATCTTAGTGGTCCTCATCCTTTCTTTCTTGTGGTTGTAACTGTTAGCAATCCTCTTGGTTGTGATCACCATCTTAATTGTCATCTTCCTTGTCCTCTCTCTTTGCTATAGCTATTAGCAATCATTTTGGTTGTGATCTTTGATCTTGGTGGTATGTGTTTTTTTTTTCTTGTGGTTGCAATTATTGGCAATCCTCATGGTTGCAATCGCCATCTTCATCATCATCTTCCTTCTCCTTTCTCTTTGTTGTAATTGTTAATAGTCCTCATGGTTGTGATCTTGACCTTGGTGGTCCTTGTCATTTCTCTTTTGTGGTCGCAATTGCTAGCGATCCTCCTCGTCACGATCACCATCTTAATCATCATCTTCCTTCTCCTCTTTCTTTGCTACAATTGCTAGCAATCCTCCTTGTCATGATCTTGATCTTAGTGGTCTTTTTCCTTTTTCTCTTGTGGTTATAGCTATTAGTGATCTTCATGGTTATGATCTTGATTTTGGTGGTCCCTGTCCTTTTTCTTTTGTGATTGTAGTTGTTGGCAATCCTCCTAATCATAGTCTTAATATTCAAAATCCTCCACCTTTCTCTCTCTTGATTGCAATTACTAGTGATTCCCCCTGGTCATGATCTTCGTAGTTGTAATCTTGATCATCGTTTTCCTTCTCTTGTCTTTTGGTTGCAACTATTGGTAATCCTCTTGGTCATGATCTTGACCTTGGTGGTCCTTGTATTTTCTTTCTTGTGGTTGTAATTGCTGGTGATCCTTTTGGTCAAGTCGCCATCTTGATCATCATCTTCTTTATCCTTTTTCTTTGTTGCAACTATTGACAATCATCATGGTTGTGATTTTGATCTTGGTGATTTTCATCCTTTATTTGTTGTGGTTGCAGCTGATGGTGATCCTTCTTGTTGTGATCTTGATATTTGCAATCCTCATCCTTTCTTTCTTAGTTGTAGTTGTTGGTGATCTTCCTAATCGTGGTTGTGATCTTGATTTTGGTGGTCCTCATCCTTTTTCTCTCTTAGTCAAAAGTAATGGTGATCCTCTTGATCTTCCTAAACCCTAAACCCCCCTTCCTTTGCTCTAGTTATTCAATAGAATGAGGCGAACATGCTACAACATGACCATGAGCAAGTAAAGGCGCCTTTACTTGTAACCTTGCCTCCCATTGTGTTGGAATAAACCCTAAAAATTTTATAATTGGATTGATCTTTGGCCCTTGTGCAGCCCAATAAGCTCATAGATGTTCATGTAGATGCTCCCTTGCTTCCCTAATAACTATTGTAGACCAATTGTATTCAAAATTTGTTGTTACACTTTTGGTAGCTACTTCCTAAATTGTTTGTTCATCTACAATGAGGTAATTTGCAATTTTTCTAACCCTACTTTCCTCCCTTTCCTTGCGATGTGTTTCCTGAATTACTTTTGCAACTACGATCTCCATAGCTTTCTTACACATAACTATTAGGTATTCAACATTGGTCACAACATGAAACTACAAATAGTCCACTAAAGGCTCCTTTCCTTTGGTCTGTTTTGCATATAAATGAGGGAATGATAAAAGTTAGTGCATTTTCATGGTATATTGAATCAAGTTCAAAAAATTTGTTCTTCTTGCACTTGTTATTTACTAAAATTGTTTAAATTTACTACCAAGTTTGCTTCTGCCCTATCTTAATCTATCACTGGAAAATTAAGTCAGGTTCAAAAGAATTGTTCTTCTTACACTTGTTACTACCAAGTTTTATTCTACTTTATCTTCTATCATGGGAGAATTATGAAACATATATATAGTAACATTATGCAATGTTTAGGTTTATGTCATAACAAGTTGGGCCTAATTAGTGAATTGATATGTGTATATTGATTAAATTTGTGGCAACAACTTCCTCTTCATATTATGGTTCATGTTCACCTTGGCCCTGATCATTTTGTGCATGTTCTCCTTCATCTTGCTCACCTTGGCCCTAATCATTTTGTGCATGTTCTCCTTCATCCTGCTCATCTTGGCCCTAATCATTTTGTGCATGTTCTCCTTCATCCTACTCACCTTGGCCCTAATCATTTTGTGTATATTCTCCTTCATTATACTTACCTTGGCCTTGATCATCTTGTTCGTCTAATGTGTTATTTGTTTCATCTGCTTCATTGCTTGGCCTTGTTGTGTAGAATCTTGAAGGCTAGAATTTGTTGTTCGTTGCATTTTCCAAAGGCCATATACTTGTTGCCCTAAACCTAGACTCGATATTCTTTTTTGTCAATGCCTACTTTAAAGCTTGGTCCACCCATGTAGCTAAAGTAATCTTGTCCATTTCCATGTACTTTCTATTAGCCATTTTGCTGCATCCTTAACCTTTGGAAATGGAGTTTTAAATGGTTTAAAGCAAGAAACATCCAATGGTTAAAGGGCATGAGAGGTATGTGCAGGTAAAGATATCATGTCCAATCCAAACTCATGGGCTTGTTTTAATGTTCTTATGGTTACGTGGCTACCATTGTCACAACCCCACTTTGGCCAAGTGTGGGGGTGAAGCTCAACACTTCCAAAGTTGGGGATTTGGAGTCCTCCGGGACTCCCGAATGTTTAGAGCTCGACAGCAAGACCCAAAACACCTCGCATTGGGATGTTCTCGGTGTCATTGGAAAGGTCTTGAGGGTAGATATCGAAAATGGCCTCGCATTGGTCATTTGGACATCTACAACCCAAGTTATGGGCAAAAGAAGGGCCGGGAGTCAAATTGGCAGTTTGACTCCCAACCACTAAAAGTCAGGAATCGACCTCTTCCCGAAATCCGATTTGAGAGTGCGACATGGCGTTGGAAAGATCTCGACGAGGGATACAACTTTGGTTCAGACCTCGTCACGATCGGACTCTGCAGTCGGGAGCTATGAGCTCCCAAAGTCCCGGGACTCCAACCAGGACAGTTTCGAGACAATTTCGGGACTCCAACTTGGGAGTCCCGGGAAAAAGAGCCATTTGGATGTAGCCTCGGTGGAGAGCTGCAGAGAATACTATATGGGGGAAGGTGGTGGCTTCCCCCGAGTCCAGGCCGTGGTGAGTCTTGTGTGTCAAAGTGCCCGTGACTTGTCCCAACACCTAAGGGTGTTCCCGAATGCTAAACTAACCTCTCTTGGTTGGTTTTTGGATGCAGATTCACACAACATAAGCTAGTCCCTCTTCCTAGTCTAATCATGGGGCTCCCAACACAACCCTCTACCCCTTTCTAGTGTTGGAAGTCGGGAACGTGCCCTAAGTCCCAACTTTCCACAACTTGACAAAGTGAAACCCTCAAGTGGGTTTCACCCCGGGACTTAGGAGCGTGTCAACCATGGCCGTTTAGAATTAATAAGTGTTGGTTGGTTGTAAACACTCCACTAGGAATAGACTATTTAAAGAAAGATAATTCCTTAAACAAAAAAAAATTCATCCATGTTTTCTTTTGCATAGCCATGCATGTACTTGGTTTGCATAACTTAATGTAATTATATCTCAATCGTTCACCTCTAAAAATATAGAAGCCTAGTAGACTCCCACATACTATGTTGACAATGTAGTTTATAGTGAACCATTCCCAATCTTTTGGGATGGTGTTACAAATTGTATTAAACATTTTCTTGGCTAGCACTTGTGCCTTTGCTATTTTACATGCATATACACTTGTTTCATTGATGTTTCATATGTGATTAGAAGTGTACTGATGTTGGTTATATGTTGATGCTAAGTTTGTGTAAAATTTGTTGCAGGAAACAACTATCAAACCTTATGTTTTGCACTTCTCAAGTCCTTTAGCTTGCCTTATCACCACATTTGGATGTCGATTCTTCAACCATCACCACCAAGTTTTTCCATGTATGCCATTTTGGAACAATGTCACCTTTGTTTGAATCATTTCTGCAACCTTCAGCTTAAGTTAATTAATGATATTGACAAGCCACATTCCCCCATTGTTAAAGTCCATTCATAGACTACTACATCTTTGTTTTCTATCAACACTCCTAGTGGTCCCATTTTCGTACTCCGAGTGCATCCATTCAAATGGTCATAAAGAGAATTTAAAGGTATGAGAAATATTCGATTAGCCCCCCATAAAGAACAAGTACCTTGCTCAACTACTTCCATGGCTTCCTCCAAAAATTCACTTGTCCATTTGCCCCTCACGAATGTTGTAAGAGTATAATTAACCCGAGCTACTTTTTGTATTGGGGCTTCCTTAGGTTCAAGGGGCACAATTCTAAGTTCTGAGGGCATGTTCTCCTTGTTGGTTGGCCCCATGGTGTTGCTTCTCTGTCTACGGGGCATGATTTGTATCAATTTCCCTTCTTAGCTTTAGCCTCCAAGGAGTTGGAGGTTCAAAGTTAGGCCTTAGTATAAGTACCCCTCTTGACTTCCTAAATTCAACCCAAGAAGATAGGAAATGAGTTACGGCTAGAAAATTTGCAAGTGCATATGCTCCCAAAAGAACTCAATAAATGCAACGAGTTTGTAGAAATCTTCAAAGTCTTTCCACATCTACATGACATTTGTTGTTTCTATCAAGCCGTGGGGTTGAACCTCTTGTTGTGTTGTGTTTAAGCTTGTGGGAATTTGGTATGTCTTGGCCATGCTTGAACTTAAACATTTCCTTTTGTATAATGTTCAAACCAATGAAAACACATATATTTCCTATACCATTCTACATAGATATGTTTATGATTTGTATCTTCATATCTAATCTAAGGGCTAGTATTGCTATTATTTATTTTATCAGCTCCTTGTTTATGATCAAATATCCCCCTTCTATATCTAACCTTAATCCCAACCCTGATCCTAAACCTTGACCTTGTTTTATCTTTACTTTGACATGTGCTAAACGCGTTGCTTCTACATTTAGATCTAAATTCCCCTTTGTTTTTAGCTCCTTGTTTTTTTATCAAATCCTCCCTCTTTGCATCTAATCCCAACCTTAATCTTGAACCTTGACCCTATTCTATCTCTACTTTGACATGTGTTAAAGGTGTTGTTTCTACATTCATATTTGAATTCCCTCTATTTTTCAGCTCCTTGTTTTTTGTCAGTTCCTTTATGTGTGCATCTAACCTTAATCCCAACTTTGATCTTCAACCTTGACCTTGTTTATCTCTACTTTGACATGCACTAAAGGTGTTGCTTTTACATTCAAATTTGAATTCCCTCTAAGGTGGGGTAGTTGTAATTTATAGTGTGCCTAATTGTACGTGTCACTGTGACATTTTTTCAACACTACAATGGATTAAAATAATCCCCAAAAAAATTTAAATGGTAATTTTCTAAAATTGTGTTCATTTATGATCTAAACTATCATGTCAATAAGCCCCCTTTGAATCATAATCATTTTTTTTGCATAGAAGAAATGAGGGACTTTGAAAAAGTCTCTACATAAAAAATCACATTCCCTATCAAACTCATTAATGGATTCATATTTCATTGTTTTCAATTTTTTGTTTAGAAATTTTCCTCAAAATTCATTTACATGATTACTTATCTAAAATAGTGATTAATGGTGTCATTACCAATAAACAAAAAATGTTATGGACTTGCAATGCCAGAATCATGCACTTTTGAAAAAGTCCTTTTGAAAGCTAAATATTTACATTTTTTTCAACTTTTTTGGCCCATTATACATTATTTGATATAAATAAATTTATTTAATTAGTTTTTCTATAATCAACAAAGTTGAAGTGAACCAATTTTTCATGGATGGATGATGTTTGTAAAGGAATATGTTTTATTTTTTAATTTTCCGTTTGAGTAGATCAAATGTCAATTCCCTTGTTCCTTTTCAAGCCTCTCGCTCCTTGCTCTTTTTCTCTCCTTTGTCATAGGTTTTACATTGTTGCTTGCAAATGTTAGCTTGTTCTTACTTGAACACGTGACATATCTATTTTCAAGCTAGTAGAAGATCGATTCAACACATGAAAAGTCTATTTTCATGGAAGCAAAGAGTGAAGATCATATCGATTAATTTTGTAAACTTGTTTGAAGCTTCAAGATTGTGCTTTGACTTGGCCCATAACTTGCTAACTATCGTGCATAACAATTGTTCATTTTTTTTCTTTCCAATTAAATGCCTCTGGTCACAAATTCCCCCCTACAACTTCAATTGCATTTTTAATAAAATAAATCTTTGCATATTTTTAGCAACAATTTTCAATTATTCATCATTTTCATGAAGAGTCATATTTAGTGTTTAAGGTTGTGAATCATGGTTGAAAGGTTTGGTTTGTGATTGTGTTGTGTTTGATTTCATTTCAAAAAGAAGACATGTGTGAACCTTGTTCATGTTGAGAATACTAATTGGTTTTTTATGTGTGGTTTTTCCAAGATTTTGAAACATTGTGTTTATTAAATCTTCATCAAATGTTGAAGTACAACTTTTGTGCGAAAAAGTTGAACAATCATGTTTTCTTTTATTGTGGGTTGAAAGGAAGTTCTCCCTCAATTTGTTTCATATTCTAAATATTGCAAACAAAGGTTTATGTGATTATTTAGGGTCTTGAGCTATTGCGTATATCTTCGATTATCATTTTTAAAACTTGATTTCCAATTTTATCTTGCCATATCGAATGCACTTGTTGGCAACTTGGACAAGTCTACATATGTTTATAGTTCTCATTGAATCATATTGTTGAAGATTTGAAAAGTTTTGTTTTAGGGTTTTGAAGCTAGGTATGCATAGACAAGACTAGCCTTCATCTAAAAAATGGTTTTGCAAAATGTGCATCTCACAAAACCTAGGCATGTTGGGAGACCAATAACTCAATGTCTATTACATGAAGCTCAAAATTGTTGGAAGAGCCAAAACAAACGTCAACATTGTTGTCGCTTGAATTGATTAAGAGATGGCTTACATGCAAAGGAAATGCAGCAAAGATTGCCTTGGTGGAGGAGACAATGGATAGTCGGGAAAAATGTAGATTAACAACAAGTATTTCAAATTACATTTTTGCATCCCAAGATGCATCCCAATTATTTTTCATGGACCACAAAGCAAGAAACTTGTGCTTCAAAGGGTCCTTTCAAATCCCAAGATACAACTTAACTTGCTTGACTACATTCTTCCTACCAAGATTGCTATTACACAACAAAAAGTTCTTGTAGGAATAAACAAGTCCATAAAGGAGGTTTGAAGATCTAACTCTAATGTTGAGCTTGCTAGGATTGTCTCATTTCTGCGCATTAATGTAGGACCATCTTCCTCCATGACTAGGATTGCAAGAGTTTAAAGTATACATCCTAGAAACATTTTTGATGCATATGAAAGGCGGAGGCTAATTTAGTGATTTATGCATCCCCTTATGGTCACTTTCCATTAAAAAGAACAAAAATGATGGGTGCACAACTGTTGTGAAAAAAATTGTAATTTACTAGTGGGCATCAAATACTTGAGTTTGTCCTAATAAATTTGATGTAACAAGAAAGCATTTAGAGGCTAGAGTGTACAATGAGAAGTCCACACACTTCCTAACATAAACACATGTACTTTAAACCTAAGTACCTTGCCACCCTTGAATTACTTTGAACTTGTTGTTCATCAAGTTTTGTTTTTACAATTAATATGTATTATTTAGTTCAAAGTTACATGGACATCTTTGCAATGCAGTTTATATAACTATAAATTCATTTACAATTGTCAATTGAGTTCCCTGCTTAGTTATAAGTACTACATTATTATGGACTACTTAATAGAAGTAAGGGCATATTTGCAATCAAAGGGAATTGTACGGAAGAAAACAACCACAAATTTGTAGTTGTGTTCCATCCATATTACTTTTTAGGACTATGCACATACTATTTGTTACTTTTTGCAAGTTGTTGTCATACATAATGCACATTGAATGTACTATAATTGATTACTGCTATACATAAGTCTAGAATAAGTGGATAATGTTATTATGGTAGTGTAATATATGTGCTTAATAATAGTATAGAAGTCCAATCATCTTATTGTATTCATGCAAAAGTCATGTAGAAGTCTAACACAACTATTTAATGTCATAGAAAGGTCCATTCACGGTTGGGGTACCAAAAAAGGAAAAAAAAACTTAAAGACTTTTTAGAACTACTTTTTACAAATAACATTTACATGAAACAAACTTAAGTGAGAAAAATTAAATAGTTGAACATAAGATAATTCATGTGTTAATGGTATTTTTCATATTCATACATAATTGTGTATGAATATTTTGGTTTAATGCCATAAATGCAAAAAATCCTAAAAACTTCCAAACGAGTCTCAATGGACAACTAATATGTTTTTTGGCAAGATCATTTCCTTCACATATGACCTGCATCTCAAGCTAGACATTTTGAACCCATTGAACATTTCTTTTTAATCAAATGGTTTTTAAAATGAGTCCTTTGCCTTGTAGCCCTTTCCTTCAAAAGTTAAAGACTTTGAATTTTTTTTAGGATTTGGTTTTTCATCAAGTTCATCCAATGAACATGTACTTTCATAGAAGGGGGCATGTTTTTGTTGTACAATGAAATTTTAAATCAATTGTATGACATTATGCATTCTTTTTTATTATTCTTTAAAAAATATACTTTAAAAACTTGATTACTTTAGTTTATAGAATTCAAAATGGCATTTACATCGTATCCAAATTATTTTTAAATATTTTTATTAATCTAAGAAGACATCATTTTATCTATTGGCATACAACAATCCATACAATTATAATAATGTAAAATAAACAAAAATTCAAAGTTTTTTTTTGTAGTTTTTTTTTTTCAGTTAGACACTATTTTTTAGTACCCCAATCGTGAATGGACCTAGAAGTCCATCACAACAATTTACAAGTCCTTGGATTGTCCTTGAATTGTCATGCAATAGTCCACTATTATGTATCCAAGTCCATTTTTTTGCACTTAAGTCCACTATTCTACACCTAATTAGTCCATTGTTTTACATCGAAATCCATTATTCTGTAATAGAATTTCATTTTGATACATGCATCATTTCAAGAGTCCATTGACATATAGGCCATAAAGTACTTGAAAATATGTAATTGAATGTCCTTAGCCTGAACAATATGAGAGTAACTTCTAGACTCCATGGAGAAAACAATTGTGATTGCACTTGCTCAAATGCTTGTGGTCCTACAAACTCTTGTGATGCATCTTTTACTCTATACCCATGCATAACTACTTTGTGGCAAATGATAGTTTGTCCAAAAGAAGATGAGGATGAGTGGCATGCAAATAAATGCTTGTATGGACAATGTAAGCATTGTGGAATATAAACAAATCCATTTTGTCCAATGGAATGTGATGATTTTAATTATGCCATGGTTGATTGGAAAAGATTTGCTATGGAAACTACAATGTCAAAGGCTAGAAAGCCTTTGAAAAAACTAACCCTTGTGTACAAGAAGACCAATAGTGAAGAATTCATTGAGTACTTCAAACCCAAGTTGCAAAAAACATTTAGGCACAACTTCATATCAAGGTGGCAAGACAAGCAATTCAAAACTTATGTGTTGTCCTTCCCTAGAACCATTGTTGTGTCCATTGTGGAGTTCACAAAAATTACTCCTTCAAGGTGCAAAATGAAGTCTAGTCTATGCACTAGCAAGCTACCAGATTAGTATATTGGTACATATTACGTACCGCCACAACCCTAATCTTGATCCATTTGACAAGGAATTTTTTATTCTTACAAAATACCATTTCTACATTTCAAATGATCGAAATCACTTTGAATTCATTAAACATTGTTTCAAATTGCATTGGAGTCATATGGTTGAAAATGATTACACCCCTAAATCTCATTGGGTTTGGTCCAATGGGTGTGCTTCATAATTCAAAAGTACGAAGCCTTGGTCTTTTGTGAATAAGTATCCCAACATGACAAATGGCTACAAAATGATTTGGAGTTTTTTTGGCAATGGTCATGGAAAGGGCCCACATGATGGTGTTGGTGTTATTATCAAAAGGTTTATTCAAAAAACATAACTTGATGCCAACAGTGCCAAATTGCAAAATGCAAAGGAGGTTATTTAGTATTGCGTGAACATTTGTCACACAGACCAAAGACATCATATAGTGGTGCAAGAAAACCTCTACATAGGCTATTTTGGTTGGTGAAAATTGAAGAGGTGCCCAAGAATTCCCTAACATTCTATTGTGACAACATTAAAAGTACAATGAAATTACACTCCATATTTGCTTCAAACAAGAATAATCTTACTACTTTGATGGTGAAAAATCTTGCTTGTTTTTGTTACTTATGCATAAATGGAAATGGGTTTGATTGTCCAAATTTGCATTGGATTGGTGACTGAGTACCAAAGGTCTTGCAACTTGTAGACGCCAGGTCAGTTTGTATGCCAACGTATGACGATTGGGATCGAAAATGGGATTACAATGTGGATGGAAGTGTTTTAGCTATTGCCTTAGAGATTGGCGACAACTTTGCTGTGAATACAGAAGCCATAAACGTAGAAGGTGTTGATTTCTAGGTTTTTTTTTGTACAAAACCCATGCATACAATGAAAAAATCATTCACTAGCAAGTGGGGCACATTTTTTGTTGCAAGTGATGATGTTGTTGCAAGTTTATATTATCAAAGATGGGGTATTGGTGAAAGAAATTATGTCTTACTAAAGGATTCTCATGTGGTATACATGTTTTCTAACATGGTTTGTGTTGTGAAATTCCGTATGCCACCTAAAGAATATAGAGTTAGTGGTAATGATGGTGTTTATGAAATGAGCAAAGATACATTAAATGGCATTCAATTTGTTATTGTTGTACTTGATGATGATGAATGAAGTTAGATCCAATTAAAAATTTGGTTTAATGAGAAATTGCATCTAATAATTTGTGATATTGTTTTAGACATGATACACATGGTAGATAATGGTTGTCATTTGGAGGTTTAAGTCCTCAATTTGTAACAAGAATTTGGGATTGATTTAACTTGTGAAATTCTAGGACCTTATTATATATGTAGGTCATATGGTAATTTCATCTTGGTAATTTTTTTTGAATGAGATTCACAATGGGTGCTAAATATTCTATACTAAATCTTGAAACTTCAAATAACCTTATTGGTGGCTACAAGTAAGACATCAATCTAGTATTGGGCGAGGACTATTTGAGGCTTCTGTTTCTTTTGAATAATCCATGAGGTCAATTTTACAGCATTTATGGAAATTGGGGCACTATGTTTGGCATTATGTAGCTTATTTTGGCATATTTTGACTCCTTTGGATGAAGCACATGATCTAATCAGTGAATTTGTTGTGACCTTGCTTGGTGTTTGTAGAATTCATTACAACATGGGAGAACATGCTACAAAATTCATTATGTTGTTCAAGTACACCCATAAATCATACAATGGGTTTTGTGTTGTTGTCAAACATCTCTCCGCGTGTAATTAAGTTAGCAAAATGGTATGTCCATGTGAAATACTTCATGGTAGGGATTGTCTCAACATGTGCTAACTATTTAAGGGGCTTATGATATACTAGGTCAAGTCATAAAACATAGGGATCTTTATCGCATGAACCTTTGATTTAATTTGAATAGGACCCATAAGTGGTTTGAGCTTGGTCTCATGATACCACTATAAATTTGTTGATTATCAATGCATTGTTTTGATTTAAAATTTGAACCCAAGGATAACATTTTTTTTTGAATTATGTAATTGAAGTCCTTAAGGGTATTACAATAGGTGATTAAGTTTCAAAATCATGTATGTTTCAATGAGTCTATAATTATATTGCATTCGAAATTATTAAAGGTAAATAACACATGACTAGTATTATATTTTTAATGTGAAATACAAGGTCTATTAGAAAGTCTCTAATTATGTAGTTGAAGTGTTTAAAGGCACAATAGTAATAGATTAGGTTTCAAAATGGGACATGTTTGCACATGAATCTCCAATTGTGCATTTGAATTGTTTACAAGTAGTCATACATTAATTTTAATATTTTAATGAAGTTTGTCAAAAAGTCTCCAATTATGCATTTGAAGTCCTTCAAGGTACAATAGTGGTAGATGAAAAGTGCTTTGGTTCTATATGAATCTCCAACTATATTTTGAAATTCCTTTCAAATAATATTATGTAGGATAGGTTTAAATGATTATGTACTTATGTGTATACAATATGTACAAATAAGTACCTACTTGGTCTTTTTGAACAATATTTTCAACATGTTATGACAATCCTATAATGAATTGTGTAGTCACATATTTAATGCATTTATCATTTGTGTAAGGTTTTGCAATCACAAATTCATAGAAATGATATTTTTTATGACCAATTTATTTTGAAAAGTTGAACAACACAGTGGAAGATCTGATTTCATATTATGCACCTATGTTGAAACAAATCAATGGTAGGCATACACTCATTAGATTGAGTTCTATAAAACAAAGTGAAAAACTACAACTAGAAAATCTCCAGTTGCAAATAATGTTAACAGAAGAAATTCACATTAACTAGAGTTGTGCAACAATCAACCACACAGATATATGCATCATATTTCAACATCTTCAAAAGAGACCGATCTTGATCATTCTCAGGTCAAAAATTGTAATTTAGACAATGAGTCCATCAACTAGGTATCTCAACTATGGTAAATTGATTTCCTCCTTGATAATGTTGAAGGTCAACAAAGGCCTTCAATAATGAGATTTGTGCCTCACACTTGTTTTAGTTTTAATGTAATAAATTGATTCCTTGCAATATACATGCATAATACACTCTTGTTTTATTGTTTTTAGATCTTAATAATCAAATGTACTCTATTGTGATTAAGGCAAAACAAATTCCTACGATTTTAGACTATTACAACATAATAATCTTTCAATTATATTGACTATTTTGAATAAACTCTCTCTACATTGAACAACTTGATGATCCATTTTTAGCAGCAAGATATGTGCAACTTTGATTTTCGTAATTTCCATTCAACCTCATTTAAAATACACTCCAAAGAAAAACCAATGCTTACAAATTATCTAGTTTACACATAAAGCTTAATTGTCAACAATTTGTGCTAATATTTCAAACTGACTTTCAATCTACAACTTGTTTGTAAAGCATTTTCTTGGCATAAAAGATTCTATCAACATGTTCATTAGGAAGAATTTGCGTAGGATCGACAACTTTGAAACCTTGCAATGCTCGATAAAAAACACCAATAAAAATTTCTTCAACAATCAAACCTAGGTGTATATATATATACTCTTCCATGTTAAAAGAGACTTGAAGCCCCACAAGATCATCTTGCTTTGTGGTGATCTTTCACAATAAGTGTTATCACTGAATATCTCTATGGTTATGTACGTTGACAAATCATATATTTGAAACCATAGACCATTTAACCATCTAACCATCATCATGAATACTAGTGATGAGTTGCCATGATTATCCATTATGATAATCACAATCACCATGGAAAAGGAAGAAATGGGAATTGTTATACTTACATCTATAAGTAATACTTGCTACACCATAAAATGTATCGAAAACATCCACACCATCGTCAACTTGGTTGGATATTCTTGGGCATTATCTGAGTTTGTAACACAAACAAAATCAAAGTTTGGGATCTAAAGTACTTATCACTTACAACATGCAATCTAGGATTATTATGGAATGCAATCCCTTTGTTATATAGAAATGATACTTATCACTTGATCATAGCATTAACACAAACTGAAAATTTGTGCAAGAAGTTGTTAGCCACATGGGATTTTGCAAAGGGAGAAGTCACTTCAATTTGCACTTGCAAAAGATAGTTGTTAGTGATGTAGTTGCTGCACATGTGCAATATCAGGCAAGACTTGTGAACAAGTAATGGATCTAGATATCAGTAAAATTGGCCATGCAAGTGCTTCTTTCAAATCTGTTGATTGCACACACCACATCAAAAACATAAGTGAATGGTTATTCTCATGAATGCAATTATCATGTTGGTCTACAATTAAATAAATAATCCAAAATATGCTAAATTTTTTATAAGTATACAAAATATAGCTTGTGTAACTACACAATTTATCATGAAATACATGTGAAAACCATTCACATCTTTCAAAACCCTCTTCTTGGTCTAGGTTGTGACAACACATAAAAATCACTAATGATGTCCCATTTGTAACAAACGTAGATCTAGGATAACACCACTAATCAAAAAACCAAATTGAAATCTTGATTAGCTTCAATCACTAAACCCCCTATTCTAAGGTCCTCTACTCTCATACATTTGATATATATACAACCAACCTTAAAAAAGGAACCAAGAAACTAATTCACTAGATTTCCCCTTAATCAAGAAATCATAGCATATATATTCAAACATTGTGATTAAGAGGCAAGAAAATTGTATATTTATGATCAACATTTTTTTGTTCCCGAATTTTTTATCTTGTTATTAGGGTCATTTCATTAACATTGAAGCCATTTATTGAAAATGGATAAGATTGCTTCAATATGAAAAACATTGATTGGTCTAACATGACTCATCAAATGGTTTGATTCTAATACAATTTATTAAACCATTGTCAATTTTAATCATTGTTCTCCAGAAAAACCAAGACAAGCCAAAGTAGAGTAGTGCACCTTAAAATCACCCTCCTTTGCAAATGTTTTAGCTTAGACCTTAAGAAGAGCAAATGCATCCAATTATAAAACTTGCGACACATGTGGATCCATTTAATACCAAGTGAGTTCAACTAAATTATGGATTCCTAATTTCATAGCAAAAATGTTAATTCAAAAAATTTGGGCTTGCAATTTTAACATATGCTACCCATGCTATCTATAAGTTCCCTTGCACCCCTTGCATATAAACAAATGACTTCACAATCTTCGGCAAAGCCTAACATGATTGCACATGAAATTTTTTGCAAAAGCACTTCTAAGTATTTTGAAAGTTCCTGCCACAACACCCAAGAATATTGTATTCAAATGTCTAATGGTACAATGAAATGCAATCAATTTTGTGACATTTGATGGTTCCATATCTATGAGGCCACAATTTTAATTTAATCAATACTTATCACAACCACTTCAAGGCTTGCACACATACTTGCTTAACTTGTGGAAGATCCAAAACCAATCTTGACCAAACTTCTAGTATCAACTAACCTTACACCATTCCAGCAACATGTTATTATGTTCATAATCAAGATTAAATAATGGACAACACTGCTAACTCTTACCCTAATCCCTCAATGGCCTACTACAAATTTAAGTTGTATGTTTCATTACACAAACATTTCAGCTATTGGCTATGGTGACTAAAATTCCTTAAACAACATTCATGGAAGAATCTGTAGTGATACCTATAATTTGCAACACCATGTCACAACCCTAGCCTTGGGTTTGCGACCAAAGCAAAAGGGGCTTTGTAAGGTTGCGTGTCAAAAGGAAGCCCGAAAGTCACACCGCATGCTCTTGGGAGTGTAGGAAAATGGGATGGAATGAAGCCTCACACTCCCAAGGCAACTCCCATTTTGGGAGATATAGAGTCCCAATGGAGTCCCGAATCTTTAGAGGGCGATTACAGTGGTCAAAACTCAATGGCTTGAGGAATTCTTTATATCATTGAAAAACTCTTGGAACGTATATGTTTGAAATGGGCTCGAACCCGTTTGGATATTTGAAACACAAGTTATGGGCAAAAGAAGGGCCAAGAATCAAATTGGTAGTTTGACTCCTGATCACTAAAAGTCGGGAATCAACCCAATTTTGTTGCGTGAAAATGGCATGCAACATATTGTTGGAAAGCTCTTGACAAAGGCTACAACTTTGCTTTAGACCTCATCTCAATCGGAGGTCTACACGCAAAGTTATGGGGCCCCAAAGTCGCAAGAGTCCCAACTTTGGCAAAATGTCATTTGGATGTGGGCCTTGTGGAGAAGCACAAATTATATTATAAGGGGGAAGATGGTGGCTTCCCCCAAGTCCGAGCCGTGGTGAATCTTGTGAGTCCGAGTTGCCCGTGGCTCGTCTTAGCACCAAAAGCGCTCCAACTATGCACTAACCACCTTGTGTTGGTTTTGTGTTGGTCCATGTGAGTAGTTGAAGCTTATCAATTCTTCCTAGTCTCGTCCCAAACCTCCAACACGCCCCTCTACCCTTCCAAAGTGCTACGAGCCAAGGAGCATGCCCCAACTCCTTACTCTTCCGTTGTTTTCTATTTGGGACTCACATTTGGAATCTCTCAAGGAGTTAGGAACGCGTCACACCACTTCTTAGGGTGCTACATAATCCTTGAAACCTAAATGAAATGTCCATACATATAGACTAAGGAGTACATGGCACATGCCTTATAAGAAAAGCACTATAATTTTTTTACCATAAATGGAAAAATAATTGGTTATGTAGATCCAGTTAAGTTTTTTGAATAAAAAAAACCTTTGGTTTCACACTGCTCTGCAATAGTTAGATCAATTCAAACATTAGTCCTACTTTTGTTGACCATTCATAACTCATTCCAATAGTCTAATAATTTCATACCTTTTTAGATGACACAAATTTTGTTGTACATTCAAATAGACCATGAGAAATCTTCGTATTGCACAAGTCAAAAAACATTATACATACAATTTGTCTGCTTCAATAATAAGTAAAAATTAGCTTCTAAGTGTTAATCCTTTACTAACATACATCATTTCTCACAATCATTAAATTGTGTTCAGTAATTTTAGGACCAAACTACCAACTAAATGATAGCTTTGAGCTCACTGCATTAAAGAATGCAAAATTTTGCATACAATGTTCAAGCCTTAAGCTTTATAGGCTTCAAAATTTCAAATTGAACAGATTTGACTACCTCTTGCCATCATTGTGGAAGTTGAACATGATAAGCAATTGGTTGAAAAAAATCACTTTGACTTGAATGATCGACCACCTTTGGCATGTGCTTCTTTAGTTGTCTTTGCAACTGATACTCTTTCATGAATAGGCAATTTTGATGTTTGACCAAACTTCTTACAATTGGGTCATCCAAATTTCTTCTTCCCCTTGAATTTATCTTACTTACCCTTTCGTTCTTGACAACCAAATTTTCTTTTCTTTTGAAATAGCTCTTCAATCTCTTTGTCGTCTTTATTCACATTTGTCATTATTTTTCTCTTCATCTAATGTGGTCCACTGTCTTTTGATATTTTAAAATCAGAATGCAATGATTTAGAATCTGCATCATCTTCTTTCCCAAATTCACTTTCTAGATCATCCATTTGCAACTCCGTCCTCACATGCACAAGTTTTTGTTATGATGTTTTGTTTAATCCCCATAGTTTCAACATATAACTTAATTGTAGGCTCAAGCACACTTGGAGTCAAAAATCATTTGGTATTAGTAATTTCAACAAACATCATTTGCTTGTTTGATGGTTGGGCTTCATCATGTGGATGTTACCAACACTTGGGTTGACATTAAATGTCCAGTGTACTTGTTGTGGCATAGGAACATTGCTAGGGTATAATGGCATATCTTCAAATTACAATGGGTGAGTTCCTGTTATGTTTATTGATGCACATTCTAGCTTCTTACTCCTATGCCTTGCCATAACAAAACTAGTACATTTGTTGTTTCAAGTTGATTGAAATTCAACCTTCTCAAAATCACTTAAATATTGAATAACATTTGTGTTTGTTAATATGCACAACTAAGTCAATTAAAAGATAATTGACCATGGACTTTCATGAAATGATTCAAAACCTTAAATAAAAAAATCAAGTACTTCAATGTACATGTAACACACGCATACAAAATATAACAAGATTATGAGGACTTCCAATGCAAGACTGGAGAGACAAAGTTTTAATTATCATCTAAGACTCTTGTAATACTTTTAAGGACTTCAAATTGACAATTGGAGACTCAGAAAAACTTAAAACATACTCATTTAAGACACTAGTATTACTATACATACTTCAAATGCACAATTGCATATTTAAATATAACTAAAACATATTCATGTTGGACTTACTTAATATTATAAACTTATCAAGTATTAAGTAAGTACTATAGACTTATAACTTAGTACACAAACTTATTACATACTTACTTGGGACACACACACATTTAGTACATAAACTTACTACGTATTTATTTAGGACACATTCATTCAAGGGGATTGCAACAATTTTATTATTTCAAATGTAAGACCAAATACTCCAAGGAACAACTAAAGCACTTATGTGTAAATTGTTGTTTTCTTATACTATTGCCCTTCTGGATTTAGTAAATTACAAATTTGGAAGTACTTATGGAAATGCTCAAACCATCTAGAAACATCACAAATGCATACCATATGTTTTACATTTAAAAAATTAAAAATTCAATGCTCATAAGATGCATAAACTAATGATTAGAAACCAAAGGAATGGACTTAAAAGATATTAATTCCATACCTTGCCACTTGGGTGGAAGACTGTGGGGTTATTGGAGTCGGTTCACTCCCAGGCTTTTGGATGCCAATAGCTACCCACCATCCATCATGCATCTCTTCACCACACAAAGTTTCAATACATTTAAGAGACGTTTGAAAATGAACATGTGCACACCAAACATGATAAACATGCTTGCAAGATGTTATATGTCCCACCTATAATGATTTGAAACCTAAGGCATAGAAAGGACAATGCTCAACCTGTAAGCAATTTTGGGTCTTCAACAACATTGTTTTCCATAATGTTTGATGGAAAAGGAACAACTTTGCATAACCCTAAACCTATTCACATTTTGTTCAAAAGCAAAGTTACTGCATCATGATGTCATTTGAAGCAACCACATTTTGTTTTGATCTAAACATGTTGGAGCCCATCCCTTTTAACAATTTATTCATTTTTTCATACATAGATTTTCCAGCTTCAACAAGGCTTTGGAAATAATCAATCATTCTTTTATGTGAATCAATATACTTCAACACAACCTCCTTATCTTCACAATTCTCTTCTTCAACTTTTGAACTCAACTTTTGAAACTCTTATTCAACTTGAAGAAGGTGGTTATTTAGATATTATAGTTGATTATGAGCTCTCATGGCAAACATAAGTTTTGCTTGCTTTTTGAGATTTGTTGAAATAAAAACCTCTTGAATTTCAACCAAATTTGTTTCAATGCAAATAATGTAACGCTTCAAGTCATCAACATGATTTGCAAGAACTATAGACCACTAAAAAAAAAAACAATGTTCACAATGTCACAAGCCTAATGCAACCTTGAAAATTTTGCAAGCCTCAAAACCTAACATACTTGAAATGCAAAAACTTCAACATTTGACATACTGTGATTAAATTTGAAAAAAATACTTACAACATTCCAATTGGATTGTGTGAGGAATAACATATTCGTCTTCTTCCTCATCACTCAAAAGTTCAATATGCTTGACTCACGCCTTGTGTCATTGTTGTTTTTGATTGGTCCACTCTACATATAGTGCCCAATTCATGGGCTTACCATGGATCTTCTCATATGCTAACCCTCGGGCCATACCTAATGAGATTAAACTTGATGTTAGGAGGTATGGTTTTTGGTGAACCACCATCCACAAGGTCTTTACTTTCTTAATGAAATTTGGGTCCTTAGTATGAACATAACTACACCCATTCCTATTCATGATGGGTCCAAAAACTTTGTTAACCTCCTCTAATGTTATGTCTCTAGGAATCTTCACATATTTCAAATTAGGCGCTTTAGAGCTCAACCCATAACATTTGGTGAATTGCGTTTGTGATATTACACCATTGTCTCCAATTTCAGGGACCTTTACATACAATGAAGGTGCAAACCCAAACTTCACTGCCCTACTACAATGCTCAAAGCCTTCTACTTTTACCTTCTTGAAAATGTCACACCTTGCACTATTGGTTGAAGTGCATTTGTTCTTGGAAATGTCAAATATTGTGTTGATAATAGGTGCTATGGTCAATGTTGTTGTAATGTTACCCACAATGGCACATCCCTTTTTTTTAGTAATTTCTATTACTCGAGTAGCTATGAGTTATAACCATGTTTGCAACTGATACAATGAATGAGCAGATGGTCCCACATGATTCCAAAACCAAGCCCTTGAGTGCGATCATACAAGACAATGCAAAGTGATGCCAACTTCAAAATTGTTAGAAACCTAAAGCAAAATTTTGAGTATTTGGAAAATCCCACCTATTTCGCTTGACAACAAAAATCCTCGGGTGTAGATGATCCAATGATTGAGATTGTTTTGTCACTTCTTGCTCGAATTTTTTTCCTTAGGTTTTTACTTTTATGGAGTCTTGAAGTGCCAAAATGATCCACCCTAGTCTGCAATTACTCAATGTTGCTCCTCTCCATGTTCTACATGCAGACATCTTAACAAAATTGCATTAGGAATTAGAAGTTCTTAAAAAAATTGTCGTTCATCCTCTATGTGCTTTTGTAGGGAATCTACCTACTTGTTAAAGACCTTATCTAAGAGTTCTACCTAGTTGTATTAGAATTGCAACCAACTTGTTGCCTTGTCCAAATTTTGGGGGCAAAAATGTTAAACTTGGGGGGGAAGCTCCTCCTTTGGCATGTTAATGAATGTTGTTGTTTCCCAATGTGTGTTTTATGTGCATTTTAGGGTTTAGGGTTGGGTTCTTTAATGGTGAATTGCAATTCCTTAAATGTGCAAACCCCCACCCCTAAACCAAACCCTCAACCCTTGTAAATGTTCCATGCAACAACCATTACCAAACCCTGACAAATTTGCAAAGTGAAAAAATGGGCTCAAAGGCAAATTGCAAATTTTTTATTATAAATATGTTCACAAAAAACCCATTTTCAAATGGCCAAACCAACACCACACATATGGGTATCTTTTTTGGGTCAAGTAAGCATGTGCAACTATTCATCTTCATACCTTTTAACACACACCATAGTCCCTAAAGTCACTCATTTTTAAAAAAAAACATTTTGGAACTACCCCTTATATCATTAAAAGAAAAGTCCCCCTAAATAGCAAAGGCCAAAAATCAGAACACTAGAAAATTTCGCCAAATCTTCAATAATATATACATTAGTGAACGATGAAAAAATATTGATTGGCCATTCCTTGAGTGTTTGCCCACCGGCCCTTGAACGACAAAGGGCTACTCTACCCTAAGGGCATTGAAGGCTTGTTGAAATAGTTTCAAAAAAGTTTTAAAGTTCTTGCAACAATTTTTTTTCCATTTTTTATTGTAGTTTTTTAATCTATTTTTCAAGTTTCATTTGTGAAGGCTAGTATGAAAGTTTGAATTAGTAGTTTTTTTAACAAGATGTTTAAATCCCATCTTTTCACTTTAAAAAGTTGTGTTACAAGAGATCATTTAAAGTTTTGTCACAAGACTTAAGATATTAGTGAAAGAATACCATAAAAATAAAGGTCTTTGGACTCACTCCTTAGCATTGAAGTAGCATAAAATATTTTGGAAAAAGCTTCACACCTACAATTTTGGCTAGGTTACTTAATAAAGAACTTGTTCCTTTAGGTTTGGTCAATATGAAACTACTAGCTCAAATTCTTGGATGTCTAATCAAGTTTAAATATTTTTCTATTATTTGTTAGAAAATATTTCTTGCTATATTAAGAAGGTTTTTGGATAAATTGGTTGTTCTTATATCCATGTTTTTCTCTATGGCATAGACATTAACAATTGTTGGGTTTTATTTTCCCTTTGAATCAATTAATTCAACAATTTCTCCAAGTGTTTAACAATACTAGATGATTACGTTACATGTTAGTATTGAAGGCCTTTGAACATGCATTTGATTTTAGTTAATATTAAAATTATTACATTGTTTTCTTTTCCCTTGCATTTTTAAATTAATTTTTATTTAATTTTTATTTAATTTTACAATTTTGGAAAAAAAAACTCAAATTGTAGAAAATTTTGTCAAGTTTACTTTTTAAATCGAAAATTTCCAAAAAATTCCAAAAAAATTGTCTTGAAAGGTGGTGAAATTCGCCCAAAGAAAAACATTGAGTGGGTTATCTATCTTCTTATTCAAATTACTTTTGGAAAGCAAATATGAAAATTTTATTATACATTATTATTGGGTCATGTCAAAAATTATTTTCAAGTAAACTTAAAATCAGAAGCTTGGAGAAGATCTAAATATACAATTATGAAAATACAAAATTTTCTTGATCCATTGCTCAAATGTTTGATATAGGTCAAGTTAACTTATTCAATACATTGCAGAAGGACAATTGTTCTCTTTATCATTAATTGTGACAATAATAATAGTGAAAAAAATTAAGCTTAAAAATTTGTAACAACAACACAACTCAACAAATTGCAAAAACTTTTGGACCATAAATAGTGTATCCAAAATTTGGTGTAGATAGCTTAACTCTTACCAATAGTAAAAAACATTCATAAAATTAAATCAATCAATCTTCTTGCATATACATTAGAGTTCACCTACCTATTCTCAAATAGTGCAACCACCACTAGAGTTGGAAGACATTACATACCTAAAATACATACCTAGTTAATTCATGGAATGTTTGTCTAACAAGTGTTGCTTGTTTGAAGACCATTGACAATTGAACTAATTTTTTGAAATGACTTTTGAGCGCATCAATTTTTATTGACAATTTGGTTGTGCAAAATTATTTGGAAGCTTGACATCTTCCAAGTTGATAATTGAATTATATACATGGCCTGCAATTTACAAATTTCACAAAGTGGGAATTTTCTTTTTTCCCACACACCTAATATATGATTGGGCCAAAGTAAGAAACCCAATTTTCTGCAAAGTTTTTTTTCCTTTCCTTTCTAAAGTTTTTGGGCTGGGCTTTGCAAATGGGATCTTTAAACGTTTTCTAACAAAATTGGATTCACATTCTCTTGCCTACTACAAAGCTCACAAAGAAACCCATAAGTGGAAGATGCATGTTCCATTAAAAGACTACTTGGGAAAACATCATCCACAATATCAATCACGTTCTCTGGCCATCTAATCAATCTCTCATCGGTGATGTAACTTGAAAGTTGTAAGTTGGATCTCAACGTGTCTGCAATCAAGTACCGGAACATAAACCTTCGCAATGCTACTTGAAACATTTGAATAGGAATTTTGCGATTGTAGCTACTTGTTGCTTCATCTTGATGACTATTTACTTCCACCGCATTCTCCAATTCCTCCATCAATTGTGGAGTCAATGGAGACCTGAAAAAAATCCCAACTCAAAACATAATTATCATCATCAAGCACATAAATAGGCTTGTACCAACTAGCATTTATCTTGTTTTCATTGAATTAGTCCAAATTTGACAAATCAACATTTTAAATAAAAAGATTTATATATACATGCCATGGCATTGAATGCAATTGATGGTAGATGCTTGGAAAAAAAATGGATTGGTGATGAAGATGCATGCATTACCTGTAACAAGAATTCACTAGGCTTTGGATGCCTACACTTGCACAATCTTCCAAGCCTTCATACAAGCTCACAATATGTTGAAGTTGGATTTCATCAAACACTGACATTTCGGTGATTAAATGTGCATCTATGGCTAACCAACGTTGGCAATACTTGGCGAGTGGTTCAAATGGATCACCACTTGTGCGACATAAAAACCCAAGAAGGAGATCAAACATTGCTAAGTATTGCCCAACTCCCACAACACCTAAGTCTATTTCCCTTTGTATGCTTTGCATTGTTTCAAGTTGTAATGGCTCTTGTTTTATCTTCTTAATAACATCTCCAAGAATAGTTGCATGTTTGTTGAATGCTTCATGCTTGAACAAAAACTCTAACCACTCCTGTAGTCACACCATGGAAGACATTTTAATTAGCCACAACAATAAGAATTAAAAACTTACTCAAATCCAATTCTTGAAAGTTTGGTTTAGATAAACATCATTATCTTTAAATGAGTCATTGAGTGCACTATAATATTGTTGACCCATGGTGATTACAATTGATTTTCCATATCCTAATTTTGAGATGATCCTATTAGATGTAAAAAACTATGCAAATAAGTTTTTTAAAGCACATGAAGTAGGGTTTTTAAGCAATTCAAATTATTTATGTTAAGACTTCATTGAAAGGTAAATGTGTGCACCACACCCAACACTTTGTATTTTTTAGAAGAAGGTTTCACTAACCGCTTTGAGATGTGTTTTCCCAAATACAAGTCGATCACAAAATTGATTTTGGATGGTGGAATCATCATACAATGATTCAAGGCCATGACCATAACGAAGATCTGCCATGGCTGCTTTACATATTGTGTGTTCTACCCAACTATCCTCAAAGTCAATCACATCTTCCACCTACATTTATTTCCATGAAAACCCATTAGTTGATAATGGAGGTGAAGGAAACATCAAATAATTTTTTTTAAAAATCCCACATCAAATTTGTAAACCACCATCATGCACTAACCTTACACATTTGGACTTGAATTGATGATGCACCATGGTCTTCGTTTTGATGATGAATATCAATTTTGTCAAAGCTTTCAAGCATTGCCACCTCTTCCAAGAAAATGTTTTGATGGTTACGGAGGTAATCGAGGATGGCTGTAATATAAATTCCTTGGTCACGAGGTTCCACAAGGCAAAGAGCAATGGGGCTTTCGAAACCCATAGCCGGAATCGGGTGTTTGAATTCTGTGCATTCAAAGCCATTGACTTTGCCCCGCACAATATTCCATGCTTCCGCAAACTTAAGAAACAAGTCCTTTAATTCTCTGCTTTGTATAGTTCATTGCATCCCACCCCCATTTGGATAATCAATGGACATATGTGATTAATCAACCGCAATCAATGTATTTTATGTCTTGAAAAGAGTGGCAACTTCTAGCATTTTTAAAATAAACAATACTAATTAACAACAAGGCTTTGCATCAAGAGAAAAAAATCCACTTACTTCTTTTCTTTGACCAAAGATTCCATGGTGATGGATGTCGCTTCAAGTCGTGTAATTTTGGAGGAAAGGAGTTCATGCATAATGCTTGAGAATTGAACAAGTGGCACCAAATGCTTGACATCAATTAATGTCTTTTGGTGGTTGAAGACAACTTGAAGAAGAGGACACGATGAAATCCTCTTTGGATCTTGCATGTATGCAAACTTGAAGTTTTGGCCTGATGGTGTGACTGTAATACGTGTCAAACTTGCTATAGCAGATGGAAAAGGTGATGTCAACCTCTCCTCCAACAATTCAGTTAAATTATGCTGCACACTATGTGCATGCAAATATTTTGTTGCCATGTCATGAACATTTTTAGAGGATACTATTTTCACTTGCATTTGGAATTCATCCTCCCAAGTTTTTCTTGCTTGTTGACTTGCCAACTTACCCATATTTGAAACTTTGGGGAGAGAAGCAATAAGAATGTGCAAGTACTGACATGTTATTTCACGATTGCAATGAAGGAGTTGATCGAGTTTTTTCAAATCCATTTCGATCATATCTTTAAGAAATGCAATGACCTTATTCATCTCTACATGAGGAGGAAGCTCCAAGAGCTTAGCCAATAATGTCAAATCTTGTTGACCCCTTTGTGCACCAATTAAAAGGCAATAATGAACAACAATTCGAAGTGTTCGGTAACCTTTATAATCCAAGCCTCGCACTTTGTAAAATTCATCATGCGGTGCTTGACTATCCATAATATAGCCTGCAATTTTACAAAAAAATTGTTAGAACACATGAACATTCATGTATGCCCTTCCCCCACCCCCCCCCCCCCCCCCAAATGATGCATATGAAACCAAAAGGCAAAACAAGTTAAAGAATATTATATACACCTTCATCTGCATTGTTGATTGATAATTCTTTATTTCCAGACACAAGGTTATGATGTTGTCCACCGATTGGTTCTTTGCATTCAGGACATTTTGCAATTGATGCAGGTCGAGTGCAATTTCCAATCGTGTAAATATAACCACATTTGCATTTATACTCGGCCAATTTTTCCTTAACCAAAAGAGGCCCTCTCAATGCTGCTATCAAGCTATTGGGACATGTCAACACAAATGCTTCTTGTAAATGGCTATTTTGGAGTGTCATGTAACCCTGTAACACCCAAAAAATGAAGCATAAATGAACATCCATCTAAGAAGGGCAAATAATTAATCTTTAGAAAAATTAAAATTCTTGCGTAAATTATTTTAGTATATATGGTTTTTGAAATATCAAGGTTTCAAAATCTTTATTTTATCAAAGAAAAAAATCACAACTTATAATAGGATTAATAAATTTTTAAACAAAGATTTGTAGTTCAAAAGTGCACTAGAGTTTAGTCATCTTTATTTACCTGCAAAGGGGAATCACTTGGGAGTGAAGTCACTACCAAAAGAACATGTGCAAGGAGCACTTTGAATCTTAATTCATTGGTGTCCATTTCAGGTTTAAGCACCATAAATTGTGTACCCAAGAAAATGCAAATAGCTTCTCTCCATTTGGGAAGCCAAGATTGCAAGTTGTTTGCATTAATAAGCCATTGGGTACCACTAATTTCTTGTGGACTAAGCTCTCGAATAGCTTGGACAAGATAGAGCTCTGAAGCAATAGTGGTAGTTATGTGTGCTTGCTCCAACATGTTTGCCTTTTTGATCAAAGCTCGAGGGTTCTCATCTTGGCTGTAAATCATGTCCCATAAAGTTTTGCTAACACTTTCAAAACTTGTTGATGAAGAAGATGAAGATGATGCCAAATTGAATGGGTTGAATCCGAGTGGGTTTGTGACTTCCTTCAACATTTCCCAATCAAACATACAAGCATATGTTTCCAATGTTTTGTTGCGTTGGCATTTGAAAGCTAAATGGCTCACATCAAGTATTGACATCCCATAGTGCACTTTCAACACCTTCAACAAGTATTGTTTTGAAGCCAAGATGTAAGGTGATCCACAATTACTAAATCCATCATGTAGAATTCTAGCAATGTTGTTTCCCACTTGCAGATGATGCAAATTTGTGTGCTTGTTTCCATGGACAACAAATAACTCTTTAGCAACAAAATCTATAGTTGCTCGAACAAGAGCAATTGAACAAACAACATGAATACTCAAGGGCACATTCCCAACAAGCTCATCCTTTGCCTCACTTAAACGTTTGACAAAAGCTTCATATGACCAATCTTCAGTGTCTTCTCCCAACATTAATTTTTCTGTAATCGTTGGTGTTATGGCTTCATAAATTGCATCACCAAGAAGGATATACGGTTGATTAGTTTTCCAATAACCACCGTTCACAAATAATGTGCAATAACCGTTCATGAATTGCGGGCATTTAGGCTCATGATCAACAACACCACCAATAGTATAGGACCAACTTGCCTGAACAATACGCAACATAATGTTTTTCATGGAGCATGTTGGGGCTATGCAATCAAATAGGAAATATGACATCCTTGAAATCTCTTTGCTTGTGATCAAGATTTGAATCTCAAAAAGTTGATTGAAAAAGGAAGCAAGGAAGCGGAACCATATTGCTCTTTGGGGTTCATCATCTTTGAAAGAATTGATGTCAAGTGTCATATTCAAAACCCTTTCTATTAGTGACAACGGACTATAGACCATGTCATGATCTATGAACCATTTTGCAAGGCTTTCAAGACTCTCAGTTGTTGATGCAAGAGGGATGATCACGATACTTGCAAAGTCTCGCAATGTGCACAACATGAGCATGAGCAACTCATGGTTTGGTCCTTTTGATCCTGCAGTTAATGAAGATGCTAACTTGATTGAAATGTTTATTTGGTGAGTCCAGCTATGAATGCCTCCAGCTTGTTGGATGACTTGTTTGGTGGGTACAATCCTCTTACAACATTCAAACACAAGAGTTTGATCAAAATTCTTTTTTGGAGACTTGTGTTTCTTGATCTCGGCAAGCTCATTGATAATATATTCCATAGGGAAACAAGTCGCTACTAAATGCGTTTGAGCAGCCAATCGTGCTCCCTTCTCCCACATAAGTGTATGCATCTCAAAACCAGGACTTTGAATAGCTCCCGCCAAATTTTCTCTAAGTATCCACTCAAAAATCTCTGCTTCAGAAGCATGCATTTCATCTGATTTGTAGGGAGCATAAATTTTGGCAAAATCAGAAACATAATCTTCCAAGTTGATTTCAATGCAATTAAAAATCAACTTCATCGATTCATCCATCGAAACTTTAATATCTTGTCCAATGTTGATTGGAAGAGTGTGTAGTGAATTTTGTTCTTGCTTGTTTTGTGTCATGCATCGAACTTGATAAAGCTCTCGAAATTTGTTTTCCACATGGTTGGCATACAATGGGCTGAAAGGGAGCAAGAGATGAAAAGGTGTTTTGATATTATAACCTTCTGGGTGAACTGGGATAGGAACAATTTCAAGATTTATGATTGATGGATCCATTACCATCATGTGCCAGTGTTGTTTCTTCGTATTATCCATGTTGAAGTATGAACCAAGTGCAGATCCCTTTTCCAAGATGTAGATCAATCTTGCAATTGGTTGACGGAGTTGTTCTTCTATGAATTGTCCAAATGCATGATGGAGGTTTGATGTGAGAGCAAGTCGACCTCGATTGTAAATGATTACAGTTTGCCAATCTTTTTCAGTGTTGACCTTGAGCCATTGAATTGCATGTTGCTTGAAGCACTTCAACAAATGTTCATCTGCACAAATTTTTTGTACCATCTTTTGACAATGAATAGCTGAGTTCATCCCCATTGGGTACTTGATACAAAGGAAGCTCCATGTCAACACTTTCACCATCAAGCTTCCACTTAATGGAATCATTTCTGATTCCAATAATTCGGGGATAGTATGGTTTAGAAAAGTTCTGCAAACACATAAACATACATGATTATTGTTCCATGAATAGGACCTTCAACCCAAATATTTCACAAAAAATCCCATGACATCAAGGATTAATGTGCTTGCAAATATCAATTATACTTACTATGACATATGGTCGGTACATATACAAAGTAGGTTTTAAAAAGATAAGTTTTCATACCTAATATCCATCTTCTCCTTTTGAAGTTGATCCAATGTAATTTGTTGCCATCCACTGAGAAATGAAAACTTGGATTGTGTTCCCTTGTCACTACGATGGCTATGTATGATGAACATAATGTGTTTTCTTGCATTGCCATTATTCCCTTGTAAAAATTCAGCTCGACCTCTTTCAACATGAGCTTTCACAAGAGGAATATGGTCTTTGTCTAATACATCATTTGCTCGTAAGACTAACATATTAGAAGAGTCATTTTTGAACCAATTTTGAAGTTGAATTTGAAGTTGTTGTTCTGAACTGATGTCACCCAACTTCAAAATTTGTGCCTGCATTTATAATATAACATTTCATGTCATTTTCATTTCAAAAATGTGAAAAAACACAAATTTTTTATAATCGTGAAA
Source organism: Sphagnum contortum (assembly GCA_963920785.1). Taxonomy (NCBI): domain Eukaryota; kingdom Viridiplantae; phylum Streptophyta; class Sphagnopsida; order Sphagnales; family Sphagnaceae; genus Sphagnum; species Sphagnum contortum. The sequence continues at coordinate 2,038,703 of OY987290.1, read as the reverse complement.
TTTATAATTTGGGTAGAATTTAATTGGAAGCTACCATCCCAAGAAATAAATTTTATGAATGATTCAAGTTGGTAGGTTAAAATATAAATAAAACTCACATTCACATTCTTGATATTGTCAAAAATATCATTCTTGATGTCCATATGGATATTTGAGCATGTGTTTATGACAAGCTTGAAGCCCTTTTCATCATGCCATAATTCTTCCCTTTGCCCCATCTAAAAAAAATCAATCAATAAATCAATAAAAAAATCATTGATTTTGTCCAATACTATCGTCAACCATGTGGGTTGACAAATTATAATTTCTAGGCAATAGATGTTAAAGAGCTAAAAATAATAATTTCTAAGCAAATCTTAACATGAACCTTCCACAAAAGATTGATTTCAATTCAAAGAAATTATGAAAGGGTAGGAAGGTCTTTACATATTCATGAATGACATCTTGAAGAGATTTTTGGTCTCTTTGTTCATCAAAATATTTTTGTATCCATTTTGTTGCATCTAGTGCATCAGGTCGACTTGCTTTTGAATAATGTGCTCGCACCATACCATCCATATATGCAATTTGAAGTAAATCCTCTTTGCACCTATAAATTTATTTTAATAAAATCAATCTCGAGACACTTAACACGTAGGCTAATATTTAATTTAACAATACAAAATAATTTCATGAATTTGACAAACACTGTGAATTTTTTTGCATTATTCCCATTTGCATGTAAGTGTGTGAAGATTATCATACCGATCAAGAACAAGTGACTTATAGTCTGATGTGTTGTTTTCCATGTCATTGAAGTGGTGTAAAACCATAGATGGCAAGATATCAGGATAATAACCTGCAAACAAATCTTGCTCCTTGAACTCATGCATATTTTTGGTATATGAATCATCATGATCATTGCTCACAATGTTAGCCATGTTGATCACCCATTTTTGTAGAATTTCAACCATTTCATTTTGCTCCTTGGATAACATGTCTTTATCAGTAAGGACTTGCTTTTCAAATCGGTTGAGGAAAGGAGGGTCAAGGTGTGGCACTTGACTTGAATCCACCACAACGATGCATCGAAAGTTGTCATGCACAAAACACATGGGGTTGCTATATGCATCAATTGCAATACGACAACTACGACGCCCTCCAACTACTCTGTAATGTTGGTTCAACATATCATAAAGTGATGACCATATGCGCTCCAAACCCTTAAGCAATATGCACCTTCACATTAAAGATACCCAAAACAAACGCAATTGAAAAAATCCATGTTTAGAATCTATCACAAGAAGAACCATCATGATCATCCTTCCAACAATTTGATTTTGTTTAACTTTTATAACAAACTAGTTGCTAATCAACAAGTCTTGGATGCTTATAAGACCATGGGCATGAAACATGAACTCAAAATGACAAATTCCCAATGAAAACCTTGAAATAACTTAGAGTACATATGTACCTGCCAGCTTCCATGTGTAGAATGATGCTACTAAGCATCATATATGCATAATCGTCACTACAATCATCCTTGAATGAGCTTCCAAAAATCATCACAAAATTCTCATCATGCCTTTGTCTATGTTCTAATATCCCGATTGCAGAGTCTCCCTGAATTTGAAAGAAGAAAGGAAAAAATCCATACAATATTAGTTAACAATGTGAGAAAAAATTGAAAGCAAAACAAACATTCACTTGTCAATGGTCAAATAATCAAAAGACAACAACAGATAGAATTTCCATTGAAGCAACACTACTTTTTGATTTCCACTAAAAGCATCATTTGCTTACAGTAGTGATGAGCATTAAGTGTCGAGCTTCCTTATCATCGAGATTTTTTTCCACTAGCTGAAGAACTTGTGGTGGATGTTGTAGCAGAATGTCATAATGTAAATTTTCTTGAAGAATTTGAGAAAATGTGACAATGTCATTTGGAGACCCACCAAAATTTCTCCACACAGCTCTTGCAAGGTTTTTTCGGCTCCAATGTTGTTGAGTGTTTTGCTTCCCATGATGTAGTGACTTGATGAGGGAGTAAAAATCTCGAAGGCCATGGAAGTTTGGATGTGATTGACATGCTTGGTATTCATAATAAGATTTGACAAGACTTTTAAGTTCTGATATCAAGCTCCCATACAAAAGCCAACTCCCATAGCTTTGAAGGATGGCAACACTAGTGACAAAAAGATCATCTTCTGAAGGATCTGGTTGTGACAAATGGATAGCTCGATTCATTTTGGCAGCATCAAGTGACCAATTGCTTATTCCCACCACTGCAACTTGTTGTTCCCCATCTGGCTCTAGAAGCCCATGCAAAACCTACAAAAAATGAGTTTTGTTATGAAACAATTAGAATTGATCATATATCTAAGTGTAAGAAAATACCTATCACAAGAAAATATTCAGAATGTTTTAGATTACATGTTTCAACTCGTGGAGGGGAAAAAAAAGTCCAATGATTTTTTAAAAAGAAAAATCATGAGTACCACCATCTAATGTGAAAGTAAAATTATATGAAAAAATGTTTGTTTGGGTTTGTTTATAAATATTGCTTATAATATGTACCTTAAGAGGGTTATTGCTTGAAATTTCTGCAAGCCCAACTTCATCAAGCACAACAACCACCACAACATTGCCATTCCTACTATCATTGACACATCGATGTGCTTTCTCAAAAACCTGTGAAAAAATACAAAATGGTTATGAACCTTTGCTTAAAAGTTGAAAGTGGTGCAAAAAGCTCAAGAAAAAAAACTAACTTGTTTATGGATCGATCTACTGGCACATTACCAAAATCCAACTACATACTTTTAAGAGTATTTAAGAAAACATCTAGATATATTAATAAGAAAAATGTTGCAATTTTTTTGTGTTCAATAAATGATTTTTCTTTTTTCTTTTACCTTGAGAATTCCTTCAGAGGTGGAACTCTCAGATCCTTGATAAGAAAGCATGTACATATGTGGCAATTGGCGAAAATATGGGTCCTTTGAATCTGTGCCCCTCAGGTTACTGCAATTCATTGTATTGAAAGATGCAAAAGAAGCCACCATCAACAATTTGCAAAATCAAACACAAGACTAATTGAATTCAATTCCAAAAATGAGGAAAAAAAAACATTTAAATTATACTAATTCTTTTATTTCATGGTATTCAACATGGAAATGTAAACCTGTAAATGAGTTGAAGGGAGAGTGTTTTGCCAGATCCAGGCTTTCCAACCACAAACAAGGGAATGCGGTTCAAGATGCACACAAGTGTCACAAACACATTTTCAAGAAGAGCTTGGTTCTTGGCAACACCAGGTGGAATGTCCATCCGATTCAATAAGTCCATTTGTTCTTTTCTCAACCTCTCAACAAACTTCTCCGGCGTGAATTGTCTGCAAAGAAAGAAAGCCCAAAAATAAACAACACACAAACCTATGTCAAAAACAATAAGAAATGGCAACCACAAGAGATCAAGTGAATGAACATGACAAGTACTTCAACATTGTTGATGATAATTCAATGATGATAATATTTCAAGGTTTTAGATTGCCAAATGCTCTTTGTTGAAAGTGATGATCATGATCACATATAATTGGCCTTTGCCACCATAATTAATTAATTCATATTCAAAAGAAAAAAAACACAAGGATTTTGGTGTGGAATTGAAAGTGTGAATTACCGGAAGTTAATCAACCTCATGAAAGAGTTAAGTCTTGCTTTGTTCATCACATTAGCATACATCATGCGATACTTCAGTCTTTCATTTTCAGAATCAAGGCGGTAGTAATAACAATGTGAGAATGCTAAAAGTGCAGCTCTTCGTGCTTTCTTGCCTTGAGAAATAGCCTTGGTTGTCACTTTTGTATCACTAGTTTTCACCATCAAGCGCCCTTCAACATCTATACAAAACCATTTGAAGAGGGAAATGCACCGACTCACATCCCGTAAACTCACACTTGCTTCCCCATGAAAGAGTCGAAGCATGGCTTGTGAATGTACCAACAATTCAACGAATGGGATGAAGGAAATTAGACTTGGTGTCGTTTCTTTCACCATTGTTGTAAGATATGCTCTTTCATCTAGTGTGCTAAGAAGCCCAAAATCAAATACATGAACAATCATTGCTTCTGGCAAGGGCTTCACGGAATAAGCCAAATTCATCAACCCATGTTGGCTAGGCTTGGTATTGTTTGAACTTTGCAAGATCTGTTGTGCTACCAAACCCACACGTTGTTTATTGGAATCATGTAATCTATATGGGTTGCAAGCAGCCAAAATGGTCAAATTCTTGTCAAGTGTTCTGCCACTTAAAACATGATGGCATATCAATCCATCCAAGAATCCAAGATGGTCACACGTATTTATTTCATCAAGAAATGCCCAAACCTGAAACAAGCATGTTGAAAAAGAGAAAGTGCATCAATGATTAATAATGTAGTTGTTGAAATAACCAATATTGCTATTAACATTATACAATAATCATGACATAATGAAAGAATCAAATAAAAGAAAAATGTCAAGAGTAGAATTTGGTTATTCGAACCTTTTTATTATGTACAGCTTCACTTTCCGCCTTTGCAACAAACTTGCGAATATCATTTTCACTAGTACCAGCATGGAGTGTCATACAAAAAAGCTTGACATCACAATATTGTGCCAAGGTCTTAAGAAGGCTTGTTTTCCCACATCCGGTTTCTCCCATAATCACAACTGGCACACGTGCCATCGCTTTCTTGTATATCAATGCCATCTTCAAAAGATTATCGGGTGTCAATACATAGTTTGTTTTGTAAGTTGCTAGTTGTTTCGTGTGCAAAATTGGCCACAAGTATTCATACAACTCTTTTGAGTTCATAATTGAAAAATCTTTGGGCTTTGTCTTCTCACTTCTAAGTTTTTGACTATCAATCAATTGTTGAATGGAGTGTGGGATGAATTCGACATGTCTATATAGAATAGTAATTGGTCCACCCATTTGGAAAAACAACATGACATGGTTATTATCAGACCATCGTTGTAATCCACCCATTCGAGCCACCATAGTTAGATCTGTCACTGTTGTTGCATGAGTCTTCACTGATCCATTAATGATCATGGGGTTAGTTTGTTGATGATCATGTAACCAAGTTCTCACAGACCTTAACGAGAGATCTCGAGCACGATCCAAAATCGAGTTCACAATGTTTGTTCGTGTTGTGTTCATTGCACCCATGAACGCCAAATTCTCCGGAGTGAAAAAAGCACTATTGCTCAACTCTCTCAATTGGTGAGCAGCATACCTTATGAACATTTCCAATATTGTGAATGATATTGAATCCACTTCTTGTACAAAGGCAATGAAATGTCTATTCAACAATTCTCGACAACGAGATGATTCGATTATCTCTGCGCTTCGTCCAATAAGTCGAGAAAAATTTAGATTCCAAAAGTCGAGGTTATTTGCTTCCAATTGCACCAAGTAGTTGCACACTACTTGGATATCACTATCATCTTGGTTATTCACTTGGAATTTGGTTAAGTCCCAAGTTAAGTATTCTTGGCGAAACCACTTGCAAACCGGTAAGCTCAATGTTAATTGGTTGCCAAATGTATTTGCAATTTCAATAACAACATTACTCGTTGGAAAATGGAAAACTCCCATGAGGTTTGATTTCAAGCAACCAAGAATGAGGAGTTCAAACAACATCACATTCAAAGTTTCTGGATTTTGCACCATTGCAATATCAATGTGTAGGAGAGTGACATGTTGCAAATTCAAATCTTTCAAGCGAGTAATGAGTAGATCCTTTGAAACCTCTCCACTCAAACAAATAGTTTGAAGTTTCAAATTCTACATCATGATATTCAAGCAACACCCAACCCCACCCCCCACATTTTTGTGAGTCATTATTAAACAATGATGCGTTTAAATCCTTCACCCATAAGAAAATATACAATTTGAAAACAAATAAAAAAATTGATTCATGCAAAAGGATCATGGGAAAGTTGAAACTCTTGTTGTGAATTAAACATGGAAAAAATTTAAGGTGTCAACAATTGCTTACATGATTAGAGTTGTTACGAATCAATGTTGTTTTCCCCATGCCAGGAAGGTTGGATGTCACAGTCCACATTTTGGAGCATTTCTTAGGAAGCATTTCACGTAGTGCATTGATATTGCAAGGTGTGTGATAGGTCAAGCGGATATTGAGGTTGCAAGAAAGATTTTGCAACAAGTTGGCTGACTTGGAACATGACACCAACACCAAATTCTTATTAGCTTTCATAGTTGTTGCAGCTACCGGTGGCAATGCCTCTTGTTGACCAACTTGGTGTTGACGCCACTCCTTGACCATTTCTTGAAACATTGTGAGAAATTGTGTTTGGCATTCCAAGGATAATTTCTCAACATATGCAACACAAAATAAAATTGTGCCTTTGCCACATAATGGTGGTTGTTGTTGTGTTGCCTTCATGTCTTGGAAACATCTTAACAACAGTAAATTGATTTCCTCCCATATAGTTGTATGACTGCAAATGATGACGTTGCTTGCATTTTGTGAAAGACATTGGCCTTGATTATGGAAAAGTGTGGCCATGACATTCAACTCGTCTTGTGGGTTTTCCACAAGTACTAATTTGAATGGTTCTTCACCTTTGGCTATTGATCCCATGCCATGCAATTCTAAACCCAATGATGTACTTGAGGAGCTGGGTTGAGAGATTAGTGACGTACTTGAGGAGCTAGGTTGAAAGATTAGTGGCATTGTTGAACTTGACATTGATTTCTCCATATATATTGTGTTTTCCAACACAGTAGCAATCGTATGCAAACAAGTTGACAAGCAAGGCTCTTTATCTTCAATTTGCTTACAATCGTTCAATTGCTCAACTAATGTAGTGAGCATGAGTTCTTGTGCCAAATTCTTGGCAATAATGAAGTTTTGTGCAGTGTAATCCATGATTCCTGTCCATGTGAAAAGTTCCAAACAACTATGTAGTTTTGATGTTACAATTGATGATATCATGTCCTCATTGTCTATCAATGCTTCTAGAAGTAACCGAAGTTCAATGGAACGAAAGTAATTCAGACATGGATGTTGATTGCGTGCCATGAGTACGGTTGACTTCCAAGTTGCAAGCTCAAATTCCAAAAAATTGGTGAGTTGTCGCAAGTTCAATAATCCAAAAACTCTTTTATCAAACTTTGCATAACTAAAATGACCACATTGATGGAGCTCTGTGACAAAAGCAATGAGCTTTTCAACAACATTCACATGTTCTATGAAGTCTTTAGCTGCTTCCTCTGTCGTATGCAAGCTTGTAATTTCATCAGCATCCCCCCATTCAGACCCTATGTTGAATGTCCAACACAATAAAAAATTAAGAATTACCCCATCTCTCAAGGCAAACACATCATACAACAAGGTTCCCTTAAATCCCCATTCTGTTCATAGACATACCACAATATATAATTCTCCACTTTCATTTTAACTTTCAAAAATTTGAACAAGAACATGTGTTGATCCAAGATGTGATGAAATGAGGGGAAAAAATCTTGTGTTGTACATAAAATCATCACCATTTTATGCAAGTGCAAATCCCCAACTTATGATCTTTGAACAAAAAAGAATCCTTGAATTAATGATAATCATATAGGATGTTCCATGTTATACATACCTAGTGTTCGTGTGGTTTTCAATTTCTTTGCGTACATGTTTTGGGTGCTGATCACCAAACGAGCTCGACTTCGAAGATCTAGCAATTCTGCTCCAGTAAATGTATCTCCAAAACCAGATGAATTTAAATGTAATCCCAACACATCAAAATCCTTGTCAACATCACCAATGCCTCCCACATCGTATGAGCTCAAGAGACCTTCAAAGCTTAAACCCTTGGTTGGTTGAATGAATTGACCAAAATACTTGGAAATCTTGGTAGAAATGTCACATTTCGAATCTTCACTAAACTTGACATGGGGGTTGATAGCAATCACAAGTGCTGCCATGTCAGTTTTAGTGAGGAAGCCCTCATCTTTGTTGCTTGCAAATTCATTGAAGATTCCACGAACCTTTTGAGACCAAATGTGATCATGTCTTTTTGATCCTTTTGAATTTGAAAAAGAATTACAAGATTGATCATCAACCTTTGATGATGTATTTTGAACATCATCATCTTCACATTTGAGTTCGAGCTTACATACGCCATCAATGATAATGAAACGATACCATCCATTCTTGAGGATACGACTGATTTGATCATTTGTGTTATGACCTCGATTTGCAACAGATGAAAAATATTGGCGAAGTGCATGTGCACCTTCATTGCATTTTTTTAGCTTTGGAGCAAGATGGTTTACACTACTAGTTGATGTAGTTGAAGATTTAAGCTCCATTGAAATTGCTGCTCGCAATTCTTCAAAACATGGTGCCTCTGAACTCAAGATAGGACGAAAAATTCCTATGTAAAAAAAAATCCACAAAACCATGTTAAACAATTTCAAGCTTAATAAAGAGCTAGCAAGATGTCATGCATATTCAAATTGACTAGCTCATAAGGGCCCAATTATATAACCATTATAACACATAATTACAATTACAACACAAATCTATTTTTCCATGAGTATAAAGTCTAGTGACATACTTTGTAGATCAATGAGATCTGCAATAACAGCTTCCCATGTTTTATCCTTCCATGAATTTTGATTTTCAACTGCATCGATTAAATGTCGAAGATCCTCATTAAGAGTCTCTCGAAGAAATGCAATGAGAGGCCCGGCTTTTGCAAGCTCCTTGAAAGTGGATTCTTCTTCCTTGGAAAAGAGTGTCAACACAATGTGTCCATCTTGCTTGAGCATGTCTTGGAAGATTTTCAATGAGCATAATGGAGTGCATTGGATCACAACATTGCGGATTTGGGACACAACACCTCCACAATCCTCATCAAAGCCCAACACACTTGCAACCTTTGGCAAAACATTGATTAATTCCCGTTTTGCTGTGATGTTCACCCAAGATTCAATTTGTTCAAGTATGTTGAATTCCTTCCTTGTAATGTGCTGGGGGTAGAGAAGGCCTTGAGCCTTTGGGTCCTTCACGCCCACTTGATGCCTTGCAAGCTCAAACTCCATCTCCATGTGCTTTTCTTGAACTCCACGCAAGAGGAGACATAGATGTTCCATTTTGATCTTCTCAAGATCAATGTTATTCCCAATGTAAGTTGCCATTTCTGTCTTATAGATTTCCACTACATGGGGCACTAAATTCATTGCAACCATGGCAAATGTGACTCCAACATGTTGATTCTCTTGATCACCTTTGAACCATTCCTCTTGGGCTAACATAAGCAAAATGTTTAAGAAGATTGTTGATTTATGTAGCTCAATAAATGGATCTAAATATTTGAAAAGCAATCGTTGAACTTCAATAGGCCAATGGTTGAGGAATTTGGTTTCTGCCACTAAAAATTTGCCCCAACACTCTTGTCGTTCAAGTAGCCATTGATTCCACTTCACCCAATCTTCAATCAAAAATCCATTCTTCTCTAGAAATCGGCATATGTTGAGGACTAGGATTTCAAATCCTTTGAGTTGCTTTTTGTAGAGATCCAATTGTTGGTGTGCCAATTTTGTTGCCAACACAAAGTTGTCTCTCCCAAGGGTTTGGAAAATGTTTTCCCATTGTTGGGTTGAAAGGTATGTTTCAATTAGTGATAAACTCACTTCACCCGATAGTAGCAAATTTCCAAGAATGAAACATGAATCACGACCCAATGTGAAGATTCTATGTTCTTGCATGATTTGCGGACAATTTTCAATTTGCACAAGGAGAGTGGCAAACCTTGATCCCAAAATGGTCTCAATCGGCTTGTGACAAAATCCTTGTTGCAAAAAATCGGCGTGATTCTTCACAAGGATGTCTAGGAGCGCGACACACAAGCGTGCTTGCATCCTAAACTCACAAAAAATATGAACACACCAAATTAGTTCTTGTACAAGAATGACTAATAATTTCCAAACTTTGTCAATTTCAGCTCATGAAAACATTCGACAAACAACTAGGTCTTCAGATTTAAACTTATGGCAATAATTATCCTCAACACTAGTGCATCTCATCATCATTGGGTAGTCTATATGAGATTGATTGATCAAGCATGTGTTGAATTCAATAGGGATCATGCAAAAGGGAAAACTCTCATCTTGATCACTTACGGATCTTCAATACTGAATGTGCCAGCAGATCTTTCGCAACAAATGGATCTTAACACATTCATGCAAAGTTCATCGAGATCATTATCATGGGATGTGCATCCAAGTTCACTCTCCATCATGGAAATGGCCACTTTTTCATATTGTTGTTGAATGAGGGGTGATGCTGAAAGCCTTAGAGTATCAGAATCGTTAAAAGCAGTGGAATCAATTTCAAAGAAATGTGGAAGGCTACAGCAGTACTCTTGGGCCATGGAAACAACTAAGATAGCAAAGCCTTCCGCACTTGCTTCCTTGGCATGCAAACCAGTTTCATTGATCTGCTGAACCAAGGCAAGAAATTGGCGTGGAGAGTGAGATACCAACAGCATTGATCCATCTGCACCTGCTGCTAGATTCTGAATTCCCCTTGAAACTGCCCCATGTAACCAAATTCTTAAAACCTCACCATACACAAGCTCACATTCACCGGTTTCAGGATTGAGAAATGTGGAATGCAAGAGCTCGGCCATTGCAGTCTTCCCCATCTCATACAATTTCAAGGTGGGTATTGTGGCCAAGATGGTGAGCAGTTGGATTTCGTTGTTAAGAAATGGCAAATTGAATGTGAGAGGGCACTTAATCAGAAGTGTCAAGCTGCTCAGGATCAAAATCTTTGGCATTCTACTACTAAGGAACCCAATATCATTATGTTGCTGTAGGACTAGTTCTTCCAGTGCAAGAATATTGAGGAAAAGATTGGTAATGTTCCTTCGAAGAATTGGCTTCAAGGACTGCTCAATGTCATTTGAACCTACCTTCATCGCTGCCTCAAATTGCTTCTGTAATAATGGAAGGGACATCCTTTTCTTGGGCTCTTCTAGTTGTTGATTCAAAAGCTTTGAAAACCATACTTGGAGTGCATTTTTCTGCACCGATTTGATCTCATCAATATCATCAACAAATGTGACGTCTTGGCGATCTAACACATTTGCAACCCATGTACACAAAATTGGAGCTGCTTCACAGAATGCAAAGACTGTAGGGGCAACCTCAAGTGCTCTCTTCAAAGCCATGATTCTCAATGCCTTGCCATCAAGTGCTTCACATAAAATAAGAGATTTGATTCCTTCAATGTAGTGCATGTGCACTCTTTGAAGCTCAGTGGAGCTCTTGGCATTATCCATGAGCCGCAACTCCTTCCATTCAGAAAAGAACTCCCAAGTAGGATCCAACTGAACCAACACGTCAAGATGTTGAATCCACACCAATGAAGATGGTGACACATTCTTAACAAGAGATGCAACTCCCCTCCGAAAAGTCATCCCTGCAGTTTCCATTGGAATGGGAATCTGTGGGCCCCCGGATTGATCACCAAAGAATCTGCAAAGGATCATGAGAGCATGAAGGTAGGCATTGGAAATATGTTCTTGAGGTATGGCCTCTTCACGACCTTGGCACTTCTGAAGCTCCCACAAGAGGTCCATCAAAGCTAAGCTTAAAATACCCAATTTGGGACGGGATGCCATAAGGAGCTCTTGCTGCTGCTTCTCAATATAATTATTGGATTTCAGGTCAAGCAATTCTTCACCAATTTTGGTTGCCCATTTCATCACTTGATTCAAAATCTCCAATGGCCAAACAGCAGATCGAGCATTAGTACCAATACAGATCATGTTGCTCCCATGATTTGACGGTCGATGGTAAAAGTACTCACGAAAGCACGCTTGTATGTTTTCACAATCGGCAACTTCAATCATCTTGGTTAAGACAGCTAGCCACATGTGCAGAGGCAATTGACCTTGACTAATCAAACCGTTGGGAACTGCCACTTCAAACTGAACCAGAGCTTGACGTATATACGAGTCATCAGTGATTGTAGCATACTTTGTTTCTGAGCCCCCAAATAGCCTCACAAACTTAGCAGAAACAATGGAGGATTCTCTGTACGGATCATCATCGTCAACCTCAATGTCCTCTGCTTGTATCCGATATGAGACATAACCCATGTGCAGATCTTGTGAGGAGATTGCTAATTTGGTTGAGAATGTCCATGCACGCACTGAAGAAAGATGGAGCCCCTTCAATAAGGGGCGTTGAAGGGTCATGTCATGGTACTCTCCATCATCTGCAGCCTGAGAAAACACAACATACACAGAACAACAGAAAACTTTGTTGATCATTTATTGATGAGTGCATACAACCAACATGTGGGATTCTGTCTATCAGACTAGTCTCTAAGAAGATTAACTTTCAGATATGAAAATTCTCACCTGAAAAATTCGGGCCTTGACTCCCACAATCGATTTTGGGGTGAGAAGGAACAATTCAAGGTCACAGATGTCAACAGTTGTCTCTTTTGGTGCTGCTGGGAGCATGAGTTGTTGACCATATGCCAAAGGAGCCCTGAGCTGATGATGATGCCTTGCATGTTGTAAGCTGGTTGAGGAAGAATGAGAACTACAGAGAGCTGGGAGGAGCAGCTGCTGGTTTCTCAATGCACTTGTTGTTGGAAGTGACAAATCCAACAATGGGAGATAAAGATTGTTGAAACCAACAGGATAAGAAGAGACTGTGGAAAAATTGTAATTTGCATTACTTGCGCTATGTGAGGAAGAAGAAGCTGAAGAAGCATTCAGCTCTAGAATTCCAGCTGGTGCTGAATCATCTAGAGAAGAAGAATTGGAAGAAGAAACGGCCTGATTTTCAGAACTAGAATGGATTGGAAAAGGTTGATCAGACCGAAGCATACAATCATCCTCGTCATCTTCAGCAATCTCCTTCAACTTGTTGAACTCTGCTGCTGGAGTGGAGACTTGATGATGATCAGAGTTGAGAGACATCATACTGGAACTCTTGGGTTGTCATAAAAGCTAGTTAGCTCTGTAAAAAATACTACAGACCACAAGCACTGCATATGCACTACCAAGTCCTCTTCCAAGGGAATCTATCAATCTATCTATCGATCTATCATCGCACGAGTGAGGAGTGGCAAATTTTCACTTGGGGATTTCAACATCTAGAATAATCTCTGGAGGCAGAAAATGAAATTTTTTTGTATGTTCAAAGAGAAAAAGAGCAGCTGCAAAACAAACTAAGCTTTTGCATAGCCTGGAAATTCACAAGGGTCATCAACCCAGAGCTGCAGTCAATGATGATGGTGGGTATTTCTTTTGGGACCCAGGGGCATGAAGAACTGACTAGGGCAGTGAACTCTTTCAAATTGGGAAGAGAACTGAGTGACTGACAATCAATTGTAGTGCGAGAATGAAGCGTGATTTCTTCTGCTCCTTCTTCTTCACAATTTCCTTTCAAGATCTTTCATCAAAAGTAGTCACTGATGTGTCGTAGCAAATATAAAAACACCCAATTCTCCATTGATCCCAAATTCAAGTCCCTGCCTTACTCTTCAAACATCAGTGAGTGCAATTCTCGAGAAAACTGAGGCAGTAGAAAAGTGAATGCTAGAAACTCTGTGCTTGCTTGCTTGCTTGATTGCTTGAAATTGCAATTCCAATTCTCTTCCTTCAGACGAAAGAAACAATTTTGTTAGGAAACAAACTAAAATTGTGGCCAAAATCAGACCTTTGTGGAATTCATTGAAAGGAAATTCAACACACATGATGATGAGCCTGTTTTGTGTGTAAGTTCATTACAAATTAGCTCTGAATTCTGCCCAAAAACAGAAAAGAAAAAAACATGCCAAGTCTAACCCACAAACCCTTCTTCTTCCTGTACACAAAAAGAGGACAAAGTACTACTCCTAAGACAAGAAGAATCCCATTTCCCTCTCCTCCTCCTCCTCCTCCTCCTCCCCCTCTTCTTCCTCTTCTCCACTAGAACCCACCCAGCTTAAATTTCCTCATCTCCAAGAATCCAAACAAAGGAGAACATCTAGGTGGTCGTGTGAGTTAGAGTGATACCCAAAAGGGAGGGAAAAAAAAGAGAGAGAGAAGAAGCGGATACAATATAGAAGCTGCAAAATTCACGAGAAAGAAAGGCGTACGATTAATTAGTTGCTGCTGATGATGATGATCATCATCATCATCATGGGGGGAAGAAGCTCATGCTGCTGTTGCTACTGGTGGCTTCCTCAATTTATGGGTTACTCGCTGGTTGGCTGGCTTCAACAATTTGATGGCTTCTGGTTGTTGGTTTGGTCAATTTGATGTAAGCCTGGTGAATAGATTATAGTGCAGCAAGCAAGCAAAGATGAAGATGAAACTGCCAAAGCTCGCATCACCATCCCCCAATAAAAAGACAGAAAAAGAAAGACGACGATTTGGGGTGAGTGTCGGGGAAGGAAGGAAGGAAGCAAGCAAGCAAGGGTGGGAGAAATAAATAAATACCTCCATTTCCTCCATTTCCTGAGTCCTTACTCCTCACCATCGACAATCACCATCATCTGCCATCAACAAACAAACAAACAAACCGACTCGTCCTCTGATCCTACTAAGTCAAACAAGTAGCTAGCTACACACTTGCTTTTCTTGGAACACCCAAACCTGCCACAACAACCAGTTTTTTAAGGATTTCTCTCTCTCCCTCTCTCTCTCTCTCTCTCTCTCTCTCTCTCACAGTACTTTTTTTGGGTAGCCACAGTGGCCATACTCCATAGGAAGAGGATTTAGCCAGATATGGCTATAAACCAGTTTTTTTATAAAATTGTAGCCAAAGTGGCCATCATCATCGTTAGTAAGATTTAGCCAAAAATGGGCGACAAACCAAATATGAAGTACAAATCTTTAATCATCCATTTTCGTATTTTTGTCTACACACTTTTAAACCAAATACAAATAAATATCTGGCAATATATACTAATTTTCTCCCTCACTTCTAACTATTACAAACCTCCAAAAACACTTCATTTTCTCTGAATTTTGAATTGTTTTGGTCCAAATTTCACAAATTTAGAAAAAAACTACAACTCTATCTCTCGTTTACTTAATCATGGCACCTTCATGAATCATCATCATCACTTCTTCTCACAAATCCTCATCATCATCTCACCTTCATCATCATCTTCTTCTCACTAACCTTGTCATCTCATCAACATCCTCATCATCTCATTATCGTACCTACTAATGTTTTGGTGCAATGTTTTCTTTTTCAATTCTGTGATTGTTGCAAAGGCAACAAACATTCATACGCATATTTAGTCAAATTTGGCAATTCAAAATATGAAAGTATAAAATCATAAGCACCGGTGCTTTTGTATATATTGTAGGCAATTGTGACAACTTTTTTGTGATTAAAAAAAACCTAAAAACTAGATTTTGGGTGAACCTTTTTTTCTTTTAAAATAGAGAATTTGTGACAAAATATTCCTTTTCCAAAATACTTTTCGCCAAAAATCTCCAAACCCATCTTGATTGGAAGAGAGGTTTTAGCTCCACCCATGCACTCACATGCCGAGATTGGAGGTTGCATGTAGGGTATAAAACCCTCAGATGAGGGCGGGGTTACGGGGATTAAAAGGCCGAGTGAGGTGAAGCTCAGTTCAGCTCCAGCCCAATTCGAGTACCACACTCGTCTGAGTGATTTACCCCACCCATCAAATTGTTTTGTCGCAACTCCCTTCACGACAATATATCTGTTGCATAAGGGGGTGGGGCTTCACAAAAATGGGGCAAGCTTTACGAAAAGTGTAAAGATTGCAACAACAAATGCAACACCCGTCATTAGGGCCATGTGACACCCGTCATGTTAAATTGCCTGAAGTGACACCCATCATGTTATTGCCTGATGTGACACACGCGTCATGTTAAATTGCCCAATGTGACACCCATCATTGCTCAATGTAACGTGGCCTCCTAGTACATTGACAAACATCTGCCAGGTTTTTACATAGTAGCAGTGTGCAATCATAAACCCTAAACCCTGAACCCAACCAGTTACCAGTGATCACGTACCTCAAAAGCACCTTTTTCTTCAGAAAAATATTAGTTTACCTTGTTATTGCCTACTGTTTACTGTTTTACATCTGTTTGGAACCAGAGAGTCCATTAGACAAAACGTAGACGAAACGTAGATCGTGGAGGACAAATTGTCCTCTGATACTGGCAGCAAAACTGAAACTTATGCAAACAAGGATTAGAAGAATAGAGTTATCCAGAAAGTATGGAAAACATAGAACCATAACCTTGAGATTGGTTGTACATGAGATGAGATTTTTTTAAAAACTTGCAAAAAAATGTACATTAGCATTCAAGGAGTTGGGTAGGAAGGGCGAGGGAGGGCCTTGAAACTCAGAAAATCATCAATTTTTGTGGTAAACTGAGTTTCATCCTGTCTTTCCTGAGTGCCTCAGTCCAATGAGAGGCTGAGCCACAATAACCAGACCCTAAAACCAAAACTAGTGGAAATTAGTGTATAGTGTATCTACTAGTGTTGACTAATTCCAAGTTTTGAGTTGGTTTTGGTCGGTCCGGGTCCAAGGTACCCAGACTGAAAGGTAATATATATATATATATTTTTTTTTAAATGTATTTTTGGAGCTGAGAAAATAGGCTACATCATAGGTGAAAGAGAGTGCTAACTGAAGACTTTTTTTACTTTAAACAAAAGATTGTTTGTCTTTCCAAAAAACAAAATTGACTTGAAAACATAAAACTACAAGTTAGGTGCACCAACAAGGAATACAACAACCTTATGAGCATATAACCTTGGACAAGGCAATGTGCACATTTGTCAGTGGTTTTTCATAGTGTCAAAAAACTTCCTTGGTCACCTAAAAAGGAGGAAAAAAAAAAGGCCAGGACCCTTCACTCCATGACACACTCATTGGTTGGATGGGAAATTTTATTCCTAAAATTGGCTGCCATTATTTTTGGCCTGGACTAATAGCCCTTCCTAGGGGTGTTGTTCACCCTACCTATTTTCCTACTACCTTATTATCTACTTGTGTGAAGGACTTACTTGTTTCAGAATGGGTTACCAAGGTGAAACCAGATGTTAACATAGTAGAGGTTAATCCACATCCGAGTCATATGGGGCATTCAGTGGATGGTGTGCTGGTGGGTGCTGGTTCACTTTGTGCCATCACCAAAGTACAAAAACATCAGTCTTAGGCCATGGCCAATGCTACACACACACACACACACATGAACAATGCCAAGTGGATACATCAAACAAGTCGGTGGGAGAAGATTATTGGAAGAAGGAAATTGTTGACACATGCCCAAGTTGATCAAAAGAGGACAAAGGAAGGATAATATTATATATGATTATTCTATACTAAAAAACTGAATCATATTTTTTGGGTAGCCCAAATGAGACATGCTCAAATAATAATAATAATAACAATAATAATTAATGCATCAATAAGATGTCACTCTAAAGGCAATGAATACTCTTTTGAGCCATGCTCTGAGGCACGGACTATACACATTCACATGGTTCTACAACACCTTAACACACTAGAAGTAAGTAAGTAAGTAGCTTGAACCTTGTGGTCAGATGAAATAGCTCATCGGAGCACATTTTTCTAATTATTATTAATGATTTAGGACGAGTTTAAAAAGGCCATCCTTAAAGCTCTAAGAGTAAATAAGAGGAGGCATATAAATGATTTGATACTTCACTTTTTTTTTGGAGATTTATTTCCTTAGGTGTCTTATTTTAATTTCTTCTAGTTGTGCTTCTTCTTCTTTTTGGTTTAGTTGGAATTTTAATGGTTTATAACATATGTAAACTCGTTGGGTATATAGTGAACAATGTAATTTTGAAATGCAATATTACCAAATCCAAATAAAATAATAAATATTATCACAACATGGCCCTCATGTATTTCACACCTTTATTATTAGAGTTATCCTGAAAGTCAGGATGACTTTGGACTCTTGTTTGGAGGTCAAATTCCAACTTCATCCCCAATAATTGGATAGAAACCAAGAAAAAGTTAGTGAAACTAGGTACTATTATTTAATGGAAACTAGGTATCCACTTCTTCATAGGATATGATTCTCATATTATTTGATTCTGTGAAGAGTACAAGTAGCAAAAGCCTTGGGATTTTGTTTTATTTTCCTTCTTACTATATGTTGGTTTTTTTTTAGAAAATTGTCCTCAGATTCAAGAAAATGGAAGATAAATAATTTTCAAGTTGAGATGATTTTATTTAACAATGTATCATTGGATGAATGAATGAGGTTGATTACAAACATAAAAAATGATATTGGGTTAAAGGAGTCTATTGTGTGATTATTTTTATCGAATAGAAGATTGATGCAAAGATCTTTTTATATATTTGTGACAAAAAAATTTGGATTGTCAAACATGCCCCTACCTCAATAGAGTTTTAGTAACCATTGATTTTGTCACAAGACATGTACAAAGTTATTTTTATTTATTTATTCATATTATGTATGTAATCCTTTATTCAATTTTTTTGAAAATTGATATTATGACATAACAAAATGTCAAATGTGAATTTCAAAGATAATATTATTCACAAATGTACCTCTTGGAGGGTACAATTTTGCTTTACAAGCAAAAATAAAGAGTGACAATTAATTGGGTCAATAAGTTTGGTTACAAATACATAAATGATATTAGATCAATAGGTTGAATACAAACACAAAATATAACAATATTGCATAAATACCTTTTCCACATTTGGTGATTTAAATTTTATTTTTTTTATAAAATGCCAAAGTTTCTAGAAGCTTGAAACATTGAAAGTAAAAGAAAATAATATATTTTCATTGAATTTCAAAATTTTGGGAACTTAAGACTATTATGGCCGGTTTATTATGTTTGTGGCTAAATTGTAGTTCAAGATGCTTGCACCCAAGAAGACCTGTGATTGTAAGGAAAGGAGGAGATTGCACAATATTTTCTCTTTGAATAAAATATTTTTTCATAAACATAAGTGCAATCATCAATTATTATTATCAAATATTTTTATTCCAACATACTACTAAGTCCAAAAATATATAAATTATGATTTTTTTATTGCTGAAGCCAAATTTGAAAAAAAAAAAAAAAAATTATTCAACACCTAAGTGCCAAACTAGATATTGTAGTCAGGTCTTCTTCTTCTTCTTCTTCTTCTTCTTCTTTTTCTTTTTTTTCTTTTTTTTTGTTCAAGTTTAAGGTCTTGAAATTATTTTTTACAATTTCTTTCCAAATTTTTAGCAATTTTCACTTTAAAAATTTCCCCAAATTCCAAAAAAAAATTCACCATGGTGTGAAAATTAAATTCACCAAAATAAAAAAAAAATACTGAAGTACTAATTTATAATAGAAAAAATGATTATTAAAGAGATGGCAACTTCCACGCAACCCAAAGGCACATGGGAAACAGAGGTAGGTGACTCGGCTATGTCATAATTTCAGAACCTGAAAGAGGTACTTGAACTTAGGTGACTTGACAAAGTTTAGATTTTGTTTTATACTCCTCGTGATCTCGTCCCAATCGCCGACCACATAAACTTCGTGTCAGGCACTCTATTCACTTGCTTGGTCATATAGTATTGAAAGTAAGTCGGCTACGGAATCCACAAATCGCAAGCAATAAATCTTTTCAACCCCACAACGTCTTATATATTTCAAAGTAAGTCAGGTACGGAACCCACAAATGGCAAGCAACAAATTATTATGTCGACCCCACAAGGTCATGTATTATTGTGAAGTAAGTCGGGGACCCCACAAGGTCATATATTATTGTGAAGTAAGTTGGGGACCCCACAAGGTCATATATTATTGCGAAGTAAGTCGGGGACGCAACCAACAATTGGCAAGTGATAAAAGTTGTCGGCCACCACGTCCATGATGATCCTCCCTTCCCCCCCCCACCCCCCCAAACAGAGTCAGAGATTGTGCATGTTGTGCATGTTCGACGCATCGTCCACGAAGTCGTAAATTAAGGATTTCTTTTTCCAGGTGTATGTTTACCCCCGACCCAAAGGTGCAAAAGTCCCCGACTCCCCGCCTCCCCCCCCCCTTTACTTCAAAGTGAGGGCTTTCTTAAAGTCGGAGCCACCTATAACTTAGAAAGTCGTCGGCCTACAATTTTAATTTTTATGAATACTAATGATTTTCTTTTTCAGGGGGGTAGCCTAGGGTGGTTGGATATTTTTGGTGTTCCGAACCAATGTTGTTAGTGTGGGATGAGGATGAAAGATTATGATTTTCTCTTTAAAATTGGCTGTCCCTATTTTTTGGCCTGAATTAATTAAATAGCCTTTCCAAAAAAACACCCTACCTATTAATTACATGAGATTCCTCTCAAGTTCTATTTTATTTTATTTTTGCAACCAGCCAATTTGATTGGCCCCATCACTCAAAAGAAATGAAACTATGGAGTCAGTCCACAATAGAAAGTTCTATTGTGAAATATAGAGTTTCTATGCGTTGTTTGTTGGCCCGTGTATATTGGTGAAAAGGAGGACAAAATTTGCCAAAAGCATATGGGATAAACGTGAGGTGCTATTGAGAACATGTTGAGGAACACATTAGGAATGTGGGGAACATATAACAAACCTAACAGAAACTTGAAAGAAACATAGTGGGAACACATTGGGAACCAAGGAAAAATGAAAAAAT
This sequence comes from Sphagnum contortum, assembly GCA_963920785.1. Classification (NCBI taxonomy): domain Eukaryota; kingdom Viridiplantae; phylum Streptophyta; class Sphagnopsida; order Sphagnales; family Sphagnaceae; genus Sphagnum; species Sphagnum contortum. The sequence continues at coordinate 2,018,009 of OY987290.1, read as the reverse complement.
ATCCACGAGAATCTTATTGGGCCATGATGTGATGCCGTTAAGGTGAGCACAAAGCAAGTTGGAGAAATTTCCTAATGTGTATTTTAGAAGGCAAGTTATCGGCAAGGCAAAGCAAGGCACCTTAGATCCGCTTGAATATCCATCCCAAAAAAGAGGAGGGGAGTGGATGAATTTTACGCCTATCTATTTTATAGTCATAAGGACCCCCCCCTCTTCACATTAATTAATTAATTAATAGGCTCAGGAAAATGTTGGCCTCCCCTCCTACTTTAGGGTCGGGGGCTTTACAATAGGGTGGATGTTTCCAGATGCGTAAAGTGCACTGGTGAACGACGTCCTCACAATGTGGGGCCAAACTTGGCTACTACGTCACATCCTAGGCCCCTTGTTTTGGGAACGCCTTTACCCTAGGGCCCATGTCCCTATGTAAAGCTTTGGCTTTTTTTTTCCCCCCAAAGTTGTGTTAATTTCACACCAATTGTCAAACAGAATATTATATTTCAAGTTGGAAGATTTCTTCCACTTTGTAGGCTGTCCTCTTGACTTTTAAAAAAAATTCCAGCTTTTCCTTCTATTTCGAAGATTTTTTAACCTTCATTTGTGCCCAAAAAGAAAAAATTAATAAAATTATTTTAAAAAATCCTTAGTCCTTTATCATCATCACCAAGGAGGGGCCTTTTTTTTTTTCCAAAAAAAACCTTTTAAGGTAGGTATTATTAGGTGGGCCACATCATTTCCTTAAAGGCCTTATAACTAAATTCAGCCACATGTGAGAGCCCTAAGTTAAAAAATTTAGGAATCTCAATATGTTGTGGCAACAAGCAAGCAAGGAGCAAATGTCTAAATTTGATGACTTTAAGAACTTTCTTTACTTGGAAAGTATGGCAACTTTGGTCAAAAAAATTTCAAAAAATTCTAAGGTTCTCGACACCTTTAATGCTACATGTAGTTTCAACCTTAACATGAGAAGTAGGTGATCTTCAAAAGTTCTTAACCTAGAACTAGCTTAAAAGTCTAAACTTAAAGTTCTAAAATTTAAACTAGGTCATCTATTCTTTAAAAACTTTTTTTTGAAGAATTAAAAATTTGAAATCCACTCTATTTTATTAGACAACTTCAATTGCCATCATTTTTGAGCTTGGCATGGTTTTGATTAGAATTGTGTTCTGCAATTTTCTATTTTACATGTTTTGCAAAATGGTTTTTTAATATGTTTTATGACCTCACATTGATGTCGAATCCAACACCTTTCAACAAAAAACCAACATATAATTAGGTATACATTAATCCCATTTTTTATTTAACTTATTAAAAGTACTTTCAAACAATAAGCTAGCATGATCAATAAAAAGAGTGATAATTATATTTGTGAGAAAAAACTAATATATGAATAGTTAACATGGTAAATGATGTGGCACTACTAAAGTTAAACAATTTTTAAAAAGTTAAACAACGTGTTAATTTATTGTTGCAATGTTAAAAATCTTCAAAAAGTGAAGATTTGTTCTAGTCATTGTCAATAGCCTAATAGTTATGAATCCTATCTATTAGTTTATTGATAAGGTCATCTATTGACAAGGTTTATTTTCTCATGCTTCATTGTCCTTCTTCCCCATTTCACTTCACCAATATGTGTTTCACCATTGACCCTTCATGTTCTCCTTGCATGCCTCACCCACACACCACCATCACTATGCATGTCTAAACTTTAAAGCTTTTTACATTTATTTTTCTACAATGCCATTACATCTATACCTTTCAACATGTCTATAACGTCTCACATAATGTATTTCATAGCATCTCTCACAATGTTATCTCCTTTCTACATCATCATTGCTATAATGGACAATTCAACAAGAATTGACTCAACACTAGACAACAACAAAAGAAGAAGCAACAATAAAGGAGGTGCAAATATTGGCGTGCCGGGAGACAAACGCGTACATCAAGGGTTAAGCGTCGATTGGTAGCACCCTCAAGAGCCATGTGCAGACGCACCACATGGACATGGTCGACTTGATGAGCGACTACCTCCTCTTCTCGGGCCTCAAGGCGTGCATTGACTACACCCCGGGGAATGGTGACGCGGAGTGCTGTCATGATCACCGCCGCATCTTCAAGACCCTGCAACAATTTAACACTAACCTAACGTGTATGCTCGAGGAGCGCTAAGACGATATCGATCCCATTGTCAACGCTAGTCATCTCGACAACAACTCCCTGGATGGAACGCAAGGGTTGGCGCAGAACCTCAACCTGCCCAGCATGGAATAGATCCTAACTACTTCTCTACTCACGTCCAATTACATACCCAAGGATGCGATCAACGTTGTTATTTAGTTCTGGATGACCATCCTTAACGAACTCTGCGATCAACTGACCAACCTGGAACGCTAGCTATCACACTTCATGTTCACTAAGACCATCCTTCGCACACCCATCCGCAGTGGCACCCAGCACGCGATGTCATTCACCACGTGAATCGTCAACTACTGCGTCCAACGGTTGCAGCTTGGTGGTCAAGCCACCCAATGGGCATCGGCGATGGTCGAAGTCCGCCCAACCCGCATCTCCACCTTGTCCTACCACCTTGAGGGCGATGAACTCATAATCCAGAATGTCAAGCGCGTAAAGAAGCTGGTGCAATGTGGTAGGGCGGGTTGCACCGCGCTCGCCTTGATGTCGTGCGGTGTCGCAGAGTTGAGTGAACGCACGCTTGGCAAGTTACTGTCCAAACTGTAGCAAATCGACCTGCCCAAGACGCAGCCGCTTGTTGACCTACCGGCTAGCCACAACTTCAAGAAGGGCGAAATCATGCACATCGTTAACAACATCCCAAAAGGCATCGTGCCAGGCATGGACGGCAACCGCATCGAGTTCTACATGTATCACATCGCCGCTTTGTCATCCACTGTAGTAGACGTTTTTCAGCGGGCGTACAGCCACTTCGTCAAAGTGCTAACGTAGGGCGCCTGGCCAGAGGCCATTGGTTCGTACTTTAGCAACGGGTGGGCCATCCTTCTCATCAACGAGGCATCCTAGGAAGCGCTACGCGCCAACCCGACCGAGTACGACATTCACCAACTAAACTTGATGCTACTGGATCGGCGCATCGTCGACAAGTGCCTATTGGACAAGGAGTGCGCCGCAATCGCCAAGCTGCTGAACCCATTCCAGCTTGGCACAGGTGTTACCAGCAGGGCCGAGGCGATCGTGCATGCCACTAACATGCTGCGTGACACCAACAACTGCGAGACGCATGCCGAGGTTGACCTGGACCTGCAAAACGCCTACGGACGTTGCTTGCACGAAATTGCCATTGATTCGATTATCGACAAGTTGCCGAGCATGGCGCGGTTTATCGCCGCTATTTACTTGCAGGCAAGTCGTCTATATTACGAGGATCATGTGTTCTCGTTGACATTCAACGTTGACCAGGGCGACCCGCTGACCGGCCTCCTATTCTCGTTGACCCTGCACGCCTTCCTCCTCAAGGTACACAACATCATCCCCGACCTGCAGCTGAATGTGTGGTACCTCGACGATGGTAAGATTGTTGGCACGCTCACTGACATGAGCCGAGCTGTCTAGATGTTCGTCGACGACGAACCTGAACACGACCTCCACCTGCAACTGCACAAATCATCGATCACCAACGACGTCGACGCTATCGTCCTGCGGTGCCTGTTCCCAACGTCGATAAAATTCAAGACGTTCGACGACGGCCAGAAGACGCTCAGATGCCTGATTGGCCCCGACCTGTACGTGCAAGACTTCATCAAGGCCAAGATCGACAACATCCAATCGATTCTCAACTACATCCCATACATCAATGACCCGCAGATTGAGATGATCATTCTATGTGGCAACGCCAACTCGTCCAAGATCAACCACCTACTCTGCACTGTGCGCCAAAATCGTATCCGCGACGAGCTATAGACCGTCGACCAAAACTGGCAAATGGCAATCGAGGCCATACTCTCCACCCAAATCGACGACCCATTCGCATGGAAGTAGGCCCACATGTCGATCGACAAGGCCGGGTTAGCCATTGGCATCGTCGACAACCACCCCGACACTGCCTACATCAGGTCGCGCCTAGGCACCGCTGGCCTGGTCAACAAACTGCTTGGCCGCAACGACACCGATGTGGACCTGACTGACGACCTGAGCGCCGAGTTTGAGCGCTTGCTGATGTGTCAACCCGGGCAACCTCAACGCCTTGGACAAGATCCTCAAGTTCAACCCCGAAGCGCCAGTCACCAGCATCCAGTCCAAGATCTTGCACCTGGTGAACGAAGCCGAGTACAACCACCTGTTCGCCGACAATAATGTTCGCAACAAGGGGCGCCTCCTGTATTTGCGCACCGGTTGGCATCACGGTATGTCACCGCCCTACCATTACCCTATCTCGGCCTCACCCTGCCTTCGTGCCACTTCAAGGGTGTCGTCCAGTTCCGGCTAGGCTTGAAGACATGCCCAATCTTCCGATGCCCAAAGTTTTGTCTACACGTGATGGACCCGTATGGCGACCACGCCGTGACCTGCAAGCATGGGCCGCACATCATTCGCCGCCACGACCGCATGCCATACATGCAAAACATCATCGCCAATGAGGCGGGTCTCAAGTCCCACCTCGAGAAGACTGGCCTAATCGCCGACCGCAAGGATTGTCCTGTTGACGTCCTACTCCCTATGTTTTGTGCCGGCCAGGACACCTGCCTAGACTCTATGATTACACACCCGCTGTAGCCCACCTTCATCGATCGTGCGATGAGAAAGAGTCTGGTTGCTACCAAGAAACACTCCGATGACGACGAAAATTTCGCTGCAATGGCCAGCGCTTGATTGCCATGACTTGGGAGACGTTCAACGGGTCTGCCCCTGAGACGCGCATCATGATCCGCAAGATTGCCATTTGTCACGCTAACAAGCACAACCGACCTCGAGGACAAACCATCTACCAGATCAATCAACACCTTTCCGTCGCGCTCCAGTGAGGCGTTGGGGAACAGCTGATTGCCTGCGAGTGTGCCGGCTGAACGCTGGCTTCGCAACTGACACCAGCAACGGTTAGTTAACCAACATTTAAGATCGGGGCGCCCAATATTTTACAATGCAATTGGAGCCAAGAAGAGATGGATACAATGGAAAATTCAAAAGACAACTCAATAAACAATGTGAGAGGAAAGGGCAAAAGTAGAGGAAGTGCACATCCTTCATGTTAACACAACACAAATTGGGGTTATGAGGACGTGATGGCCTTGATTAGTTAGAAGCACAAGGAGCACATTGCATTGAAGTAAGTTGTTGATCCGCACTTTAACATGATTCATACAATACAAAGATGGAACAAATTATTAAGTGACCTGCAAGCAATCACACATTTCAAAGACTTCAAGAATCAACAAGATGTGCAAAAACAAATGGAATTACATCCATGGTGATTACAAACAGATATTTGATTACCATAAAGGCATTAAAAATAAAACCTTATATTGTGATTTCACATTGGAAGAATGAAATAAGTTTCATTTCCCAAAACAATATAATGAAAATTGTTACAATGCAATTGAGGCCCGATAGATTGACTAATCTTGGAATTGTTTGAACTTGATAGAACTTTGGAACTATTCCATGTGAATCATTTCAATTCCATTTGACGATATGAACTTGTCAACATTTCAATTCTACATATGTGAATGTGTATATGTTGCCACAACAAATTTTAATACAAAATTATTTTCAACATCTGCCATCTTCAAAGCAGATTTATTCATGATCACTACCATGATCTAAGCTTCATGATAATTTTACTTTGAATGTAACATTTCTTCATTTCAACAAGGACACATGTAAAAAGTTTACCTTCATTTCAATAGTCTACATGTTCCAATTCCAAACTAGAAAAAAAATGGAGCTTTAAAGCTAAAAATTGAATAAAAAAGAGCTTTCCTTTCAATTCAACATTTATCCATTCCATCAAAGATGGTTGAGTTCATTTGAACAATTTCATTTGACCTTTGCAACATTTCAACTTGTTCATTCTCTACACATTCTTCTATTTTCTATATATGCTTTAAATATCAATCTTTGGTTGGATTCAAAAAGCTCATTACCTTTTATATTAATTTTTCCTTCATTGTATCCTACATCCATCATATTATATTTTTCACCTTTTTATTTCACCTTGAAAATATTCTTGTTCCACTTGCTACATAAACACATTTACATCCCCATCCCTCCCATTTAATATCATAAATTATACAATAAGCAACAACGTGTAACAACATTAGGAAAGAAAAGGGTATGAATATTGATTTTCAACAACAATTCTTTGAAAGTATTTTTCAATCTTCCAAAAGAATTTTCCACGACAATCTTCCCTTTGGTATGGTAGGATGTTTATTGTACAATGTTTTTAAAAATGTGTGCCTAAAATTGCATTTTACTTATGGGGAATCATGAACTAGGGCGAAAGTGGATAGCCCTTGTCCCTAATGATATAAAGGTGAATGTCTATGATCTATGGTCAAGATCAAAAAAGCCCCCAAAAGTTGCCTTTTTGTAAAGTTTAAACAATCACAAAACTTTGGAATAATTCATGGATCTTAGCAATCCCACAATATATCTTGAAATGTATAAACTTTGGATTTATAAGAAAATAAACATGAACTCGTTTATGTTTTTTAATGTGAATCTATGTGTAGTCAATTGCACCCTAAACAAAAAGGAGGCTAGACCAATTTGTGAAACCATATTATCACCCACAATAGATTTTCACCATTTTACCATCAAATTTGGCTCCTAAACACAACATTACAATAGTAACAAACTTGTGCAAAACCATGTTCACAAAAGACTTGTCAATCGCAAACATTTGTTACATTGAAAGTAATTAGCTCCATGGGTGAGCTTGTAAAGCAAACACGCAACTCTAGTGCCCACAAAAATTGTGCACTTATAATAACAACAAATAATGGAAGGATGCATAACAAAACAAATGCAACACCAAACATTTTTCTACCATTACCACATGTATGCAAGCAACTAAACAACTTTGCCATTACCACCTATATACAAGAAAATTATGCACATGTATGTGGTGTTTCACTTTTAAATTAGAGGTTGCAACTTTTGGAAGACTTTTTTAATGATGCATAAATGTTCAACCCACCTTTAATTTTCATACTGAATCATGAATAAGTTTGAATACCAATTGGTACTTCTAGCTTTGACCCGATCACCAACTTCTTTCGTCATCAACAAATCAAAGTAAAAAAAAAACTTGAAGTGATGTGAGACATCCTTCACATTTTCAACCAATAGTTAGTGCCAAATGCCATGAAATCTTCAATTAAAAATGTAATCAATCTCATGGTTTCGCCTTCAACCTCAAAACACCAAAAAATAATTTTGAAACTACAAAATAACATGGAAGAAAACAATCGGATATAACAATTTTAGTGGCATCACAAATACAAGGTGCAAATTGAAAGGACAAAACAATAAACCACAAAAAGGATGATAGATAATAAATTTTAAGCAATGGGAAATTTTGAATGTGTGGCAAAGAGATGAATGAGCTGAAACATGCAATAACTAAAAGACGAAAAAGCTCAAATGCATAACAATTGAGAGATGAAAAAGCTTGAGCATGAAAAAACTTGATTGTGTTGTAAAGAAAATGAGAAAGTGCAATAGTTTGTAGAGAGAACAAAAGAATTTGAATGCAATCATGTTGTAGAAAAAATGATAAAACATGAACATTCTACAAAAAGAATAAAGGGATTTGAGTGCAAAAAGGGTGTGCCATGTAAAGGATTGAACTTTTATCCTAATCATTACCACTTACCATGTTGTTTACTTTTGGTTGGCTCTTGAACACATGTAAGCACTTTGGAAAAACACATAGTTCCTACATACCAAATGATGAATACATTTGAACAAAGTTAGGCAATAAAGTTAACACTTACTAACAAAGTTAAAGTTGTTACCTACCGTAGACATATTGTCTATCTTTGCCCTATCATTGAAACTTTATCAAGCTACCTTTCATTTTAAGTTTGAACATACTTTAATAGGGTTAAACCAATCAAACCTTGTGATAGAACCATGAGGATTTACATAGGGTTAAACTTTATCAACCATTTTTTTGCAATAGATAGAGCTTGTTAAAAAAATGTTTAACATCTTCCCAAAACAAGCAACTCTTCAACTAAAACATGGCCAAGATTTTGTCAATGTATCTATAGGGCATGTTACTAAGTGGAATTTGTCGTCCACAAATGGTGAATATCATGCAAAAAACATTTAAAATAAAATTATGTTGATATTTTCTACAAGATATTGCCCCCACCCGTTGGCCATTACCCTAGACATAATGAATCTCTCTTTTATAGCAAGTTCACAACATCGATTGTTTAAAATAAGAGTTGTTTCATGGAGTTCCTAGATATTGAACTCATAATTCACAAAAACAATTGGTGAACAACTTGAATTAAGAGTAAATGTTTCATTAAATTTAAAAGAATGAACTCACAATTCATAGTTAATGGTGCCTAGTTCCAATTCCACCTTTTCAATATATATATATATGAAACAAAAATTATTGGGAGTTCAAGAATAGCCTAAATAATTGGTTCAACAATTATTATGGCCCACTTGGTTAGTTCCGATTCTTGTTCTTAGGTGTAGGTAATAATCAACCACATAATTTTGAACACAATAATAAAAATTATTCTATTTTGATTTGTCATTATTGTTGGTGGGGAGAATAAACACTCATCAATGGCCATACTACAATGTGGGCAAGGTTAAAAACATTTCAAGGTCCAACTAAATAGTTGGATTGCCACTCAAAAGTGGTCGATGCATGCCACATTGAAACTTGCCATAAAGAAGCAATGGAGTTCTAGTGCAAGGCATAAGGATTTGTTGAAGGATTAATTCTAAATGGCAACACAATTGTTCAATGGTTCCAATGCTCAAATTATGTGGCAACAAAAAACTTGGATAATTGGCACCCCTAGTTCAAATGCTACATGTTGTAATCTCAAGTCCATCAATCTGATTGACCAAGCCATCTTTACATTTAAAAATTTGGAATCGGATTAAAACTTGAACCAATGGACCTCATAAAAATAAAAATCATTATAACCAAACACCAATGGTAAAAAAACATTTGCCCCAAATCCAAAATTGACAAATTTTGATTCTTTGAAATTTTGCAAAAAAAAACTAGATCTAATGATTCTTCGTTTTTATGAATTTTTAAGGAACTGAAATTGACAATTCTTTTTTGAAACCTAAGAACCAAGTAACATTAATTTAACACCTAATGACCATTCCTAAAGATGTGGGTCCTCCTAAATAGGAAATTATGTGTTATATTAAGGTATCACACAACAAGTAAGGACATAGGATATGCACTATTTAGGAGGAAAAAGAGGTACAAGGTAGCCAAATTTTGCAATAAATAGGAGTTACCTTACAATTTTGGACCTTAATTTTAAAAGGTTATGTTTTGATAATTTTGGACAATAAATGTTTGACCAATTTCTAGGTTTATAAGGGCCAAGTGTAGATAACAATATTGTGTAGAGGGGATTAGTTAAGGATGGGTAGAATGTTGACAACATGTGTTGTTAGAGTAGGGCACCCTGATTAGGGTTACAATTCCATACTCATCTTCAACAGACATGCTGGAGTTCCAATAGGTTTGAAGAGGATAGACCCAAATTGGTAAGCAGATAGGTCTTTGGTGAAAGGCAAAGAAAGCAGAATCAATGGGTTCCTATTCTGCTTTACATTATGTTTCCATAAAGTCCCCAAAAAATGCACTCCAAGTTCATAGTATATTTATTTCTTGGTGAACATTCCTCAAAACGTGAGACCAATTGAAAACTGCATATACCTTACTATACATAACCATCCCTACCGAGAATCTGGACACTCTGATTGGCTATCAGGTCATGAGTTACAACCCATAACCTTGTCTTTAGAGCTATGAAAATCTGTACCATTTCAGACTTGGGTGTGATATTATTATTATTCCTTGTAAAATTGCAATGCAAAAAAAAACAAAAACAAAAGACAAAACAAAACAAAACAGGATTTGAGTACAAATATTAAGATGGGCATCTCTCTCTCTCTCTCTCAGAGTCTCAATTTGGGGAGTGCTATTGACAATGTCAGAAAGCATTCCTATCAACACATTCAAACCTGCCAAGAAATTCTCATAAACTGCAATCCTGGTCATAGAGAACATGGGTGAAGTCCAGTAGCTTGAGCTCCCCTCCTTCATACACAACCGAGATGGATGTGGAGAAAAAATGATACACAACTTTTGGTTCTCGAACCTGTCATTAAAACAGTCAATTTCAATGCTTTACGAAAATATGGACCAGGCTGCAATCTTTGTATATCCTGTTGAAAGGGAAAATACAACAGTTGTTTATTTAAAAACTAGATCAAACATCCCCAATGAAGGAGGAGGAGAAATGTTGTTGCACTTGCTAGAGAGTATGTTTGTTGGCAGTCTTTTTTATACATACCATGCCTTGAGGTTGTGAAGCTGTGTGATAGCAACATGAGGACCTCCATAGACAGACATCAGCTGCAAATGCAGCATCCCAGTTTTCCTCATCAGAGGGATTTGATGAAACATAGCGCTTCAGTGCTCTGCTGGTACATCATTGATAGTCATATACTTGCACCAGTTGCAGGGTGCCTTCCACACGATCACTTTTGCTGACTCGTACACCTACAACAAAATCAAGATTTGAGCTTCAGTTTTAAAATCACCCATCAGTCATAACATTGCTGAAACACACGAAAAGGCAGGCATAGCTTCATGAACAAAGGATCCAATTGAGCACAAAAAATTAGGGTTACGGTGGTACTAGATGATCACCTGTGCATGCCAGGAAGCCAGAATCCCAAAGCTGCTGAAGTGGTTTCATTGTGTTTCTCCCTAATAGTAATCCACCACACATCAAAACACACACATCCACATTTGTCATTCAATAATCATTGATCCATAAAAGAAAAATTGTCAGTTCTTTTATGGTAAATGGACAGACTGATGGTTAAGAGCGTGTTCTCTTAAAAAATTGGTGGGTATCCAGAGCATCTTTTTGCAATAGATAGATTCAGAATTTCAGAAGGTGCAAAGAAAAATAAGGTGCAAATTCAAAGGAATGAGGACTCAAAACTTTTTGAAGTTTACAAAGTGTTTGAACAATATTGATTGCCGATCCGTTGGGTGCATTGATGTTGATGGTGCCATAAAACCACAGGAAGAATGCTCTCACAACAAGGGGCACATTTGTGTCTGACCATATCTTGTCAGAATAGAGTTTCTTTGTCACCTCATGTTGGATGGCTTGTAGAAGTGTCCTGAATCATCCACTAGTGATCCCACTCACCCCTGTCCCAGATGAAGATAACTTAAGGAAACCATGAAAGAGAAATGGGCAACACATTAAATCAAGGGCTATGAGAGAAAAGCCATACAATCCTGAATTATCTTCGTCATTGTCACTGCAGAATTCAATGATGAATCCAACAATTGAGTAAAAGATCCAAAATTAAATCCCTTGCAGAATTTGAATTTTCTTTCAACAAAATAAAATTCAGCTGAGATAGCTGACTCTGCTATGTAAATCAAATCATCAAGACCCAGATCACATGACTTCTTCTTCTTCTCTCTTCATTCGTTGATCCTCTACACCATTTTGATCAAGACGCATCAAGCAGTGACCTCAGATCTATGAAGAGCTCAGGGAAGAACAAGAACAAGAAGAGAACAATGAAATGTTGCAAAGATATAGGTCATGTTCAAGAATTGTAAGTACAAGAGAGGAAGAAGAATTGGGATCCCTCCATCATGTGGGTGGGTAGGTTGTTTCCAATTCCATCGTATCTGACTGCTGACATCTGAAGCAAGCTTTCAGGCAAAAACTCATTCCACAACAGATCAAACTGTAGGGCAAAGCAAGAAGAGCCAAAAAAATCTGCAAAGAAGAAATCAATAAGTTCGTGGGTTTAAGCAAGCATCACCACAAACAATCAAAATCCTAGTGAGACTATTGTGATTCTGGACCAGGATGATGATGATGCAGAGTAGTAAGTGTTTTTTTGGTTATAGCAGCAGCAGCAGACAGAGAGCTACCTTAGTGGCTTTGTTTTGTGTTCAGGTACAACAGCAGCAGCGACATTTGCAGCTCCAGAATCCATCTCCCCTTACAAATCTGCACAAAACCAGCAGCGCCCAAAGGGCCTGAAGTTGTTAATGAAGCTCGTCTTGTTAAAGAAGCAGCAGCTCTTGAAGCTCTTCCTCCTTGTGAAGCTTGAGAATGTATGAGAAGAAAAGTAGAGAGCTAGAAGAAGATGATGATGATGTTATTCCTTCCTCCTCCTGTTTCTTCTTCTTCTTCTTCTTCTTGCGGGTGGTGTAATTTTGCAGATGATCAGCGGTTGACTTGGTACATCAGAAAGAAGAAGATTTCTCCTTCCTTTCTGCCTGTCTGTCTACCCCATCCACAAAGTCAAAGGATCCTTTTCTGAGGCGGAGGAAGGAAGGAAGGAAGACCCACCACTCAATTTCTCGTCGCCACAGAATTCAAAGGATTTCCAAGCTCCTTCTTCACTCATTGGGGTTGTGTACTTTCTTGTGCTTTCTTCCTGTTTTGTTTCCGAGAAACATAGTTTGAATTTTCCCAATCTTCATGGCGGCAACAGCAGCAGCTATAGAACGGTTCTGTTGAAATGTAGCCATGAAGCTGGCTGCTCTACCCATTTTTTCTGTGTTGCACATATTCGTAGGCTGATTGCTCCTCTTGCCAATGTCTCGCTTGCTGCTCCTCCTGGCAATGTTTCTTGTTCTGAGTTAGGTATTGTATGTACATGAATGCTGGAGACTTTGTGATTGAGTTTCACTATTGCTGCAGATCTTTGTCAAGCCAAAGAACCCACCAGCAGCAACAGCAGCAGCAGCTGTGTAAGATTTCCACAAAACTCCCATCAAGGGGATTCAAACATCAAACATTTCAAAGCATTTGTTTTCTGGCTGTTCTGTTATCCAATCCTTCTTCTGATTGTTTCATGTGCTAGAAATTTAAGTTTTTGTTTTCTGTTATGGTATTCACATTCTACAACAACTCCCAAGTTCAAAGAGTGTAAGAAAGAAAGGATCATATGCTCAGAGAAGAAGCTCAAACCCAATTTGCCTCACTAGTACAAAGTTTAAAGTAAGCATGATTTGGCACCCAGGTACTAATGGCAGTTTATGTGTTTTTCACATCAAGAATTCATGGCTCTTCACATGAATGGGTTTAAGTATTGCACTCGGTACTCACAAGTCCTACAACTCATGACCATGAAGCACGGATGAGGGAAAACATCAGATATGTAATAGCCAAATGTGGAAGGCATATCACACCATCTGGCATGGGTTCTCCAAGGATTGAGGGCATTCTGGATTTGCAGGCAAGAAGATTCATTGCCTCGGAATCAAGAGAGGTTTTGTTTTGACTTGCTCTCTTCTAATGGATTCAGACTGTACTGGCAAAGTTTGTGTTTCAAAGAGTTATGCTTCCTTCACAGCTAGAGGCAAAAGCTTCTTCCCCCTTTGTGTACATCTAACTGGGACTCACCAAGTAATGATTGTGAAAATCAAACAATTGGGTTTCCTCTTCTTCTTCTTCTTCCCAATCAAGAATTTTTGTTTTGTTTCAAAGCTCCTAGAATGAAGCGACCCAATTCCTGGTGTAAAATGCTTTGGAAGTATGAAAGAGCAGTTGTGTAAGTAGTGGCATGATGGTGCCTGGAGATGCAGAATGACACAGAGGAAAGGGGCTCACTTGCATGCAGGATGCTTTCTTTGCTGAATGCTGAATTTCTTCTTCAGACTTTGTAGCTCCCAAAAAGAGTTTTCTTTGTAGCTCAAATGGGCAAGCTCAATTGTTTGTTCCCTCTGAAGAAAATAAGGTTTTTACCTACTCTTCAATGTTTCATCCAAATTGGACAAGAGCTTTCCCTTGACAAAAGAAAGATTTCTGTTTGGTGTTTGTTTTCCCATTACTGCTGGCTCTTGTGACACAAACAAAGTAGTAACATTGGTTTATGTTTTGACACTTTTAAATCTCCACCCATTTGCTGGTCAATACCATAACTATACATGTTTGTTGACGGTCATTGAACATGCGTATGATTGTTGTTGGTTTGTCATTGCTTTTTGTTTTGTTCTCTCTTTTCTTTACAGATTGTCAGTTTCTGAGTCATTTTCATGCTTGCTATGATTTGGCTTTTCCAAAGATTTCATTTTTTTCTCACCACCACTTCAAGTGAAACAAACAAGACACCTGCAACAGCTCCAAAAATTGGCCAACTTGTTTCTCCTATACTTGCACTGACTGCAGAAATTGTATACATGTTTTTGGTTTGATAACCAATGCACCAGGGGGTTGAATGAATGAACAGGGTTGTTGTTCCAGAGTGCAACAATTTGTTGCCAAATTGTTGCCAGCCTCCTCTGAAAAGGCAGACTACAAAAGACAGCATGACCTCTCATCCCATGGTCAACTTTGGAGCTGCCAACAAAAAACAACAACTAATATGCAGTTTGAGCTCCAATGAGAACCATTTTGAGCATCACCACATCTTTATCTGTATTGGTCTTTGCAGGTAAGATAACAATCTTCCAGGTTTCCATTAGACAAAGCTCAGAGAAATTTGATGAACCTCTTTGATGGTTCTGTGCAGGCAAAGAGAAACTGCAATGTGGGTCATGTTGTTTGCAGATGATGGAATCCATTTATTGTTTGCTTATGATTTAGAAGCCGGATTTACACAAGAAAAGTCCAGAATTGTCATCACAATTATGACACCAGTGTCCATCCTCTGTAGAAGTTGGAAGGAATCCTTTGAGCCTCTCAATACCTTTTTTTGGGTAAATTGTTGTTTTTGTCAAGCTCGTTGGGCCGCAATGTATGATGATCTCTGCAGAGGCTGAGGCAACAGTGATGATGGAGGGAGGCTGCTGCTGCTGAGGTTCTTGCAGTCTGGAATCAGAAGACAGCACTCGAAGCAGAAAACTCGGATGCCCAAAAAGGACAAAATTGTGAATCCAGTGACCACCAATTGGGGAGATATATTTGTTGTATTCTCGATTGGTTCTGGTGGGTTGGAAAAAAATTTAGCACACAATTGACACAAAGGGCATTGTTCCTTGCATTGAGTTGCCAACTCTTACAGAGGATAGAGACACTTGAAGATTGACAGGATACATGGTGATGATCATCAGTGCACACAGACCATGTGAAGGGGCTGTAAATCAGATGCCCATATGGTCACTGAAGAAATGTAATGCCAAAAATTCAAGAACATTGAGGATGCTTGGAGAATTGTTCGACAAAAAAGATACAATTCCAAAAGGATTTGCAGGTGCTTGAAAATACAATGATTTCAGGACATGTCATACTAATGGGTAGGCAAAGGACAGAAGAGGAATTTATTTTTTCTAAAATTGCAGTCCAGTGCAATGCAATGCAATAAGAGGGTGGAAGCAAAAACCCAGGTTTAAACTTTGATTGGGTTCTTAAATGCTTAAATGCCAGAGTAGCAAGCAGTTCTTGAAAATGGCAAGCATGCTGATGAGCATTGTTGTGCAGGTATATCCTCATGAAAAACCAACCATCAGATTCATTCCCAAATTGAAATCAAGGAACTCTTCTTCTTCTTCTTCTTCTTCTTCAACCTGGTGAAAAATCCTGATCAATCCAACACAAAAACCACCAGATTCATTTGCAAACTGGTGAAATTCGAAGGGACTCTTCCTCTTCTTCCTCATGAAATCCTCATTATCCCAACATGAAATCCATCAGATGACTTCTTCTAAATGAATAATCAAGTTGAATTTTCCACCCGCATTAGGATTCTTCAAATGGTCATAACTTCTTTTGACCATAAATAAATTGTTGACTCCCATTAGAATTCTTCAAATGGCCATAACTTCCAACCATAAAAGCTTATATTTGGCAATGTGAGTCCACCCATCACATTCTAACTTGGGTTGAGGATTTTGAGATCGTGGATGACCCAACACGAAAAGCATAATTGGAAAAAGTTTAGTGACCCATCGAGATAGATACGTGCCCCCACAAAGAAAGACTGACCAGCTACAATTTGGAGGGACTTAGTAGCAGGAAATACCAAAGACCGCTGTTTTCTCTCCGCTAGAATAGTGAAGGGGTAAGAAGAAGAAGATAGGCGTTGCTGAGGCCCATTCACTCCATGACGCTACTTCTCATTGGTTGCATGGAAATTCTATTCCTAAAATTGGCTGTCACTATTTTTGGCCTGGGGTGACAGCCCTTCCTAAGAACACCCTATACCTATTAGAGTTATCCCTAAAGTCACCCTGTCTTCACCCTCTCTTTCGGCCTGCTTTCACCCCTTATCCCCTCTTTGAACAGTATTTGCAAAGTAATGAAATTTTATGAAATCTTATAATGAAATGCTGAAACTCAGCATTTAATGCACAAGGTTTGAGAGTAATTATAATAGTTGTGCAGGTAGGAGCAAGTGAAAATAGGAATATATGTAACAGCAAGGAGGCGCTCAGGAAAAAGGAAAGACGAGATGAAACTCAGTTTACTTACCACCAAATTTGGTGGAAAAACTAGTTTGGGTCCCAATTATTTGGTTTTGTAAAATTTTCATTCCCAGTTATGGGTTTGATGCCCTACATACCCCTACTGCCTGACTTTAAGGATAACTCTATTTGTATGTAACAAAAGTGAGGCATTATTAGTACAGTTTTTTTGTCATCTCTAAAGCAAAACAATTCACACCAAATTTGTGCAAGCAAAAACCGACCCTTCATGCAGCAAAGGGACTTGGTCCCCACTCTGAAGACCACCAAGAAATATGAAGGAAAATAAATTTGAACATCCATTCTTCTTCTTGCTACCTAGCCTAGTTGAACCATGTATAGAAAGCTGGTGAATCATTCAATTTGTGACAAAATTTTTATTCTTTTTTTGCAATAGTGGCAAATTTCTCACAAAAAAAAATGCATACCCATTTATGTTTTTGAAGTAAAATTATTTTCTAAATTACTAATGCAAATGAAAGAACATGCTTTATCAGCTGCATTCTTTTGGGTTGCTTGTAAAACCTTGCATGGGTGAGCCAGACCTAGCCTACATTTAGCAACACCGGGAAAATAAATAAATAAATAAATAAAATCCTGCCAGTCACTAATTTGATTTGTTTTAATCACATCTAGTTCTGTTTGTTTAGAAAAAATTGGAAATCAAAGAACCTTTGGTCTTGGGGTTTTTTTTTTTAATTCAAAATTTAAAAACCTCCTATTCCAGTTCTCTTCAAAAAGCCTCAAAGAACAAACAAGGTTAATTATATGATTGGGTTTCAGATTATTTGAGAAATTGTGTTTAAATATCGGAATTGGTTCTCAGATTTTTCGAGAAGTATGGTTATATATCAGAACCAGTTATTTGATTTGCTTAGAGACCCATCATTATATATGTCCAAAGAATTGCCAATTCTCAGATCTCATTCTACATTAGCATCTTCTTTTTCTTCTTTCTTCTCTCTTGGGCTTCACTTGTTCAATTGGATATGCATAGCAACAGAAAGCTATGATTCTGATTTTTCTTTGTCATTGTTTGGATTTCCCCCAGTGGGACAAAATTGACTTATAGGCATGCTCTTTGTGAATTTGTTACAAATTGGCCCAAAAGTAATTACGGTTTGTTATGAGTCTAAATTTATAAATTCCACCTCTTAGGTGAATCTAGTGCTCTATTTTTTCTTTTTTTTTGGTTTCACAAAATTGGTGATTTTTTTGCTGAAAAATACATGCTTTCCAAGTTTCTTCTCCAACTTTTTTATAAAAAATAAACAAAAAAAATCATGAAGAAAACATTGGGCTGAATTATGGATTAAATGCTCAAATGGAATGACACTCTACATGATATCAACTTAACATCCATACTAGTTTATTATCAATTGAAATGATCTCATATAACTATGCAAACAACATAGCTTGATTGAGAAAGTTCAAACAAATGTACTTTTGCAAAATACTCAATTGCTACATACAAGATATGAAAATTCAAGTTGCCCATTGAATCATGAGAAAAATTCTGGAGGATTATCATGAAAAGACAAAGCTCCCAAAATCTACATGAAAAAAATTGGTGACATGGAAAAAATTTGAAGATATCACAACAAAACTAAGACTCATCTTGCCACCCATTACACATTGAAGCTAGTAACATTCTAATGAAATGAATAACTTTTTATTACAAATCAATAATTATATACCCATCATGCTTTCACTAAGCCAAGACCATGTCAAACATTTTCTCCTGGTTATTTTGCAACAATGATGAATTTTCATTGAAATAAAACTTTGTTCGCTCTAAAAACATGTTGCAAGTTTTTTTCCCCAAAAATCACAAAATAAAAAAATTATATTTACAATTAACCAAGGTTTTTATCTGAAACAAATATTGTTCTACTTTTGAGAACTAAAAACTATTCATTTTTTAGCCGAAGTCTATGGTTTTTGGAACTTATTGGATTTGAGTTTGATGGAAAAAACAAGAATTAAGAGATGACAAGCACATCATGACATTTTTTTCTCCTTAAATTTGTTATTGAATGCAACTTTGAATTGTTGTGAGGGAAGATTCTTTATGCCAACAACTTCCGTTTATCCTTTACTCATGTACATGGCAAGTGCAATTGAATTCAACTTAAACAAAAGTGATAAAATGATTTCAGGAATAAGTTGTTTCAATGTCTTTCTTGTGACGCCTATGTATATAGGCTATGGATCATTTCTTGTGACTTTTTTTCTTCTCATCAATGATTTCAAGTTGTTCAATGAAACTATAAAAATCTTCTTTCTATTTACTTGTTGGTGTTTAGCTTCCACTAGTGTCAATTTCAACTTGGCTAGTTGCAAGCCAAATTATCACCTTATTGATCTCTAGTCAAGTTAGTTTTCTTTCACATATTTATTCTCTTACCTTGTTTTTTTTGCCATTTCTTGTGTTTTAATTTTCTATACACTCTCAATAATCTCTTGTTGTCACTTCTCTCATGACTCTATTGTTTTCATGGAATCTTCAACAATAGATGTTATCGTTAATGTGTAGGTTAAACCAAGCACTAGTAATGACATGTATTGTCCTTATGGGCTTGGAAAGACATGGTAGTCTATCTTTGTCGACACAATTTGACCATTTGATCCACATGTTGAGTGTTCTAAACCTTATGACCTTGTAAATACATGCAAGGCAAGATTGGAGTGATAAAAAATACTCGATGTCAAGTTTGAAAGTGAGATTAAGCTTGAAGAATTCTTGGATCTTGGATGTTCATTTTATCTTTTTTTTATTGCAATGTACATTTTTTTTTTTACATTTGTATTGCCCTTGAATATTTGAAGCAATTGGGATTTTATTTATTTTCAACATGGTTTGAAGCCTTAAGCACACTTCTAACTTTTGAATGTGGATTAATGCTTGAATAATGTGTAGTTTGTAGTCCCCCTCAACCTTAGACATTTGACATAATCCTACATTTATGGGTTTTCAACATGAGTTGAGACATTTGTAACAACACCTTGAACATTTGAAGCAATTTCTTTTTTAATCTTTTCAATGTGAATTGTTCCTTGTGAGATCATTGAAAGAAAGGTATAAAAGTGATTATAATGAAGCTTTGGGTTATTGCGACTCCTTAGTCTATAATGTAAGTTTCAAATAGGCACCCATAAATTTTGTTATAAATAGCAAAATGTAGATAATTGAAGGTTCTTTGACTAAAACCTACATCGTCTACATGATTGACTTTGTTTCATAAAACCAATGTAAATAACCACCTTCCAAAGCTACTAAACCCCATAACCCAACTAGTTTTGAAAATTTGCAAAATATAATATGTTTGAAGTTTGAACCCTTTGCAAATTAAAAAAATCAAATACTTGAAATTGTCAATCATTTAGAAAATCAAGAAACCTCCCAACATTAGTTATGACTCAATTGTGGATGAACCTCAATTGAATTAATATCACTTTCACCTAATTAGTAATCCATTCTATAAAAGGTAAATCCTATATATATAAGTAGATAGGTAGGAAACTAAGCAACTATTAGGTAAGTCAACAATTTATATACAGAAAGGGATGTGTTTACTACCTACCTATTATCAACCTTCAAGTAGGTTGTTAATAGGTAGGTAATAAAGAACACAATTGAACTCATCACAATGGTTGGCTTATGAAAGAATTGAAGGCCAATAGAAAATTGTTTCCTAACCACTCACCATCCATCTTTTATGGTGCAGTAGATTGGTGGGTGTTGGTTTAGTATGACCTAGGTAACCAACCTTTAGTTGGAATGAAATGAGCACCAATCTCTAAAGGGTTAATTATACTACAATAGGTAATCTTCTTAATGAAATGTCAAAACAACTAGACTAATGTTGGAGGTGTTGCCACCAACCATATGAACAAAAATGATTTGATATGGGAATTTAAAGCAAGGAAGATTTGGGCAAGATGAATTCATAGCTTAAATTCAATTTATAAATGTGAATATAATATTTCTTCAAGGATATTTAACATGTTTTTGTTAGGAATTTTTTATGCAACCTCAATGGTGATCATCCTTAGGAAGAGTTAGCCAAATTATATTATAAATTTGATATGAAGGGAAAAAAAATAATCATCCTAGATTTTTAGTTATTTATTACAACCAAATATAGCAAACCAAATAATAATAATAATAATAATAATTTTTTGACCTCTAGCAATTGAAAATTGGAAACCCCAAAATAATTTACTTTCATTACTAGAATATACATGGTCAAGTTCACTATATGTTTCATTAGATTTTGAATGAACTAATGCATTAGGCTAGCCTACTAATTCCTATGTTAGGCCTCCTAGGCTAGCCTAAGAGCCAAGGATAAACTAGGTGCTTAAACAATATAGCTTGACAACTAGGAACCTAAGCAACCCAAGCTAAATTAAGTTATCAACCTAAGCAATTTAACCTAAAGGTTGAAAACCTAGCCCACCAATTTAAGGTGCAAGTGTGAAAGTATGTCCATTTGAACATACCTATCTAATATTAGTATTGGGAATTTTTTGAACTTTTATACACCAATTTGGAATGGGTTGTGGGATTAATTTCATTTTCATATAATAGGTTGGTATAAATAATTGTCAAGATGTTCTATTGATCATGGGTATGAACATAAACACCAAAACACTACATACCACATGGTTAAACATTTATATTTGGCTAAGTCAAATTTTGATCATTTTTATTTTCCAAATTACAACTTCAATGTAAATGATATCACTATAACTTTGTCGAATACATAAACTTGTTGGTAAAACCATAATGATCTAGTTCATGACACGTGTGTGTATGTAAAACAACAATCCATTGGCTCATTTAATAACCCACATTTCACATCCTACATTCAAAAACAAAAATTAAACATTTGTATTTAAAATCTACCATAACAAGCTTAGTAATCTTCATGACCCTTCATGAACATGAATAATCTATTAAATTTTTTTGAGGATGTGACATTTCTACATGTAATTGTGACATTGAACCAAATTTACATGTGCATACCCAACTGTAGGTAATCATTATGTATGAATAGGAATTTGTCCCAAGATTTTTTCAGGGTATGAATTAGAACATGCACTAAATGAGCCTTGGCAAGGAACAATATCTTTTGGTATGACCAAATCCTATGCCATGAAGGTAAGAGTTTGACGTACCATGGGGTATTGCAAGTTATAGTGACTTAAAAGCAACAAGAGTCCAAGTCCAAAAAATCATAATTTTAACACTATAATGGAAAAATAATTAAAAACCAATTTTGAGTGGGCCTTAACAAAGTTCCCATGATACATATATGGGTTTATATCCAACCTTGTATAACAAACCAACATTAATTTGAACCCCTCACATTCTTTCACCTCCATGTTTAAAAGCCAAGTTTTTGACCATTGGACCACTATTGAATAAGTGATATTCCTTTTCAGCACATGCCTACGTTTTTGTACACATTCTTTTCCTAAGGTATTTAAGTATTTACCATGGTTATTTTACCTAATTATGCACCTTAGTTAACCTACCTTACGTACCTATGTAACCTAATTATTTTACCTACATCAGCATTCCTACTTAGTTGCCCTACCTTACATACCTACATAGCCTAAGTTATTCCTAGGCTAATGTAGGCTACCCTACATTACTATAGTAGGTTATTCAAAATTATTTTACAAGGCAAATATAAATTACCCTAAATTATTTTAGGTTAGGCTACTACTACTCTAAATATAAATTATTTTAGTAGGTTATTATATTATACCCTAAGTTAATATAAGCTACCCTAGAATACCATAAGCTATTTTAAGCCTTCATAGGCTACTTTAGGTTACCATGGGCTATCATAAACTAAGTTATTAGGCTAGTTTTGGATATCCTAGGCTACTCTAATGTAATCTAAACCACTACTAGGTTATGATAGGTTATTATTAGGCTAGTTTAAACTACCTCAAGTTAGTGTAGGATACCTAGGCTAATTTGAGCTACTAATAGGTTTTTTTATTATACCATAGGCTAGTATAGGCTATCTAAAGCTACTAGTAGGTTACTATGGGCTTCTATTAAACTAATAATGTGTGTATATACAACCTACCTACATGCAACCCACCTATTATTTACTTATTTGACAATTTACCTTCCTATTTACTGATACAACCTATAACCTACATACCTATACTTACATATTTGTTGGATTAATGACCATGTAAACTTTATAGTCTTTACATTTTATACATAAGTTTCAAACTCATCTATTGTTTTTGTTTTTTAAATCGAAAGTTTTTTTTATTTTTGCTTGGTAAGTTTGTAACTTCTCAAGTTTTAAGGTTTAAGGCTTTACACTTCTTCAATCCATGCATCATGACACATTTGTAATTACCAACTAGTTTCAAATATGTGTTTTTTTTTTTTGGCAAGGTCCCTATTATAGTTAATATTACTTCATTGGATCAAGGTGTTGTTATTATTTACAATGCATTTAACTACACTACAATTGAATTCAATGTTGTTGCAAAGACCCATATATGCTCATGATAACAAAAGGGGAAAAAGAACAATAGAGAAATATAGAATTTGGAATTTATATCCTATTTGTTGGGGAATTTCATCAATTATGTTATTCCTAAGTTCTTACAACCAATCCATTGCCTATGTTTAACCAAGCGGAGAAAAAGAAAAGGCCAAGGGAATGGAAAATTAATTAGTTTTTTAGGATGTCTAGGTAGTAATACTTCCATTGGTGGAAATTGTGGTTGGTTTTTATGGGAAAATGAACATGATGAGGTGTCAAATTTGTACACAAATTGATAGAAGAAAAAAGTCGATGGTTTTTTAATTTGACAACCTCAAAAAAATGTTTTAGGAGGTGGAAATGCAAGGTTATAAAAAGCAGTTGCACAGTGGGGCAATCATACATGTCTATGGAATCGCAACATGCAAAAATGATTGTCTATCCTATAGAAGGGGAATGTATTAGATTGCAAACATGGTTGTTATGGGGGACGTGGTTGGAGAAAGGAAAAGAAAATTCTTTAAAAAAAATTCATTTTTTTTGCTTTTGAAACAAAGTTGTCCTCTCACTAACTTTGAAGCCATGAAAATGTTGTTTGAGTACCTAAAGGGGAAAAATACCTATTAAAAATACTCTAACAACAATGCTCAAAGGAGATTGTAGAAGTCCAACAATGCATTATCCTTGTTACAACAAAAGTTTTGGTTCATGCAATGAGGTGCATTATAATAAGTTGTGATGAGGTGAAACAATTGTCAATCAATCATCCCCTTCCCAAAAGCTCATTCTTAGTATTTTTTGGAGTTTTAGTGTCGCATACTCGAAGTTTTTGCACATTTCTTTGAGCTCAAGTTGCAACTTGAATGCGTGCATCCAGGCGAGTAACAAATCCAAGTTTTGATTTGCAATTTGCAAATACATTTTTCCCAACTCCTATGTTCTGTTTTTTGTATGATTTGGATGTATACAAATACCTACAAGTTTTGTAAATATCTTATGCATGTCTATTTTCTTGTTGGAGTTTTGTTTCAAGTTGATATGCATCTTGCTTAGTGATTAGTTTCTTGAACTAATCTGGGAATGCAAGTAAAGTTTTAATGAGTGTTGCTTGTGTAGATTCGACTTGGGCTACAATGGGCAAGATTCAAGAGGAATGTAGTTCAATCCCTCTGCATGCCTTCCATTTTTTAACACAAAAAGCGAATTGTAAAAAAATATTGTTGTCACATTTTGAACTCAATGTTTCAAATGCTTGCTAATGCACATATATTTTTGTTGAAAAGATTGTAAAATTTTTGTACATGTGAAAACACCAAATAACTAATCTACCACACTTGAAAAGAATTGTCACAACTATATAAATCACATTACACCGAAGGGCAGAGCCAATAAATAAAATAAATCTGCTATGTTTTGAATGGCCACAAAACCAAAGAGTTCACTAGACTCAGTTATTGGTACTTAATTGTGAGTTAGGAGAGGTAATTCCCCTCTTCACCCTCCGCTTCTTAGGGTCAACTGCTCACAACCACCTATTATTGTTCAGTGGGGTTGTTAAATTTCTAATGGCCAATAAACCTAATATAGCCTAATAAACCCTAAACCTAAAATATACTAAACCTACCTAGTCTTTGGAGCCTTTTCATGTGACACCTACATGCAACAACAGCAGATAGGTTTTCTCCTAAACAAGTTGAGAGTCAGTACATATGGGGTTTTTTGTTTTGTTTTTGTTGGATTGGGGTGCAAGGCACATTAGGACAGCCTACTGACACAGTTTCTTCAGTGGTGCACAAGTCAGTATTAAAGACACCCATTTGTTTCCAGAGAGAGCAAAGTTGCAGAGAGATCCAATCCAAAATTCAAAACTTAAAATTTTTTAAATGAAATTAAAATAAAAAATTTATATATTAAAAAAAAATCTCTTTCAAAGTGCAAACTGCTCTGGTTAGCAGTTAGTACTGGTCACAAAGGCCACAGTGAAGCAGCACCCACAAGGGCACCATCCACTGGATGCCCCTTACTACTCAGTTTGTGGATGAACCCTAACTAAGTTAATAATACTTGGTTTCCATCTTGGTAACCACTTCTGTAAATAATAGGTCTCATATATAGGCAGCAAAATAGGTCATCACTAGGTTTATAAATAGCTAAAGGGGTGTGTTTTTTTTTACTACCTACCTACTAACAACCTGCTTGTGGTAGGTTGTTAGTAGGTAGGTAGAAAAAAAAAAGTAACTTGAGCTAACCACCATGGGATAGCTAAGGAACTGGAACCCAACAGAAAATTGTTTAGGGTTTAGGGTTTAGGGTTTCTGCCTCTTTGTAAGTTGTGCCTTTTTTTTTTCACTTCTACTAGACTTCTGTCTGTCTGTCTGTCTATCTGTCGCTAGTCTCTACCGTGGAGCTTGCCTCTTTGGGTCGTTCCTGATCTCGTGAATGGATGGAAGGATAGATCTTGCTTCCTACAGTCATGGATCAGGCTTGACTATGCAGGACCCACTTTCACAGTCTCCTAGACAACAACAGATAACTTGCTTGCTTGTTGTTGTGTGGGTCTGTAGCAACCGCAAACGATCCGAAGGAATAGGCGTGAAATTTGGGTTTGTTTGAATTTTGGGTGGACTCTCACGACGAAAATGGTGAACTCGGGAGGAAGAGCAGGAGGAGCCCACACTCAAATTAGACAGACAGCAAGCAGCAGGCGACAACTCTACTTTGCGGGCATCATCAACGCCTCCCCCCTACTTTGCTCTCTCTCTGGAAACAAATGAATGTCTACTATACTCTACTATAATAAAACCCCGCAACATGGAGAAGAACTTTTCAGTTTTTGAGCTTCCTTCTCAACACCCATTTGAGGACAAGAGAGAATAGTTTTCTTTTGGTCGCAAATTGCAGACAAAAAGAGAGAGAGAGAGAGAGAAAAAAAAACATTAATTATGATGAGCAAGTAGTAATAATGTAACAGGATGCAGATAATGCGGTTACATTTAAGTCCTCACCAAAAACAAAAAAAGTAGTTGAATGATTAGTATTCCAAGTAAGCCAATGGGAAAACACAAGTGTTGTCTCATGATGCAACTAGCTCACATGTTTTGTTTTTGCTTTGGAAACTAGCAGCATTGCCGCCTCCACCTCTGATCTCCCAGACCCACTCTCTCCTAACTCTTCATTCTTCTCGTTCTTAGTACTTACCTACTACTACTTACATACATCACTCAGTTCTTGCTTTTGTTTCTGGTCTGCTCTCATAGCCTCCAGGTCTTGACTTTTTACTCCAAAACAGGCACATGAGGATTGCTTAAAATTTGGAATCCTTGAAAAAATATATACATATGAAACTACGTTTTCTTTGCACAAGTTCTTTCTGGCCTTGCCTACCAAGGCAAGGATATGCGTGTTTAGATTCGTTATAGAGTATAGTAGCTTAAGGGGTTTTTTGGCCCCCTAGTTAGTAGGTCTATTTTTATATAAGGATTTTTGAAGGATGATATTTTGGCTTATGTTGAAACTTGAGATTAGTTATAGAGTTATAATATCTTGAAGGACTCTGGTCACTTTCAGAGGATTTTTTGAAGATTATATTTTTGCATGGTGACATATTTGTATATGGCAAGGGCACAATGTGACACACCACTTGTTATGATTGTCTTGTTTGAACAAACATTTTACAACATAACATCTATTTTTCATCTTTGAAAGGTTCTTTGCTTTGTCTCTTCTTGACCAACTTGTCACTCATGAAATGTTTTCCATCAAACGCCAATTTTGTGTCAAGCATTTTTTTTTTGCAAGATGTAGAATGGTAGCTATGTCCATGTGATATTTTAACATCACTCAAAAATAGACCCTTTGTACTTTGGTTCATTCAATTGTGGTTTCTTTCTTTTTGTGCATCCCTTGGAAAACACACTTGAACCCAACAAAGGGGATTGTGTGCTTATTATGTCCATACAATTGAAAATGTTAAAAGGTTCATTCAAACATCTAACCTTTGGCTACCATTATCTAAAAACTAATATCAAGTATTAGTGTTTCAACTTCTCTTGCAAATTCATGATAATAATAGATTGGCAACCCAAATTGGAAAAGTGAGGTTATAAACATTTTAGGTTAAACTATTTATATCCATTTCATTTCAAAGAGTAAATAATATCATTTGACTGTAAAAGGAAAAAAAATTTATTAAACCATAGACTAGGAATAAGTTGTTAATTCAATCATCATGTTTGGTTACACCTTTTCCCTCCCAAGGATACAAAAACATATAATATTGGTTCAATAGTTTATACTGCAAAGTTAAGCTTGGCCTTTAAATGTGATATTTACTAATCTTTGTAAAAAACAAAGGATATTTATTACCTTGTTTATCGCTTCCATAATCCATTCAATAATGAGATTATGAACATGTTTGATTATATGCAAATAACCGAAGGATTTGTTTTTTAACTATTAAAAAAAATTACATGCATGTCATCATCAAGTGATTCAAATTGTTGGTAATGCAGTTAAACTTGAGGTTAGCAAAATTGCAACTTCAATCCATTTATGGAATGGGCATTGGCAATGTCATTTTAATTGCAAAAAATGAAATATTATCATTATTTGGGTCCCATTATTCAAAATCCAACATAAATTTAATAAATAAAAAATGTAGCATAAAAAATCATGTTCTTGGAATTGGTGGATGGAGGTCATCGGCAACTCAACTTCATATATGAATGGAACTCAAATAGATGCACAAATTATTAATGGATCAATTTCATGCTTGTTCAATGTTAGCTTATAATTATATTATTACAAACATCATAATTCCCACTCATGGTTTTAGTAGCAAGAAAAGCTCCATGTTACATGAGCCACATTTCATGTTGCATCACCATAACACATGAATAACTTAAGCTTTAATTATTATTTTTTGAAATTGTCAAATTTTGGAGAAATTTATTGCCCAAATGTTGACAAAATTTCAAATTTTTGAGCTCCCATTGTTGAAAGTTGTGGAAGCCTAAAAGTGGAACTTGTGTGATACCTTTTGACATACAAATCATGAGCTTTGAATGGAAGCAAATGGAGTGGCCAATGATAATCCTCTAGAGATATCACATAGCTTTTCTTCAAGTGTTTTGATTTCAAAGAAAAAGATGTTTTTTATGTTGCACATCCATGGTGTGATATGAACATGTCATGTGTTTATTGAAAATGGTGAATAGGGAGCAAAACAAAGGATACAAGTGCACAAGGCCTTCTTTTGTGTGAAAGTGGTAATTTTGCTAAAGATAATTCCTAGAAAGATACATGTAATTGTAAGCCAATTCTTTTGGAAAATAATATACCATATGTCTAAATGCAAATTTAAGAAAAGAATAATTATTCAACACCTCAATGCCAAATGCAGTTGTATTCTATGATATTCAAATCCATTCCATTATTCAAGACTAGTCAAATCCACTTTAGAATACCCCAAAAGATGCTTGAAAATCACATTATGTGAGGTGGTTATGTTATCACCACCTAATTAGAATTGATAATATTTTGACTTCATTTGTTTACATCATTTAATGTTGGGTCTAGTTAACATCTTAAATCCAAAATGCATTCAATATTTCCTAGGTTTTGAAATTATTTGGCTTGTTCCACGCTCTTTTTTTCCTTCCGAATCTTTTGAATTATTGTAAAGTATGGCCCAACCTCTCAATTTTTCAATTGATGCACATGATTTAATTGATGGGTCATTTACGTCATTATCAATACATCTTAATTGGCATTTCTTTTTCTTGTGTAAATTTATAATGGATGTTGATTAATGAATATTTGGTGTAGGTGTTGCATTCATTTTTCTAATATTTTCCCTTGCACTTAGGCTTTTAATATGTTGGTGAATTCGCAATGTATCTATATGGGGGTGTTTTTTGTGGATGGCATTATTTGAAATTTTTTTGAATGCACAAATGTGTGTTATTTTGTGTGGGTTTCAAAATTTTGGGTTGAAAGGCCCTTTCAGCAAACAAGCATTGGGCTTTGATTATGTCATGTTGTTTGAAGTTGTTGGTTAGTGTTGGCTTTTGTTGTATTTATTTCATGGTGTCAGTTTGCATCCAAGAATACTTTATCCTTTTTCAATACGTTGTGAATTGTGAGGTTCTTGAGGTAGGCTTACTTGAGCATTTTGTGTTGTCAAGGTGGCTTTGGCAATAAAAATAACTTGTGTTTGACTTAGATTTTTTGTTTCTTATGAAACCTCCATTCTTCTTTTGTTTTCTAATGGAGTTATAGGGGTCACTTGTGTTCCATTACAAAAATCTTTCATGTTGAGCTCATTTATTCCATTTACTTACCAATGGATTCAATCAACAATATATTATTAATAGTGGATCATATTTTTCCAAATGTTTCACAGTCTTCAAAGTTTGACATGTTCAATTTATGAGCTTCACCAAGGCAAAACATATCCAATAAAAAGGGTCATAATGATGAAAACAACAACTAAAGAACCAACATTACACGATGGCAAGTCTTGATAAAATAGTGGGTTACTTAAGTCAAATGATTATAAATTCATGTTTCATATCAATCCACAAAAATTGATTTGATAGTTATGATTTTTTTAATCACAATTTCTTAAAGTATAAAGGTGTATTTTCATCATTGTTCATGAGCATGTCATTTGAAGACTTGATTAATTCATAAAAGCAATAAATACCTTATTTAAAATGTTTTTAAAGTATTTCATATTCATTAAGTTCCTTTCAAATTCATCCAAATGTCTGATAACATAATAGACACATGCATAAACAAGAAACATTCCGAACTTGAACTTAATATATCATATAAAAATATGTATTGTTAAGCAATGATTCTACTTACAAATATTCTTAGTATGTTGAATACACCCATGATCGCATGTTGCAATATTTTCAATTTTGCTACTTAATTACAACCTTCCAAGTTCCAATCATTAGAGACAAGTTTGGAATATGTTATTCCCAACTAATAACGATGAAAAGGTTTTGGAGCATCCTAGTAAAATTGGATTAGAACAATTCTTACAATGACCAAGGCCTTTATTTGTAAAAAAACATTATGTAGGGTAAACATGTATGCCATCCTTGAACACAAGTGTATTTGCAAGCCATGGGCGCTCATTTTTGGCACCTGAGGAATCCATAAATAACCAATTTTTAACACTAAAAACATTTTGTATTAACACCATCATATTCCCATCACAATTGAATTGTCTTCTTTTTTTTCTTTTTCTTTTTTCAAACAAGACAAGATAACTTAATCTTCCTTACATCATATAGAACTTAATGAAATGATAAGCTTCCAAACACTATAAAGATTCATTCTCCAATTTAAAGACTTTCAAGAATCTTGCAACTATGGAGTTTTAAAAAGTTCATTACATTATTACTTTTTTTGTCTATGAAATTTTGAATCATTGTTCTAACTAACTAATCAATCATAGCAATTTTGGAAACAAAAATTCATACAAGTGATATACAATAATGAATGTCATAGAATTCATTTACACGTTTCATATATATTATGCTAATGAATGTTGGCATATTAAAAAGTACAAGTCATGTGATTTATACAGATAATTTGATTAGAATTTGACAAAAAATTATTAGTATAACACCACTTTTAATAAAACTAATACTATTTTAAAAAATTACAAATTTGTGTTCTTAATGAAACAATTTGAGGAAAGTAAACATTGTTATATTCTTGAATTTTTGAATCAAATGCAATGATCAAGAACATATATATAAGACTTCAAATTGTTTGTACTCTGATTAGTGTACTCACCGAAAAATTATAATGAAAAAAACCTTAATAAAATATTTCCCATATTTTAAAAAAGTTCGATGGGTCCAATACAATGAAAGTGTGATGTTCATGGTGGGTTCAACCAAATACACTTATGCCTTTATGGGTAACTTAGGGTCTAATGAAAGTAATTCACATGCTTAATATGTGAGTTTGGTTTTTGTACTTGAAGAAAATTGTTGATTTTTTACTTCAATTTGTGACTAGTTTTAGTTGCAAGTGACAACTATTGTTAATTTGCCCATTAATAACATTGGAAAAGTTGCAAGTGACACTAGTTCCAAATGATGATGTCACCATGACATCATGTTGGTTGTCAGATGAAATATATGATCAATAGATTTGGGATTGTCCAATGAATGTTCATATACCCTTTGCTATGTTAGTAGGTGTATGTGATAACATATGTGACTAAAATGCAACTGCCGTGGAGACTAGTGAAACAAGGTCACATGGAATGTTTGAAGAAAACTAAATAATTAATACATGTGACCAAACAATTGAATGCCATGTAGCAAAATTTTATGATTTTCATTCATTTTCTTGTTTTAAATGAATATTCTTATCATCATCATCCACTATTGATTGTCTCTAATTTATACACATGGCCAATTTTTGTAACTTGTGGCACCATTTTGAATTTTGAGTTTGGAAATTAATTGTACTAATTTTATTATGATTTGCAAGGTTTTTCCTTGAGCCCACCACATGTAAGGTTGTGATTTATTGTAGGATTTTAACATTGATGTTATGATTTTCTTGTTTAAGATTTGGGTAAAGGTTTAATGAAAAAAATTAAAACGATGTATGGTCCTAAGTTCCATGTATAAGGCACAAATTTAATTTGTAAGTGCTTGGTAAGGGTTAGTCTTTAAATAAGTGTTAGGGTTTAACTAAAAAAATGTAGTGTAACAAAAAGAAAAGTGCATGGACTTAAAAGCAAGAGGGTTACAAAACCACAACTTTTATTGGCACATGAAAAGTCCCCACCAAAATTTGTTAATACCAAATTATGTATTCTTTGACAAGTCTATCACATTTTTCTTTCCCAATAATGGAAGCACCATTCTTCTTTTGATTATTAATGGCCATAACTACAAGCCTTCCAATGATTTTGTAGCTAGGTGAGCTAGCCCCCTACATGTAGATACAATTGACCTTTAAAATAATAAATGAACATAAAAGCTGCCACAACCATAGTTCATGTGGAAAAAAAATGAATAACACATTATAAACCCATTGTGTTTATAAAGCTTGCCACTTATGAACACAATGTTCAACATGCAAGTTGAAAATTTTACACTAAAAGCTAAAATCACCTATGAAACAAGAAACACCAATTAAAAGATCCCTCACTCATTCAAATTTTAAAACCATGGGTGATGTGTTGGCTAGAAACATAATGTTAACAACTTGAATGCCCAATGCAATAGCCTCATCAATGTTGGTTTCTTGGAAATGAACAAACACATAGTCAATTTATGGATCTATGACGTATGCCTTTTCAAATGAAGTTCCCACGAACTCCATTGTCCACTTACATGAAGTTGCACCCAAGTTCCATCTAAAATGCAAAATGGGATCATGAACATTTAAAAAAAATGTTGTGTCAATTATGACACTATGAAATTATTCTACATATGGTTGCATGTATAAAGTGTGCCCAACTATTGCATCATCCTTTTTAATAATATTTAATTATAATTTAGACTAAAATAACATCTAGACACTTCAAAAAATGGTTGATTCTTTGGGGGAATGCATGAAACAACTATTAGCCAAGGGAAGTGCTTGTTGAGGCGATGCACCAATGCATATAAATCCATAGAAATGTTGATGCATAGTTGCATTCATTCATGAAAACCATCACAATGTGTCAATATACTTGACCTTCAAGTTATTGTGAGAACATATGAAAGATAACAAATAGTGTGAATCATGACTAGTATTTGCAATGCACATGGATATGATGAAGTTCATGTTGAACTATATATTACAACATCCATACACATTAGATCTTTAACTATATATATATATATATATATATATAATCTAATGCAAATGAATGTATAACCTTAAGATTTTTTGCTTGCCATTTAAGACAACTCATTATTCTCAACCAATTTTAATAACAACCACACAATCTTTAGTTAGTTTATGTGCTTTGATGAAGGCTCCTACATAACAAGAGATCTATGTAAGAGGATGCACATGGAGAGAGAAAACATATTAAGAACATATAGTCTAGTAATTGAAACGTCTATATATAAACATATTAAAAACTATATATTCAAGGTGGTTCTTCCCTTGTCTACAATGTTGGCATTAATACCATGCTTGACAAGATATTTTGCCACTACCTCCTGCTCACAAATTGTGGAATAATGTAATGTTGTCTACCCATGTATGTCCTACATTTTCAAAGAGGAATCAAGTGGGTCCAACAAAATACAAACAAATTTTTTGAAGATGGTAATTGCTTCTTCAATCTTGAAGTCTCTTTTAATTGGCTCTCTAGTATTCACTTAACTCACAATGTTATTTTTTCTCCATGACAACAATCCACCATACCTTGACGATATCATTGTGTTCAAGAAACAATGTCACTACTATCGCAATTCCCAACTCAAATTTGATTCATAATACTCAAAACCACAAACCACATCAAGGTTATACACATAAAATTTATTTTTGAGTCCTACATGCACATTTATTTCTACCCCTTTTGCTAAAAGAATCTCCATAACACTCAACTAACCACAATCTACTACCCAAATCAAGAGTTTGTGGCCATCATTGTTTGCTAAATTTACGTGCATTCTAATACCTTTCAACTTAAAAAAATGCAGATTAATTTCCCCAAGTAAAATTAGAGAAATAACCAACAATAAGAATTTTCCTCTTTCCAAAAAACGCCAACTTTTCATTCAATTTGAATGTTGAACCTTTCACATCTTAACAAGTTCAACCTTATTTCTTATAAGGTTAGTGAGCCTCACCTTTCACATCAACAAAAATGCCATGGTAAGGAGTTGATGGAATCCTTCCAAATCACAAGCTTGAATTGCTTCCAAGGATTTGTTCACTAAAGGAAAGCAATATGATGTTCAAATTTTCAATCCTAGACATGAATGGATATAAATTTTAATGATTTGACTACATCTTGCATGATTTAATCATTTAGCAATGTGCAATTTTGAATAATAAGTAAACAAACAAACTCAAGTTGCTCTTGATTTTCAAGTTATTGCGTTCCACATCACCCATGAAGAAAAATGTTTTCTTTATAATTCATGGAACCAAAATTTAACATCATTGATGTCGCATAATTGCAAATGTTCATGCATGTTAAATTCATTGATTATTTGTTAGGGAGAGTTTCATGCTACATAATTTTGTAAATAACAGTCAATGGCCCTATAAGGGTTTAACCTACCCTTCCTTTCCTACACCTTCTTCATTCATAGCCAACAAACATTGGGCCAATCCCCATTTTATTGTTTACAATGGCACCCCTTGGTTCCTCCAAGGCCTCCTCAATGGGCTTCTTGCTTTGAAAGTTTCACGTTACAACAAAAATAGAAAGTACTAAATAATTGTCCCACTGGACATAATCAAAACACACAAACTAATAATACTATAGTACATGAGCAAATTTGGCATAATTTTTTTTTTAATTTTTTGGTCAAAAGTTCTTAAAAACCAATAGCTATCCTTGTTGAAAATTCCATAAATTTAGATCATAAGAATTTGAAATTGAACATGAGCTAATACATATAAGCATATTATTGTAAACACACTAACCACAAGGACAATAAAAGAACCTTGAAGTTGAGTTAACATTTAATATGTAATTCCTTATATGTTGAAAAGTCCAAGATAAAAAACTTGCATGTTAAATCTTAAAATTTTAAATAAAAAAATTATTTGGCACTTGTGTGTTGAACCCACCTAGCTACTATAGTAAGAATTCTCCTCCATGATATGCACCAAGTAAAAACAAACAGATAACCTACTTATGAATACAACCACCATATATTGCCATATAACCTAGGGAGAGAGGGATGGTAACAAGGTCAAGAAAGAATGGATCTATGGATTGCATTAGAAGAAATCCCCCAAAATGCAACCAAAGCATTTGCAACTAAGTGCAATTAATTGTCATTTACAACTAGCTTTAATCATCTTTACAATTATTTTGCACCTTTGATCATTCTTACAATTATGCTACAACTACATTTGCAACTAATGACTTTTTCATCCTACACTTTATGATTGTTTTCATCCATAATCATGCCCATGTGTGCCATTGGTTGAAAACGAAACCAAACTTAGTTGCACCATTAGGGTATCAACATAGCCCCTAGATGTATACATAGATATATTAAGAAAATTTTGAAAGTTATAGGCCTTTTGTTACTTGTTATATTAGGGAAATAATGAGTATATATAAAAAGTTATATTTAGTTTGTATTTAGGCAAATTGACTACCTACCTACCTACCTACCTACCTAACATAGCCTACCTACTTATTAATTACGTGATAACTAATGGTTAATGGCTAGTATTTATAGTTAATATTTAATAATTATTGATTATTTTATATTAGTTATTTTTTATGAACTATTAATCAATAAATCATAATTAACTAGTTAGTTATTTAATTACTGGTTAATTATTAATTATTAAACTAATAATTGAACTTATGAATGATTATTTAATAATTTATAAATATAAGTTGATAAATTAATTATTAATTATTAATAGTTTAATAGTTTAATCATTGACTATATTCATGATTTATTGTTTTGTAATGTATGAATAATAAGTTGGTTAATTAATTAATAATTAATACTTATTAAAATTTTGTGTTATTTATATCATAAATATTTTTACTTAATAGGATGAATTATCTTAGTAATTTTGAATTGTTGATGAATAATCTGTAACTAAATAAATTAGTAATGGATTATTATATAAATATAAATTAACACTTAGTTAATTTATGAAATAGTTAGTTAGTTACTTTTTTATTTAGTTATATAATTTACAAAATTGAAAGGATGACAAAGGACATGAAATAAAAATTAGAATGGAAATCAAGGTTTGGAATGTAAACCCATGATCTAAACACTTTTACAAGTGTTGGAGAACCAAGGAATCCAATCTAAGCACTCCTAAGTGGACTCCCATTTTAGGAGTTGCAGAGTTTGAGGTGTCTTTAATATTTGGATCAAAGTTTGGGGGTGAAAACCTTGTACAAATTAGACCCCTTTTAAACCATTAAAAATATCTCCAAGAATAAAATATTGAAGTGGGGTCACATTTTTTAAAAAATGGACCTAAAACACAAGTTATAGCCATTTGAAAGGTCAATAATCAAATTGCCAAAATGACTCCAAACCACTTGATTATTAAATAGAAGGGTCAAATTAGTTTTAATTGAAGAATTTGATACATTGTTACAAATGTGTTTTCAAGGGTTACAAATTTTCTCCTAAGAGGCTTTCCAATTGGAGGAAAACTCAAACATTTATGAACCCCAAAATGGTGGATTTAAATTTTTTGTTTGGGGGTCCTAGGAAAAAATGTCATTTAAATGTAACCTTCACAATAGCTACATATTAGATTATTAGTAGGAGAATCATGACTCTTCCCACTTATTTCATTTTTTTTTCAATTTGGCATGATCATGTTTTTAACCTATAATGATGCACCCCCAAGTTCCTTGTTAGACCCAAAGAGGGTCCAACTATGTTAAAATGTAGAAATAGTTAGAACTTGGTGTCGCTCCCAGTTTCCAACATTAAAGGGGGTGAGAGGGGCGTGCTGAAAGCTTCGGGATTAGACTAGGAAGAGGGACAACTTAGTTAGCTACTTGGTCCTGTATGAAAACCAACCACAAGTTGGTTAGTCTTCATTCTCGATCAACCTTGGTGTTGGGACAAGCCATGGGCAACACGGACTCATTTGACTCACCACGGCCCGGACTCAGGGGAAACCACCACCTTCCCCCATATAGTATTATTTGCATTTGCCCATAGGACCTACATTCGAATGGCCTTTTGTCTCGGGACTCGCAAGGAGGAGTCCCGAAACTGTCCCAATTTGGACTTCCAAGACTTTGGGAGCTCATAATTCCCAACTCAGACCTTCGATTGGGATGAGGTTTCAAGCAAACTTGTAGCTCTCTTCAAGAAATTTCCAATGGTGTGTCGCACTCCACCTGCACACACCGAGATCGGGTCGATTCCTGACTTTTAGTGGTCGGGAGTCAAATTGCCAGTTTGACTCCCTGCCCTTTTTTCGACCATAACTTGTGCTGAAAATGTTCAAATGGCTCATGCGAGGACATTTTGGACATCTACACTTCAAGACCTTTCCAACATTATAAAGAACACCTCAATGCAAGGTGTTTTTACCCCTGCAATCAAGGTTTGAGTTTTCGAGAGTCCTGGAGGACTCCAAGTTCCCACTTTTGGGAGTGTGAATTTCATCCTCACACTTGCCTCAAAGTGGGGTTGCGACATAGAAGTTTGTCTTAGTTTGATATTTAAATTCCCTCACCCTCTTCTTTGTTGAAAGTCAAGGAACTTGTCTTGGGTTTGTATTTCATTACAAAAATGCAAATTGGGACGGTTTTTGATCACCAAAATCATTTGACAAACCCAAGATTGTGTCAAGAAGACCACAATGAACACCATCGTGAATGACATACTTTACGTTTGGCAAATGGTATCAAAGGTGGAAAAACCTTATTGGTTCTCAATTTCACAATGGAATGCAAACTAAAGATGCATTCTTTAGCTCCCAACAAGGGGAAGGTGAAGGAGCTTTAGGATGAGATTATGACAAGCTCCTAAGTTGAAAACATGGGCATGTCAAACTACACCAAAAAATAAATAGAAGGTGGATGATGTAATTTGTAGCCAAATTGGTGCATGGTTCACATGTCATTCATACCTATAAGACACACCACAACATAGATTTGGGGAGGAGTTTTAAATACATTTCCTATGGTATAAACTACAACTCCCCATGAAGACTACATCAAATGACATTTTGTCCTAAGATTCCAACATTTGAATGATATACATTCACAATTTGATAAACCACTTGACATGTAACCATTGTTTAAATTTAATTAATTAAAATCATGTATAATTCCAAGTATCATGAATGTTCAATGAAATTATATAACATTTTAAATATATTATACAAGTAATATTCAAATGAATTTGAAAGTAATCCAATGAATATAGAATATCAAAAAACATTATTTGAACATTGTTTGAGGATTGCCTAGGGGTGCATGTTGGCTCTTTAATTTATGAATTTACCCAATTTCAAAACTTTTGAGTTATGAATTTCATCACTTTGGGGGCTCATAACTCCAATTGGATCAATCTCAAATGCAAAATTATAATCCTTGAAAAGAGCTTCCAACAACATATTGAACACTTTTAAAAACAAACAATTTTATCCCCTTGTCACATGTTTAAATTAATCAATTACGAGTCAAATTACCAATTTGACTAATGATTTTTTCAAATTGCCACAACTTGTCTTTTAGATATTCAAATTGAAAATGCAATCTGAATTTAAATATTTATGTTTCAAGAACTTTTTGAAGGTGTAAAAAAAACATAGTTTGGACAAGGTTTGATCCCCTAAACCTATGTATTCTGAAGTTTTGGGATAACTTGGGATCCTCAACTTCCAAAATGGGAATTTGATTATAAATGTTGGG
The DNA here is from genome assembly GCA_963920785.1 of Sphagnum contortum. Classification (NCBI taxonomy): domain Eukaryota; kingdom Viridiplantae; phylum Streptophyta; class Sphagnopsida; order Sphagnales; family Sphagnaceae; genus Sphagnum; species Sphagnum contortum. The sequence continues at coordinate 1,979,239 of OY987290.1, read as the reverse complement.
ACTCATTTTTTTGCATTTTCTCACACTTGTGGAAATGTGCTTGCTTCACAAGACATTCTTTTGGCCTACTTCCTTTGTCGTGCCCCAATTTTGGTTACGAACCCAAAGCTAAAGTTATAACAATGAAGACTTTGGATTCCCAAAATTAAAAAGGTTGGCACATAGAACACCACAACAAATATGTCTATAGAACATAAAAGCATGATTGATGACCATGGCAAGGACCTTAGGCTAGGCAAAAAAAAAAAAAAAAAACAAAAAAACCATGAAATGTTAGTGCAACAACCTCAAGCTTAGGAGTAAGAATAGAAATCCATGAAGAGCATAGTGATGAGTGCTTCAAGTGGAGATCACAGTGAACACCAATGACCTTGGGCTAAATAACAAGAACAAATGATCATGAAAAACATCACAATAAGTGTTTTAAGAGGAATAAAATACCATGATGAACACTAATTGAAAACCTCGTGTTTGGTATCAAGAAAAAATGACCGTGAAAAACAACATAACAAGAAACTCAAGTGGAACAAAAGACCATGATGAACAACTCAAATTGGAAAGTGAGAATAGAAGACCATGTGGCATGGCAAAGACAACAAGCTTCAAAGCTATGGTGAGTCACAATAGGAGGTTGGAAGGGGTGGAACACGAACTTCCCCTTGTCCCCATGTGGTGTCATGGTTGTTGTTAAATTAGGTTAAAAATTGAACAATCATGGTTTTAAAATCATTGTGTGTGTATGATGAATTAACAATTATTGATTTTTGAAAAACAAATATGGGTTGTGTACAAATATTAACATTGAAATATCCATAAATGTTAAGTAAAGCTATTGAAGCATGTTGGTAGTGGGATGAATGTCGTCCATGTGTCAAGTGTAGAATGTTCAATTATAGGAGGGCATTTATGCTACAAATGAAAACACAACTATTCAAAAAAAATAATTAAAAACTTAGGATCCCCCTACTTGATATCTTGGACTTATTTTTTACTTAATTGGAAATATACAAATGGTTATAGGTGACAAACAAAGTTCGATGTACTAATGGCTTTTGAATCAAGGTGAAAACATGGTAAAATATACATAAAAAGTAGTGTAATCGACAAAATATTGGGGCCCCTAAATAAAGGGACTAACAAGTAAATGATTTTATGGGGATAATAATAATTTTTTGGGTATATTAACTTTTAATTCTTGTTTGCTTGGATTTCAAAAGCTAAATTGTTATAATCATGTTTTTAAATTGCAAGTACTTGAATTGGACCTAAAATTTGTGACAATTTGAAAAATAAAGTTCAAGTATTTGAAAATAGGTGAAATATTTTTTTAAGTTTTTGAATTTTTTTTCAAGCACCTCAATATTGATGTGGTGAACATTTTGATATAATTTTTTTGGTTAATGAAGTTTGTTTTCATAGCTAAAATAATCCTCAACCTTAAAAAATGATATAATTTTGGGGTATTTTTTCAAGTCCAAATGATAGGACACAAATTGCTTTGAAAAGCTAGAGGGATATTAGAGATGCTTGTGAAAAAAACTAAATGTTTTGCATGTTTTGAAATGCTAGAGGAAGGTTAGAAGTTTGAAAGACTAGATTTTTGGTGTTTTAAAGCAAAAACAAAGTAATAATTATGTACAAAATATTTTGCTTGCACCCACCCATGGGTCAAATGTAAATTCTTTGTGCACACAAATTGTTTGAGTGTTTAAACGTTCGCTCAATGACCAACTTACCTTAATTGGTCATTGTTTTGTTTTACCAAAATGATCAATGATATGAAACATCCAAAAAATGCAAATGCCTCCTATGGTGATCCTTTGAATGGTTGAAAAGAGAGAAAATGATTAGGGAATTACATTTGTGTTGTAATTAAGTTTTGTTATTAATTATTAATAGCAAAATGTTTAACAACCTTTACATGCATCTTCACTTAACAGTAAATAATGGTTTATACATAACAGTTATGAAGGTATTTAAATGGTTTCCCATTTTGTAGAATTTTGTTTTTTGTGTTTATGGGTGTGGATGGGGAATAAATTAACACTTCATGTTAGATGTGGTAAACATAAGTAGAGCCCCAAATAGGGGATGTGCATGGAAATACTCCTATTATTTTTTAATAGGTTTCATTTTTCAAACTCACAATTGTATTATTAAGGAAGGTAGTTTGTTTTATTTAATAATGTTGAAATATCCCAAAACACATATCTACCCCCATCATGCTATTGGTATTGTTGAAAAATCTTCAAATAATAGGGTTGCATCAAAAATGGTTTCATACTATTCAGACCATTGGTATAGAAGTTATTGAGTAATGAATGTTTTTGTCAATAAAATAAATAAAAATATATAAGAAAATTGGGGCATTCTTTCGATATTTTTGGAAAGCCCTTGATTAGGGTTCCATGGAAGCAATTTTGTCAAATTTACATTTAAGGTGTGGGAGATCTTGAATTTTGAGTTAATTTTGTGATCGGAAATTCAATAATTTATAATAATAATTTAATGAAAATTTTAATTCCAGATTTAGGTTAAAGAAGGTGTACAATTTATCTTTTCAAAATGTAATATTACATTGCTCAACAACACAAGCCACATTAGTTTAGATCTAGATGAAAGATGTACATGCAATTTGGGATTTGGATGTGCGCATGCATGTGGCCTTGGTTGAATGAGCACATACATTGGCACCATGGAAAAAACCCCTATTTTTTGGGGGTTGATTCTAAACATTATAAAATATTCCATCCCTAGACTAAATTGAGGTCTTTAAGTCAAAATTTAACATTTCCTAGGTTGAGTATGACTTTAAAATGGTGGGAGGTGGGAGAAAAAGTTGTTGATTTCCAAAAAGACAACAATTCCAAGCAAGTAAAACAAGTTTTGTTATACACAACTAGTGGGTACTCGTGACCTTCAGGCACTGTGAAGTCCCCCGGTTTCTTTAAACTTGGTTCATGTTTTAGTTTTTTTTAGAAACTTTTATCTTTTTTTATTTTTATTATTTTATGTGTTTTTTTGTTATTATTATTTAAAAATAAATAAAAATAAAGTGTTTCTTTTTCACTTATATATATATATATATATATGGATGCAGGTTTGAAGTTTGAAGAAAGAAGACACACCTCATTCTTTTTCAAGTAGGGTTTTTCTTCATTATTATAAGTTTTATTTTTTCTTATTTTTTACTCTTTATTTGGTTTCTTCATTTTTGTAAATTTTTTTCTTTAAATTGTTTTTTTACTGTATTTCCGTTTCCTTGTTTCATTTGTTTCCATTCCTTTTTTATAGTTATATATATATATAGTTTATGTTTGTTTCATGTTTTAAATTTTTCTATTCTTATTTTGTCTATCTTCATTTTCCCCCTATTTTTATGCATTTATGTATTTATTTATTTTTTTCTATTTTCTTTTTCAAAAAGATTATAGTTTTTTTAATATGTTTTATAGTGAAAATAATTTAAAAAAACTTTTGTATTTTTGTTTGATTAGATGCAGGTTTGAAGTTTGGAAAAAGAAGACAAACCTCATTTTTTTTTTCAAGTATGGTTTTTTTTCTCTTTCTTTTGCTCTTTGTTTTGTTTCTTATTATTTGTCATCTAGTTTTCAATTTTCTTTTAAGATTATTTTACTGTATTTCCCTTTTTTGTTTCATGTTTAAATATATTTATTTTATATGTTTTCATTTGTTTCTATTTCTAAGTGTTTTAAAAAAGTTTCTAACTGTTAAAGTGTTTTTCTGTTTTTATTTTTTTTCTAGTTTTTTCCCTTAATTTTTTTTTGGTTTTGTTTTTTTCTTTTTTGTTACAACTTTGTTTCATTTTATTTATTTATTAATAATTTTTTTCTTCTTTTTTAATTTGAAATTTCTTGTGTTGTTTTAAAAAGATTTTTTCTCTTGTTTCTCATTTTTTTTTCAACAATTTTTAGTTTTTGAAAATTAGTTTGTAACTTTTGGCAAATTGCAAGATTACAAGAGTTTTTCATAAACTATAAGATTGGATCACATGAACATTTGGATAAACTGATCTTGCCGCTATTCGTTCTCCTTCTTCTTCCTCCTCTTCCATCATCTTCTTCTTCCGGGATGAGAAACTTGGATGGATGGATGACAAGATGGATGACGATACGAATGGATGGAAAGAACGACCACCACCAGACAGACTAAGGATATTATATAAGTAAATGGCCCTGCCATTAATTTAATATCAACAATTGATATTGTATGATAAATTGGTCATAGCTAGTGGAAAATTAAAAATTAAAAATATTTTAATGTACATTATCATGTTGTTGTAAAAGAAAATTTGTCATGATTTTAATTTTTTTTCATTTTTTAACATCACATTGGTTATGAGAAAGCTAAAAGGATCTCACATTAAATGATGGCATGTTCTAGGAACCTATCTAAACATTTTAAAAAATTGTTACCAAACCAAAACCAATAGGGGAATGTTCCAACATGATTTTCAATTTTTTGCAAATCTAATGACTTTTTTCTCAAAAACAAAAAAGTGATCAAATATTCCCTTTTCATATTAATTTTTCACATTTGTGCAAAATTTCAAACCCAAAAAAGAACCCTAGTTGTGACATGTGTATTTGAGTGTTTTCAATCACATTGTCACATTTTGAAAGAATTACATGAATTTTTACATATGATGGGTGCCATAGCTATTTTTGAAAAAAATAATTTGATATTTAATGTTGTGCATTATGGATTGGTGACAAAGTCACTTGGAGATGGGTGCACATTTGAGGAGGTGGTAGAGAAAACAAATTGTCAAAAGATGAATGTGAATTTTTGAACAACCAAAATTATTAGGATGAATCATCTCACCTAGTTTCTAGGGGGCAAAATCCCTTGAAGCTACTATACTCTATAATGATTCTCAACACAATATCCAATAAAAGCCCAAATGACATCACCCCCATCCTTGGGATGGTATCCTCTTCACATGTATGGAAACAACAAACAAACAAACAAAGGCTTGGGTATTATAGGAAAGAGGTGGGAGGCAAAACTAGAAAGAGCCAAACAATTGGATAACTGAAGGCCACGTGAAATCTAAGGAGCACACTCCATTCTTCTTGCGCACATTCAACTCCCCTAATTTTAGACTATACCTACAATACTAATCGCCTTCTCATTCACCCAATGTGATTTTTTTTCTTTTTTTTTCTTTTTTTAAATAAATATTTTCTAAAAATGTAATTATATGTATTTATAAAAAATTGGATATTCAAAAGATTGAAAAAAATTGTGACAAATTAGGAAAAAAAATTTTCCAACTTCTTTCCATGTGGGTGTTTTTTCTAAGCTCATATTTTATATTCATTATAATGTAAATTTGGAATGGGCCCACCCTTGCCAATCATGTTGGGTGCATCACCTATCTCGCCCTAATGGGAAACACTACATATCCCTCCCCAAATATGTCAGCCAATAAATGCACAAGACAAAAGCTCATGGGGGGGGGTGGGGGGGGTGGTGTGTTTATGTCTTTCCTATGGGGTTAACCTAGAGCATTACCCCAACACCATTAACCATATAATGAGGACATCACACCCAAGGTGGTAGATATCAAACTCTAGTTAAACAATATGTGAGGACCTTAACTCATGTAGAGGGACTTTACAAGATGCCCATCCTCAATGGAGGTAATCTTACAATTTTTAAAGGGCGCCTTACCCTCCATTTACACTAGGAAATTTTCACTAGTTCTTTACCCAAGGGTAAGGCGCCCTTCACATACACACACTAGCTAGAAAACTTTGGGTAGTTGTTTTACTTGAATTTGATGGTCACCTTTTATTTATTTATTTATTTATTTATTTTGTTCGAAAGTTGGCCAAAGAATCCCAGAAAGCAAGCAAAATGTTTTTTTGGTCCTTACCGGATGACCCCATTCACACTGTTAGTCTATGATTGGATTTCGAGAAAGTGGCGGCCACGAAACAGCTGTGCCGCCTAATTCTCACCGTATCACCTACTCATCACATGCCACGTGGGTCAGAACCACGAGGCTGCCACGCGCCCTCAAACTGCGTGGCCCCTCCATCGGAACCAGGGCATCCGGAAACTCTCGAGCTTCCGACACCTGTCACTGTTGAGTGTACCTCGAGTCGTAGATGCCAAGTTCACTTTCTTGTCGTTCCGAAATTAACGGTTGTCACTTCTTTTCTTTTGCGCAATTATAGGTTTTTCCTTTCCCTCTCCCCCTTACCCCAAAATCTTTTCCCTACTTTTCCAGTACTTTCTTTTACGTTAGTAGGGAGTGGGTAGCGTCCCCATCTTTTACATATATAGTCTTGGCACCTTCCTTTGTCCTTTTCTTTTAGCCGTTAGTCTTTCAGTTAAGGAGAAAAGGGGGCCAATAGAAAACAAAATAATAAATAAAAGAGAAAAAGGGGTGGGGGGGGGGGGGGGGGGGGGGGGGTTTGTGGTGGGGACAATTTAAAGTGGACCCAACCCCAAGTTGTCCACCCTCAAGCAAAATGCCCATGTGAGATTCATGTTTTTAAATTTTATTATTAGTTTGCCATCCGGGTACATAATGGGACCTTTGGGAGGGAGGGAGGGAGGGAGGGAGGGGGGCCCTTGCTTGAGGGAGATCCCCTAATAAATTATTATAGATTAGACAAGCTTCCTTTCGTTTCATTCATGGTACCAATGTTCTATGGTTCTTCCCTACCTTCTTCAAGCTTAAGTGGCTTGGAATAGAAATGGGATGTGTTCATAGTTCCTACACAATTGTAGTATGGAGTATGAAGTCACCTCACCCATCCATGAAATCCTATGGAAAAAAAATTAAAATCAACATCTCCTAATAATTAGATGAGGTGCCTTGCAAGTTCAATTTTTATTTTTTATTTTTTTTGCAACAAGCCAAATTGATTGGCCCATCACTCCAAATAAATGAAACTATGGAGGCTCCCCAAAATAGAAGGTTCTATTTTGAATTATAGAGTTCCTCCACTTTGGCTCACCTATATAAGTGAAAGGAGGACAACATTTACCAAAGCATATGGGACAAAAGTGAGATGCTATGTAGAAAGTGTTGGGTAACACATTGAGAACTTGGGGAACACAATGGAAAGTTGATGGGAACCCATTGGGAACTTAAAAGGAACATAGTGGAAACACATTGGGAACTAGGGAAAAATGAAAAAAGAATTGCCCCACTCTTCCCCCAAACTTAAAAGGAAAAAAAGCAAGGCACCTTGAGTGCATGCTTGGACCTTCCCATTGGCTGCATGAAATGTCTTCCCAAAAGAGTCAGTCACTATTTTTGGCTTGGGCTAATATCCCTTGCAAAGAGCACCCTACCTATTATTATGATAATTCTTTTGTTTTTTCGAGTAAATTCAACATTGTGGTTGCAAGGTCCCAACATCGTAAAAAATAGCAACACAAGACTCAATATATTGTATGTTGGCAAAAGGTAATGTTCTTCCTTTGATCATCCCAAACAATGTACATATCTAATCTAGAGCATTTTGGCACTATGTGTGCCTAAAATCTTTGGGAGGGATCAAAATAGGTTAGATATTTTAACTTGGGCTCCGCACTATTGTGCACACCATTCACAATCAACTCATCAATCGATAAGAAACAATTGGATTGATTTTGTGAAAATAAAGTTCCATTTGAATGAAACTATTGAATGACATTGCATGCATTTTGAATTGAGTCAATTTAAATACGTTGATTGGAATTTGAATGGAATTGAATTCCAATTCAATTGACAAGAAATGAGATGCAAATTGGTAGAGAAGTATTGAAAATTTGCTTGTGAATATGGTGTTGAAAATACTTTCAAAAAACACAAATACGAAAAGATGTCTTTTCGTGCCTTTTCACTTGGGAATGGGCTAAATAGATTTTGAGGTGGAATTTGGTAGAACAAAATATTATGAAACCTATAATCATGCTACCTAAACCAACCAATGAATCATCATCACTTAAATCTATTAAGGTAGAATGTCAAAGAAGTTTTAAACATTTTGTCATTAACCAATAACAAGTGCTACAAGATTTTGCAATCATGATTTAAAAATTTATTTTTGCAATTAGATCATAAATTTTCTACAAGTTTTAATGGTTTTTTGTTGTTTTGTGGATTGATTGGTTTGTCACCAAGTTTTTTAAATCATTCCTTGTCCTCATGGGTTCTTATTATGTGCAAATCATTAGGTCATTGGTCTAAATCAAACCATTTCCATTTGACATTAGCTCAATAGCACTGCAAATGCAATTTTCTTCAATTCTCAACAAACCACCTATAACAAAAAAAAAAAAAAACTTTGTTCATTATACAAAAATAGGTCATCAAACAGTCACAAAAAGTTGGCCACCAAGACTATTGTTGCTCTTCATGATTATTTATACTTGAAAAGAACCAATGCTAAAAGTATTCCAACTTTCATAGCTTCTTGAGTTGGTTCTTGAAACTTGGATCCATACCATATGGCATCAAACCAATAAATGATGATGACACATGGAATTTTGTTCAAAAGTTTTAAGAAGAACTCGAGGCATTGCAAAAGGAATGTGAATATGTATGGGTTTGAAGTAAAGAAATTCAATAAATGTTTTCCATGATCCCCATTAGTAAATATTTCTCTTAATAACCTTCAAGTCAATTTTTACATGGTCCATAGTCAATGATTACAATCCATGAGTTATGATTTATATATTGAAGCCATGGGGGCGAGACATGGTAAGGAGTAATGCAAGTGGAATGTACCTAGGTATTTTTACAATATTGCAACGACAAAAATAGTGCAAGGGAAGGCTCATGAGGTTGACGAATGTGGTTGAACAATTGAAGGCATTTTAAAAACTTTATGATTTGGCTGAAATGATAGTGGTAGTTGTTTGCAAAAAATGATTTGTGTGTGTAAAGGAAAGCACATCCCCATTCTAATGCCTAGAGCAAAAGAAAAATAAATTGGTTTGGTGACTAAGACCATGATGCCTATATTGGTCAAAGCATAAATTTCTCAAATCAAAGAGAGCTTATCCAAATGTTTTTTTAATAATGTGGGTGTATCACCATGTGCTTCCATTACGATTAAAGATGAAAACTCTCGCCATGTAAAGTGGCAACATATGGTGAGTTTGGAAAAGATATGTTCTGAACATGGAAAAGCCACAAAGACACTTATGGTTGAAAGTATCTTGTTCCCATGGTCATGATCAATTATATCTATGTTCATGTGAATGATAATGGTTGTGTCATGGGCATGAAACAACAAGATTTCCAAACCTTATAAACGAAGGCATGTTCAATTTTAAGTCCAAGTCATGGAATAGGAAAATCAATAGCAAAAACATGATGTGTGCACGATGTGAATGCAAAAAAACTTTAATTTTTGACTCACAAAATTTTGATGTTTGTAAAAAACTGCAATGACATTCCCATGTATCCTTTTTCATTAAAATCACCTCCCTTTTTTCATATGTGGATCATTTTTATTTTATTTTATTGTTTTCTTGATAATCATCTTCACCATGTTCAAGGTCATTGTTACCTCTATTTTGGGGTGTGTCCATTAAACACGTTGTGCTTGTGAAATGTGTTATAGGTGTTTGTTGTTCCCCTTTTCCAACAAACTCCTCATGCTTGTTGGTGTTGGTTGTTCCTCTTTTCCAAGTGGCCTTCTTGTTGTATTATGAAACCTTTCGTGGTAGATATTTTGGTCACACTTTCCTCAATGTTCTAACTCCTTTTCAACTTTTGATTTTTTACCATCATCTTGTAGGATTTCATGTTTGAAATGTATTGTATTTTTCAACTTTGCTTTTAATTTTTTATGTCAATGATTTTGTTTTCCAATTTTGCATTACCCCTATGATGAACTTCATGATTTATAATTGATTTTATAAATTTTTTAATTCTCTTCAAAACAAAATTGTTAATCCTTTTGTCACAATTATTTCCCTATTGTGCCCATCTTGTGATGCTCTAAATAATTGAAATATGAAAATGACGAAAAGGAAACCTTAGATCTAAACCTCATTATTATCACCTTTGATGTGGTGACATATGCAACGTTTTGTTGTGGTTGGGGAATAGGCCTCGGCCTTATGAAAGAAAAGCCTTGATTGATTCATCTCATGAGAGAATTGGTGCTTTTGTGATGATGATAGGAACAAAACTTCTTTTAAAACTGTTTTAACACAATGAAGCCATCAAGGAGTGTTCCTTTTTCTCTAGGAAAAAGAAAGTGAGCCGTTTTGGGTGGAAGTTATCACCATTTTATGAGTGAAAAACTTCAAGAGCCCTTTTTTAATAAAGATTTGTTTTGAGGAGCATTATATGCTAAGAACTTGGAAGGTTGGATTGGATAGCAATTTCTCCCAAAAAGGAAGGTAGTTTGTTTTGTTTGTTTGTCATGTTGAGATCTCTCAAACCATGTTGCCTTCTATCACACATTTAGTATCATAGGAAAGCCCTCATGACTAGGGCTAATAAACTTAGTTGGTTTCATAATGTTTAGGCTTGTAATGCAAGATTATGAAATAGTGAACAATTTTATCATTGAAAATTCAACTAAATTACAAAAACTGGTTTTGGAAGGAGAAATCAGTTGGGTAATGAGTTCACACTTCAACCAAGAGCACATGCCACACTAATTTCTAATTATCCATGAACATGAGAAAATACAAACGAAGGGAACTGTGGCTCGTAGATTCTTCCAGTTGTTGTGGTTTTTTGGGGGCACAAGACCCAAAAGGATTCTCCACACACACAACACCCCCTTTAAACTAGCAAATTTGAAACCAAACAAACCCAAAACAAGGAAACTTTGACAAATTTAACCAACTTTGATAAAAAAATGAAATAAAATGGTGCTCCCATTCACTCTATGTCTATTCTAAACCCTTTCCTTTTGCAATGGATTTTTTCCCATTTGTTCCCCAAAAGAAAATAATTTAAAACCCAAAACAAGCAATTTAAAAAAAGAAAAAAGCATAAGTACTGTGTGTTAGAATCCTGACTGTAAATAGCAGTTGCAGATTGACTCTTACTTCACTCAAAATATTTTTTTTTTAAATTTTAAAACAAACAAATTCAGACCAGGAAATCCAGCAATTTCATTGGCCCATAACAGTTTTTCTGCACACCTCCAACAAGCCTAATTCAACACCCTCTGTTTATGAGTAAAAGTAATATTATGAGCCTTCCTTGACAGGGTTAAAAAGAAACGACAACAACCATGAAACAAAGAAGAAGGGGGGGGGGCCAGAAAATATGGGAACCGTTACTACCTTGGCCATTTCAACACATGTCTGTTGAATAATTTAATTAATTAATTAATTAATTAAAATTTTCATTTCAACAAATGGAATATTCCCAAATATTCACTAGTATGCTTCACAATATTTTTTGATTTTGGAAGAGATAAAATAAAATATTGAAAATTTCAACATTTCTAAAAATAATATAATTAGTGTGGAATTGGCCAAGGTACAAGGGTATTCATTCATTCATTCATTCACTCACTCATTCATGCCAGAAGTTTTTGCAGTAAGTTGGTATTGTAAACAAATGTATTATTCTTGGTGGGTGGCAATGGAAGAAGCATGCACATATATATATAATAACAATACTTTGAACTGGACCCTCTTTGAATGCTATTTGACAATTGCTTAAAAGACTGGCAGAAAATGGTAAATAGAAGTGTGAAGAGGCAAAGCATATATTATATACTTATTATATCCACTAACAAGGGGCTACCGAGACACACACACGGTTTGTACCAGTACATTTCTGACACTCTTCACACTAGAAGTAAGTCCTGCCATACCTCTCATCATAAGCTATGTTCATGCATTTGTTATTTAGTGTATGCAAAAAGGCTCTCATGATCATAATCAAAGTTTGAGTACTCACCCAATTTTTGTTGTTTGATGAATTGTTTGATCACAAGCTTACTGCAACATGATCAAAGGAAAAGAAGGGTAGGGGGGGGGAAGGGTTGATGGGGGGAGGGATTGATTTACTTATTCTAATTTCTCCCAAATGCATGCATGCATGCATGCATGCCAGCCAAATGAATGAGAGAGCAGTTGGGAACAAGCTAGTATTTGAGCTGGGTTCAGGTGTGGCAGGTTTTAGGGTTTTAGGGTTGTGGTCAAAAATATTTTAGGGGAGTTAACAATTTTGACAGAGAGGGTGCCAGTGGGCAGGTTAGTTTGGGTGTAAGTACTTAAGGGGAAGGGAAAAAAAAAAACACATTATTTGGCAGAGTATGTCAGGGCAAGGCTTTGAATACCTTGCCTACAGAAGACATCCTGGTTGTGTGGATGAGGGACTGGGTGTGGGCTTCCATGAAATCAAAGCATGGTAAAGTCAAGGGCCACCAGTCTCACAGTCCCCTTTTTAAAAAAACCCAAGTGGAGTTAGTTCCAAAGCAGCAGCAGCAACAACAAGAAGGGATGTGTCATACTGTGGCCTTGCCATTTACATTAAAAGGTATCTTAAGGAAAAAAGAAGAATTATGGAAACTCAAATATTTCACCATGCAAAAACATAATCTTCCAAAAATTCCTCTAAAACAAACCAAAATCCTTCGAGACATTATAACTCTATGATAACTGATCTCAAGTTTCAACACAAGCCAAAATATCATCTTTCAAAAATCCTCACATAAAAATAGAGCTACTAACTAGGGGGCCAAAATCCCTTCAGCTCTACTATACTCTATAATGAATCTAAACACAATATCCCTTGCCTTGGTAGGCAAGGCCAATAAATTTGTCCATTTCTCACATAGGCTTTACAATCTTTGTAAAGCATGTTTATTCTCTTAATTGTAAAGTTCACTTCTCATCTTGTCATTGTCACATTGTCGTTCAACTACAATCTTTATGTGCAATAAAGCCCTTGGCGAAGGTCTTTACCGAAATACAGGATTGTGCTTGACTTGGTCTCACATGGGCACAAGGGCGCCTATTCATAAGGGGAGGCGGGGGGGGGGGGCTGCCACTAAGTTGCTAAAAATAATTGTTGTTGCATATAAGTTTGTAACTAACCTTCCTTAGGAGATGAGAAGTGACATTTCCTTTAATGAATATAAGCCCCAATAGTGTTGTTAGGAAGGGCTATTAGTCACTTTGTACCACTAAAGAACCACACTTGGAATCAAGTTTCCAATTCTAGTTATATGTGCAACCAGAACCAAAATACATCCCCTTGAGATTCTTTGTAGATTTTCGTTCATTCTTATTGGAGGGGATAGGGGTGAGTAGTTTTGTTCTCTCTCATTCCAAGCCCACTTGAGGTTGGTATGGGAGCTTCTTCCTACAGTGGTGGTGTTGTAAGACACGGACGGGTTTGGGGACCGAAACTATGTGTTTTGTCACATAGTTATGGAGATCTATGCTATTGGTTGCACATCTACTTTCTCATCCACCTTTTGTCCTCACACAAACAACACCAAAACATGTCTATGCATAAGTGATGGGCTTCATCATTCTCCTACCATAAACCTCACACAATCAACACTAAAACATGAGTCTATGCGTAGGTGGTGAGCCTCAACATCCCTCAACCACAAACCTCACACAATCAACATCAAGACATGAATCTATGCGTGGGTAGTGAGCTTAACATCCTTCTACCACAAACCTCACACACTCAACATCAAAACAATCGAAACCAAAAGCCTTTCTAAACATCAAAACTTCCATAACAACTTTGTATTCAAATTGTAACTCTTTACAATGGGAGGAGGTGTGTGTTAAGGTCACAAACACCTCCTTATATACTAACCCAAAGGAAACAAGTCAAGAACCTTCCAAAGGTTATCCTACACATAATTTAAACATAAGGAAACAAAATCACATGTTTCCCATGAGATTCCATATTTAATTAATCCTAAGGAAATAACTCAAGGAACTTCCAAAAGTTATCCTCCACATAATTTATCATAAGGAAACAAAATCACATGTTTCCCCATGAGATTATACATTTAATTAATCTAAAGGAACCAAAATCACATGGTTCCCCCATGTGATTCCACATTCAATTAAAAGGAATGACATCACATAATTTTCCATGTGATTTCACCTTTAATTACAAGAATGACATCACATGGTGCACATGCACCATGACCATTCATTTACCCCTTTTGTATAATTAATTAAGTAATTAAATAATTACATCAAGTTACCTCTAACAAATTACTAAGGTAATTATGAAATTACCCATCAAGTTACAGTGTCATGCGTACCCCCTTTGACCAACTTGTAAAGAGGGGTGGAGATTGGTTTTAGGAGAACATTTCAAAAAGATTGCATAATCATTCCTTTTTTAGCATCCTTTCTGACTTGCCTGTGGATTCACATTGCTCACATTTGAGGTCTTGCGCAAGGCTAGGAATCGGCGCTTAGTTGTTTCCCTGTCCAATCATCCTTTTTTTCTATTTGGCTTTAAACATTTTTTCTTCCATGATGCGCACCAACTTGGGCCTCCCTCATCCATTGCCCCTTGGCTTGTCACATTGCATCTATGGCCAACCTTTAGACCCCATAGGTATCCAACTTCTTCATTGTGCTCATGGTGAGGAAAGGATGGCATCCCATGGTGCCATGTGAGATACTTTTGCATCCATTGCGATAGATGTAGGTTTTCATGCTGCACACAAACAAACCCACATTATTATGCCACCTACCTTTTAGATTTCATGTTAGTAGGTCGACATTATGCTTTTGGTTGATGGCATTCATGTGTTGGCTAATGTCATAATTGTCGACCCCATTCGAGTGTACTTGCTTTCGCGTGCTACATTGTTTTGTGGGTGCAATTGGGTGCAAATGGGTGTACAAGGTTCAACCTAATGCATATGGATTGATGGATAGATACAAAACAAGGTTAATTACCAAAGGTTATGCCCAAACTTACGACATAGACTATGAAGAGTATTATAGCCCAATTGTTAAAATGACAATAACAAGAACAATCATTGTTATGGCAACAATAAAACAATGGTTTTAACATCAAATGGATGTGAAAAATAGTTTTCTTCATGAATATGTTCAAGAAAAAATGTACATGGAATAACCACTAAGTTATGTGAACCAAACACACCTTAATTTGGTTTACAAGTTGAAAAGAACATTGTATGGCTTGAAACAAGCACTTAAAGCTTAATTAAACAAGATAGGTCATTGATTAAACTTGATCAAATTATCCACTGTGACAAGTTTGATTAAACTTGTCATTGATTAAACAAGATAGGTCATTAACAAACTTGATTAAAGATAGTCATAGTCATTTATGTTGATGACTTGATTGTCATGGGAGCTAATAATGTTTATATCTTTGATTTGAAGAAATTTTGGAAGCAAAAATATGAAATGAAGGACTTGGGAAAATTGTGTTACTTTTTTAGCATTGAAATGATCAATTCCCCTAAAAGGATATGGTTACTACATGAGAAATATGCTTTGAAGAAGTTGTAAACCTATTTTAATTTTGTTATAAAAAAATGTGAAATTGAATGTAGATGGAGGTGAACTTGTGGAGAACACTACTATGTATAAATTCATAGTAAAGAATTTGATTTACATGACCATCACAAGGCCAAATTTGAATTATACAATTGGAATGGTGAACCAATTCATGCAAACACCACAAAAGTCACATTTGGATGTAGTAAGACACATATTGAAATACATCAAACACACCATGCAACATGAAATTTTCTATGAGGCCAATAGCCATTTATAAATACATGGGTACACTTATGTTAATTAGGCTAGCAAGATTTCAAACAAAAAATTAACCAGTGGTTTCATGTTTTCTTTTGGAAGTGGTGATGTTAATTGGAACAACAAAAAACAACCAACAATTACATCGTCAAGTACAAAGGTTGAGAATAAAGGTGCAACAATGACTGCATGCGAAGAGGTTTGGTAATGAAAACTATTTTTAGACTTGGGAGGATGTTGCTATGATCATTTATTGTGATAACATTCGTAGCATACTACTTACTAACAATCCAATCTATCATGTTAGAACAAAATGCATTGAGAAATGCATTATAATTTTATCAAAGAAAAGGTTTTAGTAAGGGAAATTGACCTCATTCATGTCAATAATAAAAATCATGATCGCATTTTTCATACATGCTTTAAATATAGACAAGTTATAGAAATTCAAAAACATTTTTGGTGTATTAAATGTGGACTTGAGCTTGAATGGGAGTGTTAAGAATTCAAGTTCAACTAATGAGATTTTTCATTAACTATTGGAGTTAGAGAGAAAACGACTATGTTACTTTCTTAGTGATTACTTTCTTAACTTTGTTTAGTTGGTTTATTTTTGGCTTTGGTTTTTTGGTTAAACTTCTTGGTGTTAGTGTTTTAGATATTTTATATTATTATTGTAAGTTTGTATGTTTTGTGTGTGACGAGAACCTTCACATGTTCTTACCTTATGTTCCATGTTTGTGAATATATTGTTTTGATGTTTTTAGTTTTCTTGCAATAAAGATATTTGTGTTTTCCCTTGATCTCCTATTTGTTTATAGAGAAGACAATGACAACTGAAAGTTGTGACATGGATGGGATATGAACCCAACCCAAACAACCCAATTTGGCTGCTAGATTTAAAATATCGTGTTGTAAACCAAGCAAACAATGGAGACTATGCTACTAAGTTTGAATCTCAATGAGAGCTAAACCAGAAGTCAGACTTCAGCTACCTTCAACATGTAGGATATCTGAAGTTGTATGTGTTCTGCAAGTGGTGGACCTGTCATTTAGGTCTTTGTTCTTAAAGCAGTTCAATATCAATCATATTCTGGGGCCCATTTGTTCATTAATTCTTGTAAATTCAGCAGCTAAGAATGCAATGCAATCTGGATGCAAGTCCCATCAAGGGGGAGGAGGCTGATGAATAAGACCCACTCCTGAACACTCTGAACACAAACACATCTAAACACAATTTGTGCATAGGCGGCCTTGACGGGCATTGGTTTTTGTGTACCCAATAGAGAAAAATAATTGTATTGCAGAGATGGTGTCTGAAAATCTACAACTACTAATTGGGGCTAGTGGCGGAAGTGTATCATGTGCATGCCCATGTAGTTCCATTCCCAAAAACGGTAGTACCCAACATGAAACACTGATCTTCTTGTATGATGCTTGCCTATTATAAAATAACGAGCAGGAACATGACAAAACCCTGTTGCTATAATGTCTGTAAGACTGAAAATATTGTCTCCTGATGTATATAATTTTGGGGTTGGGGTGCTGTGGGGAGCAAGGACAGAGAGGTAAGGTAGAGGGTGAGAGGTTCACAGATTAATGGCAGCTCTTGACTGATGATCATCTCTTAGCAATTGGACAGAATACTGGAGTTTTAAGATTTTATTATTTCTAGAATACGATTGTGTGCCCAGTGCCAGATGAATTTTTTTGGGTTGAAAATGAGATGGATCATGGGAGGTGGCTAGGAAAGTTAATAGAATAGTGCGAACTGTTATAAGATGGGCATTGGGTAGGTGAGAGAATTACTAATGACAGTAGTAGAAATACTTTTAAATCAGCTGAAGCTCTCTGGAGTCTGTAGTAGTAGCCCAGTACCTGGCAACTTTTACAAACAATGATTTTTCAAATTAGTTTTACTAGTAGAGTCTTAATACTTTGTTTGCTGCTGCCATGGTTCAATAAATTTTCTTCTGGGTGGTTGTGATGATGAGTTGTCTTGTATAGTTCTATGAAGTCAAGCCTCTGCAGAGGTTATTAGTTTGAGTAATCTCTACGGTCGGACCATTCTATGTCATAATGCACAGGAAACTGAGCTTCCCTCCTATGGTTCAACAGAGCTTGGAAGCTTTTACATTTCAATTCTCCAGTTGTGCTTTTGGTACCTAGACAAAGTGACTTTCTATCCCGTCCCTAAAACCCACTACTAAGTGAATTTTGAAAATATTTTTCTAATCACATACATGTGTATAAAATATTCTCATAATGTAGCTATGGAGGAAGAATAGGTATCTCAATTTGGTAATTTAGTTAAACTCATGGGTCAAACATGATGCTGAGAGAGTTGTAGCCTGAACTCTTTTAGACTCCAAGGAATGTCCATGGTTAAGTTATCATATGGAAATCTTAAACGACTTGCTCAAACATAGTACCACACACTTATCACTTATTGTTAAATCGATATTGACTATTCCAGTCGCTGCAAGTTTACCATAATTTATCAATTTTCTAACGTGTTCTAGCGTGTCTAATAAGCTTGCTTAATTGGGTCAGATGAAACATGCTGAGTCCATCTGAAAGTCAGCTTTGAAGATGGTCTCAAATTCCTAAGGAGCCAGATTTGCCAGAGCAAGCAAAGCACCACACCTTCAACCCTAAACCCCTTCCTCTAATAACATCAGAAAAATGTCCAGAGTTTTGTGGTATTATTAGTGGCCCTTATGTGGGCCACTCTACTTAAGGTGCATTCACACCTAATGTTAAGTCAGTGTTAAGTGAAAATCTAGGTGGCACCTTAGGTGGCATCTTAGGTGGCACCCAATGTTAAATGGGTGATTGTTTAATATGTAATGAATGTTATCTTAATAGAAAATCTTCATGATAAATAGGTTTAGGTCCTAAATGACTAGCTTGCTGTTACACGACTTAATACTAGAGTCCTTAACACCAAGTGTGAATGCACCTTTATACCAATCACTATAACTACTCATCCAGGATGTGGTAAATTTTGTGCACAAAATTTTTTACTTATGATTTTTGCATAAGGAGGTGGTGCTCAAAGGAAAAGGCCATCTCTGCCCACAGCAGTAAAACTGGAATGTACATCACTTCTTTTTTTTCTTGAAACATTGGGCACTCCCAATAGGAGCATAGAGGTGCTCTCCTCTGTCTTCCCCCTTTGTAATTTATGTACATGAAAAATTAACTTTGGCCAAAGCATATGGGATACAAGTGTGGTGTTATTGGGAATATCTTGGAGAACACATTGGGAATTTGATGAAACCCCTACTGATGGAACCATAGTGGGAACAACAAAACAAACCCCACCTCAGATTTCACTCAAACCTATTCAAATTTGACTAGTTTCTAAATCTTAACTTGTTGAGACAAGGGTTAATACTTAATCTCATTGTGGACTTCCCAAAAGTTTAGGATTTCTGCACCCAAGGCCATGTCAAGTCTCACAGCCTAATCAGAATAAAATTCATTCCCAAGACAACATTAAGTTGTTTTAGGACTTTCCTGAGGACAACACCAAGTGTTACCTTTGGGACAACCTTAAGTTGCCCCAAAGGGAAATGTGAGGTGACACCAAGTGTGTCACCTTAGGACAACACCAAGGTGCCCCAAAAGAGTTTTGTGAGGTTATGTAACTTGATGGGTAATTTCATAATTACCTTAGTAATTTGTTAGAGGTAACTTGATGTAATTAACAAATGGGGTAAATGAATGGTCATGGTGCATGTGCACCATGTGATGTCATTCTTGTAATTAAAGGTGAAATCACATGGAAAATTATGTGATGTCATTCCTTTTAATTGAATGTGGAATCACATGGGGGAACCATGTGATTTTGGTTCCTTTAGATTAATTAAATGTATAATCTCATGGGGAAACATGTGATTTTGTTTCCTTATGATAAATTATGTGGAGGATAACTTTTGGAAGTTCCTTGAGTTATTTCCTTAGGATTAATTAAATATGGAATCTCATGGGAAACATGTGATTTTGTTTCCTTATGTTTAAATTATGTGTAGGATAACCTTTGGAAGGTTCTTGACTTGTTTCCTTTGGGTTAGTATATAAGGAGGTGTTTGTGACCTTAACACACACCTCCTCCCATTGTAAAGAGTTACAATTTGAATACAAAGTTGTTATGGAAGTTTTGATGTTTAGAAAGGCTTTTGGTTTCGATTGTTTTGATGTTGAGTGTGTGAGGTTTGTGGTAGAAGGATGTTAAGCTCACTACCCACGCATAGATTCATGTCTTGATGTTGATTGTGTGAGGTTTGTGGTTGAGGGATGTTGAGGCTCACCACCTACGCATAGACTCATGTTTTAGTGTTGATTGTGTGAGGTTTATGGTAGGAGAATGATGAAGCCCATCACTTATGCATAGACATGTTTTGGTGTTGTTTGTGTGAGGACAAAAGGTGGATGAGAAAGTAGATGTGCAACCAATAGCATAGATCTCCATAACTATGTGACAAAACACATAGTTTCGGTCCCCAAACCCGTCCGTGTCTTACATCTTTTTTGGTTCCGTAACCGGGACCCGAGTCTATGTTAATTGTGTTGTGAAATTGTGGGAGGACATTTAATTGTGTTGTGAAATTGTGTGGAGACAATTAATTGTGTCGTGGAAAACTTGGTGGGAAGAAGGGAAAGAGAAGGAGAGAGCAAATTGTTGTTGTTGTTTACAACGAGGGATGCAAGGCAATTTGTTTATCCCCGAATCATGGACAGAAGTGGCCACATGGGTGGAGCAGATTCAACTTCTGGCGATTGAGATTACAAAAGGCAAGCCAAATCGAGTTGGGTGCACAATTCAACGCGTGAAGCAGCATCTTGAGGACCACAAACATGAATTGTTCTTGTTGACCCCAAGTCTTCTTTTGGATGTAACTTGCAATCCTAGGCATGAGTTAGAGTCAGATTTGCGAGAATTTGAAAAGATTCGCAAAGAAAAGCTACATGCAAGAAAGGAAAAGAAGATGGCACGTGTTAAGCCATATGAGAGGATGTAAATAGAAGTTTATGAAGGATCGTAAATATTCTTGAGTAAGCTTATGTTCATTAGACCCTGTTAAAACCTTTAAACTTCTTACAAGAAGTGTTTTAGGTTGTTGGAAGAAATAAAAAGGATATATGTTTTATTTCTAGAATTGTTGTTTTAGTAAAAACATTAATGTCAACGTTAGGACAGGCTCCTGACTCCCCTGGTACACAGTTTCCCGAAGATAGGCAACAAACTCCATCATTGACATTAGGAATCACTAGGCCAAGGACTCCTGTTGAAAGACCTTTGGAGGAGCCTGGGGCTGTAGGTGAACCAAGTGTGGTAGTATCACAATTACGTAGAAGACGAGAGGAATCTAGACTTCAACCCGACTTGGAACCTGCAAGGCAACGCCAAAGGACAATCACAGAAGAGCAGCATCTACTCATTTGGCTTAGGAAGAGAGATGCGACTCTAGATTAGGCCAGAACTAATAACCTGCATGTCATGTGGAGTGGAGGCGTAATTGATACTCGTGATAGCCAGGATCTTGTAAATGTTGTTTTTCAATCTAGGCATTTAAATAGGATAATGGCAGGATTGGAAATGTCTGGTCCTTTTAGAGATTTACACCGAGAGGATAGGGAGGATTTTGTTATGAGTGCAACTCGGGCCCTTGGGAATTTCCTTATTCACGAGGAAAGGTTGTAAAAGCTAAGCGATAGTTGGTAAAAAGATTTAATTAGGTTGGGTGTTTGTTTTTGTTTTTTTTCTTTGAAACAAAACAAGAATCAATATGGTTATTCCAGTTTTTAGGGGAAGTAAGGGTGAGGACCCCGAAATGTTTTTAAGGGAATACAAACGGGCTTGTATTGGTACGGGGCTTAGGACCGCTGTGGAATGGCTTAATTTTCTTCCTGAATTCTTAGAGGGTTCGGCATCACTTTGGTTTGAGCGACAAACGGAAGAGTTGAGAGGATCATGGATTGACATAACTAAGGCTCTAGTGAAGGAGTTTTCTGTGAAGAACGTCTACCAGAACTTAATATTTGAACTGAGCCAACTAAAGCAAGGGGCTTTAGAGTCAGTAAGAGAGTATAAGGAGAGGACAATGACGTTGCAGAATAAACTCCAAGGGTGTCTTAGAGCACAGGGTCATGAAGGAACTGATCCAATCTTTACGGGAGTCAATGCATTGGTACTAGAACATTTCACCATTGGTTTGTTGTCAGAATTACGACAACAAGTGAGATACGAACAGACGACGACGTTCGAAGAAGCAGCAGCGGTGGCTGAAAAGAAGGAGGTGAGCATGGAGGAAGTTCCACGACCAACTGTGCGACCCACGGCGAAAACCGTGCAATTCTCGACTGAGCCAGAATTACGGAAGCATCCGGAAGTGAACTTTCGCATGGAGTCGGCTATGGAACAAATGATTAATCAAATGAACCAATTGAGCCTCCATCTATTGTAGCCAAGGACAGTAAGAGCAGAAACGTGGAGAGGGACCTGTCAACAGTTCAATGTTACAAGTGTCGGGAGATGGGACATTATTCAAGAGAATGTCCAAACTTGCCAGCCTTGGCTACCAAAGAGAATGCAGGCCCCTCTACTCGAAGATTTTCTACAGAAGAGAAGGGCAAGGCTCAAGTACATTTAATTGAGCCAATGAGTGAAGGGCGCGAAAAGGCTTTGATGGGTTTGGAAAGGAGCCTCAAAATCCCTGAAGATACAATTGATGTCATGGCCCAATCTAAACGACCAGCGGAGGGCACTTCTCATCCCGATGCAAGCGTCAAAAGGTTCAAGGAGATGGCGAGGGCCCCAAAAGAGAAGAAAAAGAACCGAAGGCGGAGATTTGGATTCCAAGACTTTCCAATTTCTAGAGATTCCGGTCCTTATTCTGTGGTGAAGGATGTGGGATCTCAGAAAGCGGACATCACCATTGGACAGTTGGTGGCGATGGTGCCGTCAGCTCGAAGGGAGCTGAGGAAGGGATTGTCAGCACCTAAAGTCCCAAAGGTACCTTCACCTTTGAATGCCATAGCAGCTGAACGCGAATGTGATCCGATCATTGATGTGCAATGCAATGGATCAGTGTTGCGCGGAGTGTTGGTGGATGGAGGGGCAGGAGTCAATGTGATGACAATTCCTGCAATGATGTACTTAGGCTTGAAGATTGACAGGCCAGCCTCAGTAACCTTAAAGATGGCTAACAAGCGAGTTGTTAGGCCAGAAGGAGTCATTAACGATGTTGTGATCACTGTAATGAGGGTCTCTACCATTGTAGATTTCCATGTGGTTTTGGAGGAAGATGGGGCTTATCCAATGATATTAGGAAGGCCTTGGTTAACGAAGTCACATGCAAGGAATTATTGGGGCGAGGGATACATGACCATTGGGGTTCGTCCTAACCGACAAAGAGTTCCATTTGCCAATTTTGTGAAAAGCTCTGGTGGGACGAGTGAGTATGAGGATGAATCAGAAACAGACCAAAGTTCTAGCTCTGAAGGGATTTACACGGATGATTCTAGTGAAGAGGAGGTAGGGTTATATGCCTTGGAGACAATCCCCAAAGTTGGAACTTTGTCGGGTCAAGGGGTTCAAGGGGGTGATAACCAATCCACTCCATGCTTGTTAACAGAAGGAGAGGTCGAGGAGCGTCTAAACAAGATTCAACTGGGACCAGACCTTCAATCGGAGGAAAGGAAGCAATACGAGGATCTACTACGTAAGTATATCCATCTTTTTGCTTTCAGCTACAAGGACTTGAGGGAGGTCACCATGGAGCAACACAAGATTGAACTGTTACCAAATGCCAAGCCAATCAGGACCAAGCAAGGGAGGTGGAATCCAAGATACACGGCCATGTTGAAGGAGGAGCTCGACAAGTTGTTGGAGGCAGGGTTCATCAGACATGTGGAGACAACTGAGTGGGTTTCTCCTGTGGTGTTGGCGTTAAAGAAGAATGGCAAGCTAAGGGTGTGTGTCAACTACAAAGCCTTAAACAAAGTAACTAAGAAAGACCGTTACCCTTTGCCATTTTGTGAAGAAATTTTGGAAGAGGTGGCAGGGCACGAGATGTACACATTTGGAGATGGATACAGGGGCTACCACCAGGTGAAAATTGCTCCAGAAGATCAATTGAAGACCACATTCACCACACCTTGGGGCACATTTTGCTACACAGTAATGCCCTTTGGTCTGTGCAATGCTCCAGGGACATTTCAACGGTTGATGAACAAGGTCTTTGATCCATTTCTGGGCCTTTTCCTACGGGTTTTCATTGACGACTTTGGGGTTTATAGTGATAGAGCTTCTCACCTCGCCAAACTTGAGTTAGTCTTTCAACGTTTGGACGATTCAGGAGTGACTTTGAGCCCTGAGAAAACCACAATTGGTTTTTCGCAAGGGAAGATGGTTGGACACATTGTGTCAAAGGATGGGGTAGCTACAGATCCTGAAAAGCTTGATAGGATTTCAGGGCTTCCTTTTCCCACCTCGAAGAAAGCTCTTCGAGGTTTCTTGGGGATGGTAGGTTACTATCGAAGGTTCATACACATGTTTGCGGCAAAAGCACGTCCTTTAACACGATTCTTGCGTGAAGATGCACCTGCACCAATGGAGGACGAGGTGTCAAGACGAGCATTCGAACAATTGAAGTCAGCTCTTCAAGTTGCGCCAATCCTTCGAACTCCAAATTGGAACATACCATTTTTAGTGTATTGTGATGCATCAGGAGAAGCGGTGGGAGCCACACTATCACAATTAGACGAAAATGGGCATGACCATCCCATTCATTTTGCTAGTAGACAATTAACTTCAGTAGAGAAGAATTATACTGTGACCGAGCAGGAAGGTCTTGTAGTTATTTTCTCTCTCAAGAAGTTTCGCCATTACTTGATGGGGTACAAGGCCAAAATTGTGACAGATCACAAGGCCTTAACCTACTTGGTTAACAAACCCAATCCAAGTGGTCGACTTGCTCGATGGCTACTCTTGATGGAGGAGTTTGACATTGACATTGTCCATCGTCCAGGGAGGCGACATGGCAATGTAGATGGCCTTACAAGAGCATATGAAGGAGTGGGTGATGTTTCAGAGGATGACGACTTTCCCGATGCTGCAATCATGACCATTAATGCAGAAGAAGCACCTGAAGAATATCGGGAGATCATTCAATACCTAGATGGCATGAGGTTCCCAGATGGAGCCACAAAGGCAATACGAACAAGGATTGCACACAAGAGTAGAAATTACTCGATGATAGGCAATCAGCTCTACTTCCAAGGAAGGGATGGTGTTCTTCGACGAACCATTGGAAAACGTGACATCTCACGTCTTTTGTACGAGTTTCATGATGGGTTTTGTGGAGGCCACTTTGCAGGACGAATCACTGCAGAAAAGATTTTGCAAGCAGGTTATTATTGGCCCACCCTCTTCAAGGATGCCCATGATTATTGCAAGAGTTGTGATGTGTGTCAAGCCTACGCACAAAGGTCTACTGTAAGTGGCCCTTTACATCCTATACCCCCTTTAGGACCTTTTGAAAAATGGGGAATTGATTTGATGGGCCCATTGCCAATGACTAGGAGAGGGCATCGATTCATTATAGTTGCCACAGACTACCTTACAAAGTTTGCAAAAGTACGTGCCTTGAAATCCTCAGTGAAACAAGAAGTAGCACGATTTCTGTATGAACGAGTCTTTACTCGATTTGGGGCACCACTTGAAATTGTTTCTGATAATGGTCCCCAGTTTTTGAGTGAGGTTGTGGAAAACCTGTTAGCACGCCTAGTAGTGAAACACAGGTTTACCACTATGTATAAACCTAGCACTAATGGCCTAGTAGAAAGGACCAATAGGACTTTGTGTTCCATGTTGGCAAAAGAGGCCGAGGTTCATGTGAATATTTGTGACTGGGATCTCAAAATTCACCATGTTGTGTGGGTTTACAACACCACATACAAAACTGCCACAGGGTACTCACCTTTTCGCTTAACCTATGGGATGGAGGCGCTTTTACCCATTGAGCTGGAAGTGATGACGTTACACACTGCCACAACAATGAGACTTCCTTTGGATGAGTCCCAACATCATCGATTGTTGCAACTTAACGAGTTGGATGAGTTGCAGTTGAAAGCCTACCAATCCATTGAAGTCGCTCAGGCTCAACAAAAGAAGGCTTTCGACAAGAAGGTGAAGAGAAGGGAGTTCGAAGAAGGCGACCTTGTCATGATGTTTGATGCTCGACATCATCGTAGGGCTTATAAGAAACTGTTACCCAAGTGGTTTGGACCTTTTGTTATCAGAAAGGTGTTTGCTGATAATGGGTCTTATGAGCTTGAAAATGTTGATGGCTCACCATATCCAGACCGCATTAATCATGACAAATTGAAGAAGATTTTGGATATCTGATTCCGAGGACGGAATCCATAATGAGTTTGGGAGTGATGTAACTTGATGGGTAATTTCATAATTACCTTAGTAATTTGTTAGAGGTAACTTGATGTAATTATACAAATGGGGTAAATGAATGGACATGGTGCATGTGCACCATGTGATGTCATTCTTGTAATTAAAGGTGAAATCACATGGAAAATTATGTGATGTCATTCCTTTTAATTAAATGTGGAATCACATGAGGGAACCATGTGATTTTGTTTCCTTTAGATTAATTAAATGTATAATCTCATGGGGAAACATGTGATTTTGTTTCCTTATGATAAATTATGTGGAGGATAACTTTTGGAAGTTCCTTGAGTTATTTCCTTAGGATTAATTAAATATGGAATCTCATGGGAAACATGTGATTTTGTTTCCTTATGTTTAAATTATGTGTAGGATAACCTTTGGAAGGTTCTTGACTTGTTTCCTTTGGGTTAGTATATAAGGAGGTGTTTGTGACCTTAACACACACCTCCTCCCATTGTAAAGAGTTACAATTTGAATACAAAGTTGTTATGGAAGTTTTGATGTTTAGAAAGGCTTTTGGTTTCGATTGTTTTGATGTTGAGTGTGTGAGGTTTGTGGTAGAAGGATGTTAAGCTCACCACCTATGCATAGACTCATGTTTTAGTGTTGATTGTGTGAGGTTTATGGTAGGAGAATGATGAAGCCCATCACTTATGCATAGACATGTTTTGGTGTTGTTTATGTGAGGACAAAAGGTGGATGAGAAAGTAGATGTGCAACCAATAACATAGATCTCCATAACTATGTGACAAAACACATAGTTTCGGTCCCCAAACCCGTCCGTGTCCTACAGTTACACCAAGTGTTGCCTTGGGATAATTGGGGTTGTCCCAAAGAACAATGCAATGTTTGTCCCAAAATAACCTTACGGTTGCCCCCAAGTTTCAATCCCAAAACCCCACAAGCTAGTTTTGTAAAGTGAACTAGGTAGTTGAACCCCAATTTGCCAACTTAGACTCTCACATCGTCATGGTGGTTTTGACATGAATCTCACCCCATGTGAACCCATGTGAGTACACACATAAAGACATGTCATTCACCCCCTCTTGAAAAAAAGCCAATGTTTTCTTTGGTGTTACCAACACTCGCCCCAAAACAACCACACATTCATCCCACTCCAACCATAAATCATTTTGGGGTTAAGTACTCCTCAACTTTGGTTTTATTCATGTTGGTTCTAACATGCATTACAACAAAATGTGTTTGTGTACACCAAATGTTTTCACTGGATTTTGAATGAATTCACTAATCCGATTAAATGAGATTTAATGGGATGCATTGAATTCATTAATAACATGGCATCATGGTTTTGCAATTGTAATCAATAAAACAATTTGTTGGTTTTTTTGGTAAATTATGATACTTTTCAATTTTTTCATTAATTATTCATTAATTAATTAGTTGCAAGAACCATCCACCTCTATGAGTAATAATAACTAAATTTCCCATGATGATGACTTGGCATGTTATATGCCAACAAGATGATGTGGTTTTATTGTCAACATTATGGTTCATGTCATTGATTTGATGAATTCATCTCATATATTAGTTAATTGAAAATGTTGTTGTCATGTGCAATTAATAATGACTTTATCTTCCATGTGATGATGACATGGCATGTTGTTGGTAACAAGGTGTCACAAATTTTCATGACAATCCATGATTTTTTGTGACACCATAAGTTTTTGTGTCTTGATTTGATGGCACCAATATTTGTCATAATTTTTTGTGTGCCATGAAGGTTCTTGAAATTATGAATTCACATGCATGTGTACTAAACAATCTATTGTTAACTTGTAATTATGATTACAATAAATTAATAGTCATTTTGAAAAAGCTAACGCATAACTCCTTAATTTTTTAACTATTTAACACACTAGAGCTTGGGTTAACATACCCATTAAATTAACCTATGTATGTAGGTTACTTAATAAAAACCTATTTCGTAATATAGGCTACTTGTAAGTTACCTAACTAGACATAAAAACATACTACATGTAGTATGTTTAAATATATTTATAATAGGTTACCCCACCAATAGGTTAACCTAAGTAGGTTTCCTTAGGTTCCTATCTTGAGGTTTTTTGCCAAGTCAACCTAGGTAGCCTCATTACAAAATCTTTTTTCAAGTTTGTAACCACTTCAAGCTTATGTGACTAGATGTGATTAGATTATCCTAGGTTAATTAAATTTTTAGCCTAAGAATGTTTAGGTACTTAGGCTAGGTTAATAAGTAGTATATGTTGACAAATTAGTTCATATTAAGTCAACCTAAGGAGGTTTAAGTCTAGGTTAGGTTGGTAGGTAATAAGTAAGTTGACTCAAGTCAATCTAGGGTGCCAATTGTAATTCAAGGCTAAAAACTTTGAGCTTTAGAATTTTTTTAAAAATATAATTAATATTTAAAAAATTAGTAGTGCAATGGATGAAGACTTCAATCCCAAATTGAAAATGAGAGGTTCAAGTCCTCATTCTTGCAATCTATGACACTTAGGCAGTGTGACTTAGGTTAAGTAGCCTAGTCAAGGCTTCTAGGGTTAGAAGTTCGACATTTGTTTTTAATCTAAGCCACCTAGTTTAGGTTAGGTAGTCTAGGTTTCATAACATAGGTAGCTAGTCTAACTAGGTTAAGTTAGGTTGACTTTTGGCTAGGCAATGTTAAGTTAGGTTATTTTTAGCTATGTTAGTTACATGGACTAAACTAGGTTGACTTTTGGTCATGTGCAATGACTTATAACGTGTTTATAGATTTTTGACACGTATCATCCATCCATCTAGGCATCCTTTATAACATTTAGTTGAATAAAATGACTAAGTTGAAATGGCATGCACTTTACATGTCATACCAAGGTTAACGGTGACATGAAATTTCACTATTATAAGAAAATTTTAAAATTTCGGTTGTAAAAATGATTGGGCTTTACAACTGAACGTCGCTTGTGACTATATGGGTGAAACAACATGGGTTTAACAACTTAATAATCACTAGTCACATATGTCCTTCCTAATTAATATGTAGTTGTGAAGGCCAATTGTAAAACCCAAAATGTGTTGTTGTGTGGCATTATGTGTTACATATGTTTTAACCCCTTTGGGTGAAAAGGTAAATGGGCTCTAAAAGCATGCCCATGTATGTTCTGTCCACCATGTTTGACCACCCAAATGCACACCAAGTGTCAATATCCCAACTCTTACATGATCCCATTTTATTGATGCTTGTATAAATTGTTTAACTTATCAACATACATGCTTGAAAAATGGGAATGTAATCCAACAAATATCTAAATTCATCTTGAAATGTGGGGTTTAAATTATTGCTCAAATTGGTGAATCATAAGTCATGAACTTGTGCAAAACGGTGGTAATGGCAACCTTCATGAAGATGATGGTTGTCAACACTTCTTTTACCAAGCCATAGGGGGTTATTTTGATGAGGAAAGAATCATCTTTGACATCCTTTAATCATTATTCTTAAGGATGGACCAATTGAGAGGCATGAAACAAAACTTGTGAGAGGCATGAAATTGCTAATAATTAAACCAAAAAAATCCTAATAACAATAGAAGAAAAAAATGCACATCTATTTTATGTTGGTCACTGACATGAAATACAACAATAACAAAGTAATTGTTGATGCAATGGACCATATTAATGAAATTCAACTTGACATTTTACAAGGGAAAAATATATTTGAAGGCTAAGAGATGAAAAAATACATTATATGGGTAAGAACATGGTGAGTGTTTTTTGTCAAACCTAAACATTACAATGTGCCATGCTTTTGTCATAGACAAATCATTCATGTTTCCCCCAATGAGCTTATTTGAATCCTCATCTAATGAAGAACCATCAATTGATGAATAGTCAGTAAAAGTTGGAGCTAATCAACAATTCCAACAAGTAGCAATGAACATTCTCATGAATAATAATGAATACCAACTATATTGAATAGTAACATCAATTCCAATGACCACCAATGAGTAACAAATCCAATATTAAAAGAAAAGTATATTTATTTATAGTCCTATTATAGTTACTATAACATGTAATTAATGATTAATTACTTAACTAAAGTAATTTGAACTTTGCCTACTTACCTCCTAGCAACTTAGGATGGATTGTTGTTATAATTTAGGGGATAAAGGTAGGAGGAGAGAAACTAAAGCTATAGCTAAAAATAGCCATAGCTTACTATGCAAAAGGGAGCTAACTGCCCAAGGTGGGGAAGTGTTTGGAAAAAGGAGAGACAAGGATAAAGGAGGTGTGTGGGGGGGGGGGGATGTGTGTGTGGAGAGAAAAAGACTATTGGACTATAATTATAAAAAGGGTTATAGGGTACAATAATTGTAGAGATGTACTTTGGTTTTTATATATATTTTTTTCTAAGGTAGTCTATGGAGACTTTGGGAATATTTTGGCATCTTGAATACGTTGCAATTTATTATAGTTTTTATTTTCTTTGTGTGTCATTCTTGAATGTTCGATTATTGTAGCCAAAAGTAGTTGCTCGTGGTGTATACAAATAAATGCATTGTTGCAAGGTTGCTTCGATTCTTGTAACCTTGGTCCTTTGATGTTACTTTTTCCGAATGTAGTTACAATAATCCTAAAATTTTACTGGGACTCAAAAAATAACTTTTCCATTTGGCAACCATCTTGGGGATTATTCTTTAGATTTAAAAATATTTGTGAGTTTGTTTGGTCAAGAGAGAGTCGTATGGTCATTAAATTTTTTACTGTGGGAACAATAAGGAAAGGTAGTTTACATATGAGTTATTGGCAATAGAAAATAGTACAAAGGCCAATCGAAAGGGGTAGCCATTTAAGTAACAAGATAAGGGAGGATTATTACATGGGCAAGAAAGGTCATACAAAAATCTTGAAAGCTTGGAAGCTAATACTTAGTTCATTAAACTTTCAATAAATCTAATAAAGATGATTGATTGTGTTCCAATAGTAGGAAAACAAGAACCACACCTAGGTTGTTAGTAGAAAGGAAATGATGGTTAGGGTCAAAATATACATGTCCATTAGTCAGAATGACAAATTAATCAACTTGAACCTCTTAAATAACCATGATGTGTAATAGTGTAACAACTAAAAGTTTAAGAAGGTAATTAAAGTATTTTTTGAAAATAAAAATAAAAAACCTGATTGAAAGTCTAATCTAAATAAAATTGTAAATAAAAGGATGTTTTTTCCATAAACATTTGAAAAAAATTTATGGAATTGGAGGAGCTATTTTTCATGCTCAAAAACATAAAATCTTTGGAGGTACTAAAACACAAGTGAGTGTATTTAGTTGAACAAGTGTAATCCTCAAGTAGGGAGTTTTGGTATAGGCAAGGAACATGGGGTGTTGGCTAATGTGGAAATGATGGAAATTTCCATTCCTTAATATAACCTAGAAGGTACAACAGGGGGTGGGGCTACTAGAATTAATGGGTTCCAACGCTAAGAAACACCAAGGAAAGGGAGGGAAGAGTTTTCAAAAATTGATATCAAACACAAACCATTACAATATTAGCCAAAATTAAGACTATTACTGCTTTAATTTTTGAAGTATAATCAAAGGTTGCCAAACCCTCGCTTGAAGATTTTCAACCCGCATGAATAGAACAACTAAAAACAATTACTTGTTAAACATAACAATGGACTAAATTGCATTGTAGACATCAAAGCCATAGGTAATGGACGTTAACCCATTAATATGTTAGGAAACGATAAACATTAGGGAGTATTTTGTTGCACCTATTTATACACAACTCATGATGACATTTGAAGAAGACTACCGTTGAAGAAAACTAATCTAGGTGTCACATGGGCTATTGGAGCCTATGCTTAACCTAAGTGTCATGTCATGGCCTAGATCTAGGTTTCACATGGCCTAGGCCATGTGACAAGATTAAATTTTTTTTTTAAAAATTAAAATTTAAAAAATTCACTTAATGTGCCATGTGGTAGCTTTTGGGTTGGGCATATGTATCAATTAAACCTTCCAAAATGGACGTGAGAAATTAAATTTCAATTTTCTTGAAACTTGAAATTGGTCAATATGACACCTTGTAATTGCTCAACAATGTAGTCACAAATTGTGGTAATTATTAGTAAACAAATATATGGTCAACAAATGGAGTACATGTCGATCATGTATTTCATCCATGCGCCCTATGGTAATGTCATGTTGAGTCATTATTTGCAATTGATGTTGGAACTTGGGTACAACTAGACTTATGCAACTAATGGAATATTTAGTTGCTAAAATCATTTATGATTAGTTTTTAGTTGCAAATTGAAGTCACAAAATCAAGTTTTTCTTTTAATGAATGTATATTGATTTTTTTCATGTTTTGATGTTTTTTTTACATTTTAAATATTTGCTTGTTAATTTTCTTAGTTCAATTGTAACATCAATACATCCGCATCTACATCTACATCTCTACCATGTAGTATAAAATTGTGCAACATACAATAGGGTGTGGGTACACACATTAAAGCCAAAAACCATGTCAAATAGTGTTGAAAACTATGAACCTTTTTACATATATGCTTTTTTCTTGACATTTTAAACTTATGTTAATCATTCCAAGTTGTGTTAAATGACTAATATGAATGTTGAGGAATTCAAATTAAAAATTCATTAAATTAAATTTTGGGTTCCAACTTTTGTAAAAAAATGTTTG
Organism: Sphagnum contortum; assembly: GCA_963920785.1. Taxonomy (NCBI): domain Eukaryota; kingdom Viridiplantae; phylum Streptophyta; class Sphagnopsida; order Sphagnales; family Sphagnaceae; genus Sphagnum; species Sphagnum contortum. Next base: position 1,946,353 of record OY987290.1, on the reverse strand, counting down.
AACTTGAACAAGTGTTGTGTTAGATTATGATTAATTTTGCAAAGGATTAGGTAAAGGACTATTGTAATAACATAATTTTGATGGTAAAAAAATTTAGATGACAATAACCTACTACCTACATTAAAAACAAATTCACGATTTAAAAGATATTGAATTTGAAACTTTTAGAAATTCAAATTATTTTTCAAAATTTTAAATTTTCAAATGTCATTTACCACATGTAAATGGGTTGTAATGTACATGCCATAAAAACAAATTTGTAGTTTATGATATAAGAATTTTAAAAAAAAATATTAACATATTTTGGTATGATTCAAAACTATGATAAACTTTCAAGATGAAATGCAGAATCTAGCAAAATTTGTACATTTTGAAAAAATCACATTTATTAAAAAATGATTAACAATTTTTTTTTGATCTATTGGGACAACTATATGTATTTTTAATAGCAAGTTGCAAAAGATTTCATTCAAAAATTCTTTCATATGAATTTTTTGAAAAAAACTAGAAAACCTCATAGTCCTTTTTGTAAAGTAATATAGTTGGCGGTGGCTCCTTTGTGTGTATACCCGCACCATATAGCAACTAAAATCATCATGGAGAAAAAAAAATGTGCAACTTGCCTTTTGACAACTTTTTGAATGTCTTTTTCAAGATTCTAAATGCATCTTTCACAACATTTTTTTCCCTAGACATTTGTCTATTGAAGTACATTTCCAAAATTATGTGTTTCACATTTGTTTGCATTTTGCTTGTGAAGAATCATGAGCCAAGGCAAAATTGGGCAACCGTTATCTCCCAAGATGTAGGGCCAAATACCATTTTATGTTCCATGTTCAAGATTGAAAATTCATGATAGGTTGCTTTCTAATAAAGGTTTAAAAAACATAAAATTCATGGATCATTCATAGAACTTGGCATGTTGACAAACACATTTCAAACTTGCTTCTAATGGTCAACCACTACTTGCATCTTTATATTGTATAACTATGATTTGTATGAAAAGAAATTTAATGCGAAGGTACCTCCAAGTTTTGGAATGTGAATTTGTGTGCAATATTCGATTGCACTATGAATTGAAGGAAGATCACAAAGCTTTTTGAAACCTACCATGATTCAAGAGAAATCATCCCAATGTGGTCATTGAACTTGGTTTTTAAAAATAATGTTGACTTCATAAACACATTTTGGATAACCATATTGATTGAAGACTTCTCGATTTGTAATGCCTCACTACATTGTAGGTACTCCATTCTAGGAAAAAGTTTGTAAAACGAACATGCCACCCCAAATCTCAATAGATATAACACATCAATATTTGGTGTGTTTATTTTTAGTCAAAGGTCACAATTTCTTAGTCAATTGCAAAGCAACTTATTTGGTAACTCAAAAGTGCTCCACCCACCTATGATTATTTTATTGTGTCACAAGAAAATGCAAATACCATGTGGTATTCTAAGCATTGACCCAATTGCCAACTTTTAACTCATCAACAAAGTTGTAGGACAACCCATGTTGATGCAAAATGACTACATTTTTCATAGCTTGACAAAAAAACGTGCATTCAAACTCCCAAAAGTCTCCCATGAACTCCATTGGATCATTGTCAACATGAAAACATGGGTTCAATTGTTTTGCATCTACAAAACAAGATGAATTGAATGAATTACAATAAATAAACACTTTGAGGATCTCATGGTAGAGGATAAAAGAAGCTCACAAAAGATTTCTGAAGTAGTCTAAAAAAGTGTGGAAGACAAAAGAAGCCAAAAACTATGTGAAACAATTTGATAATGTGTGGAACATAAATGAAGTCAAGAAATGTATGTGAATCAAAGGAAAGAAGTGCAATTGAAACCTAAAAAACTTTAGAAAGTTGCTATGAATATGGAAGAAATATGTGCAACAAACCCTAGATGTCAACAAGGTAAAATAGAGAAAAAATAGTTTGTCCAAAATCCTAAGACAATTTTTGTCATAATTACATGAAAATAGATTAAAAGCCTTTGTAAATATTAATATGAAATCAGTTCCTCCATTGAATTTATGGTAAGTTATGTACAAAATTTGGAAACTTTTAACATCATAAAAGTAGGTTAAAAGTATGTTTGAAATTGATTGGTCAATATGGTGTTCAAAGCTACTTTACATTAGAAGTTTGATATATTATGACTATATTATGCACAATTTGAGAATACATAAGTATTTTTTAAACCTTCATTAATTTGAAAGTAAAAATAAAATGAAATCATTTGATTTATAAATTAAAAAATGTTGCAAGTAGATAAAATTAAAAAAATTAAAAATTAAAATTATTTTGAAGATGGGTTTTTTCAACATTTAATAATAAAGCGAAAGATTATCATCACATTAATTATTGAATAAAATATTTTTTGACTTTTCATACATCAAAATTTTAAAATAATTACTTGCATTTATTTTTTACACATATGAGTTAGTTGTCTACTTTATCTTGCTTTCATCCCCTTCCTAGAGGTTTTGTTTGCATATTTCTTTAACAAATGCATAGTAAAAATGGGAACTTTGATGTGTGAAAAACGATGTTGTGTAAAACAAGTTGTGTGATATGATGAGCCTACCTATCAAAAAATAGAATTATTGCCTTTGAATGGTAAACCAAATTGAGCTATAACTATTAATGATCAATGGCTAGGTATTTATCACTTAATTTTTAAACTTATAAATTATTAATAACTCCCTTGTCAATGAACAATTAATTAACTCCATGTACAAATCAGCCTTCAAAATTGTTTTTCTTGGGCTTTTGGTGGATTAAACTTGCTTTTGATGACAAATATAAGTACTTTGGGAATTTTCACATAAAGAGTAAGGTTATGCATCTTTTCCCAAAATGGCCTGAATTAAACTTTTTTTTCTTCCAAAAATCAATGTTTTCAAAGAAATTTATAACATATTTGATATGTGCCTAGGAATATAATATTGCACATTTAATATGTGCTCAAACACTTAATGCATGTTTAAAAGGTTAAACATTGCCTAAATATCACATATGTGCAATGTGCATGTTAACAAATGAGCACCGAAGCACCTAAATGTGCCATGTATCAAGCTAGCACTAGAAAAATGCACCATGATGTATACACCCACATCTATCAATGACAATTTTTTTAATAACTCTATAACATGTTTATTATTCATGCAACATGGTAACAATGATAATATATTTAAAAATTTAATTTTGTTTAATAATATGAACATTTTTTCAGCAAAGCATTAGACTAACACTACTTCCCTTCACACTCTATTGGAATTGGCAACCATGTGGCACGACCATTCCACAGTGGAACTTCCACCTTATTAATTAATGGCCCCCCAAAAAAGTGTCCTATAAATGGTGGAAGTGCTCAACATTAAAAACTGAAGTTGAAAAGACCAAAAAGTAAAAGAAAAGGAAAATGTTCACAACTCCAATTATGTTTTTTTTGTTTCAATTTTAAAAAATCATAATCATTTTTTTTAAAAAAAATGCTCCCGTGAGAATACTTTGCTTGTAAATTAAAAGTGAATAAAGAAAAAAAAAAGAGAAGAAAAGAAAAGAAAAAATGAGGGAGCAAGAAAATGTTCACAAACCCAATTATGTTGGTTATTTAAAAAAAAATTAAATCACAATTAAATTTTTAAAATACTTTCATGAGAATACTTTGCTTGTAAATGAAAAGTGAATGAAGAAAAAAAGAAAAGAAAAGAAAAGAAAAGGAAAAAAGATTAGGTGACCAAATGTAGGTACCAGAGTTGGCGGGCGGGTGCGAGGACGGGAGTCCCGCCACGGTCGGGCCCGAGATCCCGGGCTTGGAAAGACCGTGTGCTACTACGGCAGGTGCTGCTACCGTCAATGGATGAGAACAAGGGACGGTCCGGATATGGGAGTTTTAATGGATGTGAACCGGCCCGGTTAAGGGATCCATAACGGGTGATCCCAAACGCCCCGACACGCTTGTCGTCCAGTTCGCGGCCGGCCTTGGCTGCTGAAAAGAAGCAGGCACGTATAACGGGTGAACCCAAACGGCCAGACCAAAAAAACATGAAAACAAACAAGGAAAAAAAAGAAGTCATCCATCCCCTGGTGTGGGATGAAAAGCATATCCATCCTCACGGAGGTAACCTAGTTTGCAAAAAAAGGGGATGAAACTTGGTTCGTGCAATTATGAGTAAGAGAGCTTGTGAGCCAAATCGGGGATGAATATCATCGTCTCCCACAAAGGGTGCACGCTAGTCTCATTCTTAAAGAGAGTACTTTACGTAAAAGAAGTACATAGTGCACCCACCCTCCGCCTCCCCCCCTCCGGCAGTCCTAACGGCAGTTTTCTGACCGTTACCTGAATTGCTCTGTACATCAAGAACATGGATGTTGATCTACTCCATTTATTTATTTATTTTACAAAATTCCCCAATGCCATTTATTTGATTTTATTTTTATTTTCATTAAAAAATAATCCCAAGGGGCCATCGATTTACTTAATTAATTATTCACTTTAAAGAAAAATGTGGGACCAATATCAAGCATTTTGAATCCTTTGCAAGGAAAAAAACACACACACACACACACAAAAGAGTAAGGATGGATTCTTCTTAAGAAAGGAGGAAGTGAATCCCAGGTATGTGTGTGTGTTGTGATATTTTGATAAATTAAAATCACGAACAATGCAACTAATATGGTTGTTGATTTTCTACCTTTCTGTCTCAATGTATCTTAGCTTATTAGGGTCAGTCTCCACATTGACAAAACTTTTTTTTTTTCAAAAAAGTAATCCATTTAATTTTTTTTGAAATTAACATATTTTCCATGATCTACTATGATATTGTCATATGAGTATTGAAATTATTTAGAGTGTAACCTATCATATGTCAACTCCATATTTTCACAAAAAATCGTTTCACTATTTTTAAGATTATTTAATGACAAAAACTGACCTTAAGGTAAGGTACTAGGCAAGTGTTCCCCCTCCCAAACAAAGCCCCAGCACCCCCCTCCCCCCCCTAAACCCTAAACCCCAAAAAAAAAAAAAAAAAAAAAAATGTTAAAGGAACCCAATTTAAAAAAGGACTTTACAGGACCAAGATCTTCCAAATTATAATTCCCTCCAGAAATTCTTGGCCATAATGTTTGTAAGGAGAATTTGGAACCTTTGAGGATCATTGTTTTTACAACTACTTTGTAATGACGAGTGAATACCAATTGTTTTAATATTTTGCCACAACACTCAAATTTCAATTCATTAAATCATGTGAGAGAGAGAGAGAGAGAGCGAGAGAGAGTGTGTGTGTGTGTGTGTGACTAGGAGGTACTTTTATGGTCCCATGTACAAGAGGATTCAGAGAACCATGGAGGTGTCCCAGGAGGAAAATACATCCTTTTATCAGATGCGCATCTGGTATAAGTACCCACCATGTGGTCCCTAAAGAATTTATTTTGATCATTAGGTTGGTGTGCCGGATGATTCAGCTTCCTCGGCAAGTAGGTAAGTAGAATTGGCAAATGACTATTTTTTCCAACCACCAAAAAAGGTTAAAAAAAAAAGAAAAAAAAGAGGGGAAAAAAACAACCACAAACAAAAGATGCCTGAAAATGATTTCTTGAAAAGTTTCTTGTCTTGAAAAATAGAATTGCTTGAAATTATTTATTCCCTTCCCAAATCTTTTCTCTTTTCTAAATTATGATGTTTTTTGAAATTTTTTTGCAAGTCTTCCCAAAAAATTAACAAAATTAACAAAATTATTCAAATTTACACTTTTTTTTTTGTTCTTCCAAAATTGCCCCATTTTTTTTTGGTTGAAAAACTGACAGTTCATAGGCGGGTATTTGATTGTTTCGATTTTTATTCTAATTTCCAAACCATGCTTTTTGTGTCATACCAGAGGCAGTTCTTTTTTTGGGGTGACAACCGTGGTTATGAGATCTAAGAACCGCCCTGATGCCGGAGAGGGGTTGTCACAGTTTTTTAATACCCACCCCGGCGCTGGTACTAACCATCCACTATGTATCCATCCACCTACAGCCACCAAGTGCCTTAGTAGCTACTTGCTTATGATACTTACCCACTTAACAACATTTGCCTCTGCTTGTGAAATGGCTTGTTTGATAATTAAGAATATTGGCTGAAAAAAAACACACGGTTATGGCTTTGCAACATGATTGAGTTGCCATGGGTTTCTATGGTGGACACCCCATAGTTAATGTATACTAGTATACTATACGGGTGCATTCACACCTAACGTTAAGTCAGTGTTAAGTGAAAATCTAGGTGGCATCTTAAGTGGTACTCGATGTTAAATGGGTGATTATTTAATATTAAGTGAATGTTAACTTAACATAAAATCTTTGTGGTAAATAGGTTTAGGTTCTAAAATGACTACCTTGGTGTTAGGGGACTTAATACTACAGTCCTTAACACCAAGTGTGAATGCACCTTAAGCCATTTAAAAGCTTCAAAGCTTATTAACAAGGCATCTCTTCATCTTGAGGTTCAAAACTCAAATCATAGGCCTCCTTCGAGGCTCACCTATCCTGTGAGCTCAAGAAGCAAATTTTGTTAAGGATATTCAAAATTTAAGACCATTGAAAGAGGGGGGAAGTCCATCCCTTAAATAAACAAATTGCACATGGGCCCAATTTGTCTTTACATTACCTATGCTTCCTCTAAACAATCAACTTGAATCTTAGAGGTAGTGAATGTCAACAACAATCCCTTAAAATCTTGAGACAATTTGGAAACCAAATTTCCATCCAAATGCTTCCATGGACATTTTATTGACAATATAGGTTCAACCTTTCAAGGGAAACCACCTCTCCTCATATACTCATGTGAACTTGCCCCCCATTGTTTTTTTTTTTCTGAGGGGGAACAAATCGAAAAATCCATTGCAACGACAACCAAGGGGACCCCAACCCCTGGTCGATGAAAGACACAAAATGGAACTTTGTCACTCTATTTCTTTCTACTAAGGCTCTTCATTGAGCAATCTTGGTTTGGATTGAGAGAACTTACTTCTTCACTTCAAAATTGTCATTTGCATTCTTGAGAGCCCTACTTTTTACTCTTATATATATGTTCCCTATACTTGTATCAAGTTTTGTAGGTGAAAAGCCTCTACATTGGCCAAATCCCCCAATGAGCTAGTTTTTTTTAATAAAAAAGGTGAAAAAAAGGTGGAAAAGAGAACATTGTAGATAGAAAATTTGGCAGAGAGAGAGGTGATATGGAACTTGTGTGCTTGAGTGGGAGAAGGGCAATGTGCATTCTAGGGGAGTGGCTACGATGAGAGGCGGTTGACTAAAATCTATTTAACTTAATTAGATGACGTGATTATCATCTAGGTAGGTTAACAATATTTAAATAATAATAAACTAAATTAAAAACAGAAAAAAATAAATATATTTTAAAAAAACGTATAACTAGTGTATAATCAGCAAGTTAATGAGCATTTATTAATGGTTATTTGATAACCTACCCTTATTGCATAACCAATGATTATTAACCAAAGTATTTGGATAACATACTTGACACCTTTTTTATATTAATATTGATAACCTATGTGCTCCCAAAAAAAATTGAAAAAAAAACATACATGGTAGTTATTTTAAATAAAACAATAATTGGCCAACAATGGTGTTTGAGCTTGTTGCTCTTATACCTACCTAAACCATGCAAAAGAGAGTCACAATGTGCTCAGTTGAGAAATTTGTGCACTTCTATTTATTTGCTTCATTGCACTACATGCATCCATTTTGACTATGAATATTGCAACTCTCCTTTACACTTCCTTTTTTTCCTTCAAATTGCTTTTGCAAACCAAAATGGACTCAAGATCACATCACAAAGAAGTTGTGAGTAAAGATATATATTATCCTCCCTCTAGCTCTATTGGAAAAAAACTTATGATTGAGCTTGTGGAGCTATTGCTCTGAATGTGTTTTGTAGCAAATGGAGTCAAATGCTTAAGCATGATACATCATAGTTCATGCACACAAAGGTGTTGGGAGAAACTTGTTTGATTATGATTCCAACAAAACTGCCTATGACTGTTCCATCCTTCTTATTTCGAATTGATATGCATATGTCCTACATTGTTGCTAGAAAAACATATGAAGTGTTGCGGTTGAGAATTTGTTTTTGGGTATTCATCCTTGATCGTGAGATTTTGTCCCCAATGTGGCTCACTTCAAGGATAGTAAAAAATGAGGCATGAGACAACCTTTAGAAGGGTCAAATTTAGGACACAATCGTGGATAACTAAAAATATAAATAACATATTAAAGTTATTTGCAAAGACAATAAAATCCACAAATAAAATCTTTGAATTTCGTCGTTGAAACTGATGACAACAATCAATTAGGAAAATGACACCAAAAGGAATTCAAATTTCCTCTCAACCCAACATAATTTGAGTTTCTTCATGTCAATGTGTTTTGCCTATATTTACATGTCTACTTAGGATTCAATCAATGTTATGAGTTACCTAAAACCTTTCACACCTAGTGGTAGGGATTTTAAAAGTATGGCACCTAACATCATTATCATGACAATTTATAACAATGATGCTTAGCCTTGACATGGTTGTTAAATTGAATCCATTCACACCTAGTGCTAACTAACTTGATATTGCTGACCTACCATTGGCTAAATTATTATACATTCACATATGTTGTTGGAGGTATTGACTACATTTTTAAAAACTTTTTTCGGCTTGTTGACAATTGTCTTCCACTTGGCCCTTTCACTATAATTGTGCACTTGCTTTCATTCTTCTTTGTTCTTTCCTTATGTGCACTCATAGTTTATCTTCCTCTTTGGTTGTCTTTTGCACTTGCTTTCATTCTTCTCTACTCCTTGCTCGTGGCACTCACAACAATTCTTCTTTCTTGATCTTGTGCTTATAATGTTATGTTCATTATTTCATGACATTCTTTGAAAATCTTCAATTGCTACACTTTGTAATGCTTTATTGGTTGTTTCATGACAATCTTTGCAAATTTTCAACACCTATGTTCACTATACTTAATTTTTGACACCTGCACTTGTGATGTTTTTATTCATTGTTTCATGACATTTTCGACAAATATTCTCCATCCTCTTTTATTTGTTCAAACATCTTTTTTTTAGAATACAATTTTCACTTTTATTGTATACAAGTTTGCTTTTGTGTAGGTGTTTTCCATTTGTAGTAGTTGTGATCATCCCCCTTTTGTTGTTGTTTATTTTTCATTTTTGTTGGTTTGTGAATTGGCCATAGATATTTAGAGCGATTATGTTTTTTTCACGTTGTGCATTGTTTTGTTAGTTAATGTGTTGCAATAATTGTTATTTCAAATGGACCAAATGCAACCAACTCACCTTTCTTTAAGCCCAACAACATTCCACCAATTGAACATGTTTCAAGGATTGTTTTCAATTTACTACATTGCATGCTATATAGATTACGCCTTCATATGTTGTTAGCTGAATTGGGTTAGTAGGTGAAGCCCAAGAACACAACTTGGTTTTCTAAATTTTATTAACAAAATTCAAGGAAGATGAACGGGTGTAAAACTTTTGCATGAACAAAATGACATTGTTTAACATTACAAATTGCCTTGAACTTGTTCTTTGAAAGAAAAACACCAAATATTGCCAATTTATTCTTGTAAAGGTTAAAGTGTGTTGTGTTATTTTAAAGTTGACTTGGTGCCAATTTTTTTTACCTACAATGAACTCTTTGAAATAGGAAAATTGATAGTATCTCTAATCCTACATGAATTTGTTGTTGCATTCATTTCTACATACAATGGTTTAATTACTTGGTTTTGGAGAAAAACAATGGCGATTGTAATGAATGAGTTAAAAATTTAGTGTGTTTTTTGAGTGTGAAAAGGGCCATTGATGGGCACACACATTTCAATTGTTAAGCCCTAAACCCTAAACTTGTTTTATGTCTTAAAGACTATTATTATCACAAATTAGAATGGTATAATTTGGTGGCATAAGCAATTGTAGATTGTTTTAAAAGATTTATTGATGTGTTTGTGGATATTTTAGGGATTGTGAGTGATTTGAGGGTGTTGCATATGACCCAAGACTTTTTCAACATGGGTTTCCACCCTATCCATTAAGTGACAAAAGTTATCTATTAATTATTCGGATCATGATCCCATTTAAGGAAGAAAACCAACATACCATTTTGGAACTATTGTATAATAAGAGGCATAAACAAAGAAACTATATAGTGGATAATGCCCCTAAAATTCTCAAGAAAACCATTAGAGAATTCCTTACTAAATTTGACTTGCATGTGTTTTTTGTGTTTTATGCTTTTAATGTTTATTACATAATCTATTACAATCTCAAACTAAAACGAATGTTGAAAGGTTAATGCAAATTATTGAGGTGGATTCATAATTAAATATAGAGTTGGACTTGGCACATAAAGTCATTGATGTTGCTAAAGTACAAGCATCCCATGGAATTGAAGAACATGAATGATTTGGTGATGCAATGCATAGGGAATTATGCATTTTTCTTGGATGACAAAGGTTTTTCACATCATCAAAAGAATGTACACATTATAAACCTTCAACTTACTATAAATTTGGTTTAGAAATGAATCAACATTGCTAAATTCTATAGTATTATATACATGTTAAAGACATATTATGCATCCTCTTTGTTATGTGCATCAAAGTTTTGTTTTGGAAAAAAGGGTTCCTTACTTTTGTCACAAACCTTAAGTATCTTTTTCATGACATTTGTGAGGCTTGTAATTGCATTAACCATGTTCATTTGAGTTTCATTGGCGATCTTGTTCTACATTTGAAGTAGTCCAACCATTTGTCAACAATACCCTCTTGATTTTTGGATTTCTTTTCTTCAATAATCAAGTTTGATTCATGTGTGCATTCTTGCATATGATCCATGGAATCCATTAACAAATGAGTGCTTCATTTTGTCCTTTCAACCATTATCTTATATGCTAAAAAGTACTTGCATTTTACACCCATGTTGCCAACACTTCTTAATATTAATCCTTGACCTTCTACATTTCAAATTCCTTTGTTGATTAAATTCAATGTTTGAGGTTTTTGTGCTAGGTTGTGCATTTGGGGCTTGATCGCATTGTCCATTGTGGCCTTCATTGATGCTTGCACCAGGATGTTATCAATTTCAACAACTTCATTCATGGCCATTGTGAAAGTTTATGAATGTTCAAGAGTTATGGTGGTTTGAGGTTAAATTTTCTTTTTCATGAGTGCCCAATTGTCTTTGGTTCTTGTAAAATTTTCATAGTAAAATAAAACTTCTTATCTTTTTACATCACCATTGTTAAAATCAATTGGTTCATTGGTAGCGAGCCCAACAATTGGATTGTTAATAATGTCTACACCTTGCATGAAATCACAAATGTGCAAAGGGTTGAATACTAGCTTTTTTTCCATGACTCCAAGATCATGTTGTAGTGACTATTGCTAAAAAATCATGGCAAATGATGTGCAACCTTGTCATGTGGGTTCATTGCCCAATACTTTTCCATTATGCCTTATTTTTGAAATGTGATGAAAAAATCTTCTTGGATTATCCAAAGTTGGCTCCCCTTTTGTCTTTGTAGGTAGGGTCATTTCTCATGTGTTGAAAGAACTAGCACTCATGACAATCACAAAGATTTTTTTTGTTTTGTTACAAATATTTCAAATCAGTCCTATGGGTCAACCTTGTTTAATGTTGCGACATGCTCATCCAACTTTGTTCGGATGAATGCTATTATTTCCTTGTGCTCCTAATTTGGTTACTTTCATTTGCTTGGATGCATTTCAATTGACACATATGAACTTGCCTTTTCTTTTTCTTTTTTCCTTTGTCATAGTTGTTGATAGCTAAATCTACAGGGAGTTGCAAATTTTAAAAAATTTAACACACATTCTTGTGTTGTTTTTTGTGAATATAGGAAAACATGCATGAAACATGCTACAATGCAATTGAATCTTTGGATTGCTTACTTCTTTCATTGAGTTGGTCAATGCAATTGTCTATGGTGAGATTGAATCTTTTGCATGAGAGCTACTTGTTTGGTGTAACCACAGTTTGATGCAAGATTGCTAGTTTGACGCCATGAAATTTTACAAAGGTCATGATGGTGTTGTTGGGTGTTGTAGAGAGCTTTTGAAAACACAATTGAACATTGCAAAGGACTACCGCTCTTGCCTTGTGTTCTTTGTAGAAGAGGTGGGCTAGGAAGCAAATGATGGTGGGCAAGGAAGTTGTAAGGCAATGGTGTAATTTTAACTAACATTGAGTTAATCATCCATTTTTGGGCCATATACATAACATCAGATTTTTCATTATAAATCTAGATTTGATGGTAGCAAACATTTCTTTTAACTTTGAGATAGCACTACATGCTGCATATGATGCCATTTCAAGCATTTGTGTTACATAACATTTTAGATATGGATAATCAACTGGAATTTCAGGTTTTAACACACATTTAACATCAACTTAACCATAGGCGTGATTATACAAAACCTACCTAATGAGGTTAGTTAAAGATTTTAAAAGTTAAGGGGATGGGGAGTCAACCTATATTGCAATAGGTATGCATAATCATTTGTATAGGAACTTGCAAGGGTGACGTTCATATATGAGTTTTTAAAACAAAGTTGTGAAATTCTATTGTCGCAAAGCATGATGAATTGGAGCTTTGGAACAATAGGTGACAAAAGAATCGCACGTGGGCGGTAGAAAAATATATGAGCAGAATGTAATGATACAGCTGTTATGGAATTTGGAACAAAACTTTTTGTGGGTTGTAAAACTGTAGTTATGTGTAAATGCTGTGGCTTCCATCAAGCGGTCGAGTTGATGCTGCCTTAGATCCCGCATATCTCATTGAGAGAGAGGCTGAGGGGTTGGTCCCAGAATATATATTGGCTTGCTTGGGTGGTATGATCGAATACAAAGTATTTAAAAGTCAACAATTGAATCCAACAAGGTCCCAAAGAACATCTTCTTCTTCTTATTAGCCAAGTAACAAGAGGCTTGGTGGTATTCCCAAATTTTGCAAGGATCTCAAGTTTGTTCTGCGCAAATCTAGGGTAAGGGAATGTGTTGGTTGGTGAGGATGACTATTGAGCCTCGTGACATCTTGGGGGGAAGTTTCATCCAGTTTTCAATGTCAAATCCCAAGAGATACTATGAGCAGGAAAAATAAAAAAACTACGCAAAATAAGGGAATAACAAGATTTTGGGGGGGGGGGGGGCGGGGAATTGCCTTTTAAACCCTACCAAATACCCACCATGGTGACCCGCCACTTGTGTTGGTACCTTAGCCTTTTGTGTGAGGCCTCCTCCTACCGGTCATATTAAACCCAAACAATGTTAGATTTGAAACCTGATTTTTACCCTATTTTAGAGAGGCAAATTTAATAGATTTTGGGGGGTTTTTTTTTTACCAGTGTTGGTCAGTTATTTGTGAAAACACCTGGTTATTAATTTGATTATTGATGATCAATAAATATATACCCATCTAGTATTGATGAGCTAGTTATCATTGAGCTAGGTCATCAATCTTAAACACTAAACAAAAAACAAGATTGAAAAAAAATCCTCTAACTGGCAATATAACCAGTGGTTCTCAACTGGGTATTTGAGAACTGAATCTTATGCATGAAAAACTATTGTAATAATAGTTTTATTTGATTGCAATCAATTACTCGACCAATTGTGACAAAACCCATTTCCTCCTTTAAATTTTCAAATTGATGAGATAGTTTTCACAAAGAAAATTATAATCCCCTACAAACCAGGTTAAATGCTCTTGAACAATTATTTTATTTCATTTTTTGAAACAAGAAAAAAGGCCTTCCTTCACCCTTAACATTTTGGGCATTTTAAGCTGCAAACTTCTCCGAGCCGGTCAGCTTAGAAATCTTACAGCCACCTTTGTAAGGCAAGGCATGAGCACCTAACCTAAAAAGGCATTTTGGGAAGGCTAACATGACACCCAAGTTGTAAATGTTTTGCCCAAGCCATTTAGGGCAGCCTAAAAGACGTTTTTTGGGGGAGGGGGGAAACCTTCCTTGGGCAGCTGGGCCGCCGTTTCAGTAACTAATCTTTGACTCAAATTTACAAGGAACGTCATGGTAAAAACAGATGAAGTTACTGAGCAATCCCGGGCTCTGGACCCGGGCCACCGGGTAGCCCCCCCCCCCCCCCCCCCCCCGCTGATTATTCCTCACCAGGCAGAGCAGCGAGTTTTGCCAGGGATACGGTAAAGAAAAAGCCAAAGTTGAGTACCAAGGAATAACCGGGGAATAGCCGAGGAATAGCCAGAGTGGAACATCAGTAGGGACCCGCGGGCCCGGCCTTCGCCGACATATTTCCCCAGGTTGATAAGTACGGCCCTACAATCATAGCCCCTGCCCCCCGCCCCCAAAGGTTCTCCAAAGTGTTCTTTACAGTTATTATAGCTTATCTTGTACACGCCCTTGTTTTCTCTTTTCATAATAGCTTATCATTATTTTTCTTTCCTTTTTCTTTCTTTTTTTATCGTTCTTTTTTCTTTCCTTTTTCCCTTCTTTGAGACTTTGCTTATCTTCTTTGAACATTGAACAAAAATCCCAATGCATAGGAAGAAATCTCCATGAAAATTATTATCAAGGAAATTGGGGGGGGGGGGGGGGGGCAACCTCTTGGTATTGTTAGAAAGCTTTGACAATATTGGTATCTAATTTACATAGTTATATATTAGTGTGTGTGTGTCTAATATAATTACCTACTAACTACTAACTCAAGGGATTGCCATATTCAATTTATAAATTATTTTGTGTTTTTTTGTCAGTTTTTGATTCGAAGAGATAAAGCAGGCTTTGAGTGCTCTTCTCTTTCTTTTTTTCCTCCAAGAATTTTAATCTGAACTCCAAGTTGAAAAAAAAAAAAAAAAAAAAACTACCCCTTAATTATGACATAAAAAAGATTACAAATGGGTAGGTAGTATATTATTTGGGGCATAATGATTTTCCGTTGGAGCTATTGATGAAGTTCCCAAGGATGACCAAAGTTTTGTCTAATGCGTACTATTCTTCCGGTAGTCACCAAGTTCCCCCGTAAAAAAATATTTCAAGGAAAGACAACCACATCAATGAAAATTTGAATTTTCCATCCAAGATTATACCCTCCCTCCAAGCGAGATGTATTGGGCAGCTTCCATCTAGAGATCCATCCACAAATTCCGTATGCCAAATACCAAATACCAAGGGAGGAAAATATTAAGTAATACATACGGTAGTATCTAGCCTAGTTTGATTAGCAAGGTCTCTAATAATTAATATTCTTTTGTCATTTATGTTCAATAGTAAAAACATAAAATAATCTTTCACAATTTGACATTACATGAAATAATTAAGCTAGAGTTTCTTTCATATTTTTGGCATGATAGGCAAGTTGTTCTTAAAAAAAATTGGCAGTTCCAAAAGGAAAATGAATGAGTGCCTAACGAAGCTTAAGTACTATGATAATAAGTTTTAGTTTTCTAGACCAACTTGGCTCACTGCACCTTTCAAAACTAATGCCAAAAAACTTATTCCCTTTGATTTGAAGACACAATATGTGATAAAATTCCTATTTTCTCAAAGCCAAAAAAAAAAGCCCAAACCAAAACTTCTCTTCATATGCTTCCTATATTTATAGTCTTTCCTTGCCAAGGTTCTTTTATAATAATAAACCCCACAACTAACTGAAAAAAATACCCTAAGTACATATAGGTACTCTCTCTAGAAATAATAGGGGAACCGACTCATCTAGAGTTGAATCAATCATCATAGTTGACAAAACAAAAGAAAGTCCCATCCTTTGGTTGCTTGCAAGTTCGGTCATATTCTTCTTCCCTCCGTTGCATTGGCAACTCAAATCAAAATACTGAATGGTCACGAGCATGTGTTTCCCCTCCAACAGACAGTCCTTTCTTTGCACACAAACACACCCACTTGTGTTTGGGATGATGGAGAGAAGAAATAAAGGAGGGCTAAAAGTTTCATAACACAAATTAAATCAATCACTACTCAAAAATACATTACTAATACTTCTCTTCTACTTTTTTTTCTTTAATCCAAAGCAAAAGCCAAATTACTTACCAAAGTCCTATAAAATAATTGTTCAAATTACTTAAATTTTAAAAAAATTATAAGCACAAAAAGGCAGCCCTTTTTTTTTTTTTACTTCTTCTTCCTTAGCTTCTCTTTGAAGTAAAGAATTAGAGAAAAAAAAAAAGTTTTTATCATTTTGTATTTTTATATATGGTACACAAATGAGGTTTCAAAGTATTATGTAGGCTTAAGGAAGAGGGTTAAGTTAAGCCTACTTTGTGTATCCTTTTTGCTTTATGTAGTACTAATTGCAATGTTGTTGTACATAAAAAAACCATAATGAAAGTGTACTAACTCTTTGTTCCCTTTGGTGTGAAAGGGGGCTTCTTGGTACAATTCTCATTAGCGGCTCCAAGTTACCTCACTCAACTAAAAGGTACAAGATCTTGACTTTCTCCATATTCAACTAGGTACATTTTACACAAGTTTTACTCGATTAGGTGGTTGCTAACTTGGTTCTTTTCATTGGAGGGGAAGGGCAAGTGGGATGGATGAGTCATCTTTTAGGTTTGTTGTTGTTTTGATTGCAAAATTGTTACAAGTAACATAGTAGTGATGGGTTTTTTTTTTATAAAATTATTATTATTTTTATTATTTTTAAATTTAATTTTTAAAATAAATAAATAATAATAATAAATTTAGGGTTTTATTCCCCTTGGTGGTATAGTTGTCATTTAACAAGTAGTTAGTTCTCTCCACATCATTTTTTAAAAAATCATTTTTTCTTTAATTTCTTAATAATGTTCATGCACGTATTGGTGGGTAGAAAAATGCATACAAGCAATGGGCATGTACTTGGGTACACAAATGAACATTTATTTTTGGCCTTGCCTACCAAGGCAAGGATATTGTGTTTTAAGATCCATTATAGAGTATACCTAGTAGCTTAATGGATTTTGACCCCTAGGTAATAATAGGTCTATTTTTATATGAGGATTTTTGAAAAAGATGATATTTTGGCTTGTGTTGTTGAAACTTGAGATTAGTTATAGAGTAATTATCTTGAAGGACTTTTGTTTCTTTTAGAGGATTTTTTTTTAAAAGATTTTTTTTTGCATGGTGAAATATTTGAGTTTCCATAATTCATCTTTGGCATTAAGATAACTTTTAAAGGTAAATGGCAAGGCCACAATGTGTCACACCCCTTGTTAGGAGTACAAATGGGTATTTAGTGAGCAAAGCAATTTGGAGTTGAGAGATTTGGGTGAGCTGTTAATTTATGTTTCACAAGAGATGGGTTGTCCCCAAGAGTTTTGTTGGTGGAGTAAGGGTTCGGTAATTGTTTCAAGTCCTCCCAAAATCATAATAGGTGTGCAAAATTTACTTATATGTTATTGTAGCCATACTGAAGTGAGGACTAGTGTGCTTCTTGCAACATTTTTGTACTTTTAAGCACATAGAAACAAGTTTTTTTTTATGAGGCCAATTGTAGAATTCCCCATTACAATTCAAGCAATTGCTACTAAGGTTTGAAGGAGGAAGTGAGAATGGCGCAATGCTCAAAATAGTTGCCTAAAGTAATGAAGTGAGGAATGGCACAATCCTCAAAATTAAATTTCTCAAAAGAAGTCAATACTCAATGCCATCATCAACCCATTAGTGGAAAGCAAAGGAGAAAATTTCTAAATAAAAGAGACAATTCATCTATGGTCTGGGGTGGCGGATTATGTCATTTTCTTTGATCACATTATATGACATAATCTTCCATTGATGATCATATATAGTCCTAATAGTGATAAAAATGTGTCTGTTGAGCATGATTTTTAAAAATTAAAACAAGTTGAATTTTCCATCCCAGACCTTGATGTCATGGAATGGCCTTGCCCTACCCATAATGATGTTGGGTGCATTGCCTAGCTCACTCTAAAGGGCCTTATACAAATAATAGGCAAGGCTTGAACATTATTCTTCCTTGCTCAGAGTAATTTGTATATAAAATTAAGAAGCTCACTAGCTTTTTATGTACCTATGTTAACAATTTAAGTGAGAGCCCATTTACAATAATTGACAGATATCAAGTCAAGACCATCACCCAAACAAAAAAGAAATGAAAAAAAAACCCCCCTTGAGTGTGTTCTAGTGGGTGGGGTTTGAATCCAACTTGCAAGGCAAAGCTATTGTGCCCTAAGCTGGTTGGCCATGTGCCCCATGTGCCCCATTGCTCGAGGCTTGTTTCTAAGAATTTTAGCATATATGGACACATAGTGTCAGATGAATGAATGAATGATGGGCACACGCATGAATTTCAGATGAAAATAATTGAATGTCAATGATGAACAACAAGCTTGGGTAGGGTAATGAGTAAACCAACCACACTTGCCATTTCTCTATTTTATGCTTATGTCTCTCTTGCTTTTGCATACTTGAGTGAGGAATTTTTTATAAAAAAGTTAAATATTTAATTTTTTTTGGCACAAATGATGAATGGGGAATTTTTAGCCCCTAAAGAACCAGGCAAATCTTGTAGTCCATTTTCCAAATTTTGAAGTGCCATAATATTTTTTGAAAAAAAACACAAGCTTCCATAATCAGACAAACCCACATGGCCTAACAAGAAGAGAACAAATATAAAAAAGCTGCAAGCACACCTGATGACAAGAAGGTATCAACTATCAACTCAATCTTTAGAAAGACATGTTTGTTCATGAATTCATACCAAAAATGTACTATAACAGAATATCAAATTTGGATGCTGCTTTTGTGCCCACATATATGGTGCATGTGCACATAGGGGCACAGGATTCACAACAACCTAAATTTCTTATGGAACAATGGTTGTTCATGGTTACTAGCCTCGGATGAAAGAAAGGGGACGAGAGTAAGTAAGTACATGATGCTTTGATATGAGATTTCAAACCATAGGAATAGAATTTTGGAGATTGTTTTTGGAAAATAGGATACAATGAGAGAGAGAGAGAGAGAGAGAGAGAGAGAGAGAGGAATTTCTCCTTTTGATTTCCAATGAAGTTGAGGGGGCAAGATTGATATGACAAGTGTTGTTGCTTTACAAAATGCAGAGCCTGGCCACTGGCATGGCAATGCTGAGAGTTGGTGGAAGAAATGAAATGAAAAGGTGAATTTTTATTTATTTTTTAAATGTGATGAATGAATGAACCTTAGAGTTGGCCAACAATTGCATCAAACCAACAAGGGCTGTGTCACACTGTGACCTTGCCATTGACATTAAAAAGGTATCCTTAAGGCAAAAAGAAGAATTATGGAAACTCAAATATTTCACGGTGCCAAAATATAATCTTCAAGAAATCCTCTAAAAGAAACCAAAATCCTTCAAGATAGTATAACTCTGTATCTAATCTCAAGTTTCAACGCAAGCCAAAATATTATTGTTCAAAAATGCTCATAAAAAATTAAACCTATAATTATTACCTAGGGCCCAAAACCCCTTAAGCTAGTATACTCTATAATCAATCTAAAACACAACATCCAACAAATATATCCCATCTGCTGATCCTTAGCTCATACAAAACAGAAGGGAGGGAGAAGCTGGTAATTTTTGGGGCCAAGCTTGAGCTTTACCCATCTGTTATGTTAGACCTCTCTTTCTCTCTCCCCCTGGATTGGTACTCACTCACAACACCAAAGAACTGGTGAGATCCAATGACAACTGTAGAACCCTGAGTGGGACCTTCAACACCGGACAACAGCAACAACTGGTGGGGTGCGGGGGAGAGAGGGGAGAGGATAGAATTCCACAGGCCACTCATCAGAACAAATGATTTTTATGTCAGTCTCAGGGAGCATTTGGGGGCCTACCAACACCATTACCCCCCCCCCCCCCCCACCACCCCCACTCCACTCCACTCCACTCTCCAACAAAATTTTTGTTAGTTAGTTATGTGGTTAGTTAGGGTTTTATGTTACAGGCTACAAACAAGCAAGCAAGCAAACAAACAAACAAAATGGATGGATCCAACAATCAATCAATCAAGCAAGCAAGCAAGCAAGATGGGCTCCAACACCCAGTTTTAGTTTTGTTAGCATTTTGACGCAATAAAAAAATCAACCGACGCATTGATAGATCCCAATTGGGGTGCCCTTGATGGGTCCGATGATGTCGGGTTTAGTTTATTAGGTTTTTTTTTATGTTAGAAACGATGGATGGAGAGACGGTCCAATAACCAATCTTGATGGGTGTAGTTGGGTATTTGCATTAGTCATCATCAACTGTCAAAGGTCAAAAATGCAATCTAGATTCCGCCTCCTCGCCCCCTCCCCCCCCCCACCCCCTCTTCCGTTACTTTTAACTGAATCACAAGCTGAAAATTTTGTCTCTTTGTGATACATATAAAATTGCCTCAACACACCACCCTAGCCCTCCGCTCAAAGAAATACCTGAAAGTGGCCCCTGCAAACAAGCCTCGAAATAGAAGGGCCGATGCTTTTAAAAGCATTGGAGGGAGCGAGTGAGGTGGGGGCGGATGGGTTGGGAAGGTTCCCTTGTTGTGGTTCTCTTCCCTCTTGTCCACTTACATCCACCCTTTGTTCACATTCAATGGAAACAACCAGGTGCAACGGTTTTTTACATTCGATCTGAGATAGAGCTCTTTTTTCCAAACTCTTTAAGCTTTAGTAGTAGTATAATAATAATTGCATGCATCAAAGTAATGAAGTTGGAAACTTTACGGCCGTGTCTTCTTCTTCTTGTAGTCGGATAGTTAATCCGTCAGCCTTGCCTTGCAACAAACTCAATTAATTGCAACCTCAAAAAAAAATTTAAAAAACAATCTAAAAGCCTAAAAAAATACAACTTTCTCATAGGCTAATTTTTTTATTTTATTAGTTTTAAAAACAAACATTAAAACCACAGATGCCCCGCCCCCCCCACCCACCCACCCACCGTCCCTCTCAACACCCAACCATGACAAACTCTGGATGAAACCAAAATTTTAGAATCACAATGTAGATACACATCCACAGAGAAGTATACATACATACATACATACATACACATAAATGTGCATAAAGAATACACATGCATATATTATTTGTACTTGTATTTACTTTGTGTTTTGACCTGATGGGGAAAATTACATAGTTAGTGCCAGAGACGCCCTATAAATACCAATGGGAACGGGGACCTTTTTGGCTACCTTTTTCCGCACCCGGTCCCACTTTCGCTCGCTCGCTCGCTCGCTCTGTCCCTCGCTCGCTCGCTCTGTCCCTCGCTCGCTCGCTCTGTCCCTCGCTCGTCGTCGCTCGCTCCATCTCTCTCTCTCTCTCTCTCATGCTTTGCTTCAGCTGTGCATCATTTATTTTTGCTTTGAACCTGATTTGGTTTTGTTTTGTTGGAAAAAGAATTCTCTGCAATTTTTT
This sequence comes from Sphagnum contortum, assembly GCA_963920785.1. Lineage (NCBI taxonomy): Eukaryota > Viridiplantae > Streptophyta > Sphagnopsida > Sphagnales > Sphagnaceae > Sphagnum > Sphagnum contortum. The sequence goes on along the minus strand of OY987290.1, from coordinate 1,924,869 downwards.
TCCCTCGGCGGGAGCTTCTCCTCTTCTGGTTGTTGTTATTGTTCTGGGGTGTGTGTGTGTGTGTTTTGTGAGCAGTCTCTAGAGGTGTTTCGGCTTGGGACGTTGATGCAGCAGCTGCTCTCGGCTTTGTTTGCTTGTTGTTGCTCAGCTCTGGAGAATTCTTTTGGGTTCGAGTTACTGTAGGGACTGAGTGATTTTGTTTGGGGCTGGGTTTGTTTGCGCTTGGGTGTGTGTGTTTGTTTTCTTTCCCTCTGGACACACCCATCTCTTCTTGTTGCTCTTGGTCTGTTTTGTATGTGAGGAGGAACCTTGTTTTGTTTTTCTTCTGAGAAAACAAACGGAGGAGGAGAGAGATTTGCGAAGAAGAAGAATTGAGACTGTGTGTGTGTTTGTATGTATTTTTTTTGGGGTTTGGTTGGATGCTGAGAATTATTGATGACGATGACGATGCAGTGTTTTGGATAACAGAAGCTTTTGGCTAAGTTTTGTGTAGAAAAAATTTCGAGGAGCTTTTGGTCTCAAATGCACAATTGTGTGGATCATCTTCTTCCGCCTCTTGCTGCCGTCTGGTTTCACGCACCTTGGGTGTTGTGTTTTCTGACTCGCTTTTGTTTTCTTGTCCGCTTCTTGTTATTTTTGTTTTCTTTTCCTATCTGATTGATGATAATTATGTTCACAATTCTGCAAACCGACTGCACTAGTCCTCACATGATTCTCTTCTTTGAAAGATAGCACTACTGTCACGGGCCGAAGAAGAAGTTGACACTTAGTTCATCTTCCCTGCACAGTTGGCAGCTTGTAGATCCGGGGGGAGGGGTCTTCAGTCCTCGCACCTCTCATCTCTCGCAGCAGCAGCAGCAGCTTCCAGCATTTCCAGAATCAAGCAATTGTAAGAAGATCATCAGAGTATTGGCAATTCAGACAAAGGTTTCCGCTGCTCTTGAGTGCCGATTTCCTTCTCCGGCACACTGTCCAGCTTCAGGTGGCTGGCTCCTGATCCTGATCACAGTACTAGTACTGTGAAAGTTTGAATCCCCCCGAGAGAATCATCAATCGAGCAGGAGACATAAGATTGCACAAGAGAGTCGGCAGCCAGCAGCAGCAACAACAACTCAACAACAACACACGCTTGATCATCGTCGCCCTCATGGCAACAACCACCACCACAGCAGCAACAGCAGCAGTGTGCATAGGAAGCAGCGAGGTGGGATGGCAGCAGCAGCAGGAGAAGAAGAAGCCTGAGCAGCAGGCAGCAGTTGGGGATCAACCGTGGCTACCGCCTGGCTTCCGCTTTCACCCCACGGACGAGGAGCTGGTGAGCTACTACCTGGCCAAGAAAGTGCACAACAGCAGCAGTTTCTCTGGACATGCCATAGCCGAAGTCGACCTCAACAAATGCGAGCCTTGGGACCTCCCTGGTACAGACACACTACACAACACCACTCTTACGCTTGTGTTTTGTTGCAAGCAAGGCGGCGGATACGATCAGCTGCTTTAGCAGACAGAAGAAGAAGAAATTGATTGATGGGTGGGTATGTTTGTGTGTTTGTGTTGCAGAGAAAGCCAAGATGGGAGAGAAGGAGTGGTACTTCTTCAGTTTGCGAGACCGGAAGTACCCGACAGGGATGCGGACCAACAGGGCAACGGAAGCCGGCTACTGGAAAGCGACTGGCAAGGACAGGGACGTTACCAGCAGCCGTCGGCCGTCACAGCTGGTGGGTATGAAGAAGACGCTGGTGTTTTACAAGGGACGAGCACCCAAGGGCGAGAAAACCAACTGGATCATGCATGAGTATCGACTGGAGGGAGCTGCTGCTGCTGATTCCAACACCCATCATCTCCAACCTCCTCCTTGCATCATCAACAACAACAAGGTTTGTCAAGCCAACCAACCCAACGATTTCTTCCACTTCAGCTCCTCCTGCTCCTTCCAAATTTCAACACCAAATCTCTCTTGTTCTTTTTCTGGGTCTCCTGGTAGGTTTCTTTTTGGGATTGTTGAACCCATCCTTCTTCCTTGGTTTTGTTGATATACCCCTCTTCTTCTTTTTCTTCTTCTCCTTCTTCTTCTTCCTCCCCCTCCCCCCTCTTCTTCCCTCCTCTTCTTCCTCCTCCTCTTCCTTCTTCTTTCTTTTTCTTTTCTTCCCCTTTAATCTTGTTCTTTTTTGGCAAAAAATTTACAAAATTCTTGCAAGTTAATGTACCTTAATATTGTGTTTTTGGGAGATTAACTTTTGGGCAGATTAAGTGCAGATTGTTGTAATTTGGATCAAAACATGTATCTGACAGAAAAGGTAGATGCAATTTTTTGGAGTGACAAGATTCTCAAATTTCATCTTGTCAAGACTTTTTCCATTTCTTTCTTACTTCCAAGCTTTGAGAACAAAAGCCATGAAAGAACAAAAAGCCCCCCCCACTCAAGATTGAGTTTGGAAAGAGCATTGCCGATCCAATTTTTGCATAAAATCTTGTATTTTAGTGATGTTAAGAAATTTTGTAATTACAATGAGTTTTACAGAGAGTTCATTACTTCAGACTTTCAGAAGATGATTACCACATCTCATGTTTTCTTGTGCAGTTTTTCAGGTTGTTAGTAGTTACAAAAGGGTGTGTTGTTATGCTCTTTTAAAAAAGCTGTTGTTATGATTAAGCTCTACAGAAATCTTCAACTCTGACAGCCAATTACTTGAGATTGAATTTATTGTGTTTATGTTTGTTGGTTGGGTGCACAGGATGAGTGGGTTATTTGCAGGATTTTCCAGAAATTTGCAGGGGGGAAGAAGAGCTTTTTGTACTCAGTGGATTCACAGTTTCTGGATGCAAACAGCAGCTACCACCAGCTTGATGATGATACAAGATCCTCGTTGTTTCCACCAGCAGCAGTACCATTGGAACACTCCCCCAACCCAACTGTGACTACTGATGATGGAAACTTTGCAGACTGTGAAACGTGTGCAGCAACCGATGAGAATGGCATCTCATGCTGCTATCCCAACTGCCATGATGATGATGAGTTTCATCAAGCTTCAGCACACATGAACCAGAAGGAAAACACTGCCCCTGCTGCCATTACATGGATTATGAAGTCTTCAAAATTGGGTGGGGTGGACTTGCCTCAATCTGGGGCCATGATTGGCATGTTGGGTATGGACACGATTCATCATCATCATCAAGCTGGTGGAGGAGGAGAAGTTATGAGCACGACAAGCATGGTCAAGCTTTGTCCTAACTATGAGTTCAGTTTGGATCCCAGTTCTGTGAAGAGTCATCATGTGAGTGTCATGCCACGCATGGATTTTGCTTCCCAGCAAGCATTGCAAATGCATGCGAATTTGATAGCACGCAAGTCATTTGAGCGAGCAAGCTTGAGAGCAAAGCCTGAGCCATATTTCTGTGATGGGGACGATGAAGCACAAAGTAGCCAAAGAGCATTGAGCTATGGCTGGGGTGGTATGGAACATTCTATTTTCAGTGAGCCTCTGCTGACAGGAACAGACGCTTCTTCATGTGTCACTCAAAGCATCTATGGGGATCAATCCAGTCTCTTCCGCTACAACAACAATAAATACGGGCTTCCTGATTCTACCACCATTGATTCATTTGAGTGCATGTTTGCATAATGCCAAGCACAGGCTGTGAGTGCAGAGGGGTGGAGAGGGGTGGTGTGGGAGGTTGCTCTGAAGCACCATTATGTCAAAAGACAAAGCTTGGAAACACACACACAAAGTTGCCAGAAGGAATGTTACAAAATGTTCCATTACAGAATCAGATTGAACACATTCAGCATGCAGCCCACATCATCATCATCATCATCATCATCATCACTACACATAGATTTTGCTTGCAACTCAATTTGTGGTTGGTTACATTTGGAGATTTGTCTTTTAGATCTGAATTGATTCATCCTCCAAAAGGTGGATGTTCATACTGTGTATACTAGGTTTCAAGTTCTGGAGCTGGATTGGCGATGATGGAGTTGGTGGTGACGCGTGGTGGGGGCTTTAGATATTACACTGTGAAGAAACAGAAATGGAGGATGAGGATGGACGGTGTTAAGATCCCAACAATTTCGACAACACCATGTTCAAAACATGAAAGAGCAAACTCAAAAGAGGGCAGGTGCTGGATGATGATGTGGGGGCATGCTCAAGCTGTGCTGATTTGGGTAGGATGCAAAAGCTTGTAGCTCTTGCTTGCAGTATATATGGTTGTACATAGCACGACAAGTGTTGTTTGGCATCAAAGAAATATGCAAGCTGAAAAATTGTGATTATCTGAAGAAGAAAACTTAGGTGATTGTAATTTATTTTGTGGGGTTGAGGTAATTATTAGAGATGTCAATGGCCCAAAAAAACAAAAAAAGGACATTTTCTGAGGGCACAAAGATTCCAGTAATCAGTGTCAGATTTAGTGGGGTGATGGTATTTAGTGTGGATCAATCAGCCCAACACTGAACGCACAAGTTGCATTTTCTAATTAATTACAGCTTGATTAGCAACTCGTCCAATCTCTCTGCTAAAACCCAATTCTTGTTTACTCAAGATGCAAGTCTGGCAGATGTTACTGTGCTTGCTGGCTCTCTCTCTGTCTCTCTGTCTCTCTCTCTCTGTGGGCACATTGGTTTCAATTTTATCCACACATTTGATTGTGAAAGATACATCTTAGTCTAAGTAAAACAGAAACAGGAATTTAAGTTTCCTTCCTAAGCAGATTTTTGTATATTAACAAGGGTGTGATTCAAAGCTCTCTTTTGTCTTCTAAAGATTTGAGGAACATCATACCCAGTATTTATTGCAAGACTTTCGTTTTCTGTAAGAATTATAGGAACCTAGTTCAATGTGAATAGGGTCTTAATTTTCTTGTGTTTGATTTGTGTGCTTGTTTCCATTTGTGTGACTTTGGTAGTTTTTATGATGTTGAACAATGATTTGTCCTGCACAACAATTTTGCTGTGTCATCAGGAGATTTTGGGTTTTCTCTCATGTCCTTTCCCTTCCTTGTACAAGAGTAGACATAGTCATGGTGATGGTGGTGGGTTCTTTACAGTTTACAATGTAGGAGGGTATTTTTCAATGTTATGCAGATTCTTTGATTTTGTTATAACCTCTGGTTTCAGGTTTTTTGAAACTCTTGAAAATCAAGTAATCAAAAGTTTTCAAAAAATGGTTCTGGGATCTTCGAAAAAAATTCAATGAACCTGCACATTTCGTGAAAGAAGCTGCAAATTAGGGTAGGCCCTTTGACCAATTCCTTTGTTTTTTTCTCAGAATTGCAAATTTTACAGGTTAAAACTTAAAACCAAATCTTTGATTTTCGAGAACAATCTACAAAGGGGTTCACATACCCTAGCCTTACCCTCCAGTTCCAAGATTTTTTAATGTATTCAGAATCGAAGAACATCTGGTTCCAGCTTTTTGAAAAATTTCAAAGAATGAGCAAAGTAGGATGGCCGAACGAGCCAATGAATTAGGGCAAGCATTGGACCAATTTCTTTGATTTTTAAAAATCTGCAGTTTACAGTTAAACCAACTTTGATGTTTGAGGACCACCAAGGGCCCCACATACCCTACCCCTTCATACCCACCGGTTCTTTCTTTGAAATAAGAGCACACCAGCCAACACTGGTACATTTTCATAAGCCATGCAAAACCAAGAAATGGGGCCTGACTCTTTAATTCAGAAGTTGTCCATAATTGTCATATGCTGTAGAGATTCCACCAGAGAAATATGCAAAAAGGATCAAGCCAGACTCTTTATTCACAAGTCTATAATTGTCACACTCCAGAGAGATTCCACCCTTCACCCTAAGCAACTTTGTTGGGTCAATTGCTCTTTCCTTCAGATGCATGTGAGTCATGATCAGGCATATAGAACATGGTGAGGTCTAGCAAGCAGTTTACAAAGTGCCTCATGATGTGGCAGAATCTCTCCCCCCAAGTGCCAATTATACCAGATAATGGCCATTGGTCAGAACCAGCTTGATAGAACCGCACATAAAATATTTTGAGATCTAGAAGTCATTTGCAAAGTTGCTTATGATGAGTCAGAGTCACTTACCAAGTGCCAATGAAGACAGATAATGGCCCCCATTGGTCAGAACCAGCTCCATAAAACAGCACATAGAACATGGTGACGTCTAGCAAATAGTCTGCAAAGTTCGTATTGATGTGGGAGAATCTCTCCCCTGGTGCCAATTACATCAGATAATGACCATCGGTAAGACAGCTTGCGGCCACCTGCTGGTCTGGTGGGTCCTCCTCCCAATGGCCATTTATAATATAGTCTTCATCAGGTTTACAGGCCTGTTTGTCTTCTAATTCAGATACCACACCTACCTACTATACAACCCATGAGCCCTTACCTATGTACTGAACATCTGCATGAATCTACTGACATAGTAGACACCTATTATCCTATCTACTTTCATATCTACCTACCTAGCTTCTGGATCTACCCTTCACCAGTTAGGTTACCCAGGTGAAACCCAGCATCAACTCACATCGGGTTCATCCAGAACTGGGTCACAACAGGCTTCCATGGAAGGTGCAAATCTACTTTGGTATACTACTCCTTACTAGTGATATCCTGCCAAAACAAAACAAGCTCCATTCGGACATGAACTATTGTGTCACAGACCATCTCACTTCTAGCTTGTTAGAACTACAACTGGTCTGACTTTCTTCCTTGCTAAAAGAAATCCGCACACATTTTTCTCAACTGACAACTGCTGGCACATACTACATTCAAGCCTGCTCCTGCATTCAGGCATTAACAAAAAGCCTTATCCAAGCGCTTCACAAAGTAGGAGCCAAGGAAGAAGAAAGAAACAGAGCTGCCAATCAGCACAATTTCCCCACATTAGGAGGAGTTCTACTTGGATTGCAAGAATCAAATGGTTGTTAAACGTAACCCTACTATGAAGCTCTTCATATAGGCTCAAGAACTGAAAGACTAATGGTGTTTCTGCCCAAATCCCTCCCACAGTTGCTTAAAGATGCTAGCTACTACTTCTCCTAGCTGAAAAACACACTCAATGCCTAGATAAAGACCTCAGGATTTGCTGCAATAAAGAATGGCCTGACTGGCCAGACCTAAGCGTAAATCAGGTTCAGCAATGAACTAATTCAACAAGAGTTGATAGGGTACTCAACAGTGACTAATGATTGACTATAATCTACCTGTAACCAGCATACTGCTGGTTTGTGTAACCCCCCATGCCCATCCACATGTTAGGAACCCCCTGACCCATTCCCATGTTCATGTTTGGAGCCATGTTTGGAGCCATTCCCATGGCCAGGTTTACACCCATTCCCATGCCAGGATTAAGTCCCATCTGTGGTCCCATACCTGTAACAGGTGCCACACCTGGTGCCATACCCATCCTTACATTCATGGCTGCAGGTGGGGGAAGGGGTGGAGAGGGCAAAACACTAGCACCTGCTCTGCCAAGGCCAGATCCAACACCCATTGCTTGTCCCATTGATGATGCACCATATATTGATTTCCTCTCATCCTTCTTCTTATTATCAGATCCTCCCCATAGCTCATTCCACAATGATGCATCTGTGAGTTGGATGCCCAAATCCGCCAAAGGATTCACTTTAGCTGCCAAATTCCAACACAAATTTAGTCTCAGTGTTTCATCCCACGCAAATAGGTCAACTACCACTGAATATGAGTCTGGAATTCCACTTATAGCCAATCATAAAAGTATCTGCACTTGAAAAGACAAGCAGAAGAACAGCATAGTGACATGGAAAATCATATTAGAAGTTTATGCCAAATCTGTATCTTCGTGTGAGCAACTACATGAACCAAACAAAAGCCAAAAAATGCAGACCTTGTTGCCTACCCTAGGGTCACAAGCAATCCACTCTCAGAGCTTCTTATGGAGTCACTGAACAAAACAACCTGCACAGACTACTTTGGTGAATATCTATTCTCTATCCAATCCAAGCTGGAATAAAAACTTGGAGAGGGAAAGAATAGATTAGAAGATGACAGCAGAGGAGATTTGTACGTCCAGCTATATTGAGGTCCACCAAGCCAGTGCTGAGAGTATCAGCCCATAAGGTTGACTTGAGTGGGGCAAAAGTTTTCTTTGGTTGTTGCTGAGGCTGCAACATGCTACAATTGTTGCTAGGTTGCATCTGCATACTTTCCAATTGTGTTTGTTGGGTGTTGGTTGACAGACTGTTGCCAGAGGGTTGATTGTTACTGTAAGATTGAACATTGCTTGAAGGCTGAGTGCTGCCAATAGATTGCAACACCATAGCACCTTGGGAGAAACCACTCCCATTATTTGGTGCAAAATCAAAAGCAGGGGAAGCCTGAGGAGGTGGAAACATGCTTCCACCATTGTCATTTGAACCCCCTGTTCCAAAAGCTTCCAAGCTCTCTGCTGCAGCACTTTTGGCAGGCAAAGTTGGTTGTTGAAATGCTGGTGGAGGGAATAGACTTGGAATGGATGGAGGAGGGGCTGCTTGCACTGCTGGAGCTCCAAACATGTCTGGGGCAGATGATGGGGCAGCCTGAAATGCTGATTCCCCAAAAAGGTCTTCGCTTGGTGCCTGTTTGCATTGGCAGAAGACACCCACCCAATCATTGGAAACATACAAGCAAACCCAGTGTTGTGTAGATATAAATAAATCAGATGGGACCACAGCAGACCTAGTACAAGGTTCTATCGATGAGGCAGGAATGTGTAAAACATCATCTTAGAGCTAGAAAAAAGCCATAACAACTCCCACACAGTGAAAGCTGTCATTAGTGCAAAAAGAACACTGCAAAAGTGTGAACGGACACAAATTTTCATTACCACAACATACAACAGAACAGAGTCCCACAGAATCATATAAAGTTCAATAGACATATCCATGAGATTGCAGAAAACATTGCACCATAACACTTTCAGGTAATTATTATGTCAGGTCCAGCAAAACTAAAACTAAAACAACAAGAATGAGTGCAGCCATAACCTTATGAAAGTCCAGAACTAGACACTTCCAATACATATTCCTCATTTTGTATTTACCTGTAAAGTATGATTCGAACTGGTTGCAGGAACTGGAACAACCTCAAACCCAATGTCCCCAAACAAGTCTTCAATACCACCTGTACTCTTTGCCACAGCTGGAGATGCAGAAGATGGTACACTAGGGGTAGATTCTCCAAAGAAACCATCCTTGGGCTGGCTTGCAGAAGAAGCTACAATGATGCAACACACATGGGAAGTTCAATATATCAAACAAACATTGCATCAAACCCATTCAATCAGCATCCACAACTAGTTCTATTTCCTAACTATTCTTTAGAAAAGGGCTGACTGACAAACAGAAGCAAAATTGAAACCAGTGAGCTGTGACATGAACATATTATTTTAATAACTTCATATAACCAAAGACTGCAGCTTTCAGTGGCTGAATCCAGAATCTCGTGGCCCATCAAAATCTATCCTGCTCACTCAATATCTTCATAATTATTGAGAAATTTTCTATACTTATAAATTAAGTCACACCTGAATAGAAGTGAGGGAGGACTGAATCATAATGAGGTTATAGAGATTTTGTTTTGCTAACATCTTAGCAGACAAGGAAGAAAGAAAGAAAGAAAAAAAACAAAGACCGCACCCTTAAAAACAGAGGAAAGACAAGGGGTGTGGTCTGAACAACAGTCACATGTATTCTCAGTGACCTTCAACAGCACTGACCAACTATCATAACATCCCCACTGAGTTCTTCAGCTCCTGGCAGTGGATGGAGGTCAGTCGCACACATTAGCCACCATAATGAGTTTCTGTCACAAGACCAATAATGATGGGAAGACTCAACCATGATGCTGGCTAGCTCAACAGAACATATAATAGAAGGAGATGGCCAAAGAAAGCAAGAATAAGAGAAACACAGAAAGAAGGAAAAACCAAAAAAAGACTCAAACAAGGAGAGAGTAAGACATATCTATGAAATTGCAAAGGTAAAATGACAATGAGTGCAGTCATAACCTTACAAGAGTCACTCACAAAGTGACAGACCATCACCTTGACCACAAATAGCAGTGACGAGCTGCTGTGACTACCCACTGACTTCATTAGCTCTTGATGGTGGGTGTAGATAAGTTACAATAACCCATCTGAAATCTGGGCAAACCATTACACAAAATCATTGTCCTGAGTTTCTCTCACATTTCTGGAAGAGACAGGAAGACACAATCATGATGTTGGCTAGTACTCAAGAGACATACCTAATTAGAAAGGTCAATAGTATCCTCATTTCAGTTGCAAAAAGCCTGTGAGATTAGTTGCTTGTGTAAAAACAAAGATCTAAGCCAAACACAAAGTGAGGCCAACATAGAGAGTAGTGATTGGGGCCTCCTGAACCTGGAACATATCCTTCAAGCTCACCAGTGGCAATTACTTGGATGCAGAACGTCCAATAAAGCCACTGGAACACATATATTTGAAATTGGAGAGAAATCTCCACGACAATAATTTGAAGGTAACATGACAATGAGTTGAAGTCATAACCTTATGGGAGTTGCTCACCAGGCGTCAGACCATCACATTACATCACAAGAGAGTAACACAACAGAGAAAAAAATGGAGAACTTTAAGAGTACAATCTGTTGAGAACAATCCTACTCACTAATTCATAACAGACTCCAAGTGAAAACACGAAGTACAGATACTTACCAGCTGCAGAGAAAGCACCTCGTGGATCAAAATCATCTTCATCTGCTGCCTGACTTGCAAAATAAGCTCCCCCACCACCATGTTTACTGGCAACATCTTGAACTGTGCTAACAGCAGCCTGTGCCTGGCTAGATTGAGCTCTTGCAACTGCTGCAGCTACACCTTTACTATTAGCCCTGCACAAACTCCAAAAGTCACTACAGCCTGCTGCAGCCAAAAAATGGAGGGGCAATCAGAGGTTTGTCCATTCACATTCCCTGACTAACAGGCTACAAAAGAGTGATTGATCAAGGCCCTCTTCAAGCAGCCAGGAGGATAGCCAGTGTATAAGTACATGAGTGATCACTTCAATCAACCTGATGAATCCACTTAGATGCTTCCAGATTTTCACAGAATGTCTACTCGAAACTTTTTGTACTGTAGCAGAACATGCAATATGTGCTACAAAAATCGTGGCTGATGAGATGCTTGCCACCACCGAGGACATCCACATTTTCTAAGTGAAGAGATGCACTCCACTAGTACCTGTCATCCTCCTGATCATCAGCTTGCACTGTGTCTTCATATGCAGGAGGAGGAGCAGCTCTTGCATTGTTGCTTTGCCTGCCATTACCTACATAATGTCAGCCCAATGGTTTCAAGTACAGACAAAAAGTTGAGAATTGTCTTAAAAGTGTGTATTCCTGCAATAATTGGCAATTGACATCTCCTGGCTCAACATATTGCTAGCAACATCCCACCCTCGGTAACCACATGTGTCACAATAAAGTCTCAACTGATGCAATGTCCCTACCTCACACAGTTTGAATGTGAGGGTGTCTGATGGCAGATTATGTGCTTTCTGTGCATCTTTCACAAATTATATTAAAAGTATTCACCTATAATCACCAAGGACTCTCTCCATAGATACAGTTTTGAATCAACCTGAATAGGAACTGTGAGACAACTTGGTAATTAAGATGATCAGATTCACAACCAAACAAGAGACAACAACAGCAGGCTGAGAGAGGAAAAGAAGGAAAAAAGCAACTAAAAAGAACAAATTAGAAGAATACTGCAGTGTGAACAATGGTGACAGTATCTTGAATATTTGAGTGACCATGAACAGCAACATATATAGCAGTGACTATCATAACATCCCACATCTTGCCTCAGTACCCAGGTGAAGGAGAGGCAAATGTCAGACATCAACCAACATACAGGTTACTGTTACAAATCTGCAAGCAATGGGAAGACTCAGGTGTGATCCTAGCTAGCTCACAAACTTTAAGATTAGGGAAACTTATGGGAAAATGAGAGGTGTAAAGAAAACAAGAGTTAAGAGAATAGACTGGAAGTACTAGAAACACACAACTTTGAAAGCAAAACCAAGGAAAGAAAAAAATGGGAGCCATCTTGCACCTGGAAGAATAGTATTCCTCATCCTCATAGCCCCGATCTCGATCACGATCACTGGAAGCACCACTATCATACCTGTCATTGAAGCTTCCCTTTTTGCTATAATCATCAATGTTATGGTCTCTATCCCCACCATATCCATCATCTTTGTGGCAGTCCTTCTCTCTTCCTGACCGGTCATCATCCCTATATCGATCAGTGTCTCTACTTGCCCCACCATAACTGTCATAATCATCTCTTCCTCCACGGCTCCCCCCATAACTACCTCCATAGTGGTCATCATCCCGGTCACTATAGCCTCCACCAGTACTCGAGTATGTACTAGGTCTTAATGACATTCTAGTACTTGACACACCCCGATATCTGTGCAAACAGTCATCTGTGTCAAATGACTAATGAGGACACCCATCCAAAGCAACACAAGCAACACCAAGCACAGACTATACCAACCCATCCAGTAGAGATCCCTTGCATGGTCTCAATTCAAAACCACCCCTCTACTGAACCTGCTGTCAACAGAATTACCCCATGCAGGTTGCAGAATTTCCACTGACACACACACAATTCCCAAAATGCAGCTACTGTACCATACATGTCAAAGGTTCCCCTCATCAACCAAAGCATTCTCTTTTGCAGCAGCATCTTGACGACTACTTTAGGGATGTAATCATACAAAGAATAAAGCTTTTGCAGAGAAGATCTCAATTCTGACAAAATGCGAAGGGATGTATTAGAAAGGTTTCATGTACTTCTCTCTGTTGGCATTAGCCTTTTGTCTCACTTCGTGGATTCTCTCTTTGTCGTTTATCAATGAGACAAGATTCTGGGCCTTTTTTCGTACATTGATTCCCTGGTCCTTGCCACTGGCTTCAATGTACTGGAAATCAACCAATGTCTGTAGAAAATACATCATTTGAAGTGTTTAAGAAACCCAGACCATGAGAAGACAAACATAATTAGCTTAGATGCAGCAATTACAACATTTCTCTGACACATACCCACAACTATCCGTCTCTAAAGGAATGCATAGAAAAATCCACAATAATACTTTCAAGGTAGCCATTGTGTTAGTTCCAGCCAAACCAAAACAAGCATGAAAGAACAAATGTGGTCAGAACCTTGTGAATGTCCCTCATAAAGTATCAGACCATCACCTTCAGGATGAATGGCAGTGATTAGCCGCCATTACTCACCCCTGACTTCATCACCTTCCAATGGTGGATGTAAAATAATCTGCCCTGAATTTCCATCACATTTTCCAGAAGCAATGGGAAGACTCAGACATAATGTCTGCTGGCACTCAAAAGGTATAGCTAAATAAAATTCAGCAATATCCTCATTCAAGCTGCAACAAACTTGTGAGGGTATAATTCATTTCATTTTAGCTTGACCTTGTACAAGCAAGTAACTAAGCAGTAAGATAAAGAGGTCTTCATAGAGGGTAGTGATTGGGCCCTGCTGCCCCTGAACATATCCTGTTAGCACATGACTAGTGACTTCATGGATGCAGTACATCTGTTTTAACAACTGGCAAAATTCATGTATGAGATTGCAGGAAAAACCTCCACAATACCCACAACTGCACATATCATTCACTAGTTCTAGTAAAGAATTAATTGTACTCTTGTCCTGAAGGCAAATTTTGGATAATAGGAACCAAAGAGCCCAGTAAGGTGTTAGTTGACTCACCTGAATGTGGTAGGTATGCTCCCGAAGTTCATCTATGACCCTTTCTGAACCATTGCCAACCAAATATTCCAGCACTGTCAAAGACTGGCACACAATCACACAAACTACCATCAGGTAGGAGATATCTCCAGCAGCCATAATTCACAGGTCAGATCCAATGGAATTCTTCTAAACAAATTCATTTCATCTGGTGTTTCAAGATCATGAGAGACATGTGCATTTATCTCCTGGCTAGGACAAAAGCCCTTGTCATTGACCATTCTACAAAACCCTTGAAGCACACAACTGATTTCAATACTGAGATCATATCAAATCGACTGACATTGAATGATAAGTCCCCCCTTTCCCCCTCCACTAGATCAGCACACTGAAGAAAATCATATCATTACTTTGTACACATGACGCCAATTTCTTCCAGTGTCATTCAGCCGCTTGTACAAAATTGCCATTATGAGCTGGTAGTCATTGCTGTATACCACAACAGGAAAGGAACACAGCAAATGGTCAAACCCACAGTCACCACCACATCAATGCAGCATTTCCTTCAAAATTGATGTCTCCCCTGAGAAAATAAAGGGCTTTCAGTTAGGCTCTCACAAGTTGCGAGTAGCTTGTGCAATATCAGCCATAATTGTTCCATGAGGACCCCAAGGCTCATTACTTGTTGCTTCAAGGACCTGCAAAACAATCCAACTAATCTCTCTCTCTGAGTAATCATCTCACAAGAATCACTACCCATTTCATCTTCTTTCTGCCACATTATCAGTGGCAGCTCAGCTTTAGAATGGATATATGTGGCAGCAAGATATGAGGATTTCATTGCAGATTTTATAACTGACTACCAGAGACAACAAGAATCGGATTGATTCCTTTGCACCAAATCAAAAGAGTCACTCTCTAGCAATTTGCTCTGCTCAAATGAGATGGGTTTACAGATAGATGATTGAATCATACTTTCACTTCAATCTCTGGAACCTTGAGGACCTTTTTGTTCACTTCTCTTTTCCTGCAACATATTGTCCCCGTAAGAGAAAACTCATTGTAAGAGATTTTTCAACATCTGATCTGCACAGACCTTAATAGCTTCTCGCTGTGGCAAGGATTTGAGATGCAGTATGAAATGTACAAGAAAAAACTCTCTCCCCCGTGGAATAGACAGATATATGGGAGAGCGAGTACTTCATGCATGAGAACAACACAGACTTCTTGTCTTGCGGTAAGTGCAATTGAGTTGCAATTCCTACTCAGAAACACAACTGACGCATTAGATCTGGCCTACACTATAGAGCTCGCTGATACATTCAAAACCGTCAAAATGCATCATGACATATAACGTCATCGTCTTTTGAGCTCTTAGAGATCTGCCTGCACTCGGGGCACCTTCAGAGTTATAGATATTCTGCTGGATCTCGGACTGAACACCGCCTAGATGGTGAACGTACAAACACAAGTAAGTTCCAAGATCTCAAGGGCTCGAAATGTAGAAGAACAAACAAAGAAAGAGAAAAAACACTCGAATACGAAGAGACTCCACAAAATGAGCGTTGTGTGCGTGTTTGTGTGTGGGGTAAGGGGCAGCGAGGGGGGACAACCGCGTGTGAGGACGGAGAGTTTGTGCGCTTACAATTCTCTCACTGTCTGATCGAAGACCTTCTTCAGATCCATCGCTTCCCGATTCAACTTTCTCAGCAATCGGTACTGTATAATTCACTAGTTACGCACCGATTCGCCGCACATTGCACAGCCCTAGAACCCGATGCTCATCGCCATCGTGAGCGAGCTCGCTTCCCTTCGAGCACCAAATCTCCATATCAAACACCAGTACCAGCGAGAGAAGAGATACTCCGAGTAAAGATGGTGACCACCAAACTCCCAAAATAAAACACACACACACAAAACAACAACAACCACAACCAGAAGCGGCACCACTAAATTCACTCCCGCACTCACCACCGCGCACCCTCCCGCACTTCCCCGTCGTCTCTTTCCTTCCTCTCCTCTTCTTCTTCGTCTTCTTCTTCCGCGCAGCAACAGCAGCGCACCTTGCGGGCAGATCCGGGAAGAAGTTTTCCATCTGCCCAGCGGCCAGCTCATTCAGACCAGCTGTCGCTAAGCTGCCAGGGATGGATTACGTTCTAAATGGATGAATTTAGTTATTTATAAACTCAAAAGGGATGAAAAAAGTCCTCGTCGTCCATAAATGTAGCTTTATAATACTGCTCATTGAGTGCCTAGTGCCTACCATTCGCACGCTAGCCCAACATCCACATAGCTCATCCAATATTACCTGGATGATGATGATGATGATGATGATGGAATTTGAATGAAAAAGTGCATAATATTTGAAATGCTGACAACAAGGATGCTGATTACGTTCCACGTAAATGAATAAATTAACTCATAAATACAAGGATGAAACACATCCTCGTGGTTAGGAACTGTAGCTTATAATCAGTTAATGCTCGTTGAGTGCCTACCATTCGCACGCAATCGCAGCTAGAAACCACATCCGCATCTCTCATCTAATGGATGACGATGAATTTGGATGAAAAAGTGAAAAAGAATTGAAATGTTGATACCAAGAGCGCAATAATGGAGTGAGGTTTTTCTTTTTCTTTTTTGGGTTTTTCTTTTGGCGGATGCAATAGTGAATGATTGCACTCCTCTCTAAAATTTGAAACCAAATTCGAAAGAAGCCCTTCCTTTTCTTTCTATTTCATATAGGTGGTACCTATCAATCTAATGATCATCCAATAGATGCTGCCTCATGTATTCATCTATTAAATAATCCATTAGATAATCATTTTGTCGTTTATTATTATTATCCATTGAATAATGACTTACAGTGACGGTCAGTCTCCATGGTTTTTTTCCCCCGAATTTTTGTGGTATCAAAAATTTGACAAATTTTCCCCCAACAAAATAGCAAAATTAGTCAAAAATTGCACTAGAAAAACCAAATTTTCCCAAAAAAATTTGGTTGAAAAATAGACAATACCCTTGATTAAATGGACACAACTTAATTTTCCATGTGGAAAGTCGTCAAGTTTTATTTTTAAAATTAAAAGCATATTGAGAATAATAGTATAATTATGGAATAAAACACTCCACTAATATGACATTAAGGGGACTTTTTATTTTATTTCTGAAACATCAATTACATATATATTTTTAATTTGCTTGATTTTGTTCTTTTGATGCATGAAATAAGGTTATTTGGGTTCTTTTCTTTTCTTTTCTTTTCTTTTGAATGTATATATCTACCTTTTCTTCTTTTTTAAAAATATATTTCATTTAGGTTTTAGGATAGTTTCAACTTCCCCACCCCACCCACATCCCCACCTTTTTTAAGAAATGTTTTTTTTCTCATATTTTTATATTTTCCTAAAAGACATGAAATATTATAGGTAACCAATAATTAAAAATATAGAGATAAAATAATGAGTCGCGTGAAAATTCAAAACATTTAAGAAAGAATTTCCTTTAAAGGCTTAATGAAAGCATTTGAACATTCAACCTACATTGATTATTAGTTGAGCAAAGGAATAGCATATTGGCCAAGGGCAATCAAAATACTATAATTGGTTTCCATATTTAAATTCAGAGATGATATGTAATTCCTTTACCATCATCATCAAGAACCCCATTCCCATGTGGACATGACTTGGGAATTGGAAACCTATAAAATCAACACCAAAGATATAATGCTCATAAAAAAAAATGAAATGAAAAGGAAAGTAGGAAAATGAAACAAAATTCTAAAGAATTTTTAAATTAGTTTCATAGTGCACACATGTTTTAAATCATTCATTTATCTTCAATGTACCTTCTTTTGGATTTGAACCAAAATAGAATGCAACTTTTGATTCTTTGAAGTTCAACCATAATTCAAAATTGCAACAATTTAATTTTTTTGAGTTGTAGTGGATCTTTTCACATTCATGTTTCATCTTAAACATTATTGTTTGAGATTATTAAGTTTTTTTAAATGAAGTTTGATAATATTTTTGTTGGGTACATAAAACATTTAACAACTATAATTTAAGGTTTAAGAATATCATGATTCATCAAAATTGAAATTTAACATATCCACATTTTATGATAAATAGTTTTAAAGAATTTAAATTGCAAGTTTTTACTAACCAATTTTTTCTCAAAAAAAGGAAATTAAACTTCAAATTTCAAAAATGATTTGGAAATCAATCACTAGAGTGAAAAATAAAATAAAAAATCATTTGCTTTTAAATATTTGGTTTGAGTTTGTAACCAAAAATAGAAAAGGTTGATTAAAGATTTGTACAAATCATATGTGGTTTATAATTAGGTTTGGTTTTAAAACATTTATGATTTCCAAGGCAAGTAAATATTTATTGGTTAAACATTTGTTCAATGACATCAGTGGCAACAACATGGAACTTTTGAAGGGCAAACAATTGGAACACATCCAAGACAAATTCATTGAAATATTGAACTCTCCAAATGTTCGTAACCTTGTTGTTTTATTCAAACATCATCCAAGGGGAGGCTACATTAACAACATCCTTGAATTAAAGTTTTGGAATCATTATAATTACATCCAAGAAATGTTGTTTTTCCAGCCAAATTTTTGGACAAAAAGTTTTCATTTTCAAGATGTTGTTGATAGGGTTGTGAATGGAACAAGCTTTGGTTGCACAAATGCAACTTAGAGGAGATTTAGAGAATTTTTGGAAAATGTTTGACCATGTTAAATGTGTTGCCAACTAGACAACAATAACTTGCGAAATATATCATCTAACCTATTATAAAGTCATGACCATTGTAATTTGCAACATGCAATCTAAAAACACTAAAATTTAACAAATCTAAACAACACAATGGTCAAACATGAATTTCCCAAACCAAACTTCAAAAGATTCATGGTAGACAATGTGTAAGCAAATTGGAATGTTATGAGAATCATTTATGGTTCTAGAGACATCAATGTCAAGATGGTTAACAAAAAGTGTACATGTTTGTAACATTGGACTTTATCATTTGATAGGCATACCAAACAATTAATCAACCTAAGTTATAGGATCAACACAAGGCATTTTACTATGGATACAAAAATACCATGTATTTAAAAGAGGTGGCCATTCAATATGCAATGATTTGTTGTCGATTGCTTTCGTTTAACACTCCATGTGAAACTAGATTCACAAGTTTAGCAATTAGTTTAACTTCTAACATTTTTGCATTAAACAATGGGGCATTAGACAATGGGACATTTTTACATTCACGGCCCATGTAATTATTTTTTTTGCAAATTATGTATAATGAATTTCTTTTATCATCTAAATTGTTTCACTTTTGGGCTAATTTTGTTTTCATTTGTAGGAATTCAATGTCTTGAATGGAAACATGCCAACTTGCAATCTAGTAGAAATTGTGCATAACGTCTAGTTATAGTAGCTAGGGAAATGTGGCACCTCCTTGTGCATAGCGACATGCAACGACTATGTATGGGCTTTAAAACAATCCACATTAAATTGACATTACTTACAAGGTGGTCCATTTAGCCATGGTTTTAACATGAATGAATTATTATTGAAGAGGACCCACATGTTAAGGGATCCTACCAAACTTGCGATAACCATTGCAAATTATGCCTTTAAGTATTTGTTCACAGCATGGACTTTGCACTTCAAAGGTGAAGAGGTTCGATTTCGCCGATTGTAATGCTAACTATTTTCTAGGGGCAAATGATGATTCACATAAACTATCCATTGTGTCAATTTCTTTTGTCTACATATGGCTTTCCCCAAGTCAACCCAATAATGTCGACAATCACATTCATTGGTCTACATGTCCATTGGTTGTTCTGCAATTCATGTAATATGTTACTTATAGTTTCTCAAGGTGGGTTAGATGTGTTAAGGATTATGTGCAAAGATGGCTTGTGGCATTTTGATTAGTACCCACCTAGTTCCACAATTCGATGTCTTGCAATGCAAAAAATTCAAGTATCAAGTGTGCAACAAATATTAATACACATAAAATGAAAAGTGAGGTCCTCCAACTCCATATTATTATGATTTTTGGGTTCAATTTCAAAGTGGAGCTCTAGATCATCACAAACATTGGTTTTATCATAATAACTTAAACCATTGTGTGGGTGGGACTATGCAAAAGTTTGTTGTTGTTAGGCCACAAATTATGATTGCATGGCTAGTTCAACAAAATGTCAACTTGACTCAAAAAACGGTATCATGTATGGAAGAGGCTAGGTTTTTCTTTAATTTTGAACACAAGAACAACCATTAGAGTTTATTTAGAGGTCAACTTTCTACTACAAACAATTTCAAAATGCTTATTGTTTACACAGATAATCTTTTTAAGCTTGTAGATGCAAGTAATTAACCTATAATTCTTGGTGGCAAGAAGATGAAAAGGCCTTTAATGTTCAAATTAAAACAATAGCACATGAACAATTGGAAGGTCAATAAATTATTTATAGAAATAATGTTTTTCCCCCATGTTGATGACTAGCCACCAAGGTATGGACATATCTACAACATGCTCTCTAGCCACAAACGTTGCAATGTGATAGTTGGAAATTACCCATGTTGCTCATGCATATATTTTGTTGGAATGTCAATAGTTTTTTTGAATGGATATGGGGCATGGGTGTAATGTAAACACATGTATCATATCCTACAAACATAATGTATTGTGGGCATAGTGAAAAGTTCATTCATTATCCCACATGGAGTGGGGACAAGGTTCAACGTCTATTGATGTGCACTAAAACATGTGACAACCAATGATATGATAGCAAAGTTGCATGTGCATTAATTTTCTTGTGTTTTTTTCATTTACACAATTCATAGGAGAATGTGTACAAAAGTATAATTAACCATGTTAAAATTAATAGACAAGTTCAAAAGATTGTTTACAAAGAATTAATTTACTATTGCATGGTTGAGAGATTCAATTTTTGACTATGTTATAGTTCCATCATTCTTGAAGGAACTAGATTGTTTCATTTGTGATGAATGTTTCAAAGGTGGTGTACATTTTGGCTCTATAACAGGATTCAGTGATATTGTGAGCATTTTTCGTTACATTTGTAATCAAATTCAGTTATTTAAAATCTTTAACCAAATATAACATTCCATTCTTCAAAACCTTCCTACATTAATTGAACAAATAAATACAATGATTCAAATAGTAGTATATTTGTTTTCACGCACGAATGTTTGTCAATGTGGCAAAATATTGTGGGTTTCATCAAAGAATAATTTGCCACGTCACAAAATGCAAATCCATGTGACATCATAATATTCCAACAATATTCTTTGATGTGGCATGGAATATGCCCCCAAAAATTCCTTCTTGCTCTTTTGAGCCCACTCAGTCATTCATTATTCATCCATTCATTGTTCACCCACTAATGTCATTGATAATAAAGGTGTGATGGTAATGGATATTAATAAAGAGGAAGCCACTTTTGTAAGGTCATTAATTAATGGGTAACTTAAATATGTTTTCTATGGAGTTCATTGGTATCTATATATATTGTGGGCCTATTATTTGTTGTTAGTTTTTAGCGTTATATCACATGCAAAACTTGTCATCTAGTTGAATCTACAAATTATTTTGGTCAATTAGTATTTTAAACTATCCATCTTATCCTGACTTTTATAGTTGATTGTTCAATTATCACAATTTGTTGTTATCTTGATATGTACATGATTTTACCCCCAACTTATGTAATCAATTGTTCAACTAACACAATGGAGTTCCACAGTTGATTGTTCAATTAACACAGTATATTGCATGAGCAACCTAGAAAATTCCATATGGACATTGGGAGTGTTCGCCAATAGACAATCCTTTGAGACATCAATGAAAATATCACAAATTGTGGCATTGAAAAAAACAAAAGGCATGAGAATGTGGATTGACTTGCATCAAATGTCCATGTGCAAATTGCAAGGGGGCCTAGCAAGGAACATGCATTTCAATTGTGCATGAACATCTTCAAGGTTCATCATGGCCAAAATCTAAATATGCAAGTTTGGATAGACCATGGCCCCAAGATGAAACAAAAATTGAGTGGGAGTTTGCATTTAAACCACAATACATATAAGGTCTAAATGGTGTAAACATAGACCAAGATTTATGGTGGGGGGACATGTTCCATGATGCCTTTGTTGCACCAACTATGTGTGTTCATAATGGTGGAGGACCATTATTAGATGGTGACATTGGTCTCCCAATTGTGTCAACACATGATGATGTGGTAGGTGTTGATAACGATGGAGGCCCATTTTTAGTTGGTGACATTGGTGTCCCAATTGTGTCAACACATGATGTCGTAGGTGCTAATAATGATGGAAAACCATTATTGGAACATTATATTGGTGCCTTAAACATGTCAACAAATAGTGGTGTAAACACCAGCAACACCATGCAACTTTAGGAGGAAGTTGCTTGTCTTGTCCAAGAAGCATTTGCAATGGTAGATGAAATGGGGTTGAACCTCCATCAATGGAAGAACAAGGGAATGTAGTCCATGGGGTGGTGTGAAATTTTTTTTTGGGAATGTGGAAAACATTGATAAGGTGGGAGATGGTCTACATGTGGGTGGCGGCAATTGGATTCCTAGTGTGTTTGAATTGAATGAAACTTGTTGTGCATTTTTCCCAAGGGCCAAATGCTCCAAATTGTCAACCACATTAACATTGATGAACATTTGTACAATTCAATATGTTTACACACATAAACTTGTGGATGAAAAAATGTCTTTCTTGCACAAGTTCAATTTCCCAACAAAATAATGTTTTCCAGTTAAATAATATCATGCAAAAACCCCTTACAAGAAAGATGGGCATAGAATACAAGTTCATAAATGTTTGTACAAAGGGTTGCATCTTGTATAAGGGTGTATATGTTGACCTTCAAGAATGCCCAAAGTGTGGCCTACCTAAACACAAGCACTTGGGGCAAAATCAAATCCCTACAAAGGTTTTATTCCACTTTGCAATCATACCATGGGCATAACAATTTTATTTTTCACTTGCCATATTAAACTTTTGGTATGGCATCATGAAAACAAAAGCGAGGATGGTTTAGTAAAGCACATGGTTAATTCCAATGTGTGGAAACATGTTGACAACATGTGACTTAACTTTACATTTGACCCAAGGAACATACGGTTTGGATTATCAATATATGGGTTTGACCCATTTTTTTAAAAACTATGTACATGGTCCACATGGCCAATTATATTGTTGATGTACAACCTATCATTGTGGATGGCAATAAAATCATTTTTCATGTTTATTTCATTATCCATTTGGGGCCAAAACCAAATGAAATTTGAGAACATTGACATGTATTTGTAGCCATTCATTGAATAAGTTCAAAAACAATGGCAACTTAATGTTCCAACAGATATGATTATGCCAAAACACCCAATGAACAATTATTCAATTTGTGAGCAAGTTCATGTGGATGATTCATAACTACCTATAGTACAACTTCATTTTGAGATGTGTGTATTAAGGGTACAAAAGTTGCCCTTTTGTGTAGGCTAAACTTTATTTCTAAGTATTCAAAGTCATTATCAAAGTGTGTGTATTTTGATTTTAGGAAATGGCTAATAGAATACCATCCATATTGATATCCTCAAAACAAAACACCTTTAATGGCAAGGTGGATAATGGATTATAGGCACCTATGCTAGCAATTGAGGAAGTAATGTCAAATCAAAACCATGGTTAGATGTTGGCTTCATACATGGGGCACAAGGTGGTCCATTCAAAGAACATGGCATGAAGCGCAAGTCCATTCTTTATGACCATGCCTTACTTTGGGGTGAGTGTATTCACAATTGTTGACTATCTTAATAAGCATATGCATTAATGTAGTAAAAAGTTCAATTGGTACAATGAGGAAGTAATGGTTCATTTGAAGCCTCTTTTAGTTTGACTAGTCTAGTGAACATTACAACCAACCCAATTGGAATAAAAATGTCTTACTAATATTGATCATAATATAATGCCTTATTTTGGCATGGTGTTTGCATGGACATGGACTTGTATTTAAGCATTACTTGGATGGCATGCATGTGGAGAAAAATGTGTGAAAATGTGCAATGGGTCTAGATTAAGAGGAATAATGAATAAGGTTTCAATTATGGTTGTTTCAAGACCCACATTCCCTTGATAGGTGGATGAAACCAACAATTTTTTATGTAATAAAAGTTCTTGAGTTGTAGGTTTTCATGCATTGTTTGACATCATTGCAAGTGCCAACTAACTATTAAAGTGCAACACCTTGCAAACAACACGTTCTCAAATTAACATGAAGGTGCATGATTGGTATGTATCTATGCAACAATTAATTCCATCATGTCTTCATGGATTACTATATAAATTGACCCAATTTGTAATTATGTGCCTTAGTTATATTTTTAGGGGGTGTATTCACAATTGGGTAACCAAAAAGGAATGACTTGTATTTTAAAAGACTACAAAGGACAACTTTTGATTTTTGTTTATCTTACATTATTATAGTTATAGTGGATTGTTGTATACCAATAGATAAAATGATGTCTTGTTAAATTAATGAAAATACTTTAGAATGTTTTGGATACAATTTAAATGTCATTTTGAGTCATGTAAATTAATTATATCAAATGTTTAAATTACATTTTTTTTAAAAAAAGGAATCAAAATGAATGCATAAAGTCATACAATCAATTTTAAACTTTTTGTACAATAAAAACATTTCCCCTTCTATGAAAGTGCATGTTCATAAAATGTATTTGATGAAAAACCAAATTATACAAAATTTTCAAATTTTGAAAATTTGGAAAAAAGGGCTAAAAGGAAAAAAAAAAAAAAAAAACTCTTTTTTTTAACCATTTGAAAAAAAAATTATGTTCAATAGGTTCAAAATGTCTAGCTTAAGGTGCAGGTCACATGTGTAAGAAATAATGTTGTCAAAAAACATGTTTGGTTGTCCATTGAAACTCATTTTGGGAATTTATAGGGATTTTTATGTTTATAACTATAAACCAAAATATTCATGCATAATTATGTATGAATGTGAAAATTCACCACGACCACATGAATTATTTAAAATTGGACTATTCAATTTTTCTCATTTAAAGTTTTTCAAGTAAATATTATTTGCAAATTGTAACCCCATAAAAGTCCTACAATCGTTTTTCCTTTTTTTGGGAACCCCAATCGTGAATAAGCCCTAAGGGCATATGTGCCAAGGTATTGGATCTAACAAATATGAATACTTTGTAAGAAGATGTGGTAATAACCATGTGGTGGAAATGGCCATGCCACTCACCTTTTTTACATAATGACACACCTAGTCCTTCACTTGGTAGAGGAGCTAAATATGTGTGGCTTACATACAAGGTGGATGTATAACATTGAACGAATAAACAAGGCATTGTAGGGATACATAAGGAACATGGCATGCCTTAAGGCTTTAATTGTGATTGGATAGATCATGGAAGACAAAATTGGATTAGCTACCAAGTATATGCAACAATTCCAATCACTAAGAAGGTAGGTCTGGGATTCGGATGAAGAGGAAGGTGTCGTTGGGAGGTTTTTGAAAGTGCATACACTAAAATAAACCTTACATTAACAATGTGAAATATGGCCTATTAATACATCCTCAACAACACTTACAATGTTGTGGCTCCTTGGGTGAGGCAAGGGGAGGATTAAAAACTTGCATCCCAACATGTATTAGCATCATTGTATTTCATACATTGCCTATGTTCCAACTATAGCAATTGATTAAAGTTGTGGTATCAATTTCATGTCAACTACATGCCAACTTTTGTGGTCAACTTATGAACATAGGGACCAACTACTTTCCAACTCTTTTAATTGGCAAAATCAACTCAACAAAAATGTGTCAATATGTGTTATGTGGGAAATATGAGATGGAATGGGTCACCAACATGGTGCATGGCATTCCTCCCTTATTTTGGGTGACAAAGACAATGCTACAACATCAACATGCAAGGGCCACATTAGATGACCTAGATGTTGTAGCATTGTTCATTCCACCATGCACAATAGCAATAAGTTACAACAAATTCAAAGCATACATGAACCATTTCCATGTGGACAATGTAACAAGCGTTAACACCATATCTTATATCATGGGTAGCATCATTTTTCAACCACAAGAATCATGACACTAATCACCATCCAACCGAATAATTATAATACGTTGGAGTTTCAAAGATATTTTGGATTTAGAGTATGGCATTTATCCACGTTGGTAGGTTTTTTGGTGTGATTGGGTTTGAAATGGCCTAAGTAGTTGGGGTAACCCAATTTACAAGTGAGATGATGTTGGATTAAAGGTAATTTTTGTTATCTTTTGTTTGGGGGCAACGAACCATTTGTCTTTCCCTCACAAGTGCAACAAGGTTTTTAATTTGTTGACCAACAAACCCCATGGTGGAAGGTTATATTACATAAATAACCATAAAGTCAATGCATGTTTCTTAACACCTACAAGTAATACATAAATACAAATGATAATGCCAATATGTTGGACACAAATGAAAAATACATTACGGGTGAACCATTTTTCACCATTTTTCACCCAAATAAGTGATGTATAACAAATATGATAGGTATGTAGTGAGTTAAAATGTTGATGGCATCTTTTGGAAACCCTAAACATTAAAAAAAACTTTAAAATGTGCATGACAACATTTTGGAACTCAATGTTCATTTTGAATCAAAGTTAAGCTTGATCCAATGGTTAGATGAAGAGGATTGGATAAAAACAATGTGCATAAAATATATAATGTACATTTTTTCAATGGCCATAGGGCCTCATGCTTGTGGTTCATAACACATTACCAAACCAAAATAAAATAAAATAAAATAATACAATCCCACCAATAAAATCTCCTCCTTTTTCTTAATGTAATGATGTATTTATTTCAACACAAAATTCAAATATACTTTTGTTAAGGGATGAAATTGTGGCCCCCAATCATTACCATCCTCCAAGAAGTAAGACCAAGGGAACAAGGTCAACACCTTATTATTCAAGGAAAAGAAACTAATCTCACTAGCTTACTTTACTATAAGTACTCATATAGTAAGTAAGAAATCATACAAAGAATAATGAGGAAGGTAAAGGTCTAATGTCCAAAAACATACCTACCCTTTTATGAGTAATCTAATCTAGGGGGTAAGGGGAGAAAATAGAGAAGGGCAACATGAAAATCGTCAGAACCCAATAATAGTTACTTTCCCTAGTTTTATAGTACCTTCAATGCCCCTAGATGTTGCTTAGTGGGGTTTGTAGACCTTCTACCATTATTGTCCCTCCTCTCCCATGCATGTAGGTCCCCTGGTGGCTTTGCCTATCGCATGTAGCACCTCAGAAGGTCCCCCCTCACCTTTATACCATCTACAACTAATTGTTTTCCTTCATAGCTCGTGCTACTACCTTTTGCAGTACCTTTCAATTTGTAGGTGGCTACTTGTTGGTCTTTTCCCCTTGCTTTCCACCATCAAGGATTGGCTTGCTACCCTCCTATGGCAGCTTATAATTTAGTGCTATAGAGGCCATCAAGTGGTATGCCTCATTACTTTATGTTCTAGAACAAATGCAAAAATATCATTTCAAATAAGCCTCCTACTTGTACAATATCAACTACTTTACCTTCCACACTTTCAAATGGAATAGAAATACAACACAAGAGACTTGAGTCCTTCAACCATCTTCTATTAAGATCACACACAAAATACATACACATTTATCCATTCCTCACACACCTCTCCATGAGAATCCTTCATTCTAATGTCCCACTACAAAAGTCTCGAAGGACATAGAAGTCCCCAACATTTTCTCTAATCCTTTTTCCTCACAAACCACACAAGGCCCACAAGTTCAAGTTTGTAAATGTTTGTTGGAGTTTATTTATAAAAAACTAGTTTAAATCTAAAGCTAATACAATATATTAAAATAGAACAAAAATAATCCAAGATGTGATGTCCACATGTACCCAAAGAATCAAATGTAGAATTTTTGTTTTTGTGACTAATTTTTTTGTGGGGCCTAGTTTGCTTTCACCCATGCATGAAATGTTGTCCCAAATGCCTTTGCATTTCCCAATAGGGTAGGTGCAATACTACTATCTAAAGAAGAATCGTTATTACTCAATGAGTCAAAACAACTTGATATTAAAAGACGAGCCCATGCACCAAGTTAGATAGAAGATAGGTGGATGGTTCAATGTTCAAAGGCATGTTTGGGTAATGACTTAAGGTGAGGACTACAAAATCAAGTTAGTTCATGTACTAAATGCCCTAATACAATCCAATATTGGCCCCAAAGTTCACATGAAAATATATTACCTTAAGAATTTCTTTCTTCTAGGCCACTAGATTGTTAAATTTGGAAGCCTAAACATGTTTTTCTAGTCATTTAAAATGAACTAATATTCAATATGAAATTGTTATCTACCTACAAACATGGTTGTAACTAGCATTTATATGTGCACTTTGTATTGAACAACATCATTCCATACTCTTGGTTGGTTTCATTTTTTTATGAAGGTATTGTAGTTAGGTTTCTTAAATCCAAACAAAATGTTGGGTACCTTAAATATCAAAGGTCTTCGATTTAACATTATTTATTTTTAATATACCCAATTAGCTATGTATATCCTTGATGCTTGGATAGTTTAACTTATTGTTAAAGATGGAGTAACACACTAATCCATGATTTATTAATATGATTTTTGTGGTATAATCAAAGTGGTGATCATTTAGAAGAGCTATAAAAATAGCCCACAAAATCAAAATCCTTCTAACCCTAGCTCCCCATTGGAGTTTGTCATAGAAATCTTGCAAATTACCTTCAAATTCTAGCAAATTTAAATCATTTTCCGACCAAATGAACCTTTTTTAATATGGTCAAAATCCTATATTCTAAGTAGTAATTTGACAAATTTTCATTAGTAAAAAATTTGGCACAATACACAAAATAAGGTTTTGTGTAAGGTTATTGAACTTTTTTTAGTCCAATGGGGTTGTTGGGCTTCATGGTTTGAAATTGATTCAACTTAGTTATCTCTAATGAAACAATAGTCATTGAACAAAATAATAGTCCATGAGATAAACAATTGTTTACGTTATTCTTTTATTATGAGTATGGAAGGTTTGTTTGGGAAGGCCAATCCTCCATAAGGTTTGGGGTTGAAATGTTGCATATTCATTTGCCCGCTTGGGAAACATTATCACATTCAAGTTCCACCATGAGTGTCCTTGGATTGTGTCAACACGTAATGATCAAATAACCATCCAAACATGGAACTAACAATCTTGTAGTTTAATTGATCCTCGCAATATTTGGATTGGTATAAACTTTATTTGTAATCCCCACAAATTAATGCTTGAAACAAAAATGTACCCTCCATTTCATCCATGTAGCATCGTAAGATGTCAACCAACTATAAACGACATTGGTCAACTCAAATAATTACATGCATGACTTGTAAAGTTGTGACATTTATCAACTGAAAGGGTGATGTTTGATGCTGTCACACATGAATTGACCCATTTGACATTTGAATAAACTTGGGAAGTTAACAATGTTACCTTACCTAAGGAGGGGCGGTCCCCCATTTGAAGATCATTTCTAACTTTTGACCATCACAATCAACAATTCAACTTAATCAACAATTAAAAAAAGAAATTAATAATAATAAATGTGCAATTGGAAACAAAATGCAATTGAAAGTTGCCTAATGAAATTTAAAGGGCATTTTCCTTCTAATGTCCAATTCCCTTGGTTTTTGACCCCTCCTTCCAAGATTCTAGCTTGGAGTGTGGGGGTGATCAACTATCTTTCCTTGGTTTTTATTTTTGTCAACAAGTTTTTAAGGAAAAATGGGGCTATGTTATTATTCCATTCACATGATCTTCAAGTACTCAAGGAAGTTTGGTCAATTTTGGAGAATTATTCATCATGCATATGGATGAAATGGGATGTAATCAATTAATTGCCTTTTATAGTAATGAAGATTTTTCAATGATGGTATTTTCCACTTCAAGTTTCAATCCTTCAATAGTTGCTTAATTGTATTCCATTTTATACCAATCTTCACAATCCTTGTAGACTTTCATGAACATGATCACTTCTTGTGAGACACCCCTAAGTGTTCAAATCCATCCCCCCCCTTTTTCAATGATATTTTGAAGAATAGAATTGACATTTAAGAGGAGGATGTCCTATACAACTAGACAAACAAAAGTTCAATGACCAAGTTGAGGAATGGGGTGCCTTTTAGAATGGCAAAGGAGATTCATGTTTTCACACTCTAGGTTTTCATGGAAACTTGTTATAAGTTGGAATGATTTGTTGTGGATTCATCTTCATCCATTAATATCTATTTCTCTTACCTACTTTTTTTCCCTTTGAATTTGATTCAATAAAATTTATTTTTCTAAACAATGTAATTTTTTGTAGGCAACAACATCAAGGCATGCCATGATTTGAACCAACACATTCTAGCACTTGAAGCTAACAATGAAATCTTCACTAAAGTTTTTGAACTTTTCCAATTATACGTTTTTGAATTTCAAAAGGAAGATATTTTTGTATGTAACCTTGATCACAATCTCTGCCCCTAAAAAAAGAACAAAGTTTATTTCCAATTATGAGTAAGTTTAACGCTTTAAAAAAAATTGATTTGATTTTTTTTCTTTCCAATGAACTTTCATTATTATGCTTAACTTTTTTCTTTGCCATTTACAAATTTGTGTTTCCGCTAAGGCCCAAGAGCTTTCCATTATTTGCACATGTCAACTTTCTCACTAACTCTTCTTCTAGCCCCTTGTTGTTTCCATATGTTAGATTAGGTGCAAGTTTTGGGGTATATGGCTTCACCGCCTTCCTCTATTGTTTCATTTGGATATGACATTGGAATTCTTGAATATATTGATCATGAGGCTTTGCATTGAGTTATGTCAGTGTTTTGTTTTTTTGGCTTTTTTTTTAGACTTCAAGGGTGGATGCTATCACTACATGGTCCAAATGTTGTTTGAAGAGCTTTGGTTATTTTTCAATTTTTTGTGTCCAATTGCATTTATAGCTCTACAATTAAGAATTCCCACATTCCTTTCATAGTCCATATTGGAACTCATATTTGGATTTCAAATGTCATTTCCTCAAAACAAGTAATCCAACAATCCACACCACATATATGACAATCCCAAAGCTTGTGCAAAATAACCTTCATGATTACATACAACATCCATATTGTAATCATTGCAATATTATTTCCTTCAACAACATTTTCCTTTCACATTGGCCTTCAAATATTAATTAAATTTGTCAACATTCCTAATCTATTGAACCTTGGAAAGATTGTTCCATTTTGGACTTTACCTTTGGTCTAATTAAATAGTCCCAATTTAGCTATACCTTATTTACATATTCATCTACAATGTTGTGCTTCAACTACTTTTTATGAATAACAATTAAATGATGATTGTTATGCACTCAATATTACTTAAAAACCCTAGCAAGCCCTTAGCATGGAAACATTGTTCTTTAGTCTTGCACACAATCCTAGATTTCTCAAGGATACATTGAAACAAGTTCACACCTAATGTGTTGTAGTGTTAAATGTGAATAGTAATTACACATTGATTGTCACCTTATAACTATAGACACAACTTCAAGTTTCAATCCTTCAAACACATACTAGAATGCAAATGGGTTAATGGAAAGAGGGTACTACTCAAAGGGGAGGAACAAGCTCTTCTCTATCATGCAATCTATGCCCTTCAATGACACAATATTCATTATGATCCCACCTTTAAAACCATGCAAGTTAATCAAGTTTTCATTTAAGTTGGTGTTTGATGAACAAAAATATCATAATTTTAGATCAGTTGTGAATCTAACTTCAATTTATCCAAGGTTTCAATAAAACATTGGCATTCCACATGGATGCCAAAGAGGTAGCTGTAGTAAGCCCAAAAGGAGCAAACCAATTCTTGTGTTGAAGACTGAGAACACAAACCAAACAACTAGAAGAACGATGCAGATTGAGAAAATTGTGGGTGTAGCATTTCCACACACTAAGCCTCTATGAACAACTCTACAATGACATGAAAGAACAATTTAGGTACTAGCACCACTTATTGCTCCTAATCCGTATGAACATGCATGCATTGCTTTTAACAACATTTAAAAAATACATTGACACATTCAACTACACATGAAAAAGTTGCACGATTGGCTACCACAATTCTACTTGCTAGACCATCTTCAAATTGCACTCAAGTTTCAAAACCAAATCTGACTGCAAAGTTCAAGAAGTTCCAATCCCCCAAAAAGTCACTTGAAAGAAACCAGTGCCATTGATTCAACACCACAAGGATTGTAACAATGCATTGAAACGAAGAAAACAAATGTTGAGCACAATGATCAAACCACAAACACCATATGAAGGAGGGGGCACACACATGTGGAAGACACCTTACTTCACTTACACCTTCTGTTCAAAGTTGCCAAGCTTAGTAGTTCATTTTTTCATCCAAAATATCCATACAACAACAATCCATCATCATAATATCCAATTGATGATGAAACAATGGGCAAACTAATACACACTAAGCAAAATGATATAAAACCAAACCCACCAGCTTGATTATCTTCCTCGTTTGGCAAAAGCTTCAATCTACTCCTATGATTTTAACACAAAGCCTGATCATAGTTTCAGAAAGACTGGTTGAATCCAAAACTATTGTCATCTGTGTGGGCGGTGTCCAATTATATCATGTGTAACTGTTGTTGTCAGGTCACTAGCATTTGTATCCAAACACTGTTGCAGTGCTGTTCCAAACTCTTGGAAGCAGCTCCTGTTGAAGATAGTGAGACCCCATCAAAGAAAGAAGAGGAATGATGACACCCACAGCCAAATGAAATCACATGCATTGAACTAGTGATGGTACTTCTCTCCTCGGAGAATTGTCCATCCCCTGCAACAACAACCAAAGATTTACAAAAGTCCCCTTTTTATCAGTGACTTACAATGCTCTCCTGCAAGATGTAGAAATCCCAAAATTGTTTTGCCCAAAATGAGGATGGAGCAAAAGACCCTTCTTCAAGACAAAAGTTACAATCCATGACACATGGATTCTACTAAAGATCAAAGTGTAGACACATAATATAAACGCAGCAGCAGAACCTGTAGATTTGTTCAAGGAGCACAAGGAATGCCAACTGGTGATTCAGCACCATTGATGAGAGCTTCACAGTGATATTTGCACGTGTGTGGAGCTGTGGTCCATGCCCAAATGGTCCTCCTATACAAAACACCAAGGCACTAGCTCCCTGCCAGTGTCAGCAACCACTCAACACCTTCAGTTTGACAGAAGAAAAAGAAAAAGAAACACAGGAGACAGAAAAACAGTGGGAAACATGCACCTTGGCTCACATCCCTTTTACAGAAGCAATGCAGAAAGATGGAGAAATGAAAATGGAGGTAGTAGTAGTAGTAGAGGAAGCAATGAAGTTCCAATTGCAGCATTGCAAAAGGCCCACCTACATACAGTGTCACTTGCATCTGCCATTAGGTCTGCAAACTGCTCTGACGTGACTTCCTTCCCATGTTCATCTAGTAGCACTAACTGCAAAACAGTCTTTAGATAAGCACACCAACAACACACCCTAACTTACATCTTCAACATCGTAATCTGCAACACAAACAATTGCATATCCTTGTACACAACAGATCTGCAGAAGATTTCTCTTTAAGTTTGAAAAGGCAAAAATGAGAAACAAATTGTTTGAACTACAAAATTGGTACTTACTACATACCCACTCTTTTGCAGATATTAAGCGCATCACATATTCACCTTCACTTGCAATCTGTGCACTCACATCCCTGTTGACAAACAAGTCAGGCTCCAACAGTATGGTTTTTTGGAGAGAGAAAAAACCCAACTCAATTAATGATGGTGTGATGAAGATAAAGGAATCCATTCACTTTGCTATACACAATACTACTCCATCTCCAATAAATCAACAAAACAGCACAGCATCTAAAATTGGGAAGATGGTGGTGGCAGTGGTAGTGATGGTGGGTGGTAAGCCATGCCTGGTGTTTTTAGGATTGGACCGCACCTGCACATCCTCAAACCGGCAGTAGTGCTGGATCTTCTTTGTGTACTCAAGTGCGATGTTCTGTACACCAATGCTTCGTGCTTTGCCTACTGTGATCACCCGCATGGGAAGTGCTCTCTGGAGTCAGTCACACACAACAATAAGCATCATCATCAGCTCTTCAATTGTTACCTCAACAACAACAACCATAACCTACACATGAAGTTGAATCCCATTCTCATCATCTTCATTGTGAGAAGAACATCCATACAAACAACCTCAAATCAACAACAGGTGATTTGAAGATCTCAAACAAGAAATTGAGCTTCCTGTTACTGAGTTTGAGAATCACACTCTGTTTGTGCAAAACTCTCTCTATTGCCCTCCTGATGAGATTGCAATGAAATCAGTCAAGCTCAAATGTTCAGTAGTAGAATCAGTTGTGATGTTTGTGTGTGTGCGTGTGTGTGGGAGAGAAAGAGAGAGTAGATTTGAACTTACTGTCGAGCGTGGCAGGCGAGTCCGAATGGCTTCTTCCTGCACACCAACTTTGCCTGAGCCTGCTCCACCTGCATCCACAAAAACACATCACAGAAAATAGAAAGAGGAATCTGAGGAAGAAATCCAAGAATCAGAAAAAGAAGAAGAAGAAATGCACAACAAACCCATCACAAGAAAGAAAGAGGACCTGAGGAAAAAGAAGAATGGCACCACAAACCCATCAAAAGAAAGAAAAAGAAAGAGGATCTG
The DNA here is from genome assembly GCA_963920785.1 of Sphagnum contortum. Classification (NCBI taxonomy): domain Eukaryota; kingdom Viridiplantae; phylum Streptophyta; class Sphagnopsida; order Sphagnales; family Sphagnaceae; genus Sphagnum; species Sphagnum contortum. The sequence goes on along the minus strand of OY987290.1, from coordinate 1,890,191 downwards.
AGGAAGAAATCTAAGAATCAGAAAGACGAAGAAGAAGAAGAAGAAGAGAATGCAACAAACAGAAAGCAAAGACAAAACCGAGAAGAGAGTCTTACGGATCATGATGCTGGTGCAGGAAGAAGAGCTTACTACAATCCGACCATAGTGGGAAGCTTCCATTGAAGCAAAAAAAAAAAAAAAAAAGAAAAAAAAAAACAGACAATGCCAACACAAGCAATCTCCAAGCTCTCTTCCTGATTGATTCTTGGTTCTTGAGCACCCCAAAAGATTCTTCAACTTCTCCAGAATCTCATCTCAACAGCAACAAGAGCGCGGATGAAGAATCTGATGTCAGTCGTATCATGCCACACATGTGGGTGGGTGGGCACTGGTAGGTTTGGTGGAATCTCTATCTCTGTGTGCACAACCCTACCTACACAGGAGGAATCCACAGAAATCCACAGGAATTTGTATCAGTAGCCGCAATCGAAATTCGTTGGCTGCTCCGTCGTCTGCGTGTATTGGGTATTCGTAGAAGATGATGGGTGTTACAATATCCTCTTCCAAACGGAAGAGCTTCTTCAGAAAGAGCAAGCTCTTCTCTCTTCTTCTTCGCAGACACTTCTTCGCAAAGAGAAGCTCTTCTTCTTCTTCTTGCACTTTGAACCCCTAAACCCTAAACCCAAGCTTGGACACTGCACAAATCAGTTCATGGCTGCTCCTGCTCATGGGCTCCTTTAAAAGACTCCTTGTCAGCGCAGCAGCAACAACAACCCATGCTGCCTCCTCCACTGAAAAATGGAGATCAGAAGTCTGTACTATTCCAACGAACTATAGTAAACAACAGAAAGCAATGGGGTCTTGAATAGTGACCAGAACCTCTGGCACTTTCTCGAGACCTACAGAGCACAACAACAACAGGAGGTTACAAAAGTCTTCGCCTTGCACACACAAAGCAAAAGCAGTCAGTGGGTTTTCAGTCCACCATCACAACCACCCATTGTGCCAGGAGGACTCAAGCAGCAGCAGAGCCTTGGAGTAGTGGCTCAAAGAAACTCCCATGGTTGAGGTATGTGGGTCCAAGCTTAAATCTCATGAATAAACAGAGATGAAATCTCATGGCAACAGAATGGGAATGTAGCAGCCATATGTTTTTGTGCGAAATTTCCCATCCACACGATACTTTTTTTCTCAAAAAATGTTGCAAGACTCCTTTTAGATACCTTTTAGTTCAACACATTCTGAGGAGAAGAACATTGAAGTCGCCATGTTTAGATACTGGGTTCTTGAAGGAAGTTCGCCAAAACATAGCAGGATTCTAAGATGGCTACATCAGAAAATTGAACAAGATAAAACCCTGGATCATTGTTGTCATCACACAAATATTTGAGATGATGTGCAGGTGACATGATCCATCACCAAGCATGACCATCTGGTGATGAATGTGGACAACATACCTCAACTTATCCAGGAAGCTTTCTTTCTCACCATATCTGATCAACGTGTTCCAGATCTTGTTGATATTCCAAAGGACATTCAACAACAAATGGCTATCCCTCTATGGTATAATTCTTGCAGCCGAGATCAAACTAATCAAAGAGGTCGGGGCAACACTGCACCCTTTTCCTTTGCTGTAGTAATACTCAGTCACTGATGAGTTTTGTTGAGACATCATCATACTGAGTGTTGTTCTATCCAACCTACACTGACTGTCAGGACCTGATGAAGTCAATCAGCAAGTAGTCATGGCAGGTCGTCACTTTTGGGAGCTGATGAAGTCAGTCAGTGAGTAGTCATGGGGGCTGCTATGTCACCAGTATTCATGTGATGAAGAATGGTACAATGGTGTCCTAGTTGCATGTTGGATTCTTTTTTCCCACAAAGACAGGGACAGAATAAAGTACCTGATTTCTCAAGCTGGTTGGCAGAGCTTAATGAGCAAAAGCAGAAGTGGCAGATGACATTCCCCAAGTTTGATGCACCCCAACTCACAATTCAAATGCTTTGTGAGCTCAGAGGAGGCAATGGCATCCTCTCCACAGGTGTAGGGCAGCATCAAATGTGGGCTGTTCAGTGATATAGATATAAGAAAATCTGTTAGTGGCTCACATCAGGAGGTCTGTTTTTTGAAACTGTGTCTCTGACTTCCTTTCTACATTACAATTTGTGTTTATTACAATGGGGTGTATCATATCAATGCAACAGTGAGGAGGTGGCGTAAGCATCAGGACATCCAGTGTCAAGCTTGTTGTGCATTCTTTCCACTTCCTGAGTGATTTTTTGTTCTTGTGCGTGTTTGATTTTGCAGGGCTAGGAGCAATGGGTTTCAGCTTGCCAGCTGCACTGGGGGCCACAGCCACAAATCCAGACATTCCTGTCACTGACATTGATGGAGATGGAAGCTTCATCATGAATGTTCACGCTAGAGGAGAAAAAAAACCCCATCTCTCTTGCAACAATGTCCTGAAATAACAGACATGGGTTTTCCTGCAAATCAATAATTATACAAACATGCGTGTAGAACCTAGAGCTTACAAGTTGGGTTTTCATGGGAGCCAAGATAACAATCCTCTCAAGGGCAATTGGGTGTCAAAAACTGGTATCAGCTCTGCAGAAACATCCATATTCAAAATTAGTAACCATAACCCAACAAGCGTTCAGAGATTCTCTTTTTTTGGCCAATCCAACATGGTGTCTTGTTAGACCAAGAAAGGAGAGGGAGGTTCAGTGAATATCTATCTGCTCTGTGTATCTTCTCATTGGCAGGAATTGGTGACAATCCTTGTGGAGAAGCTTTCTGCGAAAATAATGATGCTGAATAATCAGCATCTGGGCACAGTCGTCCAGTGGGAGGATTGCTTCTGTAACGCTGATTGTGTGCACACATACCTTGGAGACCCGGAAGATGAAGCTGAAATCTTCCATAACTTTGCAAGATGGCTGAAGGTTACAAGGTACAGACTGTTTCTTTTTCTTTTGAACCCTCGCACAAAACAGAGATCTACTAGGCAAATGAAAAAGCACCCATGCCCATCCATTAGTCCATTGTGTGGTTGATTTGTACATACCTTTTTCTCTTGTTGCTGGTGCCATCTGCACAAGTGACAAGGAAGGAGGATTCAAGGGATGCAATTGTCACCATGCTTCCCACACTTGGACCTTGTTTATGTCATTCTGCTTCATCAGTTGCAGGGATCAAATCCTTTTGCTGTTCCTCTTCTTGATAGAGATCACAAAAATCCAAACTCTTTTTGTTTCCTCAAGACATTTGAAACAATCTTTTCCTTTCTCCATTCTTATCAAAAGCCTCTTTCTCTCTCTCTCTCTCATTGGTGGCTCTCAAACTGGTTTTGAGGACAAAATCCTTCTTCATGGTCATTCTATGAAAATGAAACTGCTGAGAGAGGAAGATGACATATATGGCCAACCTGATGAGATTTGATCAGTGATGGTATATCAGGAACATATGCTTCCAATCTGGAGGAGCAAGCTTCAAAGAGATCAGAACTGAAGTCCATAGCTGAAGGAAATATGGATAGCAACAATCTCACTTCTGTACGTGTGGGGACATCATGGTATGCATTTGCTCATTTGTTTGCTCTGAGAGAGAGAGAGTTGTTTGCTACAAGAGAGACACAAACATGCAGACAGACAGACAGACAGACAGACAGACAGACAGACATGTTTCCTTGTCAAATGGTCTACTGCAAGCAGGACTCAAAACTCATGTAGACTGTGCATCAAACATCTGCATTTCTATTTCTTTCCATCAATGTTGTGTAATGGTTGGAGTTTGTAATTATTGGCTACATATGGCCTTCATCTAAACACCCATTTGCTCAAACTTGTTGCTTCAAGTAACTGTGTTTTTGGGGTGGGAAAGAAAAAGGCAGGATGGACTCATATTTGACAAAGAAGTGGGGTGGGGGAGTTTTCAGAACCAAAATCTCTACTCCCAAGACCCCCCACTCCTCAAGGTCAAGACTCTCCATTCCTTGATTTTGGCTGTGGAAGTGACAAGCTTGTGTTTTCTTTTTCTCTTCTTCAGTGCTGGTGTTTTCTTTCCTCCCCCTCACTGTCTGCCGCTATCTGCTGTACACTTTTTTCCCAATCATCTACTCATGACGATCTGTACTCTTTTTCCTTATGAATCTGTAAGAGCCTTTATATGCACAAGAAACTATGACCACATAAAAGCATAATCTAGCACACAGCTATATATCATGCAAGCAATTGTCCCCTTGGACAAGGAATCTGCCACAGTACAACTGTCAAACATGTCTGATGGGTCTGAATAAGCCATTATTGCACCACATTTGAGCATCACAGAGACCTTGACCATAGCACATGAACTCTTAGGAAGCCAGATTGTTTGGAAGGAAGTAGATTCATGAAAGGACAGAAGCATGTCAGAGTGTGTGTGCAGAAGAGAAGTCTCTGTAATATAGATATCAATTGTACTGCTGCTAATTAGCTTCTTCTCCAGAATAGAGTCCAACCAAAAGCCTGTGAGAAACACCACACCACAGTTGCAGAAGCAATTGCAACCAATACCAAATTTAGAGGAAGGTGAGATGCAGATTCAAGCTCCCTCAACTAACAAAGACATAGAAACAGAGAGACAGAGACAGGGTTCACCACTTGTGTGCAAAGCTCTGTGCGAACCTCAAAAAGCTTGCAACCAGAAATTATTTAAGCTCGAGAATTCAGCAATAACAAGGGAGCAGCAAGAGGAAGAAAGCAAGAACATACTGCACTTGAGCATTGGAAGGCAAATCGGGTATCAGTCTTTTTTGTGTGCTCAGAGCTCTGCCAGCCACACACACCCACCCTCTGCTTCCTCCTGATCAAAAACTCTCCAAACAACTGTGGGCAATGTTTGTTTCCACTTCCCCTCTGTCCTCTGCACCGAAAAATACATCATCACTACAAGAGAAATAAACAGATGGTGATGCACAAATAAAGCAGATCAGGAAGAGAAAAGAGAAAGATGATTGCACAATCCAAAGCAGATCAAGACACAGATGATGATGATGCGCAGTGGAAGCAGATGAAGAGGAGAAAGAGAGACATAGAAATAGATCCGAAGCAATACAAAGCAAGATCAGAAAAACTCTCAAACCCTAATAGTTGAATCACCATCGCAGAAGACAAAAAAAACTCGCAAAGGGTTGCTTCTTGCATGCAAACACTGACTGACCCATAACCCAAACTGTAGAGAAAGAAAGTTCTAGACACAGACGGCCACCACCCAACGACGACAACGATTTGCCGCGATAACTTTTGGAAGCTCTCTGACACTTGTGTGTTAGGTATACTCTCTCTCTTTTCTTGCCTCTGTCACTTCCGTTCGTCCCTTAGCTTCCTTACTCAAGTTCTTGCAGCTGGAACAGCAGCAGCATCATCATTTGTTTGCTGCAGCACACATTAAGCTTTCTTCAAGCTTGGGTTGCTTCTTCCTCTCAGGAAAGACAAGGAAAGGAAACACGACTCAGGAGGAGCAGCAGCAGCAGGAGCAGTAGGAGGAGGAGGAGGAGGAGGAGGAGGAGGATTAGTGGGCAGAGAGAGAGAGAGAGAGCATCTTCGGCGGCAGCAATGGCTTCTCTCGCGTGTTCATCAAGCATATCAGGTTACCACCACCACTTCAATCTTCCCATTTGTTTTCTTCGTGATTCGAGATCATGGAGAGATAGATAGACCATGGAGCTTATTCTGTTTCCTGTTGTGATGAAGATGGAGTGATTCTGTTCTTGAGCTTTTATGGAGAGAAGGAGATGACAGTCTTTGGAAAGGAGTTGCTTCCCAAGAAGAAGAAGAAGAAGAGGGGCTGATGGAATCTCCCTTTGTGTTAATGCTTCTTCTGCAGGTACGCACTTGCTGCCCACGGCTTTGGCACCAGCTTACAGTCTTCGAAGTTGCAAAATCTCATTCAGGGTATAGTACTTCTTCTTCTTCTTTCTTCCACCACCACCATTGGTTTGCAACAAACACGGGCAATTGTTGTGTGCAGGGGTTTAAGGACTTATGGGTTTATTGATCTTGTTGCCTTTTTTCTGGTATAGTTTGTGGTTGTTTGTTGTACAGATGGTTGATGCAAAGGAGAGAAGTATGTTTTATTGTAGTATACCTAATAGAGAGCGGTGGGTCTTTTGGTCTGTGGGGGTGTTGGTTGCTACAGAGAAGTGTGGAATCTGGTAGCAGAAGAAGTGGTTTGTTTGATGCCAGCAACAATACTGGACATTGGATCCTTCAGAGGGTAAGACAATATGCCACGGTGCAAGCTGCTGCTACTGCAAAGAATGACACAACTGCTACTACTGGTCGAACTGCCCCAATTCCTCCCCCGAGCCGTGTCAATGTCAGTCCTCATGGTTTATCTCCTCCAATTGTTCACAGGTGAGTCAATGGGAATTTGTGTTTAGCATTTCTGCTGAGGTGGACTGTCTTTTTTCTTTGAGAATCTATTGGGATTTTTTTCACTTGTTCCACAAGTTTTGTTTTTCAGGAAGTGATCCTGGTGTTTTGAGGTAGAAAACAGTTGATTTTGCGAGAACACCCCCCCACCCTCTCTTTCATCAGTGAAAGGGTCGTAGGGTTTAGGGTAGAGCAAGAGGGTCACAGAGAGACAATTGTTTTCTTGCAAGATGTGGAAAATGCTGATTAGAGTTACTTCTTTTGTTACTGATGACTAGCATTGCAGGCCTGGCCAGATCAGAGGGGAGGGTGAGGGGAAGAGGACAATTCTTGCATCTGATGAGATGGTCTTTAAGGCCAAGGAAGGTGGCAAGCTGCAGACAGTGCTGATTGTTCATGGAATTTTGGGAGCAGCACGCAACTGGCGCATGTTTTCCAAGCGTGTGGCAAACTACATGTTGGAGGAAACTCCTTGCCAATATGGATGGCGCATGGTGATGGTGGATCTACGAAATCATGGCAACTCTGCAACCTTGCCAGGTTTGAAAGCACCACATGACATCCCAGCAACGGCAAGAGACCTGGCCAACTTCATCGAAGCAGAGGGCAAAGCACCAGATGTGTTGATAGCACATGCACTTGGGGGCAAGGTTGCACTGGATTTTGTTCAAAATGTTACAGCTGGCACTTATGGCTCTGCTGCTCTACTTCCAAAGCAGCTCTGGGTTCTAGAATCACCACCTGGTCCGATGACATCAGAGAAAGCAGAAGGTGACATGGAGCGTGTTCTGGAAGCTGTGCAGCCGCTGAAAGAGCCCCTGCCCACTCGGAAATGGCTGTCTGATAAAATAGTAGAGCTGGGATTCAATGCTGGGTTGGCCCACTGGCTGGGAACTCAGTTGAAGCGCATCAATCCTGATGCTGAGCAGATGGAGTGGGTGTTTAACATAAAGGAGTGCTACGAAATGTTGCAATCTAACAGGAGGTTAGATTATTGGTCTGTGCTTGAGAGTCCACTGCCACAAGGCTTGCACATTGCATTTGTGCGTGCAGGGAGGAGTGAGCGCATGACACCTGATGAAGGTATTGAGCGGTTGGAGGCGGCAGCATCAAAGCACCCTGACAATCTGTCATTTCACACTCTACCCAATGCGGGTCATTGGCTGCACACTGAAAATATCTCTGGCTTCATTAGAATTGTCAATCCTTATCTTTCCAAACTTCCATAGTTTGAGTAAAAGTCTGTCTTATGAAGAAAGTAGGCTGACAATATCAAACAGATATGTACCTCTTCTTCTTCTTCTTCTTCTTCTTTTGCAGAACAGACATGCTGTGTTTGCTTGCTTGCTTTTTTGCCCTTCTTCTCGCATGCACATGGCATTTGGTCTGTTGTGATTGTTGGGATGTCTTGAACATTCTTGAACAATCAGTTCAAGTCGTGAAGAAGCCAGAAATTAGGGTCATATCCAATTTTCAGAGAGAGCTTGTGTTGTTGGACTTGAAGAAGCCCGAAATTGGGGTCATATCCAATTTTCAGAGAAAGCTTGTGTTGTTGCGGCTTTTCTGGCTCTTTTGTTTCACTTACCCAAAGATCAAACACATGAGTAGCTCAGTTTTGATTTTGACCCCAAATCCCTGTTCACTGTTGCCCTGGTTGCTATGAACCTCATTTGCTATGAGATGTTCCACTACTCAGTATCAGTGTGCCTTCTAGACACAGATTCTCTACCACAAGAAATGAGCTTCTTTCATACTATACTTGAATTGGCAAGAGTTTGTCTTGCTGTTTTTGGAATATCACTTTTTAGAACCAAGTGAAATGCAGTGCCTTTTTTATCAATGAATGTTGTAGACTTGTTCGGTACTTGTGGCTGTGCATGTCTGCAGGATTGTCATGGAGAATTTTTTCTCTGTAACTTCATGCTAGTTGTTGTGCATGTGCAGCAGGATTGTCATGAGAATGAGTTCCTCTCTACCACTTCATGTATTTGTGTGCAGGATTTGTTGTGAAGAATTCCCATCTGCAACATCATCCTCCATGGACATATGTACTTGTAGGTTTTGAGGATTGTTGCAGATCATGGAGATTGCTCTGCGACTTCATGGTGATTTTGGGTTGTTCCAGAATTTTCCAAAGATCCAACAGTTGATAAAGAAGAGATCTTTGAATAACTGTGAAGAAAAACTTCGCAAAACTTCCATCTTTGTCTGTTGTCCCAAAATCTTGACCTGTTTGCACACAAGACTCTATACATATAACCTGAAACCACAATCTCTTCTGCTTCTTCTTCTTCCCACCCAAGTACCTATGATTGTAGTGATGTGCACTAATCCTCTGCAACCCTGGAGAAGTTTGAAGAATCTGGGCTTACTGCAGCAGCAGCAACAAACAAGAACCCACCCATACATCTCCTTCACACTCTTTTACGTTTTTGTTTCAAAAATTTCTTGATTCTCATGAAAGTTATTTGATTTCGTGAAGAACCCTGAGAGAATGAAGAGGGGGATTGAAGAGGTGAAGAGGAGATTCACCAGCATGATAATGATAATGGTGATGTTTGTGGGAGCTCTTTGGAGAAAAACAGTGGACAATTCTGCAACAATTCTGTACATGGGTGATGATGATGATGATGTTGTTGTGTAGGGTTCATGGTTTTGTTGGTTGAGAGATGAGCAGAGCCAGGTTGTGGCAGCAGTTGTACTGGACTTTTACCACCAGCAGCAAGAGATTGCTGGGTCCTGAGAAGGATGATATGAAATGGAGTGATGTGGTGTGGCAACAACACTGATGAAGTTGATGATGGTCGTTTGCAAGAGGCACAATACTACAGCTATGTGGATCCACCAACATGGGTGAGTCATCTCCCACATTTGATGCTCATACTCCACTTCCAGACATGAATTCCCAAAGTCTGATGTGTACGGTTTCCATCTTTTTTTTGTGTGTCTTTTGAACTTGCATTTGTTTACAAAGCCATCCTCTGATAATTTGTTGGGTTTGGGAGGTGATGACAGCAGCAATGATAAAGTGCAGTCAGAAGAAGCTGTAGACAAACATTATTGACGCCTTTGGAAGAGGTGAGAATGGCACATCTTTGAATGGAAAAAGCTCAAAAACTTTGAGGAAAACATGTAATATTCTTTGTGAAATTTCAAAGGAAATTCAATTACCTAACATGTTACCCAAATTTTGGTTTACTTGGTATGAAACTTTGCAATGCTTCATTAGCCCAACTTGTTTAAAATTTTGCAATGTTTATTTATCCTTATCACTATTTAGAACTCCACATTGTTGCACACTACTAGTGACGATCAACTATTTTATTTTTCTCTTAAATTTTTAATATAATTTTCAATAATTCATCATTATTTATGTCAATGTCAGTTTGGATTTAAATTAATATACATTTAATGGACATGAGAAGACACATGTTAATTTATTTTTTCATATCCATGTTGGTGGATAGGGGAAAAGAATGAGGCAATTATAAAATGTAGGTATTTATTACAAAAGGTGGGAGATAGTTATTAAGAAAGTTCATAGAAAAAGAAAGTAGTTATTAAAAAAGAAATGAATTAGTTAGGCTCGAAAATAATGCAGTTATTTTGGAAATTGTCTTTGGGATGGTCCATGGATGACCATACAAAGGATTTCAAAAAATCCCCCATATATTAACGTGGGCTTCAAGCTATTTCGCACTTCTAGTGACAATCAATTCACAAAAAACTATTAATATATTTTTAATAAATTATTTAAAAGATAATTAGTTGTCATACATTGATAATCAAATAGATTGTCCATGAAATCATTTTCATTTCCATGAATTTTAGAACATGAATTTAATTTTCACTTTACTGAAACATTAATATTTATGGCACCGTCCCTTATGTATTTATTAGTGCCTTTGGTGTCTTCCAACATTGTATCCAAGGCCTTCAACCCTCAATTTCTAGGTGCCTCCTATTGTCTTTGGTGTTTTTAACATGTCTTTTTGACACCCTTGTTAATATGTTTATTGTCATTTTGTTGTTCTTTATTGAAATTATTGTCCTTTTATTGTTCCTTTTATTTTCCATCCTTGGTGTTGTTTGGCTATGTTTTTGTTGTTGACAAAGTTTAGGTCACCTCTTAACCAAAACACCCTACTAATTTGAATTTTTATTAAGATTGTTCAAATTTAGGATTGTTGAAAGGTTTCTATTTGTTACATGTTTACATCCTAATTATTGAGGTAAAATGGAGTAAATTAATTTGGAATTCGTTCTAGTGTGAACATGATTTAAGATATTTGTATGGGATATAAGTTGTGTGATTTCAAATCACTTTTGGTGATTTGAAGTTCTAAAACACAAGCTTATGTTTTGTAAGTTTTTATTATTTTAATGCAAGTTGTTTGTGACATAGTTTGTGTGGTTTTCCTTGTGTGTTTTTTGGGCTTGGATTCCTATTTTTTGTAATGAGTCATATCTTTTGAATCACCAAAAGTCACTTCATGAATTTTGTGTAGTTTTGAATGATTAGGCGGTTGCATTAGATTTGTTAGTGGTAAGTGTTGTGTAATTGTGTTTAAGGACTAGGCCTAATTTGGTTTTGGTTCTTTTTTTCAAAGAGTTGGAACTTGATTCTAATTTTGGTTTTTTAAGGTGTTTGTGATCATGGTTGTAGAACTTGGTTTCAAGTTAGACCAATTCCATAACCTTCAATTCGAAGAAAGAGAGCTTCAACAAAGAAGAAAGGAGTGTTTTAAAACCACCAATTTATTTACATAAAACCACTTGCTTCGCAACCACATCCTGCATTTCAAAAACCTAATGAAAGTTCTAAGGAAGAGCAAGATGTTGGAGACAAAATTCTTGAAGTTTTATAACAAATAAACATCATTCCAATTCGATGTTGAAGACAAAAGCACATATAATTGTTGGAGGCATATGATGAGGTGTAAAGGGAAAGAGGTGATGGAGGTGATACATTCTCTTGCCAAGGTTTCTTAGAATCAAACACTAGTTGAAAGGAAAGAGATATAGAAGATGTTGAAGTGGATCCACATGGGATCCAAGGAACGAGAATGGGCAGAAAGGGCGAGTTTGGGAGGTTTGTTTAGTATTCATTGGACTATACCACAGGGAGACCTATTGGAAGAATTTTTAGGTACTTAGGAGTCCATAGACAATTGATGGACAAATTCAAGCCCTAGTTTGTGGAAACAAAAAATCACAATTGATTGAGCATTAGTAACCTAGCAATTTGGTATTAGTGTTGAAGGAGCTATTGATGGAGCAAATGCATTGGTTATGCGGCACAAATTGCTTTGAAGAACATTGCAGGACCGGATGCATTCATGGACAAAGAACAATGGAGCATGATACACATGAAGGAAGAATATCATGTCAAGTTTGTGGTTATCTTACAAATTATTTATCAGCGAGAAAGGTTAGACTATTCTAGCATCAAATAACCATTACTTTCAATTTGGCAAATTGAGGTAAGAACATCAATTAGTGCACCATCATGTTGACACAATTGTCTATTGAGTCACATGGTGGACAAAACATTAGAAGAGGATAGTAATAGGGTTAGAAATGCCTGATAGAAAGGCAACTACTTATTACTCATGACTAGTAATTGAAGTATGTTTATGCCATTGGTTTTTAATTTCAAACGAATACACACTTATTGATTGTCCAAAAGTGAAATTGGTTCAAAAATAGAAGAAGAAAATTGTTGACGAACATTCACAATTTCCTAAGGTCATTACAAAAGAATAGTTCATCAATGAGTGTCAATAGGTGCATTCTACCAACACCTTTCTGCACCCTATGTGTCAATCTCATAGGTTGAAGATGCACACCAAACCAACAACACCACAGGATTGGTTGAGTTCAAAGCCAACCATTTCTCCACCAAAAAAGAAAACCATACCCATCAATGAATGTTGATTATGGAAGGAGATGAAAAAATGGAAGTTGATTTTATTACTCAACAAGATGACTAATCAATGCAAACAGAAAGCGATTGTTGATTGTTCTTTGAATAAGCATCATTGATTGGACAAATGTGGCTTGAGATAAAAGATGGTTTAGTTGATTTGATAATAAGTACAACTCTATTGAGAGCATACTTGAGGACACAAATAACCAATTTGATGTTTGTTGCCTAGAACTAATTAATATTCAACAAACATTTTGGAACCAAGGTAAAGAGCTAGCTACTGCAAAAGCCCAAAACATCAAACTTCAAACCATAAACAAGGACTTGGTTGTCAAAATTGTTGAGTTGACCAGGCAATTAGGAAAGATGAAACCCTAATAGTAAAAATACAATGAGCTAAACCAACTGAGTTCAATTCAAAAGGCATAATGATTTGAAGGTGTTACAAATTGATTATGACAAGTTGATGAAAGATTATGGCAAAATGGAAGTTGTTATCGTTCAACAAGAGATGACCCTTGTAGGTTTGGAAAACACTTGTACCCAACAATGAAAATAGTTAGTAGATGTTAACATGGAATTGGGTAATCACACCCATGATCTGCAAGTGTAGATTTAAGAATTGAAAGGCAAGTTAATAACAATGTGCCAATCACGTGGTAAAACTTTTCAAACTTCATACATAGATAATTAGTTGAGTGAATTCAAGGAATTAATGTTGGATAATGCCTTACTCAAATTACAAAACTAGGCTCTAACAAATAATAACCTGAAGTGGAAGGAGTGGTGGCAAACAATACAAATTTTTTAAGAGGAGCAAATTCAAGATAGTTTGGAACTTGCTTGTGCTAATGTTCAAAAACGTACTTAAACAAATTGGTTGCCTATAGGTTGAAGTTTCAAGGATATAATTACAACTAGTTAAGTACCAAACTTATCAAGGAACCTATTTAAGTTTCCTAGATATTTTCATCCATGCAACCAATACTTGTAGTTATGAATCACCAAGGCAAATCAATTGTTACCATTACAAAGATATTATCATAGATAAAGGGAGGAGCTGAACATGTTACTACCTCCTATACTTTATTTTTGTTGTTTACAAAACCTATTGATACACCTATTATAGTTGTAAGTACCCATGTAATTGATTTACAGATACATGTTATCCTCAAATTATACCTCAAATTGGAGTAGGTGTAGATATCACCGTGATTGATACTACTTTGAATGCATTTGAAGTTTTTAGAACCCCAATAATAGTATTGAAAGACACATCGATTATTGAAAAACCAAAACTTGAACCAAGTACCATAGTTGAACCTATTGATAAATCAAATGAAAAACTTGATGATAAGTTAGTGGTAGGTGGAGAACAAGTAGCTATTGGTGATTAATTTCAAGGACAAAATTTGGTTTTCAAGAGGGGGTAATGTTAACACAAATTTTCACTTTATGTATATAATAACCAGTTATTACCAGCTGGTAACTTGTCAAACATTATCATTTTGAGAACTTATTAAATTATCATTAAGCAATAGGTAACCAATTTATAAAATTAAATAGTAATAAGTTTGTTAAATAATCGGTTGTTTAGTTAACCGGTAATAGGTTTATTAACATAATCAGTTGTTCATAGAATAAGTTTAAGGTCAACTTGTGACTAGTAGTTGTTTAATTCAACTAATTAAACAATTTATTTTTGAAATAAATTGACAATTGCATTGCTAATGATTGCTTAATTCAAAACAACACTATGTTATGGTATAAGTAGGAGGATTTGAGAATGATAAGGGGATTTTAATATGATATGATTGATGTTTTTATTCTTTGTAATCAGAGTAATTTTTTTGTAATCCATTTCGAATTTTTGCCTTTCAAAATAACCATCTTCATGTTTATGATTATATTTGTCTTTGTTTTCAAATTTGAAGTAAAACAAACATGTTGATGTTTATAGGCAAGTGAGAACATGCAAAGTAAAAAAATAGTTTTGTTTATTTTGAGGGAATAGAAAACACCCTTAACATCAAACATTAAGTTTGATTGTACAACATAACCAATATGTCATAGTTATGATTGGGGTGAAAAAACACCATGGTGACCCTTTTTGGGGTGTCACATTATACTATTTTTCAAGGTTGTGTATGTATGAATGTATCCCACCCCAAACTTTTGAAAAACATTCACAATATTTTTGCATATTATGTTACAATATAACCTAGACAAAATATTAGAAAAGAAATTATTTAATTTTATTTTATAAATTGAAAGATTGAGATATTGTGGAAACAAATGTAATGTACTTGTGGACTCAAAAAACACAAATATATTCTAAAAATAATTTAAATGATTTTTACTTTTTATGAAAGTTGAAGGTATATTGGACCATGCCATTTCACATAGTTTGAATCATATTTGGATACCATGTGACTAATTTGAAAATTTTCATATCAAAAAATGAGTTTTTTTTAGCAAAGATACGATAAATATGTGGTAAATTGAAATTTTGACAAGTAATCACATTCACATGGAAAATGACAAGCATGACTAGATGGGCCATATTTTAAATTTCACTAAAATTGATCACTCTAATGATTATTGAACCTTTAAAATTAATGTAATCAAAATGAGATAGTGGTCCTATTAAACTAACATTTACTATAAATATACACATGGATCCTTCAATGTAGATAATGAAATTTATTATTATTATTATTAACATCATATGACATAACATTAATTTTGTAAAAATTATGATTGTAGGCCCAAAAACCAAAATTCATACCCAAAATTAAATGTACCATATTCTTGGAACAATTGTATTGTATGTATTATATTATTAGACCCAAAAGTGCCAAAAAAGGGGTCATCGCAATGTATCCACACATTGAACATTTCTCCAAGTGGTTGGGTGCGAGTACAGAGATAAGAGCCAAAAACCATGTTAGATTATGCTAAAAATTATGAATTTTCTTACATATGTTTCTTTCTTGACATTTTCAAGTTATATTAATCGTTCCAAGTTGTCTTGAATGACTAATATGAATGTTGGAGAATTCAAATTGAAAATTCATTATATTAAATATTGGGTTTTGATTTTTTATGAAAATTTTCCACACTATTTCATGAAACTATCTTGACTAGTGGTGCCCGTGACCTTTGGACACTGTGAAATCCCCCGGTTTCTTTAAACCAAGAGGGACACACAAAGGCGCAAAGCAGCCTTTTTTTTTTTTTTTTTTTTTTTTTTTTTTTTTTTTTTTTTTTTTTTTTTTTTTTTTTTTTTTAAATAAATTTTTTAATATAAATTTTGTGACGAAAATTCGTTGAAAAGTCCCCAATGAAAACATACATGGTGAAGCGAGCTTTTATTATTATTATTATTTATGTGTTTTCTGTTTTTATTTTGTGTTTATTTTCACTTTTATATTTTTGTTTATTTTTAAAAAAAGAAAATACGTAGCCTTAGATTTTTCTACCGATTTCTTAATTTTATTTATTTATTTATTTCTTCATTTTTTTAAATTTAAGAGAAGGGGAGAAAAATCCGATAAAAAAAATCCAAAAAAAAACAAAACATCCGGACGGACGGACGGATAGACAAACGAACGGACGGACAAACGGACGGACACATAGAGGGGTTGCAGAATCGACCTCGCAGATTAACGGGTTAGAACGTCAAGTCACAGAAAATAAATAAATTTTTATATTTAGAGGCCGAGCCGGTTCTTCCATAGAAAATGCAAGCAGAACGCCCTATCAGACGGACAAACGCACATACGCACAGACAACGCAATTAATATAGTAGATGTAGATGAATTAATTAAACGAATGGTGCAAATGGTGAAGTGAAGCTTGTGGAAGTATGGGTTCCAAAAGGGACATACTAAAGATTTGGATTTACAATTATCATGGTTAATTATGAGGTACAAGTCTAGTCAACAACTTTTTTTTTCATCCTTTTCACCATATATTTTGTTGTTTGGCCATAAACCTAAGCTACCAACTTCAATTTGACAAGATGTGATGATGGTCATCAATTTGGATGATCAAAACATATGAGATTCAAGCATGTGAATAGTGAACAACCTTATTCCAACATGTAATGCCAATGGTTATGGAGAATTTGGCAATCAATCAACACCAAAACACATGTCTGTATGCCATTATTTGAGGAGGTAGTTATTGGCCTTGAATCCATGGATTTGAAATACTACGGGATTTTATTTTCATGCAATAAACAACACCAATTACATTGGATGTGATTACAAGATGTGGTATTTTGCATGCATGAAAGGTGCTACCTTTCTGGTGTGTTGTTGTTGGAGGTCTAAGATGGTTAAACATGGAAGGATCACATGTAATTGTGTACCATGTCATTTTCGTAATGTAAACAACTAAATTGACCCATCCTTAACAATTGTCCATGGAATATTTTGTTGATATGTGTGGGTAGTGTACAAGAGTTGTTATTATGTTGATTTGTGATTGGTATACTAGAGCTTGGCATATGAGATGTCTCAAGCCACCATTGGAAGAAATGTCAATAAAAAAATGGTTTTTCCCTTAATGCACATGACAAACATAGATGCCTATTCATGTGGTTAAATAATAAGAAATAACTTAAATTATTTTCCAAGATGTTTCACATTTGGTTAAAGATTGGAGAGATTATAGCTAGGCAACTAATAATGTGGCTCACATGTGCTTTGGCCTATTAGTTCTTTCACCTTAAAATCAAAATGTTTACTCATGGTGAATTTTCATACCATATTTCTTACATTGTTATCTAGCTAAAGGGACTTAAACCCCATACAAGGGGCCTAGTTTGAATGTGTTGTACCATTTAAGGTATTTTTGTGTTATGTGTTGTATGTGTGTTAACAATGATGGATGTAGGCACCAACATAAGAGCACATGACAACTATCAAAAACTTTATATTTGTTACATGTTCACATCTTAATTATTGTAAATAAACTAAGATAAGTTAATTTGGAACTTGTTTCAGTGTGAACACAATTTGAGATATTTGTATGGGATATAATTCCGAGTTGTGATTTCAAACTTTTTGTGATTTGAGAATCTAGAACACAAGTTTATGTTTTATAGGTTTTTATAAATTTTTATGCAAGTTTGTGAAATGGTTTGTTTGGTTTTCCTTGTGTGTTGTTTCAAAATGATGTTTCTTGCACTACTACATATTGTGCCTTTTTGCGAATGGCCAAACAAAAAACCTAAAGGGTTTGCGAAGCAAAAACAACCTGCCATATTTGCGATGCAACACGCATCACAACTTGTGCAGCACCACCCATCACTAATTTATAATGTACCTTATTTCATCGCAACACTTTTGCGACATATACCACAAACAAAACTTTGCGACCCGCTTAGTCTCCGTCCACCCTAGTGATATTCCACACTTCGCAACGTTTAATCATACTCAAAACATCGCACATTTTACAATACACAAAGTATCGCTACAAACTTTGAGAGTCAAAAGACATCGCAAGCTTGCGTTATTCAGCGCCTTGCATTTTGCGTTTGAATATGTATTGCAAACCTCATCACAAATTTTTACAAAACTTTCTGGTGGTGTACGTATCGCAAATTGCGATGTGCGTTAGCTCGCAAATTAGCGAAAAGGTTACTGGAGAAGGAAGTTTCGCAAAAGGTTTCGCAATGTCATCTGATTCCCAAAATGCCATTAAAAAAATAAAAAATCTTTTAAACCAAATGGAAGCTATAAATCCACTTAACCATTATTATAATCTATTTTGCCTTGTAGACTGAGTGAAAATATCAGTAAAGTATGCATAGCAGTGCTCCTATTCTTAAAAATAAAATTACACAATGGAGCAAAATAGGCAGAAAATGACACAATGAACATTGTGCAGTAATATAGAACCTCAAGCCTCAATGGCAATTTGCATAAAAATAATGAGTAGTACATTATACGTGGTCATCATCCACCTCAGAGGTTATAAACATAACCTCTGGTTTCTCACCTAGAATAGAATGGGACCGTGGCACATATGTGATAACAAGTGACCACTCCTCTGGGTTTGGGGGATAAGGAAGATAAAAACATTGTTCTACATGATTGGGAAAAGTAAATGGCTTTGAAGTTTGCCAATGAGATGGTTGATAATTGGTGGTAGATGTCTTTAACCGTGTGTGTCCGCACTCATCCTGAACTACAATGAAGTTTTAATTCGATGGGTTCATATTCATGATCTTGTTTTCATTGTGGTTCGTACAAGCATAACATGACAAATTTTTACCAAATCATGCTCACAATCATTCAAATATAAATCTTGGCCACCCACCTTTAGCGTAATTTGTTGAAGATCAATTAGGTTGTATATTGGAAAAATCCCCCCCCAAAAAAAAACCCCACAATAAGAAGAAAGAAAGCAAGAGTTTAAATAATTACAGATAAAAAAAAAAAGGGAAACCTAAAAAAACCCCGAAAACTGGACAAGCAACAAAAATTATAAAAAGGAAGAACAAAAAAAATAATTTAAAAATAAAAACTTAAATGCCCATATTTATTGAAGAACGATTTATATTAAAAAAATAAAGTAAACGACACGAAACACAGAGGCTAGAAAAACCTCAAACAAAGACACACAGCAAAAACATGGAAAGGGGAAAAAATAACGAAATTACAAATGCTTGGAACATTGGTCCATTGAATATAAAATAAAAAAGAAGCAAAGAGACATGAAGGAAAACCTTCATGTTTTAAATAATTAATGAAAAAGGTCCCAAAGAAAATAAAAGATAAATTATTAGCCGAAAAAGGACGGGAGAGAGAGGAAGGCACGGAAAAGTAGGAGGCAGGGGGCGGGGGGTAGGAGAAGAAAAACAAAGGGTTTAGGGTTGACGATGCATGGATGTGTGCGATCGGAGGTTTTCACAACCCTAAACGTTTGAGTTTGGAGTTTTGTTTGTCCGAGGCGGACGGCAGGGGAGTGCTTCCTTCGTTCCTTCCCTCTTCCTTGCAACGCTCCAAGGTTTGTGCTTGTCCGAGTTTTTTTGTTCGTATCTTGAACGCCCCGTGTCTTCTATCATGTGTTGGGAAAATTTCATCGTTTCTTACTCTTGTCTACGGGAAAGAGGAGGACCCTCGAGCAAGAGGTTTGGACAGTCTCTAGTGCACAAACAATGAGCTTTTTTTCTTAAATGAAAAAGCTTCTGTGGCGTTCCAGCGGATGCGAGATTTGTCTTTTTTGTCTTGTGTTTTGCGGTTCGGCAGCAATCTGTGGACCCTTCCTCCCTGCGGCGGGCCCTCTTTGAGCAAGAGGAGTCGTCATCTCCTTTTCGTCGTTGGTTCGTTGTCATAGTCTTTCTATGATCCCTGTGCAGCACTGTTGCACTAGAACCGAACCTTGAAGCAAAAAAAAAACATGTCAACTTCCTAGATTTGTTTCAATTTTTTAAAAAAAAATTTCCTACAACGATATGCAATTTAGGCTTACACACACGGAGAAAGCTTGTGTGTTTTAGAGACTCCTTTCTTCATCAAAAAGGCTTATCTGAAGGGTTTTTTTGAAGGCCACTTTCTTGACATCTATTGGTTTTGCCCATCCGCGCTTGATCCTTGACTGTCTATGTTTGTAGCTCGGAGAGAAGAACAAAACCTTGGGGTGCTGTCGAGTACAACTGAAGTTTGCCTTCCGTCTGGACGCCTGCTGCTTCTATCGATCCACTGTCGATCCTTGACCGTTTCTGTCTACAGTTCGGAGGGAAGAATAAAAGCTTAGGCGCTCCCAGGTTTCATGTTAGAAGTGCCACTGGTGCATTGCGAGCTCCTACAACGTTCGGTTTTGCAGCCTCCTTTTCCATCACCTTCTCCTTCGTCGACTGTTGCTTGTCTCACACATAGCTTGTCAAGCTTGCCATTATTTGGGTTTAGGGTTGATTTCTTGCTATTGTTTTTTTCGACTTCTAGTGTAGGGCTCTACTATGGACTTTTGCTTTACGTAGTCGCCACAGCAAAAAAATGACAATATATTGTTTTTTTCAACTTCGAGTGCAGGGCTCTGCTATGGACTCTCGCTTTACGCAGTTGCCACACCCGCCCCGTGAAGGCCAACCTCGTCAAGGTTGGTTTTAGGTATGGACAACTGAATAATTTCTCTTGAGTGCCTTGGACCAAGATGTCCCGATTGGTATGCGTGTAAAGTTTTAGTTGACATGCAAAGTACGAGGCAGGTCCAATGTGAGGTTTCATGTTATTTTTGTCATGTCTGGGTTTCTTCATCTTTTTTGACTTCGAACAGGTGTGAGACTGGCACCGTTGTTCATGCTGCTTTTGTGTTTTCTTTTCTTGGTTTCTTGGTCCTTTGTTCTTTGTTTTATCTTTCCTTCTCTGGAATTCTCTGCGGCTAGTAGAAGAAGTGTCAACCTTTATTTTCTTTTCTTGGACATGAAAATGGAGATTTTTCAATTCTTACGAGGGATATACTTTATGTTGTGCCCTTGATGTCCGTTGAGTTCTTTTTTGAGGGGTGGGCGATCTCAATATTGTTTCTGATTGATGCCTCCCATGCTTTGTTTACACAGGTAATGCATCCAAGTAGTCGCCAGGGGTGTTCAAGGTGGAGGAGGCCGAGGCCCATTCCATTGTGAAAGACTCAGATGCCAAATAGTTTGGGTGGTGGATAGAAACAAAGTGTTGTGATTGCATGATCCCCTCATGTCATCGTTTGAAGCACTATCGCTTTTCTGTGATAAGGAGGTGCATATTCCTTCAAGTTCCTAAACCTGCTCATTGGGTTTTTTTGGGGTGAAGCGATTTTTGTTTCATTCGAAAGATGCAGCAATCTTCCGTCGACGACAATCTTATGATGTCTTGTTTGGAGCATTGGTGGATGCCTCGGGACGAGCTGAGCTTTATGGCATTACAAACCAATCGATCGATCCCGATCTTGGTCTGTATGAGCCGATTAACATTCTCGAAGCGTCCACCCCTAATTTATTAATTGTGCAAGATCCCTTCGTGTCATTGTTAAGAGCACCAATTGCTTTTGTGTGAGAAGTAGATGTTGATTCCTTCAAGTTCTTGTAAGCAATTCGTTAGGCTTTTGGGGTTGTACAATTTTGTGGTTCACCCTAAAAACATTGTCATCTTTCATTTGTAATGTTCTTGCATTGTTTTGTTTCGGGCCTCGGTGGACTCCTCATGACGAATTGTATTCACTCAAAAGATGCAACAGTCTTCCGTCGGTGACAATCTTATGATGTCTTGTTTGGAGCATTGGTGGATGCCTTGGGATGAGCTAAGTTTTATGGCATTACAAACCAATTGATCGATCCCAATCTTGGTCTGTACGAGCCGATTAACATTCTCGAGGCGTCCACCCCCAATTTACTAATTGTGCAAGATCCTATCGTGTCATTGTTGAGAGCACCAATTGCTTATGTGTGAGAAGTAGATGTTGATTCCTTCAAGTTCTTGTAAGCTGCTTGATAGGTTTTTGGGGTCATACAATTTTGTGGTTTGCCCTAAAAACATCGTCATCTTTCGTTCGTAATGTTCTTGCGCTATTTTGTTTCGGGCCTCGGTGAAAAACATAGGGTGAAAAACATAAAATTTCCCTTTCAACTACACATAAACCTTCCATTCACCAGAAGATTTCATTTTGATTTTCAAAGAACCTTCCATTTTTTGTATATATCCCCTATATTTGGTTATGGTCTTCTTGAGTGTAATGACAGGTGATGATGGTTTTTCCTACCAGGTACAAACCTTTTTTTGTTTGTTTTTTGTTCTTGTTGCTTTTGAAGCAGCTCAAGCAAAGCAGTCAACTTTTGAACTAGGGGTCTGCTCTCAACGATTGATGCAGTATATGTATCATCAACGACGTCGGCCTCTTGTAAGCCCTTTTTTCCCCCCTTGCCGACCTCCCCATAGTGTTGTATCTTGATCATTGAATAAGGTGTGTCCACATAGTTTTATTTTCCTCAGTGGAAGAAGGCTACTCACCTCACCTCACCTCTCAAAAGTTCTCTAACCTATTGGGTTTGAGATATGAACTAGTGTTGGGTGGGTTCTTTGATTTTGGTATAACCTCAAGGACCCCTGGTTCCAGGTTTGAAAAAAAGATGTCAGAATAAGATAACCATAAATGGTATGGGTTTTTGAAAATTTTCAAAGAACCAGTGGGTTCCCTCAAAGATCTGGTGTTTCTTGACCAATTTTTTGAAAGTTTTTGGAGAACCATGGTTCTGGGTCAAAACCAATTCCTTTGAGAACCACTGGTCAGTCAAGGTTTTGTAATACCTGAACCTTTCCTACTGGTTCTTTTCTTGGAAAACAGCAAAAGAACTGCCTCCTACATTGATATGAACCTCTTAACAAGGGCCTCTATGGTTATGTGGAAGTGCTTCTGCTTTTGAATTCTCTCTTGTATATTTGGTTACAGGACAACAATATTGTGTTTTGGCGGAAGTTTGTAAATGAGTATTTTGTTCCACAGGCCAAGAAGCGTTGGTGTGTGTCTCTATATAACAGTGGTGGGCAACAACCAACTGGTGTCTTTTAGCAAGTTTCTATTGAACTTGGTTCAATATTTTCATCTCTCTTATTAAATTTTCTGTGCAACACTGTTGTGTCTGTCTCCTTTCTAACTACAGGTCAATCTCTTGGTGAACCAGTGAATTCTTCAAACCAGACAACAAGGAATACTCATCCCAGATTTGGGAATCCTTTTCTTATTTTTTGAAATCCCTTAGACCCTACGCCAAACAACTGACGATGTCTGTTGTCAACTTGCGCTAGTGCTTACTTCCTCGCTCGCTCGTTTGCTTATTGGCTACTTGCTTGCTTGCAGGCCTTCCTTTCTTCCATCCCTGCCTCTGTTGTCGCCTCCTCCTCCTCCTCCTCCTCCTACTACTTCGTTGTTTGTCTTTGTTTGTCTTTGTTCTAGTTTTCTTTGCAGCCTAAACATGGTGATTTGGACATGAATCAGCATGTCAACAATGTGAAATATGTTGGATGGGTGATGGAGGTAAGCTTCTCTTAGCCTATTTTTTCAGAAGTCAAATAAAAGATACCTGTTTCTTTTACTGATTACTTACATACATACCTCAGTTTGTGATGACCGATGGTGTGTGACAACTCCTTTTGAGAGCACCGAGCTTCAAAAGTAATTATGCTTTTCTACATGACGTTTGGGAAATTTGGTGTTATTTTCTGTTATCTAAGTGCCATGCTCATGCATCATACTTGTTTCATTGTTTGGCTAGTCAATAGGAAATGTGGACACAAGGCTAATTCAGAATGTGGCTTTGGTTGCAGAGTGTTCCAGTTGTAGTTTTTGAAAATTATGAACTTTCAAGCATGACATTCAAGTACAGAAGAGAGTGCAACCAATCTGACGCTTTACAGTCAATGTGTAATCCTACATCCTATACTGCAAAGCTAGATAAGGAAGCTGAAGTAGAGGTGAATGGAGCAGGTTGTTCATACACAGCTGGATCTTAAACATCAATTCTAGATGTTATTAAGTGTGTACCTCCACACTTACAGTTTACACATTTGTTGCGGTTGTAAGTTGATGGTGCAGAAATCCTCCAGGGTAAAACACAATGGATATTAAAGAAGTCTAAAACACTTGCATTGAAACTAGGTGTTTTTTGTAGGGTAGAGAAGAATATTACAAGACATTTAAGTCTGTCATGATATGTTATGATAGGTGTGTTATGGAAAGGAAGGTAAGGCATCTAGTAACATTATCTGAGAGTTGTGAAATTCAACACTTCACAAAGCCACCTCCTCGATACCCAAGGGTTGCAAACCCTTTTACATTGTAAATTTTGATATAGATATTTATTTTTGCCTTCCAAAGTGACTCCAAATGAATATAAACCCTGCTTCCAAAATAAGAATACAGTGCCATGCTCTTGCGATACATAATGGATCTCAAAACCATTTGTGAATCATAATTCTTTGCAACACTGCAAAAGCCAAAAGATCAAATATACCATGTCACAGACATCGCTACACTCTTACGGGTAAAATCATTCCAGAATAGGTTTGTGAAATCATAGATTTCACAAACTTTTAGCGGCATTTTGAGAATCCCAAAATGTTTGCGTTAGATCTTACATCGAAAACAGATAGACTTTTGAGTTGATTCGCTAAGTCGTTGTGGTGATGGGTTTGTTGCAAATAGTTTCCGATGTAATGTTAATTGCAAACTTTTAGCGGAATTTTGAGAATCCCGAAATGTTTGCGTTAGATCTTATATCGAAAACCGATAGACTTTTGAGTCGATTCGCTAAGTCGTTGCGGTGATGGGTTTGTTGCAAATAGTTTCCGATGTAATGTTAATCGCAAATTTTTAGTGGCATTTTGAGAATCCCGAAATGTTTACGTCAAATCTTATATCGGAAACCAATAGACTTTTGAGTCGATTCGCTAAGTCGTTGCAGTGATGGGTTTGTTACAAATAGTTTCCGATGTAGTGTTAATCGCAAACAATGTATAGAAGTAGTTATAATCGGAAAAGTTTTGCGATTTTATCAAGTTCGGGAGTTGTGAAGGACTTGCAATGGTACGGGTGTGAATGTTATGGTATTAAAAAAGGTTAAGAGTTTGCGAGGAATTATGGTTCGCAACAGCGGGCTTTCAGAAATTTCTTTCTTTGTTGTTTGCAATGATATTTGGATCGCAAAATAGCCCCCTGTTGTTGTAGTGTTGGTAGGGAACCTTGATAAAACTTTGTATCATTGATGTTGGCAACAAAATAAGATGTTGCAACATCATAATATGACACATGGAGGCTTGCCTAGCATGTGGATCCTGCTCCACATAATGGTATCAACATTGTACTAGGATTGCCAATTGCAATACTGCGACCTTAGTCCAAAACTAATGTTTCCCAACAACTCTAGTATGCACATCCCATACTTGAGCTTGTAGATAGTAGAAAACAGGTGCTGTACAAGCTCTCCTAATGAAATACACTTCCACAATGCACACCTTTCACTATGAAGCCATGCACACTTTAAAAATTAAGAAGCATGGCACAATTCTCCAAAGTTATGGAGCAAAATTCCAGTAACAATGTTACTATCAGAACTGGTTTAGAAGAGACAACTATAGAGTACTGTAATATTTTGTCCTATCAATATAGATTCTGGCTTGTAGGAATTGTGTTTTCAATGGAATGGAATTATGTCTTTTGTAATCCCACCTCCTCACGAGGCTAAATTTTATGTATGAATGAACTGGTTTCGTTTGCTTTCTTGTGATAAGATTTTGTTTTACTCAACATTTGAAGCTCTTTTCTAGTGCATCATGCTAGTGGTGAAGGCAAAAGTTTAACGTTATTGATGTTGCTTGAAGTCTTTGGGTTTTGTTTTTTTCTTGGCTAATTGGGAAATCGATTTCTGTTGGAAATTTGGAGGTTTAAACATTGAATTCATGAGAGAGTTTCATATATATATATATATATATCTTTCAAACTTGAATATTCATCCAATTCTTCTTGGTTTTTGAGTTCGGGTGATTTGCACCAATTTTATTACATTTCTCATCTGTAATTTTGTGAATATTTTCAAGCATTTTGTAAACATCTTAATGATGATATAATACAAAATAACATTTACAATTTAACCAACATGACTCACAACAGTTGGTAAATGTGTGGTTGTATGTCTGAATTGAATAAGCAAAAACTAGAGTCCCTTCTGCTTCAAGAGATGTGACAGAAACTCAAAATCCATGATTAAATGAAGCTGTGCCTTCAGTGCCTCCTTGTGTTCTTCGTTCCTGCATGTCATGCCCTGCAAGTTGGAGCTGCTCATTACATCTTTTTCTTACATTGGATTGCTTGTCCACCAACTGTGTGAGCTGCCCCCTGAATGTTATTGGTGCTTGTGCTTGCCTCCTGTTCTCTTCATTTTTCTTTCCATCTTCATCCTCTTCAGAGCTCCCTTCAGCATGTCCAGCAAAAAAAAAAAAGCCGTTCTCTGTGATTCTGTGCATACCAGGTCCATGGACTGTGAACTGGCAACGGGACTTCTCTTTGCTCTGCATCCCTGTCCTTATTTATGAATTCCAGACCTTGACTGACTCACTAATTTAATTCAACTGGTTGTCTAAATTCAGTCTTGGTCTGAAACAAAGAGAGCTTCAACAAAGGTTGACTCAAAACCATTCATATGTTGTTGATGTCTGCAGTAGCCTCACATGCTAGTCTGAAGACCTGCAAATACCCATTCAATAGTTTCTCATTCAGGATATCCTTGTGGTGAAGTATTGGAAAGTTGAACAGTCAAACCAACTAGTCAATGAAAGGCCTATTTCTCATCCTCTACATTATTGACCTGCAAGAACTCCTTATGAATACATCTGATGTTCCTTCTGTGACACATGCACAGATTCACAGACTATAAAAACTTAGGGCTAGATTCCATCCTGGTTCTTGAAGAAATTTCATTCCACTAAATTCAAACCTGGAAAGCAATAAGGTTCCAGCAAGCGATGCACAATACCTCTGTATTCATGTCCATCAACACAGTTACAACAGAGTGAATTTTGATCGCTCCATTGGCAAAGCCATCCCTGCAGGAAGAGTTATTGGCACTGATAGAAAATCTTGTGTTCTACCCCCTAATGGCTGCACATCTACCAAGGCTTAAGGGTTGAGTTTATGATTCCATTTGCTGAGGCTCCAAACCGCCATGCCTGCAACAAGGCAGAGGACACATTGAGTAATTGATTAGAACAGAAGTGCATAGCAACTTTGCTGATTGACTCTATATTCAAGAAAGTTCTACAACAAAGGTCCTGATATGGCTTGATTGTGTCGGGTTACTCAGTCCACTAAATTTGCTTTAGAGTTCAAGATTTGCACCATCAATTTCCATTTTCCAATTTCACAACATTCTCTTGGCAAAGCAAGCACTGATGACACTTACCCTAATTGACCATTACAAAGGTCAAACCCAGGATGCTCCTCTTGCCCTGAACAAAGGAACTGATCTGATACATGTTATATAAATCAAGTGCCAGAAAGAGTGCAAGAACCATGATTCATTAGACGACAATTAATGCACCAAAATCTCAATATCAAGACTGCACTAAGTGGAATCAACTATTGACCTGTCTATATGACATAATAGAGTCAACCAACACACACTGTCTTGTTGAAATCCGGCGTCCCTCTCTTTACAATAGAGCTGGAGATCCTTTAACTCAGACATGAAACCCCTCTTCATGAATTAGACCCATTCTCCTGTGCAATGTGGAAACCCTCCACTTTCCTCACAACCTCATCAACACCAACCCTAATCTGCTTCACATCACCATTGCCAAAACTGCCCACTTCAAACTCATCTGTCCCTAACACTGTGCACCAAATCCGAATAGTTCCATC
Organism: Sphagnum contortum; assembly: GCA_963920785.1. Taxonomy (NCBI): domain Eukaryota; kingdom Viridiplantae; phylum Streptophyta; class Sphagnopsida; order Sphagnales; family Sphagnaceae; genus Sphagnum; species Sphagnum contortum. Next base: position 1,862,473 of record OY987290.1, on the reverse strand, counting down.
CTCTGAGCCTGATGCATATGACTCTCCACCTGGAGAAAACCGCACACAATGGACAGGGCCATGGTGGCCTTTGTTGCATTCTGCAAGACCACCATTCAATACATTGGGTCCATGTGAGTCAATAGAATGGTGACATACTTTTTAAAAAGCAGAAGGTTTCAATGCATGAACAAACATGTTCATAACTCCCCTGGATAGGAGTTCCAGTCTCTATGCTGTCTGCTTGAAAGAGGGCACTCTTTAAAACGTTTGGTACACTTTGCAAACAAATTGAAGGCACAGTCCTCTCAAACAAATAACAAGAAATATGCATAACATGTCTATACAGTCTCATGTGTCAATCGTTCTTCACAGAGAATAGCCCAACAATACAGAGAATGGACGCATAGAAAGCTCACCAATTTCATCTCCTGTGGTGAAGTCAAAGAGGCGAACCCACATATCATCACCACCTGCAACGAACTTGCTACGAGAAGGGAACAGTGATGCTGACTCCACAGGCATGGGCATTGTGTAGCTATTCACCAAACCAAAGCTGCCCATGCACAAACAACTGATTCTTGTTCACTTTCTACTAACTACAGATTTACAGAAGTTCCAGGATTACTTGTCTCATGCCATACATAAAGGCTACTGCAGTTTAAGATGATCCACAGAACTTCAAATTTTTCAGGAATGGAATGACTCACTGATGGGCATCCCAGAACTTGACAGTGTGTCCATCTGCTGTTGTGACATAATTACCATCACGGCTAACCTCCACACTTGTGCAAGGTAATTTGGTCTCCAAGGTTCGCACAATTGCCTTTGTTCTCACATCCCATACTCTGACATTCCAACAAAAATATATAAGTCAAGTGAATCTTCAGGTAATGACGCATTAGATTTTAAGCAAAGCTCCCTCTCCAGTTGTAATGCACAATTTAAAACTTATTAACTTGACAGAGTGTCAAAGGTATTTGAATTTCCTCAAAGTCAAAAAACTTTGGACCCAGGAACAGAAATTGGTTAACCTCATGGGACAAATAAATCTGACAATTTGAACCCCAAGATGAAGACCAGCAGCGTAGGGAACTCTGTGGAATGAAGCAAAACTGGATGCTTCAGTGCCCGCACCTGACCCCTCCAATGTCATTGGAAGAGCTCAATATGGTCTGGTCACTGTGATGCCATACAGCTGCCCTAATTGGTGTACCCGGGGAACCCTCAAGGAGAGTTGGAGGTGCATCTGGGCAATTCAGATCAAATATACGCAGTACTTTCTCTGCACCACCTGTTAGCAAATGTGTTGTACTCTGTATCCCGTGGGTAACAACCCAAAAAATTTCTCAGTACTCCCCTTCACAACACTTTACAACCTTTCTTACAGCTCAGGCATGGAGATTCAAATGCAAGTTGTCAGGAAAATGCCTTGTTCCCCATTGGAGTCCCAAAATGATGATAGGGAGAAGAAGAAGAACCTCAGAAAAAGCACAAGTTCGGACAATATGCTTGTGCTCAAAGGAGTGAAGTTCATCCCCTGTTAAAGCATCCCAGACCCGCCTGTTCACAGCCCCTCAGCCATTCCAACAGTTCAGCTGATTACCTTGTTGCCTAAAAACCACAGACACCAACCAGTCTCTTCTGGACCTAAAATTCAGCCAGGCATTCAGTGTGCACAATTATCTCAGGAAAAAAATATTGACATGTGCTGCAGGACTGGGAAATCTGAAATGAGACAAGATTCAAACTCCCATCAGCTGACTGGAGCATCAAATGGTGGTACCCTGGCAGAAGAATTAAGAGAAAAAATGTATGAGAGAGAGAGAGCCTGCATACGCGCTGAAGTCTGCAGAAGCTGTAGCAGCATGGAGTGCTGGAGTATCAAGACATGCTGCCCAGACTGCACCCTTGTGTCCATCAAATGTTCCAATCCAGTCACCTGTCTCGCCATTCCGCAACATAGGCTTTCCATCTGCCAAAACAAAGTTAAAAATTCATGAATCTCTCTCACAAGCAAACATGTGACTAGAAAGAATCACCTTTAATATCTGTTCTACAAACCCTCAAAAGACCTTTACAAAAGCATAAACCCTGTGCAGAATGGTGGTTTGTACCAAAGCCCCCCAAGTGCAGGCATCCAGCAAGCTTGAGTAGCAGACATAGAACAATTCCTACAATGATCTCGTCTGTGATGGCCACATGATAGTTTCTACAATTCAAGTCATCTTCCTGACTCCCTTTAGCATCCAAGGGGCTACTTGTAGAACCTATTGTGAAATTGCAAATAGAGGACAAAAATGCTCGTCAATACATATAAAAAATGCCAAATTCTTGGCATCGTAGCAGAGTTTGTATGTCATTTCAAAAGCTGAAGTATTTGGAAATTTGTGAAATTGGACTCAAAACTTCCTTCACTGGGCAAGAAGCTAAAACCAGTTGAAGAGAAAAACTAATCTTCTAATGCTACTAGCTTAGCTAACAATATCTCATTGCCTGTGCAAACAAGAGTGCACAACGAGAGACAATTCAATGAGCGACGTTATCACCAAAACCTGCAGTAGAGGATCACATCCTCAGCACTTTCCCAGGCTCCAGACAATAGCGTCACAAAAAGGTAGTGCCAAAAGCGTAAAGACATCAACGCGAAAGTGACGGCTATGATGCTCACGATGAGAAGAAGAAACCATACCTTTGCTAGCGCTGACCAAAAAGAAGCCATCCGGAGTAATCGGACTGTAAGAGAGATCCACGATCGGACGAGAATGTCCGTGACACACCAATGGAACTTGAGCTTTTCTCTTGTCCATTTGCCACAACGCCGACCCCGGTGACCTCTTTGCGCTATCCTCTGCACTTTCGTTTCCTCTCTATCTTCTTCAGCCGAAATCCAACACCTCTGACTGACACAAAAATCCTATTGCAAAAACATCGAACTCGATCCAGCGCTGGTTTCTTGAACGTAGTAGTTACGGCATCTGAGCTGTGTGTACATAACGGTGCAAGAAGTCCATGTTTCCGACCCGGGGGGGGGGGGGGATCTGCGTTCTTCCGATTCTTAAACACTCCGGCACCCGCAAAAAACAGAGAAAAAAGACAGGAACAAGAAGAAGCTCGGCTCCTGCAGTCTTGCTTACGTTATGCACGAGCCTCGGCCCGCAGCCTTACGCAAGATAAACGAGCGAGAGAGAGGCAATGCCCGGCAAGGAAGCGGGGCAAAACCCCCGAGAGACAAAAAGATACAAGAGCGTACGTCCGTTCGCTCGCTCGCGCGCTCGTCTTCCCCGGGTCTACAACGGGCCAGCTGACCAATGGAATCACCCGCGTTAGAGTTACCCGCGATGGGCGTCGAATAGCTCCGGTTCCGGTTCTGGAAAACAGACCCCATTCCGGTTCCCAATAACCTGGTCTGAAACTGGTGGTTAACTGCCAGTTAACCCCCTGGTTCCAGACTTGTTTTCTCAAAAATAAAATAAAATAAAATAAAATAAAAAATCAAATTTTTTCTGCTTTAAATTTGCTCTCGGTTTTGGTTTGATTTTTACTCATTAGAATCAGAACCAACTAATGGTTCTAACCTTCCAAAATGGGTAACTGCCCGACACTGAAATTTTCCCTACCTCCACAAATTTGTGTTGGGAAGTCACCTTTTTCATGGATTTTCGAATGTCTTTCATTCATGGTTGTAAATTGTTAAAATTGTTTGTCACAATGAAATTTGTGTTGCAAACTTACAAGTTTACCTTACATTCCCCTTCAATGGTTGAAACAAATGGTCCATTTCTCCATGTATTTTTGCTCTTTCTCTAATGTCTAGTGATTAAGCCACAACATGCCATATATGTAAAAGGTGTCAACAAAAACAAAAAAATGTTTGGTATTAGAAAGTGTCAACTCTTATCAATGAACCAAAATGGTTTAAATTTTGCCCCCACTTTGTTCCCAAGAATGCCCATGCATCACAACTAGCCTTTTTTTATTTGGTGAAATGGTGCAAAATTTTCACATTGGTTGGGGATGTGTAACAATTACAATAGGATTCTAACTAGTCGAAGGTAGAAAAACTCATAGTTTGCAACTTCAATTTGTGATTAAAATTTAATTTTAAATGACTTGTGCCATTACTTTCTTTTTTTTATTAGTTGCGGAAGTGTAGTCACACTTTGCATGTAGTTGTAAATAAAAATAAAAATATGAAATTAACCTAATGCATATGGGATGAAGTATGTAGTTAATTATATGTTTTCATTGTCTATTTTTTGTAACTAGTTATCACAATGTGCAACTTGCTTAATAATCAATTACACATTGGGACATGACATAATTTGTGCATTTAAAAAAAATGAAAATGAAATTTTTTAATCTCCATCATTCATTATGGATGTTTTAATATTGATACACGTGGTTAAATCGACTTTTACCATGTGGAATAATTTGTGTATTTAAAATAAATAAATAAAGAATAGTTTGGCATTATGATTTTTCATTTTAAATGATATTATATTGTGACATGTGACAAAATCGACAGTTACCACATGGCATAATTTTTACATTTTCAAAGAATAATTTCTTTTCATTATGATTGTTCATTTTAAATGGTTTTTATATTATGACATGTGACACAATCAAAAGTTGCTATGGCATATGAATTGAATTTTGAAAAAATTGAAAATGCTTATCTAGGTTACATACCTACCTTCTAAGACTAGATATCTATTTACTCACCTACCTATCTACATAAAAACATAGAACCTTAGGTAGGTAAATAAGTAAGAAGGTAGTAAAAAAAAAGATGAGTTAAAGAGTAACCATGTAAATAATTTTAAATGTTTTTATGTTTTGCAATTAGGAATAATTTTTTTTGAATTCATTTCAAATTGACTTTAAGTATTTTAACGTGAGAACACAAGAAAAGACACTTTCTTTATATAATTTGTGAACGAGATTCAAAGGCAAAACATATGACTTAAAAATCTTTTAGTTGCAGTTGCAAATTGGGTTGCAATTACAAAATGATTTTCCCACGTGCTTTATGTTTGTTTTTAATTTTTTACATTATATAACTAAATATGTAATTACTTGATAAAATTACAAGTGAGCTTATTGTGCTAATTAATCATCTGGAAAAATGATTTGAATTAATTAATCTAATTCAAATAGGTAGTTGTTACTTAATTCAGATAATTAATTATTAAATATTTATCAAATAATATTTACTATATAATTATTGGATAATTGATGGTTTGAGTTCAGATAAATTTAGATAATTGTTCTTTTGGATTCCCAAAATTAGTTATCTAAATGATTTGATAATTAATTATTTGAACTAATTATTTGAATTAAATTAATTGATTCAAATTGAGATCTAATTATTATGTATAATTAATTAGTTAAAATTAATTAAAATTAACTAAATTAACTATTAATTAGTAGTCAATAAATTAATGACAGTCAATTTATTATGGGATAGTAAATTTGAATTCATTTACTTATTAATTTATTAAATAGATATTAAAAAATTTAACTAAATATGATTATGACATATTTCTTTATTGAGTAATCAATTAGTTAATGGTAATAATTCATTAATAATTAATAATTATTGTATCAATTTACGTTTCAATATTTAATGAATGAATTGTTTTAAAAATAATTAATTAAGTAACATTAATTATTTCATAGCTTATACTAACTCATCAATTAATTGACAATAATTATCCAACACTAGTTAATACTTGTTGAATATGATGATTATATCATATAAATATGACCTCGCCACACTGGAAGAAAATCCTAATTTTGTAACTAATATTTGTAACTAAATTCCAATTGCAAATGCCACATGCAACTACATTTGGAACAATTGCATAAGACAAGTTGTACTCAACTTGTAGTTGCATGTGACATACAATACTTGATATGTATATACAAGATGAATGTATATTTTCAAACATATGTATTCCTACAACAAATTGCATATGCAATTATGTATGCAACTAAATGGCAATGTTTAATTTATGACATATGTCCATTTTGAATCTCAATTATTTGGTGACATGTGTCATTTAAACATTTTTTGGTATTTAATATAATTAATTAACTAATTACTTGAATATGGATAATCCAATTTAGATTTTTTAGGATGTTGACACATAGCATATAGGTAGGTAGGTAGATAAATAAAGATAAATAGGTAGGTAAGTAAGCCTAGGTTCACTAGGTAGGTCTAGGATAACCATTTTTAATTTTGGGTTTAACTTTTTTTTAATTGTTTCATCCCAAATGGGACTTGCTTTTGAACTATTTCTAATGGACTTATATAGTTAAAAAAAGTGAAAGGTATGACAAAAGATATGAAATAAACATTTTAGTTGTAAGCATAACCAACCTAGTTAGAACTACTACCTAATATATAAGCTATATAACCTAGTTTACTTGCAAGCTATACTAATTATTATAAGTAATAATATTAATAAAAAGATAAGATAAAATAAATATTAATTTTAATATATTTATATCATTTAAATTATAGCTATATGATTATATGTATTAACATAATCAATATTATATTATACATATAAAATATATTATCATATCACATTGTTATTTTTTACACAATAAGTTACTATTATTATGACATTATTATTATTATTACTATATTTACTAGAGGCCAATTAATTAAATACCTTAGCCTACCTTAGCCTAGGTGAATTAATTACCTTAGTTAAGTACCTTAAGGTAAGCTAGGTTAACTAGTGTAGGCCTTGGTATATTAGCATATATAGTTAATAATTTAGATAGAGTAACTAACTGAACTATACTATAAATTTTGGCTAATTTATATTTTGTACATAGCTATTGTCTACTAGGTTAGGTGAGGTATACTAACATAGGTCTAACATACATAAGTATATTAATTTAGATTACTTATAGTAATTAGTTCCTAGCCTACACCATGGTAGTATATTATATACATATATTTAATATTTTTCTTAGATTTGTCTAGGTTATAAGTATATTAGTGTAGGCTTAGGTATCATAGATAATATATTATATTAAATACACTAACTTAAGTATGTATTACCATAAGTCATTATCTTTTGGACATGTTTTCATTTTGTAGATTAGCAATTTCATGTTAGTTAACAAATGTACAATAAATGTATAAGCGCACCATAATGTAACCAAGTTGTAATTAATTTTGCACCTAAATGAACATAGAGACTTATTATTGAATGAAAACCCAAAAAAATAATCAATATGGAAAGATGTGCAATTTTGTAGTTGCATCATGATCACAAAAAATAGTTGTAAATTTAAAAGTATGGTGAATAGTTTTTAAAATGATAAAACATAGTTGCAAATGACAAATAGTTACATGCCATTACAAATTGGATAATTACGAAATATAAGATTTCTAATAGTGAGAATTGGTCATAGGGAGATTAGAATGCACATGTGATGGGTTTTAACAATTGATTGGGAGGAGTTTCAAGCAAAACATGTTTTTTAAGCGTAAACAATTATGGCAAATTTCTTTTTGAATTCAAGTCCTTTTGGCTAACACCCTTTATCCATGCACCATTCAAGTTTTGGTTTCATCTTCACCATGAAAACTCAAACAAAGCTTTGCATTAGGATGTGTGGAAAAATATGCCATTATTCCTAAGGTTTTTGCCCCCTTTCACCCCAACCTCAACTTCATTAAAAACTATTAATGTTTTACAACATTTACCCCTTTGAATTTGACTTCTTGCTTGGATTCCTTGGTGGATTTTTCAGTTTGATTCGAACTTAGAGTTTTCCTTAGATTTTAAAAAATTAATCTTCATTCGATTGTTGCAACTTTTAGTTGGTGGTATTTCAAGTATGGTTTTCAAACATTTCAAAAACCTTTTTGACCTTGAAGATTCAACCAACGATTTCACACAACTTTTCCAAGTACTCTCCCATTTTGATATGGATTGATGTTGGATTTCAAGGTTCATTGTTTGAGCTCTTAGCACTGATAGGCTTTTGGCCTTGGTCAAGCTTTTCAGAAGCATTCAATCGATTGCAATAGGTGAAATCTCTTATATTGACTATTGAACAAAGCTTTATGTTTGTAGTTCTGTGATATTTTCTTTGTTCACTTGTCACTTCATCAATTTAAAATGATAGTTAGGAAGGGTGTGAGGTGGTGGTACACGATGTTAAATTACTTGAAATGTCCATCCCAATTGGGTAGTACTATTGTAATGAACATTGCAAATGCCTTTACCATAATTTTTTAAAAAGCTATCTTTCAAGAATTTCGCATAAAGTGTGGACAATTGTTTCAAAATTTTCCCTTTGTTTGATCTTTTATGTCAAGTAAGTTCTCAAAGATATTCACCATATGAATGCATTTTTGAAGTTAAGGGATGACCAAATAACTTTTGGGATCCTTTTTTGTTTTGGGTGTTTTGCCCAAACACAATTTTATTTGTTTTGTTATTTCCCCTTTTATTAGCGAATGGCATTTACTACTTGACTAATGTGATCCATAATCCTTTACAATATACAACTTTCAATATTGCCAAATAACCAATTGGTTCATGCATGCAATCTCAGAAATTGGCCATATTAAGTTCAACAAACAGTTGGTATGTTTCAGGATAGATTTTGATCACAATAACAAACAAAAAAAAGGTTAAAAACTAATTAAGAGATTTGCTTGAAGATTGGGTGGCCACTAAAGCCAATCAAGAGATTTGCTTGAAATCGGATTCAGCAACCGCCAGGTTCTCGCAAAGATCGGCAGATCGACAAATCGTAGATCTCCGCCAGGTTCTCGCAAGGATTGTGTTGGTGGGGGAGGGGGAGAGATGTACAATTTCTCTGCCATGGTTCTCGCAAGGGGAGCTTTTGGATAATGTCAGGGTTTAGTGCGGACACGTGAATGCGGAGAGTAGTGTAATAAACCCACCCCCTCTCGTGAAATCTCCGCCACCATTTGTAAATATATTGGCACCATGAATCTCTAAAAGCTTCACATTGTTTGTCGTCGTTCTTGTGAAGAGGCTTTGTTGGATTTCCGGCGTGTCTGTGGGTGTTGGATTTCCTGCTGTGAAAGGCTTTGGTTGCAGGTTTTTTGGTCTGCAGCAGTGGCAGCAGCAGCAGCAGCAGCAGCAGCAATGGCTGCTGGCTCCCAGAGCTTGTTGCTAAGATGTTCTTGCCTGGAAACCAAAGCTGCTTCTTCATCATCCGTGGTTTCTCACTTGTTTGTAAAGCCGTCCGGTGCGATGACGTTGAGAGGCCATGAGCTCAGAATGCGTACCGACAAGAAGCTTCTTCTTCTTCAATTTCTTCAAGAAGGAAAGTCAGGGAATGTGACATCATGGGTGAGGCAGAATGTGAAGACTATGAAGAAGGAGAAGAAGGAGAAGAAGAAATTAGGGTTAATAATGGCGGATGTGAGATTCTTGTCTTCTTCTTCACAGGGGGTGAAGAGCGTGGTGGAGGGTTTGAAGTGGGCATTTCAAGCTGTGCCCAGCTGGGAGTCCGCTGCCATAGCTACTTGCACTGTCTTTGTCTGCGGTGCGCCTGTGTTGCTTGCAGGTCTTTCTGTTCCCGGATTCTTCAGTTCATTCCTCCTGGGTCTTCTCACATGGCGTGCACTTGGCTATCAAGGGTTTTGCATTGTCTCTCTCTACTTCGTTCTTGTAAGTCCCTCGCCAAACGTCCGTTGCATTGACTGTGTTAGTTTACTAGTCTCGGGACTAGTCCTGTAACAAGTGGTTTTTTTTTGGGGGGGGGGGAGAGGGGGGGTTCTGCAGGGAACTCTAGCAACCAAAGTGAAGATCAAACAAAAGGAGGCTGCAGGAATTGCAGAGAAGAAGAGTGGAAGGAGGGGACCAGGAAGTGTATTAGGATCTGGTGCAGCAGGTGTGATGTGTGCTTCTGCAGCCATAGCAAGGGTGGGAGGCTTGGAATGGGAAGCTCTCTGGCATCTGGGTTTTCTGGCAAGCTTCTGCACAAAGCTGAGTGACACAATATCAAGTGAAATTGGCAAAGCTTATGGCAAAACCACGTCAGTCAGTTAACCTTCTCTTATTTTTCCTTCAAAGATTGCTGCATTGATCACCTCACCAAAAGATCAAACCTCAAAAGGATTGAAACATCTTCTTCTGCATGTTCATATTTGGATTTGAGCTCAGCATGTGGATTCAATTCCAGACCTTTGTTTGCCCTGGATCTGTGGGACAGGTATTTGGTGACAACAATGTCAATAGTGCCGCGGGGAACAGAAGGGGCAGTGAGCTTGGAGGGCACACTAGCAGGCTTGCTTGCATCAGTCTTTCTTAGTGCTGTTGCATATGCTCTGAAGATGGTACAGGGTTTTCAGTGCTCTGCCTCAGCATACTTTAAATCCTAATGATGCCCTCTTCCAAAATTTGCATCCAGAAAACAGGTTCCTGAAATTTGGCTCTCCTTTCTCTTTTCTGCAGACAGATCAAACAGGGGCTATCATCTGTGTGGTAGCTGCACAAATAGCAAATCTATGTGAGAGCTTTATTGGAGCAGCATTACAGGGTCGTGAAGACTATGAATGGGTGCCTCTCCTCCACCTCTGCCTTGATTCACAGACTATTGTCTCCTGTTCCTTCCCCATGTAGAATGTATACAGTTGTAGCATTTGATTGAGTAAAGTTCAATGATGCAGTTTCTGGTGGTGGGCTGGCAGATCACGAATGACATTGTGAATATTGCTAACATCATGATTGGAGCAACTCTAGCAATTTTGATCAGAAGATTGACTGTTGGAATATGATCTTCATCTCAAAAGGTCAGTATCATTGTCCTGATGAGAAGTTTTGAATGGAGTCCGTGGTAGCAAATTGTAGGTTAGGATGAAATTCAGGTTGGGTCTCTAGCCATGCAATGACCAACATTAAGCAATTTTCTGACATGTCTCTACTAACAGGCTAGTCTAGTGAGATTGCTTCTGGTGCAGTAAATGCCACATTAAACCAATGGAGATCATGTCTCAGTTTCTTGTGCAGATGGTCTCCAAACTTTGGAGCTAGTATTGGCAGTGCATTGGAGTTCATAATTTTTTGGGAAGATTCAGCAATCATAGAGCCTCATTCTCATGTGTACAGTTTTCTCAAACTGCTATTGCAATCCAACAATTGCTTATATTGGAAAGGGACCAAGAAGTTTTTAAAAGCTTTCATTGGTGCAAGTTTTGGAAATTAGAGCTGGAGATCCTGCATCCAGGATTGTGCTTGGGGTGACCTGTTGATTACACCCTTCACAGAATGTGAGACAAAAGGCAATTTTCTGAGAGCTCTTGCACAAAAGTATGAGTTGGCTACAAATGATTTTTTTGGCCTTGTCTAGTTGCAATTCAGAGCTTTCAGGCCCTAGTAGAACCTGTTACAACTAACGGAGAATGTTGTCTCGCCATGCCGGGCTGGACACATTCCATACTTAAAATGGCAGGCAATCAAACTTCACACTTGATTCCTTTCAGAATCTGCTTTGGTGTCCAAATGAAAGTCAGGTTGTTGTTGACTCTTCACAAATCAAAGAGGTAAGTGAATAAAGGGTCTAATAAGATCGCCATGGCTTTCACATTGTTTCAACTTTCGCAACTCAACTCGTGTTATTGTTAGGGCATCTCTTTGGGAACTTCATGTTTTTTTAATTGAAAAAAGAATTGTTTCTGGCGTAGCCTTGTACTCTATTGTTACAGTGTAAAAATAGATCTCTTAGAATAAATAGAGCATGTGAGTGAAAACATGGTAATTGTTAGTCAAAATTTTCTATCAAGCAATAAATATTCCAGCACGTATTAGTAATTTTTTTTACTTTGTTGTGTATCGAAATGGTAATGTATCAATGCATCATATTCCATTATGCATTATGTCATCATGCATCATGTTATATCATAAACATAAATCCTATGGTACATATGTATTGCGAAAAAAAGGAAAGGGTGTGAATTGTTTTGAAGAGTACATGCATAAAAAACTTTATAGATGAACATCTAAATGTTTGTTTATTATACTATAATTGTTAGTGTATCAAAAAATATTAGTACATTAAAATTTGAAAATACATGGATAAGATTTTATCATATTTCCAAGTTTATGGGTAAGGTAAAGTAATTGTTAATTTAATACCAAACCACCAATTTATTGTTGACACATGTGTGAACAATACATTTGAATGTATTACTAATATTTCACACTTGACAAATAAATGGTTACATATGGAAACTTGACACTTGGCATATATTTTAACACCATTTTTTAATATCATAAATAACTATAATTTACCATATGTTTTTTATACACCAAGGATTTATTAATACATCAAGGATTTTTTCAACCCATCCAAACATAGAAAGAGTAAGAAAGTTTTCAAAATAGATGGGACAAGAGGTGGCTACATTTCCAAGTTTATAGGTTAGGTAAAACAATTGTTAATTTTTAAAAAAACCCATAATCTATTATCAAGATGTGATGTGAGCAATACATTGAGTGTATCATAAACATATTTTCACACTTGAGAAATAAACCTTACATATGAAAATTTGACACCTAATATACATTTATTCAAATTTCAATAATTACTAATTATTATTAACCATATGTCATTGATACATTGAAAACTTTGTTAATACATTAATGATGTGTTCACACACTAAGATTTTTTCAACCCCTCTAAAGATAAAAGAAACGAGAATTTAAAAAAATAAATGGACAAAAGGTTGCCACATTTTCCAAGTTTATAAATAAGGTAAAACAACTGTTAATTTTGTTAAAAACCATTAATCTACTATCAAAATGTGATGTGAGCACTACATTGAATGTATCATAAACATATTTTCACACCTGAAAAATAAACCTTACAAACGAAATTTGACATCCACTGCTAAAATTTCTATTTTTTCAAACTGAACAAGTTGACTAGATGGGTCTTTTTTATTAGATAACATGTATTTTTTATTAAAGGCCAAGGGCTTGAATAACAATGGGTATTTTTTGACTAATGAATTTGATTAGAATGATCGATTTGACAATTAGTCAAATCAGACATTTAGTCAAATTGAATTTTAAAATACCACCTAATCAAATTGGCAAGTGTTTTAATCAATAAGGACACCTATTATATTCAATTAATAGGACTAACTAAGTAAGCCTAGTCAAAGTGCCCAATGGCCTGATAAAAAGGGCCAATTAAAAATTAATTAATCATAACTAAATGAATCATGACCAAATTGATTATGATTAAATTAATTATGTATATACAGTTTATCTAACTATGGTTAAATTGATATAGTGAAATTAATTATGGCTCAACTACTTATGAAAAAACTAATTAAAATTTAAATTAACCATAACTAATTTAACCAAGGTTAATTTAACAATAGTTGTTTTAGCTTTAGTAAGTTTAACCATGATAATTAATTTAACATAATTAATTTCACCATTATTAGTTAGGCCATTGTTGATTTTGTCATAATGAAGTTAACCATGGTTACTATAAGCATAACTAAATTAGCTATATTTAATTTAACATATTAATATTTTAACTTAATAAATTTAACCATAATTAGTAGGCCCATAATTAATTTAAAACTATTATTAATTTAGCCATGGTTGGTTTTGCCATAATTGGTTTTTCTTAAAATATTTTATCCACAATTATTCCAATCATGTTCATTTTAGCCAAATTCATTTTACTCATGGTTAGTAGTTTAACCATGGTTGGTTTTGCCATAAAATATTTATTCATTAGTTAGTTTAGCCATATTAATTTTATTAGTGGTTAGTTTAACCAAATTTATTCATGGTTAGTTTAACCATTTTTATTTTAGCCATAATTATTTCATTCATGTTTATGTTAGTCATAATTAGTTTTTACATAATTGGTTTTATCATAAAATATTTATTCATTTGTTAGTTTAACCATTTTAATTTTCTTAGTGGTAAATTTAGCCGTGTATAATTTTGCCATAAATATCTAAACCATTTTTATTTTAGCCATAATTATCTCATTCATGGGTTCATTTAGTCATATTAAATTTAGTCATGATTAGTTAGCCATTTCTAATTTAATCATGGTTGGTTTAACCATAAATTATTTATTTTTTAGTTAGTTTGGCCATAGTTATTTTACCCATGGTTTGTTCGATCATTTATAGGTTAGTCACAAAATATTAATTCATTAGTTAATTTAACCATTTTTAATTTAACCATGGTTGATTTAGCCATAAAATATTTATTCAATGGTTAGTTTGGCCATATTTACTTTATTTATGGCTAGTTCAACCATATTGATTCATTGGTTAGCTTGGCCTTATTTATTTTATTCATGGTTAGTTTCACCATATTTATTTTATTTATGGCTAGTTCAACCATATTGATTCATTGGTTAGCTTGGCCTTATTTATTTTATTCATGGTTAGTTTCACCATATTTATTTAAATATGGTTAATTGAACTATAATTAGTTTAATGATGGTTATTTTTTCCATAATTGTTTTAATTGCGGCTTGCTTTCAACATTATTTTACCAATCATTAGTTTTGCCAAAATTAAATTTTCCTTGATTAAATTAGCCACCTATTTAATTTATGTAATGTAAGTATGCGGTTAAATAACTTACATACAATTAGTTTATATGTAAATGTATTTATTTATACGTACCCTACCTATACTTCACCTATTCACCTATATTTTAACCTATAGGTAACCTAGTTATATAGGTTAGGGTAGGCCATTTATATACCTTTCATAAATTACTAGTTGGTTAATTAGTTATTTACCTAAAATACATTATGAATGTGTAATTAAATAGTTAATTATTAATTATTACAAATACATTGTTGATAATATATAATGAATTAAGTTGAATTTGTAAAGATTAATTATAATTTGGTTGTAATTATTAATTAAAACTAAATAACTAGATATTAACTATTACTAATTTTTATTTTAACTTAATTAACATGCATAATTACCTACCTTTCTATTTATTTATTTACTTAATTTATGTATTTTACATAGTTATTTAGGAATAATGTTGTGTGGATTGAAATGCTTTAGTGTGGACATGAAAATGTTTCTCCCTCCTAAAAATTTGTCCCATATTGTATTTCATCTTTTCCAAATGATGAGAAATATAAATAGATGTACCATAATCATCCAAAACATAAGAAATATTTTTAAAAGGAAAGTCACTTGGGATGAGCCAATTGAAAGGCCCAACCTTAAAGGCCAAATTCCAAATGAAATAGAATTTTCGTACGTAGGTCATTTAGGTGCACACTTAATTTAGGTGATGTACATTTATAGTTAAGGTCATAGCTTAGGTTGCCTAACCTATTTTAAGCTTCTATACTCAATTGTTAGTTATAGACTCATAACCTAGGCCTAGGAATTTAGGTTGTAGGTTTTTAAACATAAGAACTTTAAAAGTAGATATTTAATTTTAGATCTAACCTAGGTTGTTTAGGTTCTATCACATGGCATATATTAGTGGCCAATGTTTAAATGCCATGTGGCATAGCCTAGTGGCCAATGTTTATCACACACATTAACTTGGGTGGTCACTATTTAAATGTCACATAACAATTGGCAAGTTAAAATGATGTTTGATTAATCAAAACGTCATTTGATTATTATATTGACTAGTCAAAAGGACTAGTCAAGATTATTAGTTGAAATGAGTAGCCGAAATGACCAATCAAAAATGTCAACTTAGGCTTGTTCAAAAAGTACATGGCCTAGTCACAATGGACAAGTTCAAAATGACTTGTTCACAATGATTGAAAGGTTTTTTTGACGCATGTCCAAAATGGGTCTTTTTCGGCCAAAATTTCTAGTCAAAAATTTAGGAATTTTAGTATTGAATATACATTTACAATCATTTTTTGATTATAATTAATTATTACCAACCTTATGTCATTGATACACTAAAGATTTATTAATACATTAATGATCTATTGAAACATTAAAGACCTTCTAATACATTAAAGATTTTTCCAACCTATCTAAACATAAAAAGAGCGGGAATGTTTTCAAAATAAATGGACAAGAGGTTGCCATGTTTCAAAGTGTATGGGTGAAAATCACAAATAATTAATTCAATTGAAATGCACTATGTTGCTAATATCTTATATATAATTACAAACATGGTGTTTGTCTGTGCGTCCGTCCGACGACGTTCTGGGAGCGTTTTCTGTGGCGGAACCGGCCATAGAGATTTTCTATGGCGGAACCGGCCACAGTGACCATGACCACCGGCTACCAACGACCCAGGTCTTGAGACTCAGGTCCTGAGAACCAGGTCCTAAGAGCCAAATGCAGCAGCCCCCGCCCCCAAAATGGCCATAATTACTAATTCAGTCATAACTCATAGGTCCTCAGGGTTAACCAATGGAGGCAAACTTAATTAATAACATGTTATACTTGGAAACTTAGGTCAAGCCAAACTGTTACGGACAGCAACTCACACAAAAATTGGAAATAACACTAGAAGCTTAGGAACTAGAACCAATAACACAACAACTCACACAAAACTGGGAATAGCACTTGAAGCTTCAAAACTAGAATTAATAACACTCAAAGAAAGAAAGCTAGAAGTAGTATTGATATTGGAAGAGCAAATACAACTGGTGTTGACGAGAGTGAGGGACAAAGTCTCAAGGTCCTCTATTTATACTGCTAAGATACTATTGGAAACTCCAATGTTAAGATACTATTGGAAACTCCAATGCTCCAATGCTAAGATATTATTGGAAACTCCAATGTTGGAAAGTTGGTTTCACACTGTCACGTCCGTGACATCACCCCCCCCTTCAAGCAACGAGTTCCTACGAGTTGTTCTATTTATCTTATCAAAAACAGAAACTAAAAATCTATTACAAGAAGTCCATGTGATATTTACATGGTGTGGTGTTGATCTAGACATGTTGAATTCAAATATCTTTGGCACTTGGTTTTGTTGGGTACTGACGATGAAATTTGTTGATCATTTTGGGAGCATTAGCAAGATTAGCAGCAAGTTCCCAAGTTCGCTCGCTTATGTCATAGCCCTGCCAATGTACAAGATATTTTAATCTCCTTCGATTGATGCGGGAGTCGATGATCTTAGAAACTTCAAATTCTTCTTCTCCGTTAATCTCGATTGGTGGCGGAGGTGCTGGCAACCGTCTTGGAATAGTTGATTCTTTATATGGTTCAAGCAAGGAAACATGAAACACTGGATGAATTTTCATAGATGATGGCAGGTCCAACTTGTATGCTACCTTGTTGACCTGCTTACTCACGCGAAAAGGTCCAAGACGACGATAATCAAGTTTGTCGCTCGATCGGTGAATCTTCAAATTACGACGTAAAAGCCAAACTTTATCTCTAACCGAGATGTTTGGATTTTGTTTTCGAGATTTGTCTGCATTTCTCTTTTGCCGCTCTTGAGCTTCTACAAGCCTTGCCTTCATGTCTTTGTGGATTTCCAGAAGTCTGGTGACCAGATCTTGCGTAGCCGGATTTTCTTCCAAATTCAAGTTCAAAGAGTCAAATCGTGGATGATATTCATAGTTTGCGAAGAACGAAGTTTGATGGATGGACTCTTCAAATGTATTGTTGTAGGCAAACTCTGCGACTGGAAGTAGATCCACCCAATTGTCTTGATGGTAGTTGATGAAGCACCTTAAATACTGCTCCAATACTTGATTCACTCGTTCGGTTTGTCCATCCGTTTGAGGGTGATACGCTGATGATAAATTGGTCTTCACTTGTAAGATCTTGAACAGGGATTGCCAGAACTTGGACATGAACTGCGTACCACGATCAGATATGATATCGTCGGGAAGTCCATGATATTTGTACACATTCTCCAAGAAAAGTCGTGTCGTTTCTTTACTTGTGATAGTTTTGTTGCAAGGCACAAAGTGTGCCATCTTTGTCAATCGGTCCACCACAACAAAAACTGAATCAAAAGATTTGGACTTTGGAAGGTCCACAATGAAATCCATGGATATGGATGTCCATGGGGTTTCTGGAATCAACAGCGGTTGGAGTAACCCGTATGGCTGATGACAAGGGATCTTGGATCTAGAGCAGGTGTCACACGTCATGACATAGTCCTTCACAGTTTTCCACATTTGGGGCCACCAAAAATCTCTAGATATCAACTCCATAGTCTTGTTGTAACCAAAGTGTCCAGCCGATGGAGAGTCATGTCGAGACTGGAGCACTTGGAGTTGGCATGGACCTTCAGGGACATAAAGTAGTCCCTGATAATATAACAACCCGTCGTGGAACTGGAATCTTGGATCAACATTATGCGATCTGGAACCCTGTGAACTGGAAGTAGGGTGATCTAGGAATTCTGGATCTGAGCCTGGACTTGGAAATTCTCTAGGATTAAAGATGCCAGCATTGTTATTCAATTTCAAAGCCAAAGGATCAAAGTTTAAACTTACTCGGATATCTTGGAGAAAAGATGCATCCACTGAAGTTGTGGTGCATATGATCTTCAGCTGAAGTTGCTCGGGTTTAATAAGGGTAGTCTTTTGTTGGTTGTAAGCTGCATCTCCTTCCCTTGGTGCAAGATACGCTCGTCGGGAAAGAGCGTCGGACTGAATTTGCTTGGAACCGGGATGGTATGTGATGACAAAGTTGAAGCGTGAAAGTGATATACTCCAACGAGCTTGTTGTCGATTCAGTACCTTGGCAGACATGAAATATTCAAAGTTCTTGTGATCGGTGTGGATTGTGACTGGATGTTGAGCTCCTTCAAGAAAATGACGCCACTCTTGGAACGAGTCGACAATGGCTAAAAGCTCCTTGTCGTGAATCTCATAATTGATCTCGGCAGTAGTAAATTTTCGTGAGTGAAATGCGACAAGGTGGAGGCGTCCGTCTTTGTCGGGTTGTGAAAGGACCGCTCCAAGAGTAAAGTCAGAAGCATCCATTTTTAGAAAAAACAGCTTCTGGAAGTCAGGATGCGTCAGAATAGGCGCCGTTGTAAACGCCTTTTTCAGAGTTTCAAATGCTTGGTCTGCTTCCGCATTCCACTCGAGCTTGTCTTTGCAAGTTAATCGGGTCAACGGAGCAACAATCTTGGAATAGTTTCGGATGAAGATTCGATAGAAGTTCGCAAAACCGAGGAGCATTGTACTTCTCAAATGGTAGCCGGTTTCTTCCACTCGATAACTGTCCGAATTTTCTGTGGGTCCATGGATAGACCCTCTCTAGAAATGATGTAGCCCAAGAATTTGACTTGGGGTTGATGGAAAACGCATTTCTCCAGCTTGGCGTACAATCCAGCAGTGCGCAGTTTCTCCAAAACTAGCCGGACATGGTTAATGTGCTCTTCTTCATTCTTGGAGAAAACCAATATGTCGTCGAGATAACATACAACAAAATCATCTAAAAATTCTCGGAATACGTCGTTCATCAAGTGTTGAAAGACGGCAGGTGCGTTGGTAAGACCAAAAGGCATGACATTGTATTCAAAATGTCCGTACCTAGTTCGGAACGCCGTCTTCCATTCGTCACCTTCCTTGATACGTACTAGGTTGTACGCTCCACGAAGATCAAGCTTGGTGTAGATCTTTGCTTGATCGAGTTGGTCAAGAAGTCCTGAAATAAGCGGCAATGGATACCGGTTCTTGATTGTGACCTTGTTTAGTCCACGATAATCCACACACATCCGAAGGGAGCCGTCTTTTTTCTTGACAAACAGGATAGGAGCTCCAGCAGGTGACTTGGAATGTTGAATGAAGTTCTTCGCGAGATTTTCATCAAGGTAATCTCGTAATGCAACAAGCTCGTTCTAGGAGAGATTGTAGATTGGACCAAAGGGAGGTTGTGCATCTTCTTGGAGCTCGATGCCACAATCATAAGGTCGATGCTGAGGAAGTGTATCAACGTTCTTCTTCTCAAACACGTCCCGATACTCCTCATATTTTACTGGTAACTTGGTTGGTTCTTGAACATGTTGAGATGTCGGAATTGCATAAATTGCAAACATATTCCCATTCTTGGCAGCCCTCATAAAGGCTCGGGCACTGACCATCAACGGAACTTCTACCGCGGACCCTTGGACTTGGTAAGGACACGGATTTGGAACATTCCTAGGGTGTCTAGACGAAATATGAAAAACTATGGTTCGATATGTTAGTTTTTGTTTTTTTCAATCTATATCCGGGTTAATCATCTCTAACCAAGAGGGACCTAAGACAAGAGGATTAGAGGGAGAACTAATGATATTGAATACAATAGTACTTCGGTGTCCTTCTAGGATAATGTCTAAGGGTTTAGTTTCGTGAGTGACATCTCCTGAAATCAAAGGTCTATTGTCGATAACCTCTATTGCCACAGGGGATTTCTCGAGGACTATAGGAAGATTATAACGCTTCACAAAAAATTTATCAATAAAACAAGCAGAGGCTCCAAAATCTAACAAGGCTTTAACTTTTATGCTATGTGGATGAAAATCTATTTTAAGCGGGATATTAAAACAACGAGAAGGTTCAGAGGATAAGATAGGACCTAATGACGTGGTAATACTGGTCAGCCGCACGGTCCCTAATGTGGCTGGCTGTTGTCGTTTTCTGACTCGATTTCCTCCTGTTTTGGCTCAAAAGTGCTCAAGGTGTATCGAAATTTGTGCGCCTTTGGCCCTTGAGGTTTCAGAGGGCAATTGTTTAAGCTGTGGTCTTTGCCTCCATAATAAAAACACAAGTGCTCCCTGCGACGTCGTTCTTTCTCTTCTTCGGTTAGCTTCCTAACCCTCCAAGTGTCAATTTGCATGGGCTCTGGGGTCGAAGTGCTTGAAGATGTTTGGCGGGTTGGAGCTGTGTAATCCGCTCGATATGATCCAAAGAGCAGTCGTTGCTCCTGTCGCTGCTCGAACAGCCGGTTGTCGCAGTCGATTGCTTGAGTAATGGCTTCCGACAGAGTAGTTGGTTTGGGCAAGTTTAGCAACAAGGTTTTGATATCATCGCGGAGTCCCCATCGAAACATGGTGATGAGAGCTGTATCATTCCAATCAAGGTCACATGCAAGTTGTTGAAATTCTGCAACGTATGCTGAAGCTGGGCATGATCGTTGTTGCAGTGTTCGAAGTTTTGTTGTTGTTATAAAGGCTCGATCTCTCTCTCCAAACGTTCTGCTGAATTCCTCCAAGAATTGATCAAGGTCTGCCAGAAGTGGAGAATCCTTCTCTAATAGTGACGAAAACCAAGATAACGCAGTTCCAGTGAGCAGTGATCCAATGAGCCCAACTTGTGTTTCTTCTGTTACGTATTTGTGTGGTTGGAGACGGAAGACAAGTCGAACTTGATTGACAAAATCTCGAAGTTTTATACGATCTCCGTCAAACTTCTCTGGCAAGCTTACTCGAGGTTCTTTTGGCATTTGTGTAACTGGAACATGGACTGGAGCGTGAGCAACTTGGAGCTGTTCCATGGCATTTCGTAGGTTGGCATTTTCTTGTCGTAGTTGTTGCAGCATGGCAACCACGTCGTGCATCTGGATGTTGGAAGCATCACCCATCTTGGTAGTGTACTCTCGTCAAACTATTGCGGACAACAACTCACACAAAAACTGGAAATAACACTAGAAGCTTAGGAACTAGAACCAATAACACAACAACTCACACAAAACTGGGAATAACACTTGAAGCTTCAAAACTAGAATTAATAACACTCACAAAAAGAAAGCTAGAAGTAGTATTGATATTGGAAGAACAAATACAACTGGTGTTGACGAGAGTGAGGGACAAAGTCTCAAGGTCCTCTATTTATACTGCTAAGATACTATTGGAAACTCCAATGCTAAGATATTATTGGAAACTCCAATGTTGGAAAGTTGGTTTCGCATTGTCACGTCCGTGACACAAACTAACTCAAATTATCTTTGGATTTTAGCATAATACCAACCAATGGGTGAAGAAGAAAGATTCCAACATTGGAAGATTGCTTGAATTTATGCAAGTTTCTTACTTGGAGGGTGACATTGTTA
Source organism: Sphagnum contortum (assembly GCA_963920785.1). Taxonomy (NCBI): domain Eukaryota; kingdom Viridiplantae; phylum Streptophyta; class Sphagnopsida; order Sphagnales; family Sphagnaceae; genus Sphagnum; species Sphagnum contortum. The sequence continues at coordinate 1,840,485 of OY987290.1, read as the reverse complement.
TTTTACTAGCAGACTAGAGCAGATTAGTGAAGTGAAGGCAAAAGAAATTAATAAATAAAAAAAAGAAGGAAAGAAAATGTTCCCGGGGGACTTCATAGTGTTTGAAGGGCACGGGCACCCACTAGTGTTTCTAATTAGTAAAACGTGGTGTGAATAATACATTGAATGTATTATAAATGTATTTTCACACTTGAGAAATAAACTTTACATATGAAAATTTGACACCTAGTGTACATTTACCATCAATTTTTATATTATAACCAATTATTATTAACCATGTGTTATTAATATACAAAAGATTTGTTGATACATTAATGATCTATTGATATACGAAAAAATTTATAGTCTATCTAAACATAGAAAGAGTAGGAAACTTTTGAAAATAAATGGACAAGAGGTTGCCATGTTTCAAAGTGTATGGGTAAAGTTTTAAAATTTTAATTTAAATGCACCATTATGATAGTACATGTGGTGTGAGTAATACATTGAATGTATTATTAGTATTTGACACTTATAAAGAAATCTTTGCATATGGGAAAAACTAACACGTGTTACACATTTCTCGCCACTTTTTGACTTTAAATGGTTGATATTTGCATTTGTTAGTTTATTATAAATAAATGTTGAACTTCCAATGAGGATCATTTTGTATATTAGGATTTGGGGTCATATTTTTCAAGCTCTTGCATATCAAATTTGACATGAACTTCCTCTTCACATGATCTTTTTGTGTTATTCCAAGGGTGTTTTGGAGCACACTTTTCACATTTTTACAAATTTTTCACATGTCATTGTGACCTATTTCTATGTAAGTAACAATTTACCATGTTTTTAACTCATTGTATGTTGATTATCATAATTTTAATGTAGGGTGCATAGAACTAATATCTTTTTTAATTTTTTTGCAAGCATGGAGGGGAAATTGTCCTTGTATGAACATGGGCATCAAGTTGAACTATATGCAGTAGAAAATGTAGTTCAAACACCACTAAATGGGCCTTTTGATCATGATGACTTGTTGTGGGAAGTCATCATTTGACACATTGGAATGCAACAAGGCCCTTGCCTTGTTGAAGTTACATTCATCCCCACAACTCAAGTACTTGATTTCATAGTTAGTGAAGAAGATAAAAATGGTGGATGATGTCACTTTCTTTGCAAAAAACGCATCATCCACCTTGATAATGATTTGTAACAACTACAAATAGATAGTGCTTCCAAGTTTTCAAGGTTCCAATTTAAACCTCTATTACATTTCTACACCAAGATTTGCATACATATTATACATGTTCAGATGTGATGTTCACCATTTGATGAATTAATTTTACTATTCTATAAACAAGAAATATGTGACTAATTGTTTGTTTTGTAATGCAATGTATGTTCATAAGTAGCATAAAATTGGTTGGTTGGTTGTTTGTAGGTACCAATGTCAATATGGTCCCAATGATCTCACAAATGTTGTGAAGGATATTACACAAAATCACAATGCAGATCCAATAACATTGGACATCAATGGAAAAATAATCCCATTTAAAACAAGCCACAAGGGTACATGAGAGTCCAGGAAAAATTGGTGTGGTTTTATAAAAAGAAGATGTAGGGCTAAATTCACCATTAAGACATTGTATTTGCTCAAACATGTATTAGAGTTATGTTTCATTCAACAAAATCATGTTAATTAAGATGGTTTACATGCCCATGGGGATTTAAAAATGGATGACAAATTTGCATTTGTTGCCCATTTATCAGAATAGATCAAGGATTTTGTGATAGAACAACTAATGCTTGGACTCATAGTGTTTCAAATTATGGCAAAACATAGGCAACATGTGAATAACATCATGTTAGGGACACGTGAATTAAATATAAACATGTTCCTCACTGAGCAAGATGTCAAGGTGTTGTTTGGGAAATTGGCTCAAGAAACATACCAACTAGATAAGAATGATGCGAAAAGTGTGTGTATGTGGATGTTCAACAAAACTCTAATTCAATGTTTTATTATCAATAAATTGGGGTAGAGGTGGATGGAGGTTTCATTGGGCAAAACATGCCTTTCACTCTAGGTATCCAAACACCATGGCAAAGGGAGATGATAATTGAACATGGACACCAAGGAGGTGTTGTAGTTGATGTAACCTTTGGGACAAATTAAAATAAAGTGATACATTATGTCTTACACATAATACATGCACTTGTGTTCAAGTACACTATAATATATGTATTCTAATGTCATTGAAACATTAATAAGAAAAAACAACGAACATAAAAAATACATGTAGAAACTTGAAATTATTAATAAATCATTAATTACATATCTAGTCAATGTTTAACTAACAAATCTCTATTGTGAATTGTGGCAGTTCCCCCTTTATACCATGATGGTGTTTAAACAATTGCACAATAGCATATCGCATCACATCACAATGTCAACAAGAGAATTTAACACCATGGATGCACGCTTTGTATGAAAAAATTCACAATATCCAACCATCATGGCATCCCAATGCTTTCATTGTTGATTGTGCCCAAGGGAACATCAATTGCATCAAGTAAATCCTTATCCCTTTCCCCTTTTTATCCAACAAATTTCCAAATATCTATTATGCATGTCACTTGCCCCAAAGGATGTAACATGCATGAATATTGACTGTATTTAAACCCACCAAGTTTCATATATAATGCATTTTCTTTCTTGCAAGACTATATGGCCAAACACTGCCATTTTCCTATGTTTGTGGCCTGTGAAAAGAGCATGTTAAAAACAAACATATATCAAAATAAGAGACCCAACATTACGTAGTAATGTATTATAAGAACTATGGAACATCATGTATGACAAGGATGGTCCATTCGGAGTAGGTGTTGAAATGTGAGCAATGAATATGTTACAATATATCACTAGCAAGTACCCTACATTAAATTTTTTAGAAATACATGGAGGAAATTAGTGTCATAAAATTCACATGTGGGTGGTTGGACTTTGAAATCTACCATATGTTGGGCAAGACACCAATGCTGCAATTGAAAATTACCATAGGACATCAAAGGCCTAATTAAAGTTAGGGAAAAGTAGATTGGTTGGTCTTCATGTGGATTGGTGCATCCATGAGTTAGTCATAGATGTCTTCACTCAATACTAGTATCAAAGTCTACGCAAAAACTTTGGGTTCATGAATAACAAACACCAACAATTGTCTATGGTTGGGGCCTTGCTAGGGGCACAATTGATTCTTGACACAAATGTGACATTGTTTTCCTATGATGGTGGTCCAACACATGTCATGTCATAAAAAAAAACCCATATGTGACACACCATCCACAATCCAACATTAGAGTGGGCCCGTTGTAACTATGTCAATGGACAACATGGAAACATTTGCAAGCATCAATTCAAGGTTTTAATGCTTCTTCATCTCGACCTTGCAGAAGGCACAATTGTTTGGTTTTGTGGATCATTGAAAGGAACTTCTCAACGTGGGTTGAAAAACCTATTTAGTCCACAAGTGGGTACAAACCCCCACATAACGACAACTCCACTGACATCAATTCATAAGTCGACCACCCCAATACAAGTCAATGTAGAAAAATAGTTTCGAAACATGGCATTAGATATGGTGGATGTAGCTAGTGGGAATCCAATTTTCCTTGAACATTATTTGAATTTGAAAAAAAAAAGTATTTGGATTTTTAAATTTATAATTTAATTCTGAATTTTTTATTTATAATTTAAAAATTGGTCTAAAACATTATATTTCAATTCTGGAAAATAATATTTCAGTTCTTTTAAAAAGTAATTTGAATTTGAAACTTGATATTTGAATCTGAAAATTGTTATTTCAATTCCTTAAAAACTTATTTGAATTCTAATTTTAAATTTAAATTCAAGAAAATAATTTCATCTAAAAATTGATATTTGAATTCTAAATTATTATTGTTGATTATGAGAATTAATATTTCAATTATGAGATTTTTCTTTTTAATTAAAACAACTATTTCATTTGAAAGTAGAAATTGCAATTCCAAATTATTATTTTGGATTTTCAAAATAAATATTTCAATTAAGAAAATTATTGATTGAGTTTTAAGGTTTTTTTGTTTCTACTAGTGTTATCCATAATAAATCACTTTTATAAATAATAATAAATGATTATAAGTATTAATTATAAGTTACACTATAATTTATTGTCACAACATAGATTTTTATATTAGATAATTTATATTCTTATAGTAAAATAAATGAATTATTGTAATTAATATTACATTACTTTAAAATCATTGTACTTATTTCAGATAAGAATTCATCATATTATATGCATAATTATTTTTTTATTTTAACATAATTATTCACAATTTGCAACTTATATGAAATATGAATTATATTTTTGGAAAAATATAATATTAAATATTAAAACTAAATGTAGTTAAAATAATTATTGTAAGGATTGTAATTTCAAGAATTATTGTAAATTTATTTAAGTTTTTAATTTTTTAATTTTTAATTACTTATCTATGATAAATATTTTCAAATTTATTGTAATTATTAAAAGTATTGATATGTTTGGAAAATTATTATTATTTAATTAATAATTACTAATAGAAAAAAACATTTACTTGACCAATAAGATTATTTACAGTAATAAATTTATATATTTAATGTAACTAATTTAATATTAATTTTTAAAATCATGTAATAATTTTTTAATAACAATTTTTATTTCGTTATTAATTTTTTTAATTTAAAAAAAATTAGTTATTTAATTATAGTAATTATATTATTAGTAAATTAATTATATTATCTATAATTCTACCAGATTTTTAAAAGTAATAAAATACTTTAAAATATATTGAAGCCATGTATTTAAGTTGTTTAGAAATATAAAAACTAAGAACAAAAGGCATGAGGAAAGTTTTGGAGTTACAACTTAATTTGGGAGGAAGTGGCAACTTCAAAATTTATCCCATATTGTGTGTTTTGCAATCCTATTTCAAACATTATATAAAGAAGGGGTGTGGTCATTCAATTTCACATAATCGAAAAGGTTTAATCGAAAATTAAAAAAACAAATTATGCACAATTTTAAACTACCTACCTCTCTCACCTATTTATCTACCTAGGTAGGTAGGTATCGAGTTTGACCTACCCACCTAAGTCGACTATGTACTTATTTACTTAAATACTTATTTATATGAATAAGTATTTAACGTAGGAATGTAAGACCTACCTACCTACCTTTTTACTTTAGTAGGTAAGTAAGTATGTAGCCCAGGTTTGTAGGCACCTATTTATGTACCTACCAACCTAATATTAATATTTTTTTGTTAAATTTGTGCCACGTGGCATATTTACATTATGCCACGTGTCATAATATAAAATTGTTTAAACATTTGAATATTGAACATTCTAGATTATTTCATAATAATAATAATAATAATTCAAATAATTTAACATTAAGACATGTGACAACACATCATTTGCCTTCAATTGTGACCAAAATAGTTGCATTTTAATTACATGTGACAATACGTATACAATGGAGTTAAAAGATGAAGTTGTATTTGTTAAATTTTTTTTTCCATCCAACAACCCTTGTTGTTTGCAACTAATATTGCATGTGACTTGTCTAAGGTGACTAATGAGATTAGTTATAAATGTTGTTTGTGACTAAAATTTGTGTCACAACCAATCGAAAATACCTATTTTTCTTCTAGTGAAAGGCTATTCAAGGTGCATGTATGTTGTTAGGATGCATGTGCCAACCCAAGTATTGTGCCGTAATTAACGTAACCTAGTTTTCGTTAAGCTTAAGTAGGCCAATAAATTTTTTTGGGGGGTTAACCTTAAGTTTAAAGGGGTAGGTTAAGGCATATGACTTTATCCCAATAAGATTTTAGGGGTGGTGGTTTGGTTAGGATAAGGGGGGAAGTAGGTTGGCTAGATCAAGGTAAGGTTGGGTTACCTTATCCTTGTCCGATATCCATGTTAGATAAGGAGGTATGAATAGTGGGAGGGGGGGATTTTTGTAACATTTTCTAGCAATTAAAATTGAGGTAGGATAATTATAGTCGCACTTCTTGAAGCTGAAAAGAAGAGAAAAAAATCATTGATCCTCCTTCTTGAATGAGCAATAAGGATGGTGGTTGTAAGGATGGGACTGGTGTATTGGGGCATCATGAGAAGGTGAAATTTGTGAAAGAGGAAGGAGGATAGAACATCATGAAATAACAAGCTTTTTAAAGGAAATCAAGTCAACATACATTTTGGAGATTGGAAGTAAACTCTTCAAGTGGTGGGGTGGCATTTGTTCAAATGAAGACATTCCATTAATATGATGACTAGAAGCAAATGGGGGGAGGTCAAGAAAATGTCAAGGACACGAAAAACCATAAGAACAAAGGTTAAAGGAAAGGTCTAAGTCTAACTTCCAAACAAGGAACAAAACAAGATTATGTGATTCAAAAATAAAAAGACAAGAACACCAAAATAAGAACACAAGATGTGCAAAACAAACATAAAAACGAATTTTTATTATGCTAACATATGTAAACATGAACATGAAAAGAACATGATAAGGTTATGATGCAAGATCATGCTTAAAATTGGTGTTGAACAAACTAAAGGAAATGAAGGGTCCTACTTTTATTTTTACCCCTTTGGGTGCTCAAAGAAGGTTTCAAGGAAGCTTTTATGTGTGCATCAAATAAGAAAGTTTTTTGAGAACCTTCCTAACTAGGAGCTAACTATGAATTGACTCAAAATTAATTGAAACTTAATTTGGACTTAACTAAAAATTGACTAAGAGTTAACTATACTTAATTAAGACTTAACTAAAAATTAATTAAAAGTTAACTAAGATTTAACTAAGATTTAACTACAAGTTAACTAGGACTTAATTCGAATTTAATTAGGAATTAATTAAAAGTTAATTTTGAGCTGATTTGGATTTAACTAAAAGTTAATTGGGATTTAATTGAGAATTAACTTGAACTTAATTTTAAATGACTTTAAATTAATTAATATTTAATTAGGAGTTATGGATGAACATTATGGATGAATTCCATCTATTGGAAGATGGTGTTTAATGTTCACATTTGTCACAAAAGAGGTACATGAACTTGTTGAAATAAAGAAATAGTAGTAGAAAAAAAAATAACTACATGTGTTGTTGTGAACTTAACAACATGAAAGATATGGGTTGTCTTCTTGTAAAAACAAGAAAAATCATGAACTAGGGGGTGAGTTGTCCCACATAGAGAGAGTATGTGTGAAAAGGATGTTTTGTGCAACGTAGAAGTTTTGGAGGTGTAAATAGTTGTAGAATTAAAAGGTGTGGCAAGGGAAGACCGTACAGAACCCAATATTAAGAAATAGTTAGAGAAAAAATTGGAGTATTTGAATTATAATCAATACATTATAACCTTTCCTTGAAGATGTGAAAAGTGTTGTGTGCAAAACTTGATGGATTGCATGGGTGATTACGTTTATGTGAATATGCTTAGATTAGGGTTGTAGTTGGTTAAATAAGTTAAAGAAGGGATGAATAGATAGAAATGGGTTTGCTATTTGTAATAAATAAGGAAAGGGGATTATAATCAAGAAAACAAAAAGGGAGATAATGGTTAGAAAAAGAAGTAGGATAATTGTCTATCTTAAAGCATGGGGGAAAATGATGAAAAAGGGAGTGATTAGAAGAAAAAATAAGATAATTGTTTGTAACAGATAAGGGAAATATATATAACAAAGAAACCAAGGAAGAAAGTTTAGGTAGGATAACCATGTGCAATAGATAGGGGACAAGGATATAAACAAGTAAACAAGGAGTAGGGGACTGGAAGTTGGGTAATAAGTTGTGATTTCCCCCTTTGATAATCTCCAAGGGGGTAAGAGGTAATGATCTAAGTTAAAAGTGTTAATGATGCATTAATTTTGCGCTAAACACCAAATACAAATGCCCATGTTGTGATAGATTTTAGGGGAGCAAAGTGAAGTTAAATCAACATTTATTGGTTACATTTTACTCAAGGGTAAAAACAATTGCTAATTGAAAGACATTGTCGATTGAAAATTTTATCATAAAAAAAACATCACATTACAAAGTATGAGTGTAGTTGGGGCCACAAATAATTAGGGACTTGTATGCATCAAGACCTTAAGGAAATGTGTAATTTGGGACTTCAAACTATGAACTTTAAATTGGAGTTAGGAGTCAAACAATAGTTACAAGCATGTGAGGCCCAAGAAACGAGCACAACCAATGGGTTCAAGAAATGCTTGCAACTAGAGTTTCACATCATACGAATATTGTGCCATTGTTTAAAGACAATGTGTGTGCTACAAAATTAATCATTTGCATTCGTGCCATCCAATAGACAATCATGGAGTTAGGTTCTTGTTGTAGTTATAAACACCTTGTTGATGAACATATTATTTAAATTAATAATGAATTATATTAACTAGTAGTGAAATATGATGTTTACATAATGACCTTATAATAAAATAATTTAAATCAAGGTGAAATCACTAAGGTAGGGTGAACCTATTTCTTTTTTAATGTCCTATAATGATTTAAGCTAGTGATTTTCACCACTTTTGTATTAGTGATGAAATAAATACATGTAACATGAACATTAGGGTTGGGGAACAACAAGGTTTCCTCATGTAGAGTTTCCCAGAGGAAACATATTTCTTCTTTGGGAAGGGAAGGTTTAAGCAGTAATGACGAGAAGATAAAACTCCCTAGGGGAATTGTGTTAGGGAATGGTTGGTTCTGTGGGGGAGGGTGGTTGTCTCGAAGAGGAGACATTTCTCCTAGGAAGTGGGTTGCCTTGATATGAAATGGTCTTTAGGGAGGAGGGTTGCTTTGAAAAGAAGATAATGTTTTCGAGAAAAGATGTTTTGGAAAGAACTTGATGTTATTCCACCTAAATGTGTTTTCATTAGGAACATTATTTTTCTTTGGGGAAAGGTACATTGTGTTTCCTTGAGGAGGTATGGGACAAGTAAGATGTCAAGAATGGGTCTAAAATCAAAAAGCAATATGGGGAGGAATGGGCAAGCAAAATAAAATAAAATAAGGGAGGTGGTGCAAGTTTGGAGTTTTGCCGGATGGGCCATGGGAAGCATTAATGGGTGGGTTTTATTGATGATGGGTGGGGGGTTTCATTTGGGTTTATTGAAATGATAAGGGGGTGCAGTCATAATCAAATGAGCCAAAAAAATGTCGAGCGATCACCAAAATTCTATAAAAATTGTAATTTTGTGAGATGTACTTTGTGGTGTCACTTTAATGCCATGTTAATCATGGAATGTTGTGCTAAATGATTAACATTAGTGTTGAAGAATTCAAAATAAATATTCAAAAAAACATATTTTGGGTTTTGGTTTTAATGAAAGACCTTTGAACTATATAATAGTTGCATCAAAAGTAGTCAGTTTTGTGAATTACTAAGTTAAAAACTTTTTTTATAAAGGAACTTTGATGAGAAAAAAATTGAGATGATGTTAATTGATTATCCACACTCAAAAAACATTCACAATTTGAAAGTTGTGGAATTTGAAAATTTTAAAAATTAAAAATCTATTGAATAGAATTTTAAAAATTCAAGAGTCTTTTACCACACGTAAATGGGGTGTAATGTACGTGACATCTATAAAAAAATTGTAATTTATGAAAAAATAAAATAAAAAATAAAATAATTAGCATAACCTCATACAATTTGAAAATTAAAATAATTTTTCAAAACAAAATGAAAAATTGATAGAATTCGTACACTTAAAAAAATTCTTAGTTATTTATGAAAAGTTAATACAAAAAAGTGATGTATTGAAAAAGTTATATGTTTTGTTAATAACATATTGCAAATTATTTCATCCCAAAAGTCCTTTCTATGAAAAAGTGAAAATGAGCACAAAAGGAATACAATCCTTGAGTCCTTCATCACCATTGACTCATTTGATTATGATTGCACACATGGGCAAGAAACCAAGACTTTGACATTCTAGGTTGGGTCATCAAAGTTCAAGAACTTGATAGTCAAAGTGCATCACAAATTGTGTTTCATGTAATTCATTACTATTGTTTAATGTTTGTCCTCAAAGCACGATTAACACATTGTTGCAACTTTATAATTAAAACCTCATTCACATACACAATCACCTTACCTTTACAATAGCCATCCCAACCAAAAAAACAAAAGGTTGAACAACCCTTGGATATCATATATAAACATAATATACAATAAAGATATTCGTAAAGTTGCTGAAAGCATTGACATTGGGTGAAACATGATGTGAGACACCAAAACAGGTTGAAGTTAGTATTAAAAAAAAACTCAAGGTGAAACTTGGAAATGCATTGATGTCATGTGAAACAAGGTGACAATGTGTGTGAAAGAGCTTTAGGCGTGTGAGAGGCATATGAGAGCTTCAAGCGTGTGAGAGAGCTTTAGGGTGTGAGAGTGTTTCAAGGCATGAGAAGATGAGAGAGCTTTAGGGTGTGAGAGTGTTTCAAGGCATGAGAAGATGAGAGAGCTTTAGGGTGTGAGAATGTTTCAAGGCATGAGAAGATGAGAGAGCTTTAGGGTGTGAGAGTGTTTCAAGGCATGAGAAGATGAGAGAACTTCAAGGTGTGAGAAAACTTCAAGTATATGAGAGGGAAGAGGTGGGCGGGTATGCAGGGGCGAGCTTGCCAGGAGGTATAGAGTGATATTAGCATGAAGAGTGAGGTGGAGGTTGACAATAGAAAGTAAGTGTCGCAAAGCTTGGTGGCAAGAACAATTTCTTCTTCCTTCTTTTCTCCTCTCTCTACCTTTGGGCTTTTTCTTTCCTTCCCCTTTGCCTCTTGACCAGTGTTGGGTGGTTCTAACTTACCAAATCGGGTAACCACCCAACACTTCTCCTGACCCCAACATATTCTTTTCCTTCCTTCCTTTCCTTTCCTTCTCTCTACCTGTGGCTTTGTTTCTTTCTTTTCTTCCTGTCTCTCTTGTGACCCCCAAGACCTTTGTTTTTTTGGGAGCTTTTGATCTTTCATTCCTTTTCTTCTCTCTGCCTGGATCCCTACATTTTTCATTTCCTTCTCTCTGTCCTTTTATTCCTTCTCTGTGATCCCCAGTTTTCAGTTTCAACCCAGGTTGAACACCTTTACAAACAATCACTAACTAGGCATGAAACAGAAGATAAAAGGTTGTCAAACAGGGGATGAAACATGGCATGACTTTACGGATATCTTTAATGATCAGAAATAATATAAGCACTCTGGGCTCTGAATATTCATGTCAAAGAATCTGATGAATACACTGGAATCAGAAATTCTCAAAAGAAACAATACATCAATATTCCCAGATGTCTTGTTTTCTTCTTCTTGAGAATTGGCTCACCCATCTATACCTATAGATTGGTTGCATGCATATTCTGTTTGCAGACTTGGTTGCCACCATTTTCCTGACTCATGCTAATACCCCCCTTCTACAAAGCACATCATACATATTCTAATATGAGGTTTGTCACACTGGGAATGAGCTCTCTCCCAAGAGCCAAATACAAAAGACCTACTAGTCTACAGCTATGGTAAACCCATGGAAGAATGCAACGTGAATTCACACAATCATGCATACACATGTCGAAATACAGGGTACGATATTAAAACAAATTGTTGAGAACTGGAAAATTCATTCATGTGCACTTTCAAAATATAAGGTAGAAATATGTTTGGAGTAGAAAATTTGATTATACTGAAAATTTATACAATGACAAATTGGAAATGCTAACATGTGAAGCTCTTGTTACACCCATCACCAAATAATCTTTTATTCATACATGTGAGTGCAGTAAAACTTACAATTATCATGCAAAAGAATATAAGCCCTTACATATATCGAACAGGTTCCCAAACGTAAGGCACTGCCTGGATTTTTCCTTTGTATTTTCAGCTCCCTTACCTGCCTGAAGAAACCTATTTTCAGCAAGCGAGATCTTCTGCGGTGGAAGATACCAGCAATGTTGTACTGGGATCTTCTGACCAGCGGAAGGTACCAGCCAGCCTGTCACTATTTCTAAAAAGTGAAAAGATCCCAGCTCTGCTTTAGGCAGGAAAAGGACGTGACCTGAGTACAGGCCCTTCTGTGATTTTCGACCTGTTCCCTTAGGCTACCAGCCTCGGGCACAGATCTCCCTGTACTCAGGCCCTTCTCCTATACATTGTTCCCAACATGTTCCCAATGACATGTCACCAGAACCACACTTTATCCCATATCCTTTGCCCAAACCCCTTAAATGGGTGATGGGCTACTTTGATTTATTTATATTTGGCTATGATGTTCATTATATTATGTTTAATAAGCCAAGGATCCTAAAGCACATTTCTTTTTTCACTATCTACTTTCATATTTTCCCAAACATTTATGTGTTATGCCCAAACACATTTGGGCCTGTGGTTATGCATATTTTGGGTGTGTAATGGACGCTTGGAAGCATAACTTGCTTCCAGTACATGCCCAAAATGTTCATAACCAGGGACCTAAATGTGTCTGGCCAGCAACAAGATGTGTTTAAACTTCAGAAAACACATTATTTTTACTTTTATTTTAATTTTTTTCTGGCTGGAGTTAGAAATTTTGTTAGTGTGAGAATTAATTCAGGTATCAATCAATTTTTTTAATAATAAATTTTGGGGGTAGGGAGGGAGTTGGCATTGGGAATGTAATTGTTACTTTGAAACATGTCTCAAGTATGTAATTTTGTTTTATTATTTTGGTTTTGGAGTTAATATAAGTTGTTAGTTTTTATTGGTTGTAGAGTCTTACAAAAAATTTACAATTCAATTTTTGGCTATATGTAGGTAAAAACTGGATTTTGGTTTCAAATTGGATCTACATAGGATTTGTTTGGGGAAGAATTAGGAACCAAGAGTCTTGAAATGTGAAGAAGGGGGGGGGGGGTGTTTGCAACTAGACTGGAGGTTCTAGAAAATAAAAATTATATATTTGAAACATAATTTGAGGTTATTTCAAATTAAATCAAAGGTTGAAATTGAGACTAGATGTTCCTTTTAAAAGTAAGAATTGAACAACATTAGTCAAAATCACAAAAAATCAAATAATGTTTTTGACAACATGGATGCCATGTGACAATGTAAAATGATGCGATGTATTCAATTGATAAACTTGCATTTAGGCCTTTCAAGTTTAACTCAACTTTTAAACATATACATTGTGTAGGTAAATGTCAATAATTTGCTCATTGAATTTAAATTGATTCTCTTATTTCAAACCTTACACCATATTTGAAAAAAAAAACTAATCACCCTTCCAAATGGAGTTAGCAATGCATTTTTGACTCCCATTAGACCTTGTACCATGATCCTAATGGGTAGTCATAATCAATTTATAGTAAAAAAACCAACAAACATATCATCATCCTCTTGTGTAATGTTAGGGTAGGTTTTTGTAAATAGAAATTATTTTTAAAAAAGAAACCTCATTCTTGATGTGCTTTCACAAACTTGTCACAAGATAATCAAGTAAACTTTTCAATACAATACATTGTAAAAAATATTGAAAACCTTGTGCATGCTCCTTGTTCCATGCATTAGAACATGAGGGGTGTGTAAGAACTTAGAAATGTGTGATTAAAATGAATACTTCAACTTAAATTCACAATCTCATTAGAGGGTGATGAATTCAATTGGCACATGGTGAAGCCATAGGTTAACATGGATTCACAAAACTCACCATGATTTGAATTTGGGAGAAATCACCATTATCTACCTTATAGGTTATTTTGCAATAGGGTTACATCAAAACAATCATTTTACTTAAAACTTTCAAATGGAAGTCGTAAAATTGGGACACTACTTTTTTCAAATTTTTTGAGTGTCATAATTTTTTCAAATGATATCCAAATTTGACAATATAAGGGTCTATTTTTTAACCATTAAAAAAAGCTTTCCAACTCTGTATCAGCCTCTTCAATCATACTTGATTTGACCTTTCAAAACTTATTTAAATATTAAAGAGTCACATTGGTAGTGTGATTTTAAAATAGTCAAATGTCCATAACTTATGTTAAAGATCATTGATTTGGGAATGAAACCCCATTTTATTGTAGATTTCTTAAAGACATTGTCAATGGTTTAAAGAAAATTCAATTTGGATAAGGTTTCGTTCAAGTTCAAGTTAGGAGGTTTGGGAAGGTTTACCTTTAACTCTCACAAACTTGCATTTCATATTTGTGTCTTGATCTTGAAAGAAACTTGTATTTTCATTCATCTCAAATCTAAAAAAAAAACATTATTTTATCCATCCCAAGTTAGGGTCAGGACAATTCCTTATGCAATTCTCACAATTTCCAATCCACATTAATCAAGTTTAAATTAGAAAATGTTTAGTGAAAAGTGGAGCAAAAATTGCAAAAATTGCAAAAATGAAGTTAAATGAAAAAGTGAAAACTCTAATGTTTTAATATTTAAACTTTCAAAAACTTATTGGGACAAAACATGGAAGGGTGTGGGTCACTTTTGGGTTTCATCAAAACAATACCCAACCCATAAAAGTGTATTTATTTGGGTTTTACCTTTTAAACTTTATAAATAAACTACCTTTGGATTTTTGGTTATAATCAATCACATTTTTGACAAATTATACACAAACATTGGTCCAAATTAATATTGGTAGGTTAAGGTGTTAAATAATATAAGGTCTAAATTCTTAGTCTTATTTAAATCAAAGGTTCAATATTTTGCTAAAATTAGATTTTGATCCATATAAAGAAATTAACCTCTTGTTCAAACTAAAGTTTAAACATGCATAAGGTTACTATCCCCTTTTAAACATGTCCAAGGTTTCTATTTATATAAATGCAAGTTTTTAAAATGGGCAATTATAGAAGGGTGAAAATGTAATCCATGAGCATTACCATCCTCATGAAGGCAATGTTGGGGAGGCAAGTTCAAATTATTCCTATTTACAAGAGGAGTACTATCACTCATTTTACCATAACTACTCAAGTAGTAGTAAGGAAATCTCCACTTAGCAAGTAAAAATGCTAATTAATAATTTATTCTACTATCACTCATTTTACCATAACTACTCAAGTAGTAGTAAGGAAATCTCCACTTAGCAAGTAAAAATGCTAATTAATAATTTATTCTACTGTAACTTCATAGATAGTAAGCAAGTGACATTCCATGTACAAAGAAATGAAGTAAAAAGGGGTTTGTCTTATGAAGTTCTCCTACCACCTACACATAACATTATTCCAACTAGTGAAACCTATAGCAAAGGAGTCTAACACAAGAACAAATAAGAAGGAACTAGAAGGTAATTTAGTCTAATGGGTTATTTGCCTTTAACACTTGATGTCTCCCATCTACAATGCATGTAGACCTTCTATGGCTATTGCCTACTAATTGCAATGCTTGCAAACACGTTGTAATTGCTGCCTACCATCTACAATTGTTTTCCATTCCCTATAGACCTTAATTTTCAAAGCTACCATCCTATGGTTGAAAGGTATTTCCTACTCTAAAAGTTAAAGTAGATATCATATTACTTTTATAGAAGAAATGCTTATATAATATATGAACACAACAAAATTTTATGAAGTTCTAATATGAACTACTCTCCCTAGTTCTCTATCATATTCTAAGCAAAACCAACACCAACAAGACACATTAGAATACATCAACCCCATTACAAGAATCAAAGTACAACTTGCTTCCATACTCTCCTCCTTTCTCTCTAATTTCAAACATGCATTTTATTTCAAGAGAAGGATCTCATAGAAAATTCCAATCTAGAATATAATGCAATGAATCACAATCTTCCTTTCATCTTTTTAATCCCCCTTCCTCCCAAGATCACACAAGGCCCATATCCTCCTTATGAAAAAAGGTGTTTATCTTAATCCTTCCTATAAGTCCATTATGTGTTTGGTGGATTACCATCAACCATTCAACTAATTAACTCCATTAGCTTCATCCTTTAATAAAAGATGGCAAGCCTACCATTAATAACCATCTACTACTAGGATGCCCCCATAGTACTAATTAGTTCAGAAAATTTTACCCTTAACAACAATTATCAAACCTTGCTTTTAAAGCAAGTTATTAGTTTTAATTGTTTACAACTAATATTTAATACACAATTTTTTAATCTTGACCACAATGTAATGCTTGCAAAAGCTAAAATACTAATAATTTAAAAACTTTAGTTAAATGCAATGTAAATGAATTCAAACTTGGTCTTAGTTTAGATTGGGCTTTAGACTTTTTGGGAAATGAATGAGTAATCATGAAGGCATCGATGGATGGAACTTGTTATGGCTTAGTTGTGGATTTGAAGCTCAATTATTGACGTTTGCTTCCCTTCGATTAGGATAAAAATAAAAACACTTAAAACTAGCCATTTTGATTGGCTATAGATAGGAGCCCAATGGAAAAAAATGTATCCTATTCACATTGTTGTTGTGATGATATTTAGTTTATAAGGTTAAAACCAAAGGTTTAAGTCCAGGTTCTTGTGACCTTTATCCAAGTTGACGCCCTTTTGTTAGAAGAGACACAAGAACGGGACCTACTTATTCCTTTGTAATTGGTTCATTCAATCCTTTTCAAGGCTAAATCAATGTTTCTTCTCTTTTTTTGAAAGAGGAGGATAAAAAAAAACAAGGGGTGTGTCACACACTATGGCCTTGCCATTTATTTACATTACAAAGTATATATGAAGGCAAAAAGAAGAAGAATAATTTATGGAAACTCAAATATTTTCACCATGCAAAAATTATATATCATCTTCATTAAAAAAGAAAAAATCCTCTAAAACAAACCAAAATCCTTCAAAATATTATTATAACTTTCTTCTCAAAATTTTATCTGTTTCTTTTTTCTTTTTGTTCTTGTTAACTTTTTTTTCATCTTTGTTTCTTTCCCAACGAGGATGATGTGCTTTCTTCTTCCTTTCTTTCTTCCTATTTGCTTTATTTTTCGTTTGCATTTTTTTCTTTTCTTCTTTTTTCCTATGGTTAAATAGCCAAAAATCTTTATCTTTTTTTCTTTCTCTTTGAAGGATGTGGTAATCCTCCTTAATCACATTCTCCTTTCCTCTTTACATTTTTTTTTTCTTTTTTTTTTCCTCCTTTTTTTTCATTTTTCCCATGAAATTTATGGTGAAGATCGCTCTTGACGAATCCATAGTGTAAAATTGTGCAAAAGTTTATTTTTCGAAAGCTTTTGCTCATTGCAATGAAAATTCCTTGACTTTGGTGATGGATGGCATCGCAACAATAAAATGAAAAAAAGATACACAAAAAAACAATCAAACCTTTTAAAAGGGATTGAGAAGTTAATTGGGGTTGAAGAAGTTCACTTCAAGAATTTAATTAAAGAGTGTCATTTTTTATTTCTTTTTATTTTTTAGGTCATTTGTTGAATAAACAAGAGGAAAAAAAAAAGAAGAAGTGCGGGAAGATGAAGAAAAAAATAATGGGTGGCAAGGGAAGAATTTTGGGTAGAGCAAAGGAGGTGTAGGAGGAGTACGAAATAAGATTTTCGATTATTTTCATGCTTCATCATCCCAATGAATTGCACCTTGATCTTGGCAAAAATATGAAGGTGGGTTCCTTCATGTGTTAAAAAGGGCAAGGTTATTAATTTGTATTCAAATTTTTTCCAAAAAAGCCCATGATCTCAAAAATGTTCAAAAATCTACCTCAATTTCTCCTTACAAATAAAGTTATCCATAAAGGCCCCCCCCCCCCCCACAAAACTGGGTGTGAGAATAGCCAGTTTTGCCAAAACAGGGGATCAAATGACAAAAGCAATGAAATACTTTTTTAACACAAGAGAAAAAAATGGGTAGTGAAATTGGTTGTTTTACATTCAAAATTGATCCAAAAAGGAAATTTGGTTTTCAATTTTCATTGTCCACAAAGCAAAGCAAAGCAAAGCAAAAGCACCGAAGTAAGTGGCCTCCTTTTATGTCTTGACTTGATTACCTCTAGTAGTGTGGAATGTATCATTTTGTCATTATCACCTCAGACAATGAAATTTAGGGTTTTTCTCAATTTTCAGAATGGGGTGCTCTATAATAACTAATCTCAAGTTTTCAACACAAGCCAAAATGTCATCTTTCAAAAATCTTCATATAAAAATAGACCTATTATTATATTACCTAGGGGCCAAAATCCCTTAAGCTACTATACTCTATAAACCCCACCCTCTCCCCCTCCTCATATTAGGGTTTTACTTTCTTCTCCTCCTTTTCTTGGGCTAAGCTTTAGGGGCTTTTAGACTGGTCTTCTTCATATGACCTTTTGAAAATCTTAGGGGTTATATTGACACTTTACCTTTTGTTTTTCTCTACACTTTGTTATCCATTTTCTTGTGTTATAAAGTTAGCAAGACAGTATGTACATCCTCAACGTTCCCAAAACAAAATATTAACACAAAGTTAGCATGATGGTATGTCACAAATTATCTATGGATTCCTGCCTTTTGGTGTGCAAAAAAGGTCATAGAGAACAAAAGGAGCAAAAGATTGAATAGGTCTAAGAACCACCCACAATCCTCGTTTTGTTTCATTCAACGACAACATTGGATGCTAAAGATTGAATAGGCCAAAGAGCCACCCACAATCCTCGTTTCATTCGATGATGTTGGATGTAATTTGTCAAACTCAATTCGCTCATCGTCAGATGGATACCTATTGAAATTCAAGAGTCGTGTTTGTAGTTGAGGTTCAGGTAACACAAAGACTCATCTATCATCCGTAAACTTGAGACCTACTTAGCCAATTAGAACTTGACATGTAAAACACCTACTATGTACGTAGTCATGCTTTTCATAATGTGTTTCAAAACAAGTATGTATGTGATTTTTGTACGTATCACCATGTTTGGTGCTTTTCATGTTCTTTGTGTACTACAATGAAGAGGACTACTCTTGTCAGTCAAGTCTAGCTAGCTTTGGTTCCTGCCTCATGATTAGATCTAACTCCCTTGCAAAACAACTGTGTGAGATCTTCATCTTCTTCAGTGTATGGTGAAACTCACAATCAAGGAGCTAAACAAATTTCAGCATTGGGTGGGTACTTTGCTTGTTCTGGTTAGTAAGAATCAGATCTGACCTCGGTCTGAGAGAAACCATTGTGGGTGTGTGATCTGATGAAACCCCATCTCTTCTTGTTGATCAGTCTGGGATTCGTTGATTGTTTAAGCTACAGTGAGCAGCAATCAGTGAAAAGGGGGGAGTTGACATTGTTTTTGAACCGCTCACTACCTTGACACTTATTAGTACCTTATTGATAATAATTTGCGGGATAGCTACTAACTTATGCTCTATGTAGCTAATGCGACAGGCAGGAAGGAAGGAAGGAAGGAAGCAAGGAATTATTGAAAAATAATAGTTGAAAAAAAAAAAAAAGACCCGCTTTTGCACTTGCAACAATCTTGCATTTTTGACACCTCAAAAAAAGACCTACTAGGCAGGCAAGCAGGCAGATGTAGTGCTAGTTTCAGAAAGGGAGAAAAAAAGGATTTGAAAATATCTTTTTACTATATTCTCCCCACAATTGTGGTCTTGCTTGCATGTAGATTCATGTGATTGCTTTTTGTGCGTGTTTTCTTTTGGAAAAGGGTACTTAAGAATCATGGGTCCCAGTAAACAAACCCCTCTCCCCTTATGTCCCGCAACTTTTTTTGCATTGGAACAGACAAAAGGGGTGGAGCAGATGATATTCTGCTACTTTAAAGTGGGTTGTTGCTTTTGCACGGAAGAAGCGTAACTCCCACAATCAGCAGCATGCTTCTTCTTATGTACTATGGTATAGACAAACAAACATACATACATACGCACACAGAGTTTTGTTTTGATTCCTTCTCTTCTTGTGATTCTGAGTTGTTTTTAATACACAAACTTCATAGAGAAATGGGTTTTCATCAGATTAAGAAAAAAAAAACACTGTGCAACAAAAATGAATCAATATTTTAGCAATTGAGGAAACAACTCAGAATTCCATATTTCTTCTGTTGGTTGCATAACAAATAAGGATTTCTGTATTTTGTTTATGACTTTTGATTCACAATTTTTGATGAATGAATTCTCCCAAAAGCCAAAGTGTCTCTCTCTATCTCTCTCACACTACTTTTTTTTTTTTTTGTTGAACTCTGCCAAAGGTCTCATAGAAGAAAACTTCCCCATAGTATAGGCTGTTGCTCATCTTTTTTCATGCTCTTCAGCTGGGTTGACTTGTGGTGCGGAAATTTTTTAAAGCTATTTTGCTGCCAACTTTCTCCCACACTTATTTGTATCGCACTCTCTTTTGTAACACTTTAAAAGAAAATAACTTCTCTCTCTCTCTCTCTCTCTCTCTTTCCCATCCCTCTGTTCTTTGTGTTACAGAGGATTGTAATTTTTGCTTTGGAAGTGAACACTAGAACTAGATCTTTCAAGCTTGGAGGAATTCTATGTTGAAATGAATTTTTTTTTGATATAATTGTATGTTGAGTGAAGGGACAAGAACTTGAACTTGCAACCTTTTTTTCTAGTAAGCTCTAGATTTGCACAAGGCCCATAAATTCTGTTCTTTTTATTTATATTTTTTTGGCTGTGAGGAGATTTGTTTTTGATGTGGTTGCAATTGAAGAGGTGTGCTCACATTGTCAACTCTTGAAATTTGTAGAAGAGTGGGTTTATTTTGTTGTTGAGTGAGTGAGTGAAGTTTGGATCTGAGTTTTTTCTATTGTGAAACTCTAGCTTTGTGTTAGTGATTTGAGTGTTTGAGTGAGACTGATCTCCCTGACTTTGTGGTTGTTTTCTTCAAATGTTGTTGTGTTTTTGTGCTTAAGCACTGTCTCTTTGTTGGAAGTTGGTATGGTGTCTGGTGAAAGAAGAAAAAGTGCTGAACATTGTTAGTTGGAAAATGGGTTGGAAGAAAAACTAGTGTGGGTTTTTTGTTGGAAGCATACTAGTTGCTTGAAATCAATCAATTCTGAAAATGGGTTGGAAGAAAAACTAGTGCAGGTTTTTTGTTGGAAGCATACTAGTTATGTGAAACCAATCAATTGTCTGAAATCTGCTGCAACCCAGCAATTATATCATTTGCTGTGGTTGACTGTTTCTGCTCTCATCTCTTTCCCTGAAAGCTTTGCTACTGTTATATCATGAAAAGAATTTGAGAAGATTCGACCCAGACAAAACAGTGGAAATTTTGAAACTCCTCAGAATTTGGCTCTGGGAAAAGGCAAAACACCTGTTTGGGGCAGAGGTGGCCACATGATGAGAGCCAGGAAGTCAGGAGAGACAATGAATCTTTCTTCAGCATTGCGATAGGAATCAAGCTTGAAGCTGGGGCAAAAAGAGGAGTTGGGTGGTGAGGAGGAAACCCAGAGATGGCACATTTCTGTTAGAGTCAGTGGAGTCTGGGAACAGTTGAGACGGTCTGTGAATGGCTCCTTGCTGCTGTTGCAGGACTTGCGAGACCTGCACTTTGTACATGCAAGGATTCACGCACATATGTGAAGAATAGGATCATGGTCATGGAGAATTGGCTGAAAGAAGTTGCAGGAGACAGCAGGTAGAATTTCTCAATCTAAGAGGACCCATGTCTTTTTTTTCTTTCAGTTGGATCTGTCTGTGAAAATGAGGACTAGATCTTGTGCTTAAGTCATGGCTGAAAGGGACTCTGACTTCTAAAAAATTCCAGACTCCTGCCATAGCTACAAAAGGGTTCAAGCAGCAATCAAATTTTCTTTCTACAATTGTTGCTGCTTGGAAGAATTTTAATCAGTGGTGGCTGCCGCATTGAACGTTTCATTTGTTGTTACTGTGCTTGTGTCATTTACAGAGGTAAGGCAGTTGGAGGCAGCATGGAATTGGGCATGACAAGAGGGGTAGCAGTAACAATGGATCCACAGAACAACAACAAGAATAGTATCATGATCTCTAGATCACTGAGCCAAGAGGTGAAATTCAAGCCTCTTCGAAACGGACAAACTGCTAGATTTGTGCTGGCATTGGTGATGAGCACACTTGTCACGATGGTGGCGGTGTCACGGTTGACATTGTTGGTGGTTCCGTGGTCATCATCATCACCCACTGAGCAGCCATTGCACCATGTGTTGTCAAACCACCTGAATCCACCTGTTCTCAAACAAACTACTGCAGCATCCACTGGTGATGACAAGGTGAAGAACCACTTATCATCATCAACTGAGCTCAAGTTGATTCCTAAATTGCCTGTCTCAAGTGAGCTGGCACAACTTGAGCTCAAGCTGATTCCTAAATTGCCAATCACAACTGGTCCTGCACAACTTGCTGAATCTTCTTCATCAGTCGACAAGGCATGTATGAGTAGAAGCCAGCAGCAGATGTACAGAGACTCTGCCCATCAGTTTCCAAGGTCAGTGCTGTTAGATCATGCACTGGAGAAGTACACTAAGATGCATTCTCAATGTGCATTATTATTAGATGATGGCAATGACACTTCTGTTCAAGTGAAAAAGGGATGTCAGTATGTGGTGTACCTAGAAGGCTATGAAGGACTTGGCAACCGACTGTTGTCACTAGTCTCAGCATTTGCCTACGCAATGGTAACACATCGGGCTTTAGTGATAGATGCAAGAAGAGGTCATCTAGCCCAGCTCTTATGTGAACCTTTTCACAATTCCTCCTGGTTGCTTCCACCCCAATTTGCGGATGCGGTTTGGGGGGCATCAACCCTTGAGGATGCAATGCGCTGGAACTTCCAAAATGTGACTTCTGTGCGGATCAACCTCAGGCACAAGCAAACTGAGGCAGATCGGACATTCTTTTGCCCTGCAACTCAGAAACGTGTGCAGAACATAACCTGGATTTGGTGGGAGAGTAATCAGTACTATGTGCCTCGCCTTTTTATGGTACCAGATTTTTGGTCCCTGCTCTCTTCATGGTTCCCAGATCCCTCTCTAGTTTTCACCCAACTCACCCGATTCTTGTGTCTACCTCAAAATCACATCTGGGCACACATCAAAAGGATCCAGGCATCGTATCTCGCATCCTCAATGACACAAGTTGGGTTGCAGGTGCGGCGACATGCGAATGCTGATAATGCCACATTGGTTCTATTAGTTCATGAGCTGATTATGAATTGCTCACTGAAGCATCATGTCCTTCCTAAGCCAGTGCTCCCAGTGATGCAGCAGCTGAAAGAGCAACAATTAGCATTGAGAAACCAACTTGTGGCTGAGATGAGTGTAGGCAGCAGCAGCAGCAGCAGCAGCTGGATGACAACTCGAAGTGTAGCAGTGCTGGTAACATCACTGCACATTCAGTACTACGAGAAATTGCGAAACCTGTATTTGGAGCATGGCACTGAAGATGGCACGGTTGTGAGTGTTCACATGATAAGCCATGAAGGTGTGGAAAATGAGTCTTATGAGCAAGCTGTGAAAGCACTGACTGAGATTTGGCTTCTCAGTTTCAGCAACAAGCTGGCAACCACGAGCTGGTCCACATTTGGCTATGTTGCACAAGGTCTGGGAGGCTTACAACCCATCATTCTCAATTTTTTCACCATTGATTCACAGCATGAGACAAGGCCAGCATGTTCTTTGGGTCAATCTAGTGACCCATGTCTGCATTACCCATTTGTCAAGCCTTCCAAGTGTGCAAAAGTGAAAATGAGCCGACAACATTCCAAGTGGATCACAACACACATCAGACGATGTCAGGATGAAGTAAATGGACTTCAACTCTGTTCAGGAGGAAATTAATACTCTGAGTAAGTGAAGTGAGTGGATTCCTCCTCCTCCTCCCTCTTCCTCTTGAATGTAAAATGAATCCTGGACTCTGAAAACCCAACATGGACATTCAACCAGGAAGATCCAGTATTTTTCTGTGCCATGTAAAATCCTATCCCCTTTCTAATGTGGTTGGTGTCAACCATAATGTGACATTTTAGTGTAATAATATGCCATTTAACCACATTTGAGTGTCTTTGAGTTCCCTACTAGTGTGGGTAAGAAAAAAACCAAGAGCACCCCATTTTCTGTTGTAGTCCAGTTAACTACCAAGTTTTGTGGAACAAATAAAATGCCGCACTTGTTTCCATGTGTGATACGTATTGTTGTATTGGGTTTGTAGAAGACTATATATTAGTGCACTTCTTGCCAAGAGGAGGAGGAGAAGTCCTTTTCCTTTCCCATTGATTAATCGCATGGTCATCTACAGGTGGGATTTCATTGTAGCCCTGAGGTGATCATAATTCCCACCCGATTTTTTTGTGTTTTTACAAAAGCAACCAATTTGAAAATTTTAATGAAGTACTTATATGATCAAGTCATTCGTGGAGCTTGGGTTGCCTCTGATGCTGCTATCTGACATGTTGAGTCTGTAAGTAGTGGTTTGTATGGGTTGCTAATGTTTGCTTTGAGAGTATGCTACAAAGAGTGTTGGTGTACAAAAGCTTTGAAATGGTGTGTTTATTTTAGTAGTAGCTATTGCCAACACAAATTCTCCATGTTCATTGTAAAGTCAGGACTTGTGGATTCAGCCCCCCCTTTTTTTTCTAACTCTTTACTTTTTGCTGCAGAATCAGTTGAGATTGCCAATCTTGTGGCTGGTGCATTCTGCAGCATTCCTCTTGCAGTCTCCAGCATTCCAATGGCATTCCCTGCCATCAATCCCAAAGAGGGGGCTGGCTGTAGATGGGTGCATTCTGCCAAGTGTGTACACGCTACTAGGCTTGCTCTTACGGGCTCACCCAGGGCATGCTTTACCTTGCAGAATCTGCCTTCTACAGCACATATTTCTAGTACAAAATCAGCTAATCAAAGAACCTAATAACATCTCATTTGTATTTGTCGGGGATTTTCTAGTGTTGGTGGTTCTCTGATTTTGAAAATAACCTCCACATTTGGCTCTTTTCAAAAAATCTCAGAATCAAAGAACCTCTGGTATTGGTGTTTTGAAAAATCCACAGAATCAAAGAACCTCTGGTATTGGGTTGTTGAAATTTTTTCAAGGAACCAGCACAAGGTTTCATGAAAGAACTGAAACCGCGAGTCAAGGATCCATCATATACCCGACCCTTACTCTTGGGGTTCCTATCTAGGCCAGCACAGGTAGTACGAGGCACAAGCTTAATACCACTAAAGAGTGTTCAAGTTGTAGGGGGAGGTTCCCATACGAGTGTGTTCTCCTGAGGGAAGGGCAGCACCTGAGGAGGAGATTTTGGTGAGGGATTGGGGAGGGAGAGACAAGAGCTTTCAATCCATCCATGGACTTCATTGACCCATTTTTCCCTTTTAGAAATTGCTATGTTCAGACTTTAGAGGGGCACCATTTGCCTCTCCAAACCTTAGGAGGGGCAACAAGACCAATTGGCCAATTTTGGGCAGCATTAAAGGGGAGGAGGGCCTTCTTAGACATAGGCACTAAAATTGGGTTTGTGCCATTCTCAACTGAATTCCTCCCCTTTATTTGGGTTTAGGGTTTAGGGTGGGGGGTGGGGGCCACTGACACAAGTGGCTATTTGGGAGGCATTCATTTTTGGAGCAAACTCCCCAAAGATGTGAGTTATTTTTGTATCATGAAAATCTTGGATCCCAAAATATCAATGAGAAAAAAAGAAGTTCCTTACTCATTTTAGGGTTTTAGGCTAATTCTAGGGATACCCAAAAAAAAAAAGCTAGAGAAAAATATGCCCATTGAAAACCTAATTAATGCAATTTCTCCAAATAAGGAAATCTCTATTTTGGCAAAAAACATTTAGGGTTTAGAAAGAGAATGTAACTAGTGTTATGCATATAAGATGATTTTTTGATATACACATCAGGTAAAATGTAAGTGTATATAAAAAAATATATACATTCCAAGTGTAGGTATAAAAACATGTACAATTATTTCTTCCCCATGTAAAAACAATGTAAGTGTAATTTACAACATAAAATAAAATAAAATAAAATAAAATTCACTTTTATAGTTTTACACACCTTATGAAACAATGTAAGCAAATAAAATCATGTAAAATTGTATTAAATTTTTTTGGGTGTAAAATTGTGTTAGAAATTTTTGTGTAAAATTGGGCTAGAAATTTTCTGCCTGTGCTTTAAGTGGTATTATTAGTCAAGGTTCCTACCTACCTACCTACCTACCTCTTTAGCTATTTTTTTTTTGTTACTGGCCTACTTTTCTTCAGCAGGTTGATGAGAACAGCCAGGCAGCAAACAAGTGTCTGGTTTCATTCATGGAGATGGCAAGAAGAAGAAGAAGAAGAAGAAGAAGAAATTGGGTACCCATTATCCTCATCATAAATTTCCAAATGTATACACAATCATGTAGCTGCTGCTGAAATGAGAAGGGAAAAAAATTCATGAAGAAGAACACCCTGGTAGCTACAAACAAACAAACAAGAGACTGGCTAGATACATGGCAATTGCAAAAAGAAGAAGAAGAAGAAGAAGAAGAAGGGAAAAAAAAAGAAGGGTCCTTCCTTGCTTTCTTCATTAAAAATTTCAGTGTACACAAACAGCATTGATGAAATGTATTTGCTGAAATTGACACTGGCAATTTAAATCCTGAAGATCAATACCATAATCAAGCTATGAACAACATCATGAGGAGGAGGTCTGGCTGCTGCATTCATGGCACTTGCAAGAAGAAGAAGAAGAAGAAGAAGAAGAAGAAGAAAGGTTGTACTCATATTCTCTCATTGTAACATTTGAAATGTACACAAGTGATGTACCTGATGAAACCGAAACCAGAAAAAAAAAATCCTTTCCTGAAGACTTATATTCCAATAAAATGTTCACCATAGTACTAGTGCAGCTATGAACATCATGCAGAGATCCAGGACTGGATTCATCATGGCAATTGCAAGAAGAAGCAGCAGCTGGTACTACTCAGTTTCCTCATCATAGATACCCATTGATCTACACAATGTGAAGTACACAGCAGGAAATAGATCAACTAAATTCATAAAGTTACAAATCTCTCTCTCTCTCTCTCTCTCTCTCCCTCACACACCACACACTCTAAACCCTAAACCCTAGTCATATGCTACATTGCAGAGAAAAGTTTTGAACTGCAAAACTGGTATGAAGAAATTGGTGAAACTTGCTGTTGCGACATAATCTCCTAGTCATGCTACATTGCAGAGAAAAAGCTAGGTTTTGTTGCAAAACTAGCTGTATGAAGAAATTGTTGAAGCAGCTGCATCTGCTACCACTGCCTACATAGGGTTTGGTTAGACTTGTGAAAACCAGCAGAGAGAGAGAGAGAGAGAGCGAGAGAGAGCGAGAGAGAGGATGGTGATGATGGTGATCAGATTGTGTATATGACTACAAAACATGGGAGCACAGCTTTAGGATCAAACACTGTGACCTCATCCAGATTGGCAGTGGGTCCACAATCTGTTGCCACGGAATCGTAGCCCAGAGGTAGCAGAGACATGAAAGGTGGCATTTTGTCACCAGCTGCAAGCTTTTGGATGCGCCCGGCTATGACTCTGCAGACAAGCATGGCATGCTTCTTGCCATGTCTAAGACTTGCTGCTACAGGTGTTCTGTTTTCTTTTTCTTCCAGCTGAGAAATCTGCAACTGGTGCGCCTTGCCACTTGTTGCAGTGGTGTAAATCCCCAGCTGCTGCTGGTTTCCTGATCCTCCTCCTGCTTGTTTTTTGTTGCTGTTGCCAAATCCCCACCTGATTACATTGCACACATTGCAGGTTTTCATGTTGCAAAGACTGGAGGAACTGCTGTCAGCTCCTAAAGAGCAGCTGAGCGAAGTGGCGAAGAATCGGAGCAGCTCATTCCCATCTGCCAGACATCGCTCATCATGCAGAATATCATGTGACGTTGTAGTAGACGTAGAGGTCTTGTTTTTCAGCAGAAGATCACTAGTATTAGAAGTTCCTGCTGCATGCCTCTCTTTCACCTTGTTGCGGTACTTCTCAAACTCGCTGATTGCTCTCTGCGAGTTGTCGATCTTCAGTATCCGCTCAATCTTCCCACACGGCGTTTCCTTGGTTAGCCAGCTCGTCCTGAAGATGATCTCTACCACATTGAGCGAAGGGTTTCCACTTCCCAGCTGCGATACTGCAATGATCACCGCAAAAGAAGAAAAGAAAAAACAAAGATTAGAACATCGACGTCTAGGCAATCTCCGATTAGCAGTACGTGAGGAGCTAGCTAGCTAGCTGCAGCAACCTGAATCCGCGATGATCTCTTGTGGGTCACGAAGCTCATGGGCAGGTTGCAGAGATCTTCAGACTCACCAGCATGGCGTGAGATTTGATGAAGTTCAAGTGCTTCAGGTTTGTAGAAAGCTTCTCCACATTTGGTGCACACACATTTGGGAGATGTAGAGCCATGCAGAGCTCCGACGCTATGGATCAAAGATATCGTAGATCCGCGGATCGTGGGGAAGCTTTGATCCGCGACTAATTCCGGCGAGACCCGGCTGCAGCTGGCCTGCATGCTGCATTCACAACATCCTCTCACAAGGCACATGTTGCCGCTTCCCAATCCTTTGCTACTCCCGGCACCCTCGACGAGCCGATGCAGCTGCAGCTTGTGGTTGTTGTTGTTGTTGTTGTTTCCGGCGGCGTGCTTAGATTTCAGAGGAGCTCTGTAGTAGTACTCGCCGGTCTGGCTTTGATGAATGTAGCTGTCGCTCTTCCTGGGGCTGCTAGACGAAGAGGCAGCCGAAGCTGCTGATTGCGCCTTGCTTGACTGTAGGAGCAGCAGCTTTGAGCTGCCATGGATGATCACGTCCCGAAGGTTGGGTATCATGGGTGGCGAGCAGCGACTGACCATGGACGCGGTGCACCCACAAGAGGTAGTCCTTGATCTCTTGCTCGACGAGGAGCTGTCGCCGCCTTTCAATGCGATAGAGGAAAAAGAACCGGACTGCGAATCATCCCGACATATGTTTGCAGAATCTGAAGATTTTGAGTTGCTGGAAAGCGCTTTGAACGACAAGGATTTTGTCCACGAGAAGCAGCGACCCGGCATCTTGTGAGAATTTCACACACTTTGAATATTCTTCCTTCCCACCAGCTCAAGCTAGCTCAAGCTGCTGCTGATCTTCCAGACAAAAGTTTGAGCAAGTAGAGTAGTCTCTTGGCCAGCCGCTCTTGAAAAAATCACTGATCAGACTTGCGCAGCTCTGGACAATCAATCATGGACCCATGGACATGAATCATTCTTCTCAATAATTCACAACAAAATCCCGCAGACCTTTGGATCCATTCCGTCCATCCATCGATCCAGCCTCCTGCTACTGCTGCCAGCTGGATGCATTTGCCCCAACAAGAAATCTTGCGCATTTGAAATTAAGAAAGTACTGAAGACGAATTATCCACAGCTCTAGTACAATTACAACTGACTAGAAGAGGAGCAAAGCAAAAAGACCGTCTACTGCTGAAAACACACTGAAATCACACTAGGGTCGAAGCAATTCTTCTGGAAAACCCGGTCCACTGTTTCATGAAAAACACCAAATGGAAATCTGCACAACAAAGACACCCAAACCCCAAATGAGCATGAGAGAGAGAGAGAGCGAGAGAGAGCGAGAGCAAGACCGAGAAGGGGGGGCGATCCACAGCCAAAATTGGGGCGAAGAGATGGGCTTGCTGCAACTGCGGAGAGCAACTCGCACAAGCTCCACTGCTCGTCCGCTTCTTAGTTTCCAAGGGAATCTCCGGTCCCTGTTCCCATACATACATACATACATACACATATACACATATACACACATACATGCATACATGCATACATAGCAAAGGGAGAAATCCATTGCACAAAAGAAAAGAAAAGAAATAACAATCTAATTTTTTCATTATTAATTGTATTATATTGTATTTTTAAACTGAGAATTTGGACTTAACATTTTGTCTGTTTGACCTCTCTCACCTTCAATTTTTTTTTAATTAATTTTTTTCTTCTATTATTTTCATTCATAAACACATCATATCTTTCATCTAAGAAAAGTGGATTCTATTTTTATGATTTTTTAATAAACTAGAGTTGAGGAAAAATCAAATAATTATATTCTTTTTGATTTTATAAAATGTGAGAGAGAACGTATATGCATTTACAAATTATTCATAAATATGATTCATTTTTCACCCAAAAAAAAAAAAAAGGGTTATGTAAGTAAAGTGTCCAAATATTGATCAATGGAAACGTGTAAGTGTAAAATTGTTTTAAAATGTCTTTTAACAATTGCAAGGCAAAAATTTAAAGTTGCTATCAATCAATGTCTCCAATTTGCAAGTTATTCTTGCATAAACACAATTCAAACATGTTATTAGCACAATATTTTTCAATATGAAAAAAAAAACAAAATCAAAATGAACAAAAATCATACAATTTTGAGAAAAAAATTGAACATATTTGTAATGTAAAAGTTTTGCCAAACCAAACTTGTAAGTAAGCAACAACCTTTTTGCTTCCAACAAAATGTCAACTTGTAAGATAATGCAAGGATAGGAATAATACCAATCGTAAAAACAACACCGTCACAACCAACAACAAAATGATCAATAGTGATGATATCTAAAATGTCGACAAAGATGATAAACATTAACAACACCATAAACATTTGTAACAAGGCATCACAAACATGCTAATGATGATATCTAAAATGTCGACAAAGATGATAAACATTAACAACACCATAAACATTTGTAACAAGGCATCATAAACACACTAGTGATGATATCTAAAATGTCGACAAAGATGATAAACGCTAACAACACCATAAACATTTGTAACAAGGCATCACAAACATGTTGGCCTTGCCAATAAATAAGATGTTGTCCATCTACCTATTGTGTCCTCAGTCTAAACACAAAAAAATCAGTTCCAATCTAAATAGTCTAAACACTTTCACCAAAGAAATTAATTCACTTAATGTGAAACCAGTTCTAATAAGGTAAGACTTTCAAAAGTTGGATCCAATGCAATAATCCTTGTCCTAACAACACAATGAACACCAACAACATGACTAACATTAGCAACAACATCATGGACATTAGCATGATGAACACAAACAACATGACTGACAACAAAAAAATGAACACTAGCAACATGAGAGATATTGACACCTTGATGAACACTTGTAACAATATGAAGCACATTAACAACAAGATAAACACGAACAACATGATAAACAACTACAATTGAAAAAATAGTAACAACATGATGAGCATCAACAGATGACATATGTAAAAAAAAACAAAAAACATGATAGATGATGCAACAATGAGCACAAATAAAATCTTGCTTCCCACACCAAAAAAAAAATGTCTCCTTAACATTAAACCCCAGCTCCACCCTAAGACCCTAAACCTTAGACTCCCTACTCTTGATCCCCTAAGAAATGGACTTAACAATTATTTATATAACTTAACATAATATCAAAAATTTAGATTAATTTTATTTTTAATGAACCAAATACTACACACACACACACACACATTATAAAACATTAAAATTTCAAAATTATTCTTTAAAAAAAATGAAGAATAATAAAAAATTATTCTTGCAAAATTTAAAGCGGGCAGTCCTGGACAATTCTTGATATACCAAAGGATCATACATGAATGAGAAGAAAGAAGAAAACTTTAAAAGGGCAGCCTTTCAAAAAACAAAGTGGGCAGCCTTGAAAACAAAGTCAATAAAAGGGTGGCACTAGGTGATTTCCTGACTACTTACTTCTTCCTAAAACCCTAAAATTGGTAGGGTTTTAGTGTGTTCAACAAATAGGGCTGACTCTCAATACATGGGGAACATGTGTTTGCCATTTTGGGACACAAAATAAAAAACCCTATTTCCAAAATAAAATAGTGTGGACCTTAAATATAATTCAGGGTGCATCCTAATCCCAAAATTTTTATGACACATTAATAAAATAGAAAGGAAGGGTTTAAGGCTCAATCCATGGGTTGATAGTGTTTTCCTTTGTATTGATTGGGGTGCATATTAAGTACATATCTAGTTGGAAGGTGACCCAAGTATATATATATATATCATGTCAAACATTTGGTAAAGCCAAATGTGGGAAGAAAGAATAATAATATGTAACTTGCCCTTACATTCCATTTTAAAAGGGTTTATAAATGATTTTGCTCAATATTTTTTTGGAATACTAAGTAAAAGAGACAATAGGTACTTGTTCTCATATTAGCAAATGTGTTTGCTCAATTCTAGATTAGGAAAGATGCTTTTGATGAAATGGTAATTGACCAAGTTTCTTTGAGTTAAGTTCAATTTTGATTGATTTTGGACTAATTCATATCAATCTCTCTTTCATGCTTTGCTTTTGATTGGTTAGATCATAAGTTAGGTTTTACTTAATCTTTTGATGGAGTGCTCTTCTCTTTGACTAGGTGATTATCAACATGGGATTCCATGGAGTGCAAGTTTTGGAATTTGTAAATGCATGTGTGTCATGATATTCTTTTGAAAGAATTGCTATTTTAGATCTTTCCCATGATCCATCACTCATATACCACCATTGGATTGTGTGCTATATATGTACCCATTGTGCATTTTCTCGTCTCCATGTGTACAACAAAACTAGGGGGTTTTTTTTTTCCCCTCCCTTTTTGTCAATTTTTAATATTTAAGTTCCATTAAGTTAGGAAAATTAGTCAAGCTTACATGACTAAAAAAATTCCCAAAAATTCCAAATATTTGGGATTGAGCTAGTTGTGTTTGTCCCATACATGCTTGGTAAAAAACCTAAAATCATGCATGCATGTCTCCTATCTTAGAGCATTAATAAAAATTTTATAACATTAAAATGCAAGAATGATATCAATTAAAAATTAATTTCATTAAAGGTTTTTGTTATTAAATCTTCATAAAAGCCTTATTGAAGTTTTTTAAATAACATCAAATTAATTAAAAAACAGTTATATCTCAAAAAAACGAATTTTATTTTAAAATTTTAATTTATTTTAAAATTGACATGTTTTACTTTAATCAATTCTTGCATTAATATTTTAAATCAATTTAAAAAAAAGAGTATCATTTAATAATATTTAAAGAAATATGAAGCTAATTATTTGTATGTGTATCAAACAAATCTCATTTAAAAAATTATTCATATGAATTTTAAAAATATTTTATAGTGATATGAAACCTCGTGATACAAAAAGGCAAATAATAACCCCAAAAAAAATAAAAATGATATAGAGACATGATTAACTCAATTAGCCAACATTCACATTTTAAGAAGGAACCCAACAAGTAGATGGGTAGACTTCAAAACAACCCATCAATTGGATGGGTGCACCCAAAATCTACACATGAGTGCCCATTAGCTTGGGGGCAATACAAACATGAAAGAACCTCTAGGGCTGCCATTATTCAGCAGAATGAATGGAACAATTTTTTTTCATTTGTCTGAATAGATTTTCAAATCAGAGCATGAACCTTGCAAAGAGTAAGAAGAAATTCTTCCACCAATAAAGATGCATGGAAAATACTCTGCCATTAAAAAAAAAAAACTTCATACTAGAGCAACAATCCATGCATTACAAATTGGGTACGAATATATATGTGCGCATTTTGATGCCAGCCAGCATATACAATGAATGAATGAACAGGAGCATCAATGTCATATAGCAAGTAGGCCTTTCGTTTATGCTGAAATTGGTTTGGGTTAATAGGACTTTCAGATTCATGTCATGGATTGATTAGTAACCAAAGATGACGACTTTGGGACATTCATATTGACGGTTCTATGGTTTCACAATGAAAAGATGGAGGCTTTTATTTCAATGATGTAGATTCAGGATTGAACAAAAATGTTGGAATCTAATGTAGTGTTCAGCTAGAGAGCAATTGCCCCAAAAGCAATCTCTCAACTCAAATACGCCTGATGTAAGTAAGAAATTGGCAACCATTTCATAGCACAACAAAGTGTAGACCATCATTTCTCAAGGTTGCCGGTCAGAACGTCACATGCTTTTTTGTGTGTCTTCCATACAGAAACTTGACAGTCTCGTCCACAGTACCTGTAAAGATTAGAAAAGCTCTCTATATGAATGGAGCAGTTTGACAACAATGTGGCGACTAACTGTGCACAGATACAATTTCAGGAAGAAGATCCTATGAGTCTGCAGACTTTTGATTCCTAGGTGACCTTTGAGATTGTTGCATATATTGCCAATCTGACTGTTTGGGTCTTGTTGTATCATTGAATGATGAAGTTACACCTTGTTACTGTCTTTTGCAGGATTATGTGGGAAGAGGAGAAGTGGTGTATTTGGCCACAGTTCAAGGGTGCACGGGGGGAGGGGGCAGAACAGGGAAATGGAAGATGGAACTGAGAAGTCTGAGCCAAGGTGAATAATCTATTGCAACAAATTGGTCAGGCAGGGAGGGGGATTCCAAACCATTCAGTCTTGCAGCGTGAGCATCGTTGCATTGCCACTTTCCCACATACGGCACAAGTAGGTTGCTCCATCATTTCCTGCCACCACCCACCATTCTAAGCTGTATTTAATTCAAATGGAAGAAACAGTCCCCACATTACCTACCTTTGGATCCTTGGTGCCTAGATGCCAAACAAACTTTGTTGCTGCTTCTTTGTGTGAGAATGCTGTTTTCATGGATAGCTGTGAAACCAGAATTGTGGTCAAGTTGGCTATGTAATAGAATTTTTTTTTTGTCTTCCTCATAATTTTTTATCTCTAATGTTGTTGTATGAAGTGGGAATACAGATCTGATGCTGAGGACTAACCCCAAATTGGAACATCTGCAGCAACTCTTGAGCTTGCTGTTGTTGTGCTGTTGGATCCATTTCTCTTGAAAAGACTGTCTCCAGCTGCATATGCGCAATGTTTTCTGCATGCAATAAATGGGTTTTTGCAATCACAAAATACTAAACACTCCCACACTTTGGAAATTTGTCACTACTACTAGTGTACCGTTGAACTCACAGAAATTCCTTCCTCTGTACATGCCTTTCACAGTTTGTGCATGAATCTACCATGTGTTCTGATGAAAAGAAAATTGAGGTGAAGAGTTTAGCTGTTCCTACTCCAATTCCTGTGACTTGCAAGTTTCTCCCTTAACTCAGGAACCTGCCAAAACCATATTTTGTGTTTCTTTAACCAGAGAAACACAGCACACAGCAGTGGAAAATCCAAGTTGATAAGCTCTGAATCTGCAATGGAATAGAGAGTGGAAAGCTGTGTGCCCAAAAAGAGGGAGGGATTGAGGGAGCCTAAACCCTAGGCTGACCTGCTCAATAATGAGACGACCTGCTTTTGTTTCTGCATTTGAAGGTGCAACCTGTAGAACAAGTTCCTCCACTGCCTGCCAGGTGCGTCAATCAACTTCTGTGCTAAAAGTTTACGTTGCTGCTTCTGAACCTACAGTCTCTTCTCGTCTCCTCCCTCCCTCCCCAAAATGGATGAATTCCTTCATGACTTGAAACTCACACCAATAAAGGTAGGTGCAGGGAGTTTTATGGGACCCAATTGGAGAAGGATGGTGGCCAGGAGGAAGCCTGATGAAAGCCTTACCCACTTCAGATCTTTGAGAATGTGCAGCTGATCGAGAAGGACGTCATTCAAGTGCCTTCTCAGCTGCACTTGGTACCATGGAGCCAAGGTATTCAGCAAAGAGTTCACCACCCAAAAGAACATTGCAGTAGGTTCAGAAAAGCAGATGCAGCTAAAAGAGAACTAGAATGTTGAGACCCAAAACTGGAATCAACTCTCATGCTCAATGACCTTTACACCAACAATTTGAAGAAGGGGAAGAAGAGACAGAGTTAAGGACCTTAAGAACTTGGTCCCGTCGGAAGCTATCATATGTGTATTTGATACGGCATCGTGTGTCCATAATGAGATTATAAAGAGCCAACCAGAGCTGCATGACAAAAATGTGGGGTGCCACATTATGTAAGAAAGAGCAATGCTAGTATCTCCCTCCATGCTACTGCATGACTATGTCCTTTCCAGTTGCTTCATCAAGATCATTAAAAAATTGCAATTGTATATACCACTATGGTTTGAAAGAACAGTCTGAGAGTGAAGCTGGGAGTGAAGTACCTGAGCATCAGGCTTGTTCAATTTGAAGCGATCTTGTGGTTGCACTTGTGTCCACTTACCTTCCACATACTTCTCCATCTACATCAAGAAGACTGTAAAACCGTTACATACTGTGGGTTTTTTTTTTATAAAAATAGTTTGGAATTTTTTGCAGGTCCAGGAGTAGTCTAGAGCTTGCTTGTTACCACAATCTTGTTGGAGCGCATACATTTCCTCTGCCAAGGAGGATCCTCCACAAGAGGAA
The DNA here is from genome assembly GCA_963920785.1 of Sphagnum contortum. Taxonomy (NCBI): domain Eukaryota; kingdom Viridiplantae; phylum Streptophyta; class Sphagnopsida; order Sphagnales; family Sphagnaceae; genus Sphagnum; species Sphagnum contortum. Next base: position 1,804,190 of record OY987290.1, on the reverse strand, counting down.
CCAGTGCCATGATGACATCATGACTGTCCAACATTCTGGCCTGCACCACCCATGGTCATAAACCATAACCCAGCCCATACCAAGTTTTCATGTGCTGTGCTTCTTTGTCTGGAGAAACAGTTTCAGAATACACAACTGTGACTCAGAAACTGCCGCATAATTTGCATGTCATGTTTATCAATTTTGTGAGCAAAACAGCAGCTGGACGTAGTGAGACAGGTGAGGAACATGAAGGAATTAGAGTAGAGTTCAATGTGCACATACCATGACTGAGAGAGGCAGGTCACTCATGTAGTCTGTAAGGTATCTGCAGCATCATCATGTACTCAGGCAACGTATACCAAACTTTCAAAAGACAGGCAGTGAGAGAATGGCGAAGAGCAAAGTAGATGGTATACTGTACAGTAGTGAAGTAGTACCTGAGAATCGTGAGAGAGCAAATTGCAATAGCAAACTGCATGTTGGCTGCCTGCATTTATATATATACATTCAAAGAGAAACTGAATTGGAAATAGAAAACTGTTGAACCACATCTTGTGACATGCACATGTAAAGCACACAAGCAGTCTATTTTATGTTGAGTCAAATAGATTCAGCTGTGCACACATCATCACAACCACCTGTGTTATCCCTAGATCACATTCTTCTTTGGAGCTTCATGAGAACTGTACCACCTTTTCACAGAGATCCTCTTCAGGCTTCATGTCTAGGAGCTCAGCTGCCGTTCTTTCTGTTCCATGCATTTTACAGTCAATTTGAAAAAAAATTAAGAAACTACTAGTCCCTGCCTCTAGCTGCTCTTACAACTCAGAGCTGGGCTTTTCTGTTGTCTGGTGAGTTATCTAGCACTGGCTCAATAGCACTCACCTCTAATTTGCTCATGTGATGATCCTATTTCAATCCCCAATCTTTCCTTTTCTTGCTATCACTATCTCAATCTTACTCAGGGATACCCATTCCTTTGAAACTTGTGAATCTCAACTGCCAAAACAATTCATGTTCAAAGTTCAAACCCGGTTTTATTTTGTTGATAAAATTAACAATTACACCCACCTTTGTAAGCTGCATCCTCAGAGGCTTGTGTGTTGAGGTACACCAGTTTTCGATAGCAGTAATCTGTAAGCTGAAAACAATTTGCCCCCCAAAAAACCAACAACAATTTCACTGCATGCTGGATTAGGACTTGCCACAATATTATCCTGGGCAGACAAAGATCATAGTCTACCTGAGTGTGTTGCCCACAATTGTAAATATCATTACCTCAAGAAGACAATCTGAACCAATAGCCTCACATGCTTCACGGTGAAACAGGATGACCTGCAAAAAATATTTTTGCCACACCAACCAGCATCTCTTTGAGAAGGGGAGTGCCCTGAACTGGCTAAGAACAAAAGAATTTGTTTTACAGATTTTTGATGGGATTATTATTGTCTGAGAATTAACAAACTCGTTTCCCCCCCTCCCTCAGCCCATTGCCATGTATAAGGAGAATAACTACATTGAAAGAGAATCTGATTTGAGGAGCTTTCCACAACCAGGACAGAACCTCAAGCAAGTTGACAATGGTTGTTTCCTGATAGAGTATAAGCTGAAGAGTAATTGTGGAGGCCTCAGCTGCAAGTTGCTTTATTATATGTGGAAACACTTTCTCCTTCCACAACTGCAGGGGCAAAATAGATTATCTTCATGAGTACTGACAACTTCTCCACACTCAGGATATTTATTACTTAATCAGCTTGAATAGAAACTATGAGAGATGACCCATTAAGAAGGTCATAGAGATTTCAGATCTGAAATCATAACAGCAACATATCAGTGATCATGAAAAGAGTGAAATCCAACCAGAGCAAAGAGAGAAAAATGAAAGAAAAAATTTATGGTCATACACATGCTACATGAGGAATTTGGAGCAGAAAATGGGTAGGCAGGCAGTTGGGTGTACCACACATGATTGATGTCTCGCTACAGCCATCAATTAGAAAAGTTCAAAAAGAATTGCTTTGGTTTTGCAAAACTAACCTCCACTACAAGGAGTTCATGGATGAGAACCTCCATCTTGCCATGTGAGATGAGAGCCTGCAATGAGAGCCATACTATCTATCAGATAACCTACAGTTTTCATGTCATTGTAACAAGTGGAAAATGGTCCGACAATCCATTCTTATGCTTATGATATGGGCAAAGTTCTTCAGAAGCTGTTTGCCAAGGAAGAAGAAGCGACAATCACAACAATCAGCACAGTTCACTAGCTACCCTTAATATAAAAGGTCAAGGAAGCACTTACAGACATCACAAACTCATCACAGTGAGCCATTGTGTTGTAATGTGCCTGGCCACCCAACAAAGCAGGCTTACTAAAGTAGCACTTAGGTAGTCAAATTGCACTTGGACATATGCAAATGATGATGTTGCAGCTACCACGATTGGGTAGGCAGGTTGCCACAAGCGAGGACACAAGTGATCCCTGAGGACAAGAAATCACTGTCGTGCTCTTTGAAGTGATTGCATTCAATGGTTCCATGGGAGAGACACACAGACCTGCAAGTTGAGCTTTTCCAGATTCCCATGTTGTGTCAACCATTTCCCACTTCCCACCTGGAGGAGCCATGTCATTTTTTTTCCCCCTGTTCAGACCACCATACTCAGAGCCCTGACAAAACCTAAAAACTGCAAAATAAGCAAGATCTCAATTTTACATGATTTGTGCCACATTGAATGAGTTCATTGAGCTAATTGAACACTTCCACTGGTGGCAGTCAAACCTGCTCAATTGGGAATGACATGGTTCGTTCAACCATGAAATCAGCCTCTTGGGATGTAAGCAATACCTGCTTCCATACGACACAAAATTACATAATGAAGGTCCCAAGTTTTAAATCCAGCAAAAATCAGAAAATGGGGTGTTACAGGAAGTAGAGAAAAGATCCAAGACATATACCCCATCTTCATATTTCAAGAATGCAGGTCGTGTAGGAGCTGTTGCTGGAATTTCCATCTCTCTTGCCCTGTTGTTAACTCAAACATGTGAAAGTACCAGAGAACCCCATTGAGCAAATGGCTCAATTGTTACCAGTTGTTTTGAGCACCAGCAGCAATCAGCACACATCTACAATGATTAGTCTATCATCCTAAGTAAAAACAGACCACTGAATCCTGTTGACAAAAGGAGGGAAATAAAAAACAGAAGAAACCTAAATTGCTGTGTTTTCAAACACTTAAGGGCTAACTGCCAATAACTGCCACCAACACTAACCAGTGTAGAGCTTCATCAATTTGAACTGCACATGGACTCACAGCGAGTAGTAGAGATCACACCTATTGCTCTCAAGAAAGGTCATTCTTTTGAGAGTGAAATTTCAATTCAAACAACTGGGTACATTAGTACTGCAATTCTCATTAGAGGGCTGCCACCTGACCCAGCTCTGTTCTAAAGGACTTATCAGTAGCAACCCAAAAAAACAGATCTTGGTATAGAATTTCATGCAGTCCTGAATCTTTAGTTTCAAATCTTCATGCACATTTTTCCGAGGAGCTCTGCTGACCACAAAGTTGCACATTGGAAGGAGGCATTAATATGATGAACTCTTTGTAAGCTTCAGTATGCAAATCTTCATTCCTGGATAGCTCCAGAAACTGTCTTGCAGACTACAGAAATGAAGTGTCTGTTACACCAGTATGCCATTCATTGCATAGTCCTATGTACGAGGTAGGCATTGCCATTCACTGCTGAACAACTGGAAATTGTGTGAGTCAAGTCCTGTCTCCTTTCACAGGTTGAGATTGAGCCTGGAATTGGAAGAGAAGACAGAGGGTCTTCTCATACATGTGGAAGGCAAATTGGGTACATGTGTTTTAACAAAATATTGCTTTCAAAGTGTTGGAGAAGCCTTTAGAAATTGAAAAAAACCATCATCAACTGCAAGAGCCTCCTCTCAGTATCTCCACTATGATTACAAAGTGATGTCACAACCAAGCATCCTATCTTGCTGTCCATGTGAACATATGCAATATAGCATGTCAAACTCTTCTGTCCTACAGACCAAGCATCTCTACTTGGGGCCACTTGTCTTGGAAGGGCCAGCTCGCTCCACCAATACATCATACAGCTGCTTGCCATTCTGTTCATATCCCAAGCCTTGCAAATGTTAGCATTGTGCAGCATGTGAATTGTTACAGAGGAAAGAAGTAGTATTATGTAACCAAGAGGCTAGCTTTCTACTTTGGACATGGAAAGTGCAAATGAGTGGAAAGATTACTAGATATAGAGCTTACAGATAGGATAAGGAAGAAGTGGACTTGGCCTTCAGGCTTTGTCTGTGTCTCCTTAAAGTATACCACCACAGGAAAGGCTGGCCACCAGAACTCCCAGTTTGTGAATGCAGAATAGCTGTAGTTCCCAACACCCATCACGACTTTCAGAGTTTAATGGTATAGTTGAAATCTATGGTCTCACAGATTCCAGAATTTGAATACAGAGATGCTCCTCAATTATGAACCCCAACAGGAGGAAACTTTCAACACAATTCACCACAGACGTTCCAAACCTGAGAAATGTCCCCATAGCAAAGTAGGTTTCAAACTTTTACCTCCAGCGATTCCTGCCACCCACAAAGACATTCTCCCCAGATTCTTGTAGCTGCTCTCCAGTCTTTACTTCCTGCATGGATTATAGCAATACCACACTTGCACATTTAGGGCATGCAACCTCTATAATATTCCTAGAACAAGTTCCACAGCCCAACAGTTTCCACATCATGGAACTTCTTCCCTTGAGCACTCTACTGTTTTGCAACCCCTAGGTCACCTGCAGTCTAATTGTTCTTCTTCCCTTCTCTCTCTAGGTGCTACTTCTCTCTCCACAGGCTACTTAATATAAGTATTTTCATTATAAGAAAACAACTTCAACAGTAATCACTAAAAACATACCATGCCTTCATCATCAAAGACCAAACGAAGAGTGTTGGCCTGTCAACACAGCACAATGTCATCACCATAACCCAAATCAGTACCCTCCCTGTTCCAAATTCATTCCAGATCTCTACATTCCCAAACTGGATGCACAACAACATTCTACCCACCCACAAATGCAAATTCTTACTTCCTAAACCCTAGGAGTTTTATGGAGACCTTTGAATAGGTACCACATTTGGAGCACACAATTATTGTCAGAAAATTGGAACCTGGTAAAGGAAGAGCAAACCGAGAAGTCCAATGGGTGCAGCAGGCAGAAAATTATTGCTGTAACACAATGTCCCAGCAGTGCCTGATCACAAGTTGGAGAAGTTTAGGGTTTAGGGTTTGATGAAAGGTGAGGAGGGTGCAGGGGGCATCATTTGTTCCAATTTGGTAATAAATATAAGAGATTTATGGCTTGAATAAACTGTAAGACTCTAATTCAATAAAAAAGTCAACGAAAGAAAATGCAAAATGAACTGCAAGCAAGATGAGTTCCAAACACAAAAATATGCAGAAATCAAACTTTGCAGATGAACTTCTTCCCATATAACACACACAATCCTACAGAAAGAAAGAGTGGGGAGGAGGTTAGTACCTAGCAAAACAAGGGGTATGCGGTATTCAGGTTCCGGAATGACTGTCTCCCTAATTACCTTTGGAGCTGCTTTCTTCTTCCCAAACTGAAACTGTAGTCAGGCATAACCCATTTATCCCCACAATATTTAATACCACCTTCTTCCTTAATCAAAAGTTCTTAGGTTCATTTTGCAGTCTCCAGATTCTTGAGGAACATCATGCTCATGGTTCCTTGTCATTCTCATTTTCAAACATTCAATGTTCTCCTGGATAATTCTCAGTTTTTTCATTCACAGCCAACACAGATATTGGAATTGCCAACCGAATTTGCATAGAAAACCAAGGTGAAATAATGATGCAAACACTCATCAATGCCTACAACACAGATAAAATTGCAATTGCTTGAATTGGCTTTAAACAAGTCTAGGTTTCCAAAAAGAGATGCAGACCCACTCACTCACTCACTCTCACCAGTGCCTCCACAGTTTGCAATTTGTTTGCATGCACTGGCTTCGAATGCATCAAAACAGGATGATGCCCTAACGAGAAATTTCCCCAGAAAACTCTGTCAACAATTGGTGGATTGCATCTCCTGGTTCTGGTACCCCAAGCTGCCTTTGTTCTTCTCCCCACTGCACCTGCATTCAACCTCAAGTTTCCTTCAGTACCCCTAGTTAATCAAACCAACCCAAAAAACACACAAAAACCAGAAAATGACAAAACAGTTGTGGTTTTGGTAGTCCATTATAACTTAAAAGATAAATGCAAATCAAACTACTCATCATCAAGCTACTCTTCTCTTCTTTCCTAAGTCCTCAAAATCAAAAGTTTGAGGAGAGATACAAGCTGATTTAGGGCACAACCAAAAACAAAAACAAAAACCCAATAGATTTTTTTTTCTATCTCCAAAGAACTTGAGATGGGGAGGAGCAACTCTTGCAGCTAGATACTAACTAATTCTCTCCTACTGCTTGGTACACACCCAATGATAATAAGGTAATGATACATACATTACATACATACACAGATACCTATATATATATATATATATTACACCCTAAATTTGTAATGTGTACATGAAATCAGTACCATAAAATCAGGTCACAGAAGTGATAACAAAAGTTGGGGGAGAGTTTTGGAGGAGATCTTACAAGTGGGTTGTTGTTGGAGGATGCATTGCAGAGGAGGAGGTGCTACTTGAGTGGCCATATTAGAAGCTAACTTAGCTGCTTTTTTGTTGCAATTTTCAGTACTAGGTTACTTCACACAGTGAGAAAATGAGAGGATAATGAGAAGGGAGGTTGCTGCTGTTGCTTCTTGTATCACCCACTCCCTCAATCACTCACCCACCCATTCACCCACCTGGAGTTTTCTGGCTGGCCCACTTGTTCTACCTCCTGTTTGTGCTAAGCTTCTCTTCTCTTCAACCTCTCTCTCTCTCTCTCTCTCTCTCTCACACAAAAGAGATTTTAGCTCAGATTTCTTCTTGTCATTTAGAAAAAAACAAAAAAAGTTTTTTGTTATTGGGTTTTTTTGTGAGTGTAGATTTGAGGGTTTTTTTAAATTTTTTTTCCTTTTCCAAATTATATTTTTGATTTTCTGATTTACCCATACCAGTGTTTTTTTTTTTTCTTCAATTTTGTGAAGTAGCTGAAGTGGTGATCATCCATAATAAGAAGATTTAGCCAGATCTGGCTATATACTAGATATAAAAGTAGAAAAAAACCCAAAAAAAAATCTATATTCTTGGCTACCTTACTGGAACTTGTCATAAATATCTGGTGAATTTTGGGCCATTCTTTTCATGGAAAATCCTTTGTATAAGGTGGACATCATATTTTTCAGGTTTGAAATTTGGCGAAATTTTTCCAAAAATAAAATAAAACATTGAGTCACACTGGATATCCTCTACAAGAGGAATTAGCCAAATCTGGCTACAGGTCATATACTTCAGAGTGGAAAGTAGAAAAAAATTAAGAATCCTGCTCTATTTTGAGCCTGCTGGAACCTATTGTCTAATTATGGCGATTTCAGAAAAAAAAAAATTCCCTTTAAATTACGCAACTTTGTCATCCTTAACTCTCTCAAACAAACATGACATAATTTATGGGATAATTTATGGGATATTTTTTGGATATTTTTTCAAGTCCAAATGACAATATGACACAAATTATTTTGTGAAGTTAAAAGGGAGCTTGCTAGAGAAGCTCAAGATAGAAAATAAACATTCCATTTAGATACATACATATACATAAACATTTCAAAACATAATACATACATGTTTACTAACATATCCTATTGCATTGCATGTGTGATCATGTTCAAGAATAGAAATATAATAGCAAAGATAATTAAAAGATAAAAAAAAACCATTGATAGGTCATGAATATTTTTATTGAAGTTATCAACATATTTCATAAATTATTTGATGCATTGGTGGCTTCAAGATTGATTTTAGTTACTAGTAATAATGTTTTTATTTTTGTTAGTTTTATTTTTTCAAACAAGAAACAAAAAAAAAATAGTTGAGATGTCAAGCCATTGTTCTAGATGTGCTAAATTACACTTGCACTTGTCATTCTATCAATCCTCATATAAATTTCATTGATTAATGTCTAATCTTTTTTTTCATTGGAACCCACCATTGAACCTTAAACATTTTGAAAAATTCATTTTGGTTATCCTTGACAACAACATCACTTTGTGCTCTTCCCATCCACATAGAAACGAATTCAACCTCATGCGGTCTCACGACAACAAAATCTCTTATGTTGAGATCTATAAATTAGGTGTATGTTTCTTTAGAACATGCTTCAAGTTCTTCAGCTCACAATAAGGAAACAATGGTTGAATCTTTTACATTAGTAACTTTCATGATGATTGATTACAAAGCCTTACCATAGTTGGACCTCTAATTGTTTGATAGCCAAGAGTCTTTCAAAAGAATGGAACTTTGAAGAAGTAACAAATTTGACAAATGTAATAGAATATCCTCTTAATATTCCACATACAAGCCCATTTTGCTTGCTTGCATAAGTAGCATTTTGTTCAATGTCATGCTTTCAAAATTTCACATATTTGGATAATTTAATGTTAAAAAACTTTTCCTTCTCCATAGACCTCAACACATTATTGCCCTGAATTGGGCGATATGGAACAAGGCTTGATTCCAACAGGGAACTTTTGTGATTGTTAACCCAATTTTTTTGTTATGTACATAATAACCAGTTGTTACTAACTAGCGAGGCAATATTAGTTTGAAATTTTGTTTAGTTATTATTGGATAACATGTCCTTAAGTTAACCGATTTGTTAAGTTAACTGGCACTAACAGGTGTTAAGGTAATTGATAAAGTATGTGAACTAGTAACCAACTTGTTACGATAATCGGTTGTTGACAATTATAGGTTGTTCTTGAACTTGTGGCTAGTAGTTGCTATAGTTTAAGTTTGATTTTTCTAATTGTTAAACCAGCTAATGATTGTTTAACTCAAAATAATGTTTTGTTTGGTATAAAAAGGAGGATTAGAGGATGATGAAAAACTTTTGAACTTCTTTCTTACTTCATTTTTTTGGAGATCACCTATTGGTTTTTGCTTTTGATTTTATGAACAAGTTCACTTTTGGACTTTGAGGTTTTATTTTTCAAATTGAATTGAAAGATTGATTTCAATTTTGTATTTGCATTTGTGAACAAGCATCTCTATGCCTTTGTGTTTCTGTTTTTCACAATATACAAATATAAAACAATTCATAATGTTATTTAAAACTAGAGATAGAAATTTTAAAAATGAAAATCCTTAATTTAAGAGAATATAAAACACCTTTAATAGTGATCCATCATGATTAGCTTGCCACGATTTGATTAAAGGGCCATCCTTAGGATTTCAAAAAAGATATGTGAAAGAAACTTTGTATTATGTCATAAGCCAACCTGACAAATTCAACAAAAAATCTGAAAAAATGCATATGAGTATGTTCTACCAAAGTTTCAAGGCCATCCTTCAAACAACATACAACCCATGATTTGAAATGAGGAATCTTTTGAATCAATTGAAAAATGAAGGCTGGTCATTCCTATGACACCATGAAAGCCTTTGCCAAAATGTTGTTTTGATCTCTCAATTTTTTTGACAAATACCTAAAGCAACCATCAAATTTCCTCATGTGTGTGACCAACCACAAGGAATCTCAATTGAACCCTTTCAAACTCTTCATTTGTGGTCAACAAGGAAATAAATGTTAACAAATGTTGATTTTTATTGTCCTTCATGTAATTATTCATTTGAAGCAACAAATTTCTTGGCATAGGCTTGGAACTAACTTCTTGTTTTGGCATCTTCAATTCACGTATGCAACATGAACTCCCTTGCATGAGATTTGCAAAGAATGCATTATGTGTGAAGTGTTGAAACAAAATCTATGACTTAGCAATTTGAGCTTTTTCCAAAGCTTGAAAAAGTCAGAACAACGACCCAATTATGAAATTGGGACCATTAAACCATAATACATTAGAGTATTAGGCATATTTCTCATCCCCATGACCATGTCCTATCATCCCAATGAGGGTGACATTGGGCAATTGGCGAAACCTACAAATCATTTTGCTGGTGATTTGAAGCCTTGGGAATGCAATTTTTGCATGATCCATTTTGTTGCGGATTACATATAGGATTGAATCTTTAGAAGGCACTAATTCAAATCTTCATGTTTAGTACAAGGTTTTACATTACCCTTGATGTAAATTGTAATTTTTCAACTTTAGTTCATATTTTTTTGCATTATTGTTATTCTTTTTCAATTTGGAAATTAAATCCTCTATGGATTCACATATAATACATTTTGGGAAAAACAACCTTCGCTTTCACACATCTACATTAAGATAATGTTCTTTCCTCAAATTGTAGATTGAGAAATACCTCCAATGCTTAATTCTTTGCTTATTTTTAAATCATAATCACAAAAATGAAAAAAATGAAATTTCAATAGTAAGAAATCAACAATGTTTCAAATCGACGACTAAACAAAGATAATTGGAATAATTCTTTGAAAAATATTCAAAGACACAAAATTAATCATCCACACTTGTTAATTAAATATTATTTCATCACTTCACTTTCTAAGACTTTTATCGGAATGATTGTTCACTAACATGAAGATGAAACTTTTGCTCAATACTCCAACAAATTGTGGCCAAATGACCATGTTAATTTCACCATTGGATCTTTTTTGCATTTGTTAAGAGCTTTGGAGAAGGAACCGATTCAAGAGTTACAACATATATTTGATCAAGAGTTACACAATGAATTTTTTGAACATATAATGCAAAGGAATTTTCAATGTGTGAAAACATTGAAGGTGTTTGAAAAATTTGTTGGTGCAAAACCATTTCCTACTTGAAATTATTGTTCCAAATGGACAATTATGTTTCAAGGACAATAAAATTGGCCGTTGTTTTTTTGGTTGTTATAATTGATAACCAAGGAGTTGTTTGAAGAAGTGTAGTTGGGCTTCCTTGTTGTTGGTCATATACATGAGGAAATTGATGGAAGTTTTGGCTATTTGTCAAAAAAAAATTGAAAGAACAAAATGAATTACTATGCATGTTGGCAAACTTGATGAATTTTTTTATGATTTCATAGGAACTATTCATCCCCCAATTGATACAAGAAACTCTTAATTTTAAAATCCTAGGTCAAGGTTATTTGAAGGATGGCCTTGAAGTATTAATTGGACCTACATGTATGCATCTTTTCAAATTTATGTGGATTTTTTTTAAGGTGGCCAATGATGTAGTACAAGTTGTTACTAATTAATTTTATGTGTAGTCCCAATTACATCCTTGCAATTTTATTGTGGAAGTCTAACAATCAAGTGGAGTTGAAAAGCCTATTCATCCAATTTCATCCAATTTGGCATAATGATGTTTCAAAGTTAATAAAAAAGAAAAAAATGTATTTCAAAGTATTTAGAATAGGAAGTTGAACATTGTGAAAGATGAAATGTTATATGTAAAGGCCATAGAACCTTACATTGAGTATCAAGAAGCTATTTTAGAGTGCTTGTCAAAACCATTTTCAAAGAAAAATTCCATATTGTTGGAGGAATTTTTTGATCATTTAGTAATTGGAAAGCTAATTAATTAGGCGCGATTCTTTTTATGTGAATGGATGGTTGGGAACAATGGAGCTACATGAATCAATGGTGGACAACACGGGTTAGACTTTAAATAGGCCCTTGTAGAACCCATCCCCAACCAAGTGAATGGTGTCATGCCCATAATAGATACAAGAAAGTACCCCCCTTTTGAGTGAGCAATGTTGTGCTTTATAATGGACCCTCCTCCTCCTCCATAAGTCATGAAAATTTCACCAAGTTTTTACAAGTTTTGATCAAAATGTAAAGCAATTTGGGAAGCTTGGATACATGGGGAGGGGGCAATTGGGTGATCTTGGGAATCCATTGCCTTATAACAAAATTCTAGCTTGTCAAGTATCGGGCCAATGAATAAACCATGCCAAACTTAATAAAAAAGAAAAGCACCAAGAAAGGGAGAGAAAAAGAAACAAAGGGCAATGGTTGACGAACATATTGTGGCGCAAAATGCATCCATCTCAGGACACATACATACATACCATGTGCACGCTATCAACAATAGATTGGGTGGGACACATAATTTTGCATGACTATCCTGGGGTCCCATCTATTTTATTCCAATTTCTACTTTCAAAGGATAGGTGAAAATCGTAGGTAGTCGAATGAATACCATGGTAGTACCTTGGACGCATGTTTGTTGAATAATTAATTAATTAATCAGTTTATTTTGAGTATTCCATTTTGGACAATTGATATATTCGCAAATATTCTATTATCAAATTCTTTAGTTTCTTTCAGGGGGAAAAAAAAATAAAATTGAAAAAAAGTAAAATTTCGCAAAAGTTTCAACATTTCTGAAAATAATATACTTTTAGTGTCAAATTAGCCCAGCACTATGGTATGTGAAATTTAGTTCTTTGAATGGGGTTTTAATTTTAAGTTTTAAAAAAGAAGAAATTATATCAAATGATTAAATAATTAAATTATTAAAGTTTTTTAGTTGGTCAGTTGACAAAGAGAGAAAGGAATGGGAAACCAACTTCGAGTGTTACCCAATGTTGTGGAGTGACGATAACTTTCTAAATTAGCTAGTTTGTTGGGGGCATTCTTATATATATATATATAAAAGGATGTCAATTAAAATTAAGACCAGGTGTTAATAGGTGGCCATTTCATAAATGGAATTTCCAAGTGAAAGATTATGTGTATTCATGAAGGTTGTTATGATTTTGAAAAAGTGGACAATTTAGGTGACAAACTTTTGAGCATGATAATTTTGTATTGTCAATCTTTCAATTTTTGAAGCATGTGAATAGCAATAAAAATTCAATAACGTTGTTTGGCTAAAACATATTATTAAAACATGACTAAAGTTTTAAATACTTCAAAGACTTACGAATGTTATTGACCATGCCTTCTTTTCTTTTTTAATGTGTTCTCAAATATCAAAACATGAAAAATAAGGCTCCAAAGACATGGCTTCAGCTCCCAAATGAGAAAAAAAATTGAAACCTTTTTCATACTAAATTGAGTTTCAAGGAAAAAAATAAACATTTACATGAAATGAATGTTTTGTAATAAATACTTAACATGGGATGTTACATTGTTCCCACCAACCATAACATACATCGTTTCCATTAACAAGTACAACTTGGTTTGGGATCAAACAAAACATTTTTAGGAACTTTTGGAAATTGGACAAAAGGAACAAGTAGAAATGGACAAAATCATGGAGGGGTGGGCTAAGTGTTCACATGAGGAAGACACATGAACACTACTCTATTATATTTTTGCCATTCACTTAGTTATACATACTAGCGGTATGGCCTGAGGTCGATGGCATTGCAAAAAGAAGGGCTTGTGCAAGAAGGGCTTGTGCAGGTCTTTTTGGTACATGGCTACTAACCCTAATTCCACATGAGCTCCTTCCACCTCCCATTTCCACTTTAGGGTTTGTTAAGACCTTTGATTAAAACACGAGTATCTAGTATCTAGTTGTGGGGTTTTAAAGATAGGGGGGGACCTTTGGTTCTTTCATCTTCTTTTGTCACTTGTTCTTGGCTCTACTAGTGTTGTATGGCAATACAGTTCTCCAGGTTATATTACATCCAATCTTTGCAAATTGCATTGCTTTTAGAATAGGAGGAGCAATTTGGGTTGTTTGGTTTCTTGCTTTTTGAAATGATCCTTTTGGCTTGCACATTCTAGCTCGTTTTCAAATTTGGGTGGGAGCCTTTGGTGTAGTTATGTAGTTATTATAGCCAAGCGTTTTTTTCTTTTGTCAATTTTGTGAGGTAGGTGGAGTTGTGATCATAGGAATGAGCCAAATTTGGTTACAGGAGGTAAGAAAGGAAAGTAGAAAAGTTTCATAATCCTGGAACTCAACCTCCTAGAACTTTGTCTAAATATTAGAGTTATCCGTGAAGTAAGAAATACACATGAGTTTGGTCATACACAGGGTGAGATTCAAGAAGAAAACCTGCAAAAAAGTACATTAGCATTCAATGGGGGAATGAAACTCAGAAAACAATCAATTTTTTCGGTAAACTGAGTTTCATCCTGTCTTTCCTTCTTCCTGAGCGCCTCCACTGATGCTACTTATCAATAGTTGTTAGCACCAATTCAAAGGGACAAAGTAACAACAAAACTATGTACATCTTTACCTCTACATTTAGTTTGTAGGGTTAGGGCCTGGCGTCCAGGGCATTACAGAAATAAGAAATAAGGACTGCATGAGGTAAAGTGAGTTTCATCCTGTCTTTCTTTTTTCCTGAGTGCCTCCACTACTGTCGCTACATATATTTCCACTGCTCCTCGAATCTTGAACCTCGTGCATTAAATTCTGAGTTTCAGCATTTCATACCCAGATTTAAATAAAACTTTCTTCCTTTACTGATACTACCAGTGAAAGGTTTGGGGGTGAAAAGAGGCCCAAAGAAGAAAAGAAAAGAAAAAAGGGTGACTTTATGGATAACTCCAAATTATGTGTTGTTCAAATACAAGAGTGAAAATTTGGGGCGGATCTTTACAAAATACAAAGTTCAATGAGCACCACCACCACCACCTCAAGAACTGAAAACCAGATGTGTGTACAAGAAACACCTTTTCCCATTCTATTCCTATCCCCTAGCTAACCACAATGATTGGCTGGATACTAACAACCCTAGGTAGGTAAAGAAACCCTAGGGAAGCACTAAAACCCTAGGTACCCACTAAGTGTGCCACCTATTTAACCTATCTAAATAGTTAACCTCTTACATTCCCTTTTGAGGCTTCACTTTTGAGGGTAGCTACTAGTTACCAATGTTGGCGGGTATTTGAAACCTTCACCAAACCCTCCCCGGCAAGCGTTTTTTTTTTTTTTTTCTCCCTTTTTGCCTTGTGGCACATGTGGCAATAGCAACCCAAGTGTGGATGTAGAAGTGGCAATAGCAACCCAAGTGTGGATGTAGAAGTGGCAATTTTTTTTTTTTGGAAGACCAAAAATTGGCTATAGCCATCATATTCAAAGTGGCTTTGGCCGATTTCTAAAAAACGTTTAGTGCTCCTACTCACACCCGTTATTTATACTTGCTATATATGTTCTAGCTAATACATTTCAAAAGCAAAAAATTATCATAACATTTGCCCAACTCTCAAATGTTGTTACATAAGGAAGGAAATGCATCCAATGTGAAAAACAATTGTGCATACATAGGAACAACTAGCTACAAATGTGAATTTAAGTGATTCCACATCTTGCTTTTCAAAAATGAAATAGAACTAAATCATTGTCCATCCTCAACGAATCCCAAAACATGCGACATAACAATCTCAGCTAATTTTAAATACTTTGGAAAGGTAATGGGACGGGATGAGAAACATTGATCACCTTCCACAAACAAATCAAAAGATTCACAATTTGTGGATTCACCTTGTCAATTGCCAAATGCCACCACTTCTACAATTGCTTGAGAAGCATTTTGATTTCATGGTAAGTTTGAAAATTCCTTGTTGTGCACCTAAATCCCAACTTGAAAGAATAGCAAGAAACACTAAAGCAAATTTGGGCATTTGTTTGAACTCCATATGTACACTCACTACCATAAAAGTCTATCAACACCTCCAAATGCCAAGGAAATGTCATTTCTACATCAGCCTATAGCCAATATTAGGGATAAACAATTCCCATGTTTTTGTGTTTAGTTTGTGTGTAGTAGTTCTTTGTCTCATAAGAAAGCACCTTCAATAATGGGTGCTTCAAACTTTGTACTCTCACCCACTTTGTACTCATATATATTAAGTATCACTTGAGTAACTAGAAGAATTGATACTTGGTTGGTTGGTATGGACCATTGTTAGATGGATATTACCTTTTTGTGATACTCGTCGAATAAGGTTATCTAATTAGAACTTTCTTTGAATATTGGATATGAATTTAAAAAAAAAAAATCAAATATATGGATCAGATATTACATTTGAATTTTTTTAATTTGACCTAGATATCAATGTGTTGAATATGAATCATTATTTATTAATTGAATATCATGATCAAATATCATATACTCCAATTGCACATATTTTATGAAAAAAATATCATTTCAACTAAAATAATCAAAAGAAAATTGAAAATTAAAATTTTTAAAAATAAAATGCAATCAATAGTACACAATAGAGAAAGTTGATTACATGTCCTTAATCTCATCTCTATCCAAACAAATCTCATCTCAGCACCCTAAACCCTAAAAACCTAACTTGATATTTGTATCCGGGCTGGATTTGATAAGAATATGATCAATTACCCGAAGGCGAATCTTGCTGACATGTTGCATTCTGATTCATCAATATATATACTACTAGTATTGAAGAACATGATCAATTACCCGAAGGCGAATCTTGCTGACGTGTTGCATTCTGATTTGTGCAACATGTAAGCAAGATTCGCCTTCGGGTAATTGATCATTATATTCTTCTCTTGAACAATACCAATATACATAATATATACGTGTAGTATGTACCCAAGTTTCAGACTATATATACTGCTACTTACAACACTGGTCCAGACACTACTACTACTACTACTACCACTAGTGTTGTTGTTGTGGTTGTTGTTGTTGCTGTGTTGATGTTATCCTTGTTGCAAGCTGCTTCCCCCTGGCCTGCTTCCTCATCATACTCCATCTTTCAGACAAGAACTGTTTTTTGCCTGAAAAACAAAAAAGCTTTGCTTTTGTTTCTGGGATTATATAGTTCATTCCTCTTCCAGTCTTAGACTGATTTTGCTGACAATTTAGCTGAAGCTGGGAGATTTTTGTGCTTCCACAAGACTTATATAAAAGTCCTGATCGACAAAGAATAAAAAGTCCTTGTGAGAAGATTGTGTGTGTGTGTGTGTGTGTGTTTTTTGTGTGTTTCCTAGTCTAGAAACTTGGTGTCCAGAGTGCTGACCTGTGTGACCTCGGTGGGTTCGGTCTAAACTTTGAACAGCAGGCAGTAGCATGCTTCTTGCATGCATGCAGGAATGAAATCAGCAGATGACAACAACAACACCACCACCCACAAAGGGATTTGAACACTCATCAAAGGGATTTGAACACCCATCATCATCGTCCACTGAAATTATGTCTTTACAAGTGTTGAGCATGTTGAATTTTATTTTTCTTACTAGTAGTGGTGGTGGTCCAGATCTGGGAGATCCGTCTTACTCATGATGGGCTTTGCAAGCTCTCTGGAATCTTGTTTTTTGGGGTCCCAGGATTATAGACTATAGTCTTATGTTGCAGGCGGCACAGACAGAAAGTCTTCCGATTCTGCAGAGAATTCTAGTGGTACAGTAGCTGCTGCAATGCTGGAGGGATTCAAGAAACAGAATCCCAAAGGGACGCTAGGAAAGCATATCACAATCCTGAGTATTGATGGCGGTGGTGTGCGAGGCCTCGTCCCTCTCGTCATTCTCATTGAGCTCGAAGGCATACTACAGGCAAGCAATTTTGCATAAAGCAAATCCTGACCTTGTCAAGCTCAGATCTATGCTGAGCAGACTGTAAGCTTCCCCACAAGTCTAGCAGCAGCTGTTCTACGTTGTGTCTGATGAATCCTTACCAGAGCTCTCAGGATTCTGATCATCATCCCAGCAAGCAAGCAACATGCAGCAGTTAACTGCAGATGATCTTCTTCTTCTTCTTCTTTTTCAGCAAGATTTTCAAGCTGAGGGTTGTTGAAGAAAGTTCTGGTCTTGAGAGGGATTGGGTGTTCAAAGGGGACTTGGTTGTTGGCTGTGTGGATTGGGAAAACGTTGTTGTGTACAGAGACTGGATGGACCAGAGAGAAGATTGGTGGACTACTTTGATATGGTTGCAGGGACAAGCACAGGAGGTGTGATCACAGGCTTGATCACAACTCCTGCCTCACAAGATGTTCCCACTCGTCCTCTCTTCACTGCCAAAGAAGTCTTCGACTTTGTGAGTTAGACACTGTGGGGTGCCTCAATTCATTATAAGTGATAGAGATGCCAAATTTACAATGAATTTTTTGAAGTATATGTTTTGAAAAATGGGAAATAAATTGTTTTTTAATACAATATTTCACCCACAAACTGATGGCCAAACAAAAAAAGTCAATGGAGTGTTGAAATACTTTTGAAAATATGTGAATGTTTATCAAAGAGATTGGGGCAAACATTTAGGCTTGGCATAGTTTTGTTATAATTCCATGATGCACTTGGCAATAATAATGTCCTTGTTCGAATTAGCATTGGGAAATAAAACCAAAAAGCCAATGGATTTATTAATTCCCATGGGACAAAAAGACCATTCCAAATAAGTTGTGGAGATGGTGAAAGGGCATGAAAAATTATACAACTAAACTAAAAATCTTTGGAGCATGTTCAAAAATGGTTTGAAAAACATGCTAATAAAACACAAAGGCTTGTGGAATGTGAGGTTGGGCAACACATGTGGTCGAACATTCAAGATTTTAAAATGCATGATGGATTAACCCCACATTTCACTCCCAAGTATGCGGGGTCTTATGAAAATTTGCATAACTTGCACACTGACATGTATACCTTAAAGTTGTTGATTAATTTTGTGGCACAGTTGACCTTTCGCATTTCAAAATTGACATTGTTTTTGCGTGATGAACATAGACCAAATCGGAAGCAAAAGGTGCAATTAGAAGATTGGTGGCCAAAATCAAAGACATATTCCACATAAAGCAAACATGTTTTAGAAACAAAGGGTATTTGGTGAAATACAAGGATTGTCCTTATAAGGAGGTGATGTGGATGAAGTTTGATCATCTAAACCACCTCCCAAAAATGGTGAACAAGTTTGAGTAGGAGAGGGGCCACAAACTTAGAATGAAAAAAATCAAAACTCAAAAGAAAAACCCACCTATAAATGGCCTAAATGTTGATGAGGATATCAACCCCTTCTAAAATGGGGGAGAACACCCACAAAATAACAACATTAATCATCCTTAGTAATCTAAAGAAGGTTAAAGGTTTTTGCGAGCATGGTTGGTTGCAAAAAAACCGAGGTTCATGGTGGAAAAAATGATTGAGAAAGGCAAGGAGGTGGTAACCAATGGAAATGGATTTGGAGTTGAATTCAAATTGAAAAACTCTCAAGCTCAATCATGTGGGATTGGGGTGGTGGTGTGTGCAAATAAAATGGCACATCCATGAGTGGAAAGGCATATTTCCTACACATGAATTTGCAAATCATGTCTCGTTTGGGTAAAAGGGATTTGCATTATAAGTGAAGTATAAGGTTTGTATTCCAATGAGTCCAAGTTTTCCTTGAGATGCAAGTTGTTTTCTGAGAGTTAAATCTCTTGCAATCAAGGAAGTGCAATCAGTCAGGGGGTAGACTCAGCACAGGAAGAATGAGGTATTATGGTTTGTATCCTAGTGGATCCTTAATTTCCTTGAGCAAATTTGTTGCTTTTTTGAGAGTTGAATCTCTTGCAAGATGATGGACAGTAGTAGTGCACATAGTGACTGGCCCATAAAGTCCTATGATGCTTTCTGCTTTCGAGAATTTGTAATGTTTCCATGGGGTGATTACCGAGCTTTGAGAATTCTTCTTCTTGTCAAACAGAACATCTGAACGCTCTATGTGGGTGGGTTTTCTTTTTTGCGTTTTCCACAGAGCTTCTGTGATCTTTTAGTGCTGTCACTGGGAACAGGACAGCATCCAATGGGCCACTCTGCAAGGGAAGCAACCAGATGGAGTCTGATAGGATGCCCAAAAGCTCCCTGGGTTGACAGTGTGTTGAATGCAACTGCAGATATGGTGGACTTAAATATCTCCCTACTGTTCCAGTCTGAGAACGCTGGTGCCAATTACCTCCGAATCCAGGTAACCCATCTTCTTCGTTCTGGTTTGTGAAACACATTTCTCCTCCCTTTTGCATTCTCAAGCGTTGGAAGTGTGTATTAACTGAGCTGTGTTGAGCTGCTTAATTTTGCAGACTGACAGGCTGACGGGAAGTTTTGCATCAATAGACACCTGTGGACATGAGCACTTGTCGCAGGTGACTGATCTAGGGATGCAACTCCTTAATGAGCCAGTCATGCAACGCGACTTCAAGACTGGGAAGCTTGTTCCTGTTGCGGATGGTGTAACCAACCGAGAAGCGCTTTACAGGTAGCTCCCGAACATTTTTTTGCTGAGTTTTATGATATCCCACTTGTTTATTTCTGAGCATCAAACATGTCCTGAAGAACCTTGTCAACCATTACCATCATGAAGAAGAGGTTGGTCCTTTTAGAGGCAAATATATATGTGTTTTGTCGAACAGGGCAAATCTGGCCAGTGCCCAGCCATCTCAACACAAAGCATTTTTGGGCACAAGTTCCACTAGATGCATGATGCTAGTGTAGGGTAATGCCCTTGGTTGTGGGCATAATGGCCAAGGGTATTACTAGAATAAGGGCCTGCATTAGGGGCCTGATTCTGGTGATGCCCACAGCCAAGGGCATTACATTACATGGTGTAAAAATTGACAATTTTTAATTTCTTAAAAAGAAAACCTCCCATGATACCCAATGAATACATTTTGTTGGCAAACATAAGTTATTTAACTCTTCTCATGTTGAATTGGACCTCATTTGAATGCTGGCTGACAGATTTGCTAGGTGGTTGTCAGAGGAGCGGAAAGTACGTTTAGCTCCTCCTCCTCCTCCTCCTCCTCCGCCCCCCCCCTCCCCCCCCCTCCACCTCCTCCTCCACCTCCACCTCCAACTTGTCCTAAGCCTCCTTCCCCTCCTCCTTGTTGTTGCCCCCGTCCTTGTCCCTGGCATTGCTTCTATCCTTTTCCTTGGCATTGCCCCCCTCCTCCTCCCCCCCCCTCCCCTCCTCCACCTCCCCCTCCCCCCCCCTCCACCTCCCCCTCCCTCTCCTCCTTGCCCAAAACCTCGTTGTCGTTGCGATTGCCTTCCTTGTCATTGCCACACTCCTCCTCCTTGCCCTAATCCTCGTCCTTGTCGTTGTTTTCCTTGTCATTGCCCTCCTCCTCCTCCTCCTCCTCCTGCCCCTCCTCCTCACCCTGATCCTCCTCCTTGTCGTTGCCCTTGTCCTCCTTGTTATTGCCGACCTTCCTATCGTCCCATGCCTATTCCTACTCCATACTTTCATTACCCAGGTTCATTCTACTGTGATGAGAATCCCCATGAACGTAGATGTTACTCTACAGATTACACAGGTAATCCTACTGGTCCATATGTTCTAACCCCGTATCAGACTTCCTTGAATACATCTGAATCCCATGCACAAGCTCCAATTGAATCAACTTTCTCTACATCCCCATATGCAATGTCTTCTACATATAAATATCCCCATTCTCACCCCTTAGATCCCATGTACTATGCATCTATGTATGAAACTCAATATAATAATTCCTTATCTTCTTATCCATCTATGGAGGAAACTCAATCTAGTTCCTCATCCCCGTATGCATTGTCGGCATATGAATACTCTCATAATTCTCACAACCCACGTACAATGTATTATGCATCTGTGAAGGAAGCTCTATCTAGTTCCTCATCTTATGAAGATGAAACAAAGGAAACTCAATCTAGTTCTTTATCTCCATATAATTTTGAACCTACATTCAACAACCATTTCTCTAGCCACAATAATCATCAATCCTTTTCAATACCGTCCACCCCACAACTTGGAAGCTCATCAACACTTCTTGACTTCTTCGGGTTGTTATCTTAGTTGTTCAAGACTAGTGAGCCTTAGATGGACTCATCATCTTGTGTACACTAATATATTTCTATCATATAAAAGTCATAGCTCCAAATGTACATGAACGAATGTGGGGAGAAACTCTCTCAATTCCATGTACCCATCAAACATCAAATAATATGTGGAGGATCTTCTTTTATGTTGAGTCTAAAAATCACTTGGGTTCAACAAAAAGTTCACTAATATGCCTTGATAAGAAAATCATATTAACTATGGGGAGGGAATGTCCATGAAGCTAGTAAAGGGAAAATACATGTTTTACAGGTAGTACATCCTGCTCATATTGTTAGTCTTATGGGCTTCTTTTTTACTTTGCATCGAAGGATAGAATCTTGGAATTCTAGATGAGGGAGCTTATTTTGGAGCTAAATATGACCAAGTAAGAAAGAGAGGAACAAATAATGGGATGTGAAGGAAAAGCCTTGATTAATAGGGTAGGAAGATGGATTCAATGAGCGCATGTAGTCAAGCACGCTCCTTATTGTCAATCAGTGAAAACTCTTGCATGAATAATCCATCCATCACCAATCTTTAGCAACTATTGTACAATCCACTAACCCTTTTCAATGTCTAGTTTGGGGATTCATATAAAAATGCCTTGTGTTACCATTAGCCTACAAGAATCAATTGCAATTTGGGTACATCTCATGACATAAGCATGTGAAACTATGTAGGATGCAATAGCTAATACAATGAAAGAAGAATAATTGAGCACTAGAGCCATTGATTGGCAAATAGGTGAAGAGAATGAAGTGTTTGAAGCAAGTGTTTGAAGTGGGGCTCCTCAAAATTCCGATTCTTTCAAAAGGATTGGAAGAAACAAATAATCATGATTGCACATTTTAAATCCATACTCTAGTCTTTGCCTTTGAAGGAAGAAAAAAAACAAGAGGGGGAAAAGTTATTGTTGATAGCCAACCACTAAATAAATAACTCAGACCCACATAATTCTACCAAAAGAAAAAAAAAACTTGCATACTTGAATCATGTTCCAAAAATAACAACTACATTGGACCAATGTCATACCTTCAACCCACCCCCAATTTTATTTGTAAATTATTGTACATGCCACTTGTTTCTCACATTAACAACATTTATAACCCTAACTAGAAAAAGAATTTTTTTAAAAATTATTTTTATTTTTTAAATGAAGAATTAGACCCTACATAAAGCTAGTTTAGAGGCCAATTATGGGTTCCAATTCTAATTAAATTGGTTTTAATTTTGGGCCCAAGTTTAGTTCTTAAGCCAATTTTCGTTGTAATTTTTTATTTTTTTCCAAAATTTTGAACTAGTAGTTTGGGTGCTCGAGAATCAAAGTTGCCAATGTAACCAAAAAAGAAGGATACTTTCAAAACAACACTCAATCTTCAATCATCTATTACAAAATGCAATGTTCAATGCCAAACTCCAATTGCATTTTGCTAATAAAAAAACATGTTTGATAACCTAATTCTTACAATAATTATGTTATGACAATACTTAATATTGATGGGGGATCAGCACATTCTAAATCTACTCTCTTGGGCTATCATGGTCAAAGTTGTGAATCCCAAGCATTAGACTTCAAATCCTTCAATTTTCTCGTCTATCAAAACCCAAGTAATCCTTGAAATAGATCTTCACAAACAATTGTTACTCATCAACAGACCCCTTAAATTTTTCAACAAAGCTAGACTCCCCATATACAGCCACTATTTGGAACACCCAATAACCAGGTATTCATCCTTCGCAACAACTATTATGGTTCAACTCAAATGTATTGAATTTGAGTAAGGATCTCACAACTAACCAACCACATTGATCCTCTAGAACCTATCATCATTTCCACCATTAGCCATTACTAACTCAAGATATGAATACATAACATTAGCTATTCAATTCCATCTATCCTTGAGGATAAGGAAGATCCAATTAATAGTTACCTAAAAAGGAAGGAAAAAAATTACAATTTTATCTAAAACTTGTGAAAATCTAGAAATATGTGGTGGCCACCCAACAAGTTGAATTGAGTCCAAACATAACCTTGAAATCTATACTTAATTAAATGTTTTTTTTTCTAAATAATAAGTAAACTAGTGTTATAAATGCTACCAAACTAAAATTAAAGTCCAACTATGGCAAAAAGGATTCAATTTTTCTTTAAAAAAGGAATATTATAATACTATATTATTTTATTTTATTTTATTTTCATTTTGGCGCAATTTCACACAAAAAAAATGTTGATACACAACATTCACATACCAAAAAAAAGAAATTAACTTAAAAAAATGTATATTACAAAATCTGCATGTTCTAAATTTGTAGCAAAAAATATAAGTGTTTTTTTAAGAATTTGGAAGGTGTTAGAGAGATCAAATATGATCATTCATCCATCCACTATATGAAATGGCAATTGATCAAAACCATTGATGGATTTTACACATCCAAGAAATTTATTTGAAGTAGTTGCCATGTCAAATTTGTATTTTTAAAAAGTTGGATAGGAAAATGAAGAATTAACTCCTTTATATTAAGTCAAGATTTTTGGTTGCACTCAAATGACAATGAAAATGTCAAACCATAAGTTACATTATTGTTGAGAAATCAATGTTAATACATTTTTAAAATGGAAACAATAATGATGCCTCAAATACAAGTAAGATGACATGGTCAATATCAATTATTTTAAAGTTACTAGGTCATTTTGACGTTTAATATTAAAGTTTTAAAGGTTTGACAATAGGGTTTTCAAATATTTCTAATCCATTTATTTATTTTTGTCCATTACTTTTTCATCATTATAATTGTTACAAAAGATATTTTGGGATTATCATTCAAGAGGGAATCTATAATCCTAGATTTGGATTAAATTTTGTCTTCGTTGTTTTTTAGTTACAAATATTCTCTTCTCCTCCTATGAAATATGAGCCATGAGCTCACATTTAAGCAACACAGATCACTTTTCACATTTTCATCATTGCTTCAATTTGAAAATTTTAGATATTCATCGATTTGGATTACAAATTTTTATACAATGCATCCAAATTCTCATGAAATTTCTTTTTTTCCAAAATTGCAATTAATTTCCACCAAATCTAACACGAAGGTAGGGTGAGTGAGTCATGTGGGTAGTTTCAATGGTGTTATGAAAATGTAGTACAAGTCATGTTTCCGACAAATTGCGTAATGCAATTTTGTAAGGTAGAGTAGCAAGTGTTGTGGATTTGAATGGTTCCATTTTGGGAATTTTAGGTTTTGATTCAATACCGAAACATACATCTATCCTAGAGTAGTCAAAATAACATTTGTTGAAATGAGTGGAGGGAATAGGGAAAATGCTAGAGAAGGTGGAATAAATTGGGTGTTATAGAGACCTATATGTTATGAGCTTCATGAGTCAAATGCAATCTTCATGCAAAGTTAGTAATGATAGTGTTACGGATGAGTAATATTTCATGTAACTTGGTCTAATAACATAAACCTTTTCTCATACAAGCCATAGGAGAATCACGCTACACATTCTAGTTGAGGAGCATATATAACACACAATATGATCAATAGATGACTTGCAAAGTGTCAAAACGTCTCTTGACCACACTGCAAACATAATTTGGGAGGAGAATCCTGAAAGATGCAATGCGGTTATTCAAAGTTTTTTCTTCTTTTGATTCCACATGAGTGGTTGGTTGTTTGGAGATTAGTGTTCATTTGAATCAGTGTTGAAGTTGGAAGATAAATGGAGGTTTATGTACAACAACTGAAAAATTCAAGGATTGTTGGACATAGTAAAATTAGGTCAAGAGCCTTTTTGATGATATTCTAACAAAACACATGAACAGCTTTCAATGCAAGTTTGTTGTAAACATACTATAACATGCTAGAATTTATGCTGTTTCAGAAAACATATACTATAATATAACCATGCTCAAGCTCGATGTGTGGATGATGTCCTAATTTCCATCAAAGTACCCAACACACAATTTTGTCCAACCTCTACAGTACTAAGGTACTAGGATGCACATCTCTAAGAATTTTGTAGGCTTCAATAATTGTGAATCAAATTGCATAAAATTTTATGAAGTTACAAGCATAATCAATATCACCCAACACCATTTTGTGAGGATGTCAGTAGTACAGAGACTTACAAAATATTTTTGTCAAGAGTGATACAACAATTTACCACTGGTTGCAAATGGATCCATTTCCAGATCCAGATGCCAATTGTCCAAAGCATGAAAGAATTTAAAGTAGTTAACTTAACTTCTATTGAGCACCGGGAATGACAGATGATTCAATGGTGGAAGCAAAGTCTGTGATGTAATTTGCTAACTAATTAGCTTTGCCAATAAGAAGATCATGAGCTAGGTTTGAAGCTCATAATTCCTCTTGAAAAGAAAAATCCCTCCTGGACCTTTCATCTGTTAATTTAGACAAGCTCCAGAAAATACCTGTAATCAAAATTCTGGCCTTGACTATGTGGTTCTAAGGTGTAACATTTGAGCTCTATGGGCTGTTGAAGGGTTGAGAGCTCAGCTTCAAATCTGTGCAGTTCTTGTGAAAGGGAAGAAATGGGTTGGTCTGCTAGAGAGGTAAATATATACAATCCAGGTGTAATAATTCCCATCATGTCCCCATGAGCTTGATCCAGAAGCTCAGTGGAAATTTTGTCAGGAAGAAATTTGTTTTGTCCCTGTGCAGCAATTATTTACTTATGAGTTCTGAGAGTTACTGTGAGAATGATGGTGGTGTACAACCTCTAGAGCTTTGGAATTGTGTATACATCATGATCACCTGTTTTGACAGTTGAGTGTGTCTAGGATCTGCTGTCCCCTGGTGATAAATCCAAGCTCTCTAAGGAGTGTTGGGGGCAATCTTTCAGAGAAACAAATCAATCTTGGGAGCAGTTTGATGATCCAACACATTCATGTGAAGAAGCTGCCCAGGTGCACAGAGGATTTGTGCCTGCAGGATGAATACTCCACTGTTGTCATCTCATGGGAGCTCTCAGCTGGGCCAAGATCTGATCATCTTTCTGGAAGATGTTTTGGCTGGGAGCAAGGATAGCATGTGGATCAAATGTTTGTTTTCGGCGAACAAAGTTTTCCCACCCATCACTTCCAAAATGCTGCTCCCATTGTTCTGGAGTATTGTATGTTGGCATATATTGCTTGCAGCCAAGGTGATGGCATATACTCAGAATTTTGGAATTGTCATCTATCTGGCTTCTCAAGCTCGCACCGGGGCCCGCTGATGGAAGAGCATTTCGCAGCAAAGCAACAAGATAGAACACATCTTCATCTGGAAACACTGCACTGGCACGTTTATCCCATCTGCATAAAACAACTCTCTCATGTAAGTACATGTTGATATATGAAACATAGTGAAAACCATCAAGCCAAAGATGCATGCTCAAGTGCTAGAACTCAAGGTTTTCCAGAAATCAGAAAAACCTGGATCTTCAAATAAAATTTTACAAGAATTTTTTTTTTCCTTTCTTTTGTGGACGGACATCATGAGATCATACATACATACTTACTTGTGTTTGTTGAGAGGATAGACAAGAATTGGGCCACTGAAGTCTTGGCAGATGAGCTGCTGGAAGACTTGCTCATCAAAGTCCGAAATCGCTGAGCGAGGTACCAACAGATTGATCCATGGGTGTGACAACGTCTCCCACAATCCTTGAGAGGACAAGGACAGCTCCACATCATGGACTCGGTTCAAGAACTGGAAGTAGGAAACATCAGCAGTGAAGATGAGAGATGGAATGTAGTTCAAGGGAGCCAGCATCTTCTCCACTCCCTGCACATAATATTGTTGAGGATCACAAATCCCATCAGTTCTTGTAATGTATTCAAGCTGCTTGTTCCTGCTGCTGGCTGCTGGTGCCTGCCCTCTAGTGTTCTTCTGCATGCAGGAGCTGATCTAGTTGAATGAAGCTTTTGATAGATGGTGTGGGAAGCTGGCAGGACTAAATGATCTGCAGCAACTAGTTGTACCTGTTCCATAGCATGAATGTTGTTGGGATCAAAGCCCTTGGCAAGCTCAATGTAGTACAGAAGCGTGCCAGCATCCTTGGGGATCATGCTGCTGCTGTTGAGTTGTTGAGGTGCAAAAGGAACAGATTTCCAGCCGTTGTAAGGATTGTCGTTGTTGATGATCACTATACCTTCAACGTAGTCAAAGGTACCCGCGGCGTCCTCGACTGCTGCCTTCTTTTGAGTCGATATGAGCGTCTCTTGGTCTCTTGTGAAGGACTGGAAATCCGTGTACATGGCACGAATCCACCTGACCTGCAGCAACCAAAAAAACAACAACATCGTCGCCATGAGAACTCTCTCAGCTGGAATGTGTCAAGCCTCTCCTGATCATGTCAGGAGCTGCGGCTTGAGCTGTCATCTAGAGGACTAGACGAAATTCAGAACTTGTACCTGTTGTGGGGCGTGCTCCAAGAGGATACGGGCTCTAGTGATGATGCCGAACTGACCCAATCCGCCTAGCACTGCGAAGAAGAGATCAGGTTGCTTGCTTGGAGAACAGATGATGAGCTCCCCTTTCCCTGCAGGAACACATCAAGCAACAAACACATGAATCCGATCCGTGTGCATGCGCCAAGAGATCTGATCAGGCGGGATCTTTTGAACAACAATTTCTCGGTCGACAGTTCACGAAGAGTACTTGAATCTTTCAGAGATGGCTGGCAGCTGGCCGTTGAAGGAGCTCTAGACTCTCACCTGTGACAACTTCCAGTTGCAACACGTTGCTGATTTGAGGACCATGTCGAAAGGTTTGTCCGCTGACGCCGGCGTTCGACAGAGTCCCGCCCACGCTCAGATAGAGATAGTCGGTCCAGCTCCTGGGAGCCAAACCATGCTTGAGTGTCGCCTTGAGTACGTCAATCCAAAGCTCGCCTCCCGCCGCATCCACGAAGGCCACTGGGCAATCTGCGTCTCCTTCCGGCATCACTTGGATCCCGAGCGCCAGTGTCGACATCTCGATCACGATTCCGTCCAGAGCCTACAAACACGGGATCATCGACACACAGACATGAGACAAAACGCTACTCCCGTTCGTGCGCTTTTGCGCCATGCCAACGCGGGACGGCAGACTAGAGGGACGTCTAGTGCGCGACAGATATATGCAGCTCGCGGATGATGCAATTTCACGCGAGCTCAGCAGCTCGAGAGGTGTAGTACCTGTGCTTGTCCATTAACTGAGTGACCACGACCCCTGGCAGCAAGAGTAAGAGTCGAGGAGCTCGACGACAAGCGAGCCGCTGTAGTCGTTCGGACGAGCGAGACTATGTCGTCGACAGATTCAGGGTACAGAACTCCTGCTGGGACTAACCTTTTGATGCTTCCCCAGTCTCGAGCTGCAGCATCTACTGCCGTGTTGTGAAAGGAGATACGACCTCGGCGCAAATTCAGTGAGCTATTCAACATGCTACACTCAGAGGACGACAGACGACATGAAGATAAAGAAGATGTATTCAGCACGGGATCAGTTGCATCATGAGAGTCGTCACTGATCTGTCGTCCAGCTCCTGGCCACCTCGCTACTACAAACATCAGCAAGACTGCGAAGCTAGCTGCTGTATTGAATAAAAAACTGCAATCCATGATGCAGCAGCGGCCTGGTGGTTCAAAGCTTGAGATCACTTCCCGGGTGATTCTTCTTCCTAAGGCGAAGCTCGCAAATTAGTCGAGTTTTCTAGACGTCAGCCAAATGGGTGCAGAGACAGCTTCTTCCAGCTTTCCACAGCTCACAAGTAGTGCTGTTGCAGGTTCAACACAAAGATGAATACATGCTCCTCAATCAGCAGTCCTGTGATGAATCTGGTTCGACGTTTTCCTAGTAATCTAACGCCTAGATGGTGCTATACAAGCTCTGAAATTGCTGCAGACAAGCTCTGAAATTGCGCGCACCCACTTCATAAAATTTCTGAACAAAAATCAAGAACAAAAATACTAGATGATTAGCAGTGAACTGATCTACAGGACATTGCTTCGACTTCTTCTTTGGACACCTCTCTTTGACTACTTGATCCAGAACTTCATCAGGAATTCTATCTTCTTCTTCTTCTTCTTCTTCTTCTTCTGCTACTAGGTGTTGATCTCAACACTAAGATGATTGCCTCTTTAGAAGATTCATGCAATTACACATGAAGTCAAAAACTAGTGCAAGGATTGAGCAGAGCTGAAGATCCGGAAATGGGTTTTTTACAGCTCTACAATCAATCTATTAATATAGCTACTGGTTTCATGAAGAGCTAGACTATTGGTGATTGGAGTTGGGTGGGGGACTAGGCGGCCGGCGGCCGGAGCTGGGGGCGTCAACACTTTGACTCTCTGCATGCGAAACCAAATCTGTACAGGGAATATAAGAATCCCTAGTTGTTATGGCAACAAGTTCCATTCCTTTGTCTTTTTCTCCTCCTCCAAGACAAAACGGCGGACCGGCTGGGCTGGGCTGGGCTGGGCTGGGCTGGCTGGCTGGCTGACTAGCTAGCTAGCTGCAGCAGCACTTCCTATCCTACACCATCCAAGGTCGTCCTGCGAAGCTTTGTGGGTGTCAGTGCTGCGTCCTGCGTGCACCCACATATTAGTTCTGTCACAGGATGCTAGAAAAAGCCCTATGAGCTTTGCTGGTGTGATCTGTGATGTGTCCTGCATGCATCTGCAATATGGTTCTGTCATTCATTCATTCTATAGCATGACACCCAAAAAACCCCTATGAAAGATCAACTTTGCTGGTGTCAATGATGTGTCCTGCACAGCACCTGCATAGTTATCTCATAGGACAACATCAAAAAACCACTATCAGTGTTATGTCCTGCATGGCACCTGCATAGTTCTGTCATAGGACAAAGCTAAAAAAACTACTGCTAAAGAACTTTGCTGTTGTCGATGCCATGTCCTGCAGGACATAGTTTTATCATAGGACGACATTATAAAAACCCCTATTAAAGAACCTTTGCCGGTGCCAGTGTTTTGTCCTGTACAGCACCCGCATAGTTTTGCTGCAGGACGTTAAAAAGTCCCTGCAAAGTTCGCTAGTGTCAGTGCTGCATCCTGCACAGCGACTGCATAGTTTTGCTGCAGGATTTGAATATTTGGACCGAGTAAGTAAATAGGTTGAAGAAAATAGAAACACCAGTAGCTGGCTCTCTGGCCAGGCTGCTGGTATGTTCTTGCAGGTCGACCTCTTGAGCATAGGGTCATGGGTTTCTAGATGGTGAGAAAGCAGTACTAGCAGAACGAGTAGGATGGATGGTCCTGTGTACAGGACATGACAACGACAAAGTGTGTGAAATCAACTTTTTGGAGAAGGAAAAAGTGTGAACACTCCTTCCTCTTCCCAAAGGCAGAACCATTGGGGGTGCAGAGCGCAATGAGGATCAGCAGCACTACTGACACCCACAAAGCTAAAGAGCGTAGGGAGGGGGGGGGGTGTTTAACATCTTGATCCGGCTTGGATCCGGCCACTACCGATAGCTGCTGATTTCCACAAACACACACACACGAACATCTCCATCAATTCATTGCACGTGACCCTGACACCACGCCCCGTGAACATGGTGGCTATTTTTGTAGCTGCTGCTGCTGCCAACAACAAAAGCAACAAAAACAACTACAGTGGAAAACTAAAAAGAAAAACCGCAACTACCATCCTACTCAAAACTGTATTCCAAATTCATTACAAGATGCGCAACGACACCAGCGCAAAGCTCAAGGGCCATCGTGGTGTCGCCACGCACTCGCTTGCGCCATGCAAGTTTCCTTGCCAGGCTGAAGAAGAGACGCAGCACAAAGCTACCCACAAATTGCACTCTGCTGGTCGCTGCTGCACCTTCTTGACTGAAGCTCTCCTTTTACTGGTGAACTTTCTTTTCGCCAAATTTGGAATTTCGCCAAAATGGTGATTTCAACCATTAATCCAACCAAATTCGCCAGATTTCCAAGATTTTTTTTCTTTGAAATCATCAGATTTTTTTAGATTTCCATGATAATTTCCATTTCTAACCAAGAATATAGAGAATATAGGATTCCATTTTTCCTTGTTTATTTACTTTCAAATTTTATTTTTTTGATGATCCACTTTGGGTAAATCTATACATCATAAAATACTTAAAAAAAGAAACCCTGCTCTCAAATGGCTATACCTAATTAACCTAGGATTTTAATGTTGCATTTGAACTCCCACCCTGATATATAGTCTAGACCTATGTTAATAGGTAAGGGTGTTCTTAGGAAGGGCTATTTATTATTAGTCTAGGCCAAATATAGTGATAGCCAATTTTAGGAATAGAATTTCCATGCAACCAATGAGAAGTCATTTCATGAATGATGGGGCCTCCCTTTGTTTTTTTTAATTTACTACAAGTGATTTTTGGCACAAAATAATTTGTAAAAAAGGTTTGGCATGAAAAAAAGAATTTAAAAAAAAAACTTATCACTCACTATGTGTTGAAAATGTCGAAGATGAAAAAAAGTCTATTGGATTATTATTTTGCAAATACAAGGTGTACTTTGCATTTATCTATTCCTCAACTATTGCAAATTTGAAAGATTAAATTTGAATTTTGTTGAACTACCTTGGTTTTTTATATTAAAAAAACCTCAATATTTGGCAAAGAAGTGCCAATTATTTATTAGTCGTAGGTAATGATATTAACATGTGGGCTAGAGTGAAACACCCCCCACGAGTGATACAGTCCCGAACAAAGAAGCGCCTTCCTGACGCAGACTGGAGGGCCAATTATTTTAGGGGGCAAGACCGGCACAGCTTCGGCATAATAAATAGGCCATCAAACGCATAACTGGGAATGAAATTTCACAGAAAGAGACAACTGGGATCCAAACTAGCTTTTTCCACCAATTGTGGTGGGAAACTGAGTTTCATCCCCTCTTTTCTTTTTCCTGACCGCCTCTACTGCTGCTACATATATTTTCACTGGTCCCACCTGTACAATTACTATAATTACTCTCGAACCTTGTGCATTAAATGCTAAGTTTCAGCCATTTCATTTTGAGATGGCTTTTCCAGCCCCTCTGATACCCTGTTGTTGATATCTTCTGGATATCACGGGAAATAAAAGTCTTGAGATTCTTCTCATCACAAGTACAATAATCACACTAGTCAAGGGTGCCCCATTGTCAATAGTAGTATGTATTTATGTACCTTGTTGTTTCATTGCTCTTGTGCCATTTAGCTCATGTGTTGTGGAAGGTTCCAGTAACC
This sequence comes from Sphagnum contortum, assembly GCA_963920785.1. Lineage (NCBI taxonomy): Eukaryota > Viridiplantae > Streptophyta > Sphagnopsida > Sphagnales > Sphagnaceae > Sphagnum > Sphagnum contortum. The sequence continues at coordinate 1,771,105 of OY987290.1, read as the reverse complement.
GAAAGGAAGGAACAAGCCTCGTTCCAAACATAGCTGACATGGTGGTAGCACCATTTTTTATAAATTATCTTGTGATATGGTGTGCAGGCACAATATTGATTCTTGTCATTGAAAGATATGCTTAAAGAACGAAAAATCAATGAAGTTCTTTTCATTTGTGCCAAACTTCAAATTTCCTAGGGTTTGAGTGAGTTTGGTAAAGTCCATGGCACACTGGCTTTACTGGGAATAGGCCCCACTTTACCTTACATATGTGTAGATGCAATCCTTTTATAGAGTTCACAAGTAGTGGTTCCAAATTGTTTTCAATGAGGGTTGTGAAGGGTTTAGAGTTAACGTCTAATGGGCTAAACATCGTAACAATGACATTCATTAGCCCTACAATTCAGAATTGAAATTGTTTCCTTCCCCAAAAACAAAAAACCCAACAAAATTGATTACTCCCAAGGAAAGGATATCTAATAAGCTATTGAAGTCATTCACATTATGAAGGTGATGATCCCCCTCCCCCTCCCCCCACACTCTACTACAATATTGTTCCATACTATCGGCACATGATGTGTATGGCAAGGCCTCAAGGTGTGGGCCATTCTTGTAAAATGGGTCCTACGGTAAGGTGGTAGCTGAGTCGAGCCCCACAATTCAAGAATGTCCCCACCCGTAGGGCCTTGCCCATCATGACGCACAAGTGACATTTGTCATAATCCTAATAGAGTTAGATTTAGGTAGGTATCTACATAAGCTAGATCACTAGGAGCAAGAGGTGCCTTACAAGTTACACCTACTATAACGTAAGGTGCCTTTTGTTGTGTTTTTTGAAGAAACATTATTCATGTGTTGCTTGACTTTACCGATAACTCTAATGGAACTCCAATGATGGGTGAGATTATGCTATCACCTCTAAAACATCCTCAGCGCCCAAGGCATAATCAGAATTGGGCTCATGTCAACTCTACCTCACATGAGCCCCCCTTATTTCAGTAATGTTCACACTCTCGTGTGTTTTTCCACATGTAAATTCACTCTAAGAAATTGCTTGCCGAGTGTATTTGGAAAGTGTAATATATGTATGAATATATGTCTCTAGAGTTATGTTGGCTAAAACCCACGAGTGAGTGAGAGTGAGTATTCACAAAATGATGGATCACATTTGGGCTATTATCACCTCGTCTAGATCCCTTGTTTTAAGAATACCCCCCCACACCACCTTTAATGTTGACCTTGATGAGCCTGGGGGGGGGCCATTGTGCAAAGAGCAAATTCTTGTATGAGAAGTAAGTAGTAGTACTTGAAGTAAAAAAAAGAGTGTTGGACTAGGGAGAAAGAGCAATTTAGGGGACCTCTTCTTCTAACCCTATTAACCTAGTCTTTTTCAAAGAAAGAAAAAGAAACCTTATTTTCACTCTTTACTAGTGTAATAAGCCTATGCTAATTGACCCAAGTGGGAACACATTGAGAAAAAATCAAACTGCTTTTTCCCTTTCCAAAGTTCAAAGAGTTCCCCAAGTTCCTTACGTGTTCCCCCCAAAGAGTTCCCAAAAGCACCTTAGGATAAAATTGATCAATTATTATTAGGACATTTTTAAATTCACACCTTTTTTTTGGTTAAATTCACAGCCTTTCATGCTGAGCCAATCAGGGCACAACTCGAGAACTTGCCCGCAGAAGTAAATTGAACTGATAAAGGAACATACTCGCAAAAGGGTGTGAATTTAACCCAAAAAAGGTGTGAATTAAAAAATTTCTTATTCTTATTGTTATTATTATGTTGTGTGCATCAAACTAGTCATAAACCCATAAACAAAAGAAGATGGTGTTTGTGGGGGGGAAGGATTTGGTGAGTAGATTGCCTGCCTGCTTGATTTGGTTGGAGAATATTGTCAGAATCCTGCTCTCACCCCACCATAGCCTATCTCTCTCTCTCTCTCTCTCTCTCTCTCTCTCTCACACACACACACACTCTTATTGTGGGTTATTAGTAGCTAGCCTAGCTACTATTGTTGTTGTTGTTGATGTTATTATTAGTCTTGTGCAGAGGACACATGTAAGGGTTTCAGGAGGTGGGGTTTTCAGTTTTCTGCAGGCGTGTATTGCAGGTCCACTCTTGTACATGATGAGCAAGCATCCTGGAATTTGAGCCAGATGCTGTAATTTATTTATTTATTTATTTATTTATTTATATATATATATATATAGTTCTTGTCTAGCAATTTAGGGCACTTTGATTATCCAATATATTTTTTGTCTTAAAATTACTCTATTTTTTTCATAAATTAATTAATATTTTTTTCTCTTAAATTCTCACTATCTATTTATCATCTATGAAGGAAGGTTGTTTGTTTTGTTTTGTCTTGTGCTTATGAGATCCACCGAACCGGGACATTTTTGAGACTTTTCAGATTGTGTTCTTGGTGTTTTTGGAAAGCTTTCTCGACAAGGAGAGGTTTAGGGTGCATGGGCTTGCTTCCACGACGTTTGGACTTGCCGTGCAAAAGTTCTTTGAATATTGAATGATTTTTTCACTAAAAACTAACATTTGGCAAAGATTTGGATTCCAATAAATTTCAAAAAACCAGGTTTTTGGAAGCAAAAATCAGTTGAGGACATGGTAACACTTGGGCCAACAGGGGCACACCAGCCACACTAGTAACCATTAAGAAAACTATTAAGCCTTGATTTTTACTTCTTAATGTACACCTTAATAATCTCTCTCTCTCAAAAGTCCTGAATTTCTTTTTCTCATCATTATTTAGTGCCAAACCTCATTGCCAGTATTTTTTTTTTTTATTTTTATTTTTTAAAAAGAATTTGTCTTTGTAGCTAAAGTGGTGATCATCCATAGGTATTAGGAAGATGTGAATTAAAATGGCTATCATTCCAAGGAATAGTTAGCCAAATCTGGCTATAAACCAAATATGAAGTACAAATCTTTCATCATCCTTTTTAAATTGCGGAAATTTGTGCCAATCAAAAAAAAAGGTTACTCATCTCCAATTGAGTTTCTCCTTTTTGTTTGGCCAATTTTGTGATGCAGCAGCCGAACTTCAAAGTGGTCATAACTTATCATCAACAAAAATTAAGTAATTAATTAATTAAAGAAAGAAAAATCCAAAAATTTGGCTATTAACCAAAATACAAACTTGTTTTTGGCTTTTAATTTTTTTAATTTTTTTATAATAAATATATAAAAAGCATCCTCGTACATTCTTGGCTATATTGTACTAGAACTTATCATTAAAAAAATCCGATGATTTGAAAATAAATTTCTCGGAATCTGTGAATTTGGGGCCATTATTATTTCCATGAAAGATGGGGCCGAGGATTAGAAAAGGCAACATGCTCCCCTGCCATGATGCTCAGGGACCTTTTCTCAGTCCCCCCAGAGAGATCCTTAAAGTGAGATGACGAGGACTCGGAAAGGGCCCCGACAACTCACACAAACAGCCCCCTCTGCCCTTTTTTACTGTCATTGCAGGCAAAGCAGAAGACCCAACTTCAGATTTTGCGGTTTGGTTGGTACGTACTCTACTCTCAGGGACCTATGGAACTTAGTGGAGTCTGTGTAGGCTAAAGCCTCAAGGTGGGACCCCTTCCCCAAAATAGGTGGCCTAGGATAGCCCCACAATTTGGGGAGTGTCTCACGACGCCAGCCATAGCCTTTTACTCATGGTAATGTGAAGTGCACAAGGTTTACCATTATCATGAACCTAGAGTTAGATTGTTATGAATTGGAGGGGCCAAGTTCTTACCAATGTTGACAAATTCAATTTTTTATAAATAATAAATAAATAAATAAAGGAAAAACAAGAGAAGGAAAAAAAAAAAAAAAAAAGGATCGAAGTCGAAACAAAAATCCATAGTCAAAAGTGCAAAACACACAATGAAGAGCGCTAAAGGAAAAAACATGAAACCTACGACCTAAACCCATCACCAATAGCATGAAGCAAGTTTGTTACAAGGAGATGAGTGAAAAACTTAAAAAGGACACTAAGCTTAGAAGAGGTCTCTCTTGCGATTGCAAGATACTGGCTAGTCTGAACTCTTTGAAGAGCCACTGACATTCTGTACCTATAAAATGAATGTACAATCAAAAGAATCCAAAGAGGACGACTTCTGAACGCAGAATCAAAAGAGGAGGACCTCAATAGTCTTTCACTCATCATGCCATCATGTTCATGCATCAATGAAAACAAAGGCTTTACCCTTTTATTGATGTAAACATCCAAATATCTCAACGGTTCAAACGATCATCATCATCATCATCATCATCATCATCATCGACGATTGGTAATTGTTAAACTCAAAAGTTCATGTTCTCATCATCTGAACCAGGCACAAGAATTTTGATGAAACAAACTGGCACAAGAATTGAACCACTAACTTACCTCAACACTAGTATATGTGTGGTGCACAAACTCCCTCCTTTTCTCCTCTTTCGCGCTAGAGCTTGATTTGTGAAAAGAATTATTACTTCGTGAACACAACAAGTTCTTAAGTCTTTTTAAGTAGACAAGTTATAAACTTTTTTCAAAACTTTTTTTTTTTTGGAAAAGTTTGATGAATAGCTAGGTAAGTTGGGCTTTATTGGTAAGTGATTTAGTTTTTCGAATACTTGTTGAACTCCCTACTTATTGTGGAGTAGAGCATGAGAATATTTTCAGCAAACTTATAAGGCACAAGATATTGACCAAACTTAGAGAATTATTGTGATTTTTTAAATATTGTATTGTAAAAGATTTGATATTTATTTTATTTCATTAATATAGATGGTAATCAATATTTTTTATTTTTTTATTTTTTTAAAGGACTTCGTTAAGGACTAGGTACTTTTCATTTTAAGTGATACACTTTTCTTTTTTTAAATTCACCCCTCATACATTCTATTCAAAAATCAAATCCTACTAATATTGTTGCAAATTTACCCAAATAACACATTTTGTTTGCATTTTGCATTAAACCACATAGGCTGCATAATACAGCAATCTGGTGATTTTTTATTAAATTAATTAAGAATTTGGTGAGTAGAAAAGAAAACCCCAAAGAACACTATTTTCTCTGCCATTTCAAGGATTTTTTTGTCGGAAAATAACCATTCATGACAATGTTATTATGGGCCCAAATTGATGATGTAAAACAAACAACCAACAAAGATTTTATGTTGTTCCCATAGTTCCCATGTGTAACAAAGAAAGTTATGTTACTTATGTTGTTCCCATAGTTCCCATGTGTCCCTATTATGTCGTTCCCCCAATTCCCATACATCCGCAATTTTGTTCCCAATAGTCCCCACTTTCCTTTTCATACTCTTCTTCGATCCAAAGTCTTACTCTTTTCATTTTACAAAAGTTGGCCATACAAAGACTAGATAAAACTCTATCTTTGTGAGTGTCCAAAGTTTTGAGAAAAATCATTTTTCAACGATTGCCAAAGGCATGGCCATCGCCAAAAACACAAACAATTTTGAACATGGGATGATGCACCCCACAACCAATTAATAGAAATCACACACAAAGTTTCCATGGGAAAAAAGCTTATGTAAGTGTAAGGAAAATAAATGGAGAAAAATCCTCCCAAAGTGATAACATGAAACCTTTTCAATCACACTTAGTTGAAATACGCAATCCAAAAGAGCGAATAACTAGTTGTTTACAACAATGTGTGTAATCCAAGATTTCACAAATGATTCGGTGACAAATTGTGTTGGTCACCATTTTTGGCTTAGGCTAATGGCAAGGGCATGAATTGTGGGGGGGGGGGGGGGGGGGGGGGGAGAAATAGGACACGGAGAGTACAAATGAGGGAGATGACAAATGGAACAAAGTGAGTGATCAAATAAGGTGCACAAGCATTGTGATATTACTTAATAGAAAAGCTACATCAACTCCTTCACTTTATTGCACACTTTCTAAAAGTCAATTTTGGCTTCACTTTCATAGCCATGGAATCAATCCTTGTGTTGCTCATAGTTGCACAAAGGCAAGCAATACGGATCAAATCTTTGAAATTTTGGCCCTTAATCGCATGATGGTTGGTAAGCTTCCATCATCATTGTGTGGCATAAGGACAATGGCCCAAGCCTTTGATCTTTTGGGTCCCTCATACGTCAACTTGGCAAGCTCCCATTGGATTATCCAAAAATTCGGTGCAAGAAATTCCCCCATGCTCAACTTGAGAGTCCTACTCATAAGTGTATCATGTGTGGTCTATTGGTCATCAACTAGTTGTTGCTTTTACATGATGGTAACCCTCTCTTGTACACCAAGATTTTAGTTGCATGGGCATGGTGAAAGTCAAGAGAACAAGGATAAATTCACCAAATTTCAACCTGAAAAATATGGTTTCAATGATCTATATACAAAAGATTTTTCACCAAACAAATCACCCAAATTTGCCAGATTTTGAAACCAAAAAATTCCAAAATCATCAAATTTTTATGATAAGTTCCAATAGGTAACCAAGAATATATGTGTGTATATATATATAGAAATATTTTATATTCTTTTTCTACTTTCATGTCTAGCATGTAGCCAAATTCGGCTAAATCTATTTTTCTGAACGATCACCACCTTGGTGGCTACATCACAAAAACACCAATGGGGTTGGAGTTGTTCAAGAAAATTCCAAAAGCATTTGCCTAAAGTGAACCATCTTCCCCACCATCTCACTACCACAATGAAGAACTTAGTAATTTAAATGCTTTATCATTTGGTCTCATTTTTAGTATTGGAGGCCAAGGTGTGTAGTTTAGTTTGCTTATATTTTTTTTTTTTTTTATTTTTTTTTTTATTCCTTTTTTTCTTTTCTTTTCTTTTTTCTAGCTAATATAAAGTAAAAAATGAAATAGTGGGGGGAAAAAAAAAAATCTAAGCTAACTACTTGCCCCTACTTACCAATTCACCACCGTTACAAATATGCATGAAACACATGATGATGTTTTTGAAATCGTCCATAATGAAGGTATTCATTATCACCAAACAAAAGCTTTGCACCTTGGTGGATCTCAAATCCGGAAGGTTCTAGAACGTAGTCGCTTCCTTCCTTCCTTCCCATATACATAATCATCATCGTTCCTAGACATGCTTGAAGAAGGCAACGACTCATGATTTCGAGTGTCTTTTTATTACTTATAACAACAATGATGTTATGGTAAAAAAAACACGTACCCAAATTCCTAGTGTACAAGGAAGAGAGTTTTACCAGAAGTAAAAAAAAAAATTCCACTATTTTTAGCCCGGAAAATTTTCACACTATGAAAATTCTATAAAGAAATTCTAGTTATAAAAAAAAATTGGGCCCTTTTTTTTTTTTCCTCTCAATTTTGTGATGTAGCCACACTAGTGATGATCCACAAAAGGAATAGCCAAATTTGGCTACAGGTCAGAGATGAAAGTAAAACATTTTTAAAGAATCCTGCAATATTTTAGTGGCCTGCTAGCGACCCTCTTGTCTAAATAGGCTAATTTCAGAAGGAAAAAAAACTTCCTTGAAATTTGGTGACTTTGGCATTTTTTTCACAAAAAATCCTTTGTAATACTTGCACTGAATTTTATTTTTTTTGTAATCAATTGGAAGAAATTTGGCTAAGAAAAAATGCTAATCTCAACCCTCAATTACCTAATATACTTATTTAATTAGTCAATCACAGTAAGGTTTCAAAATTAAGAAAAAAAAAATTTATCAACATGCATAAAATTACACATAATTCTTATTTCAAAATGATTAAATTTAATACACAAATATTTTTTACTACAAATAGAGTGGCAAGAATTAAATAGATACCTTGGATTTAATAAGGTGGGTAAAAGATCACAAAATAACAAAATAAATTTCCATTATTTTTTTTCTTTTGGGAAATAATTAAAGACTATCATCATAAGTTCATAGTGGAAGGAATGAATATTTCCACATATTTGATTTGTTTTGGCAATGAATATTTACGATGATTATATTTGTCCATAGTTTCATTTGAGTGTTTTGGAGGGTTAAAAATTAATGACCTCAATAGCAATCGAAAATTTAGTCACCACAAAATTTTGGTTCTGACTAGGTGGGGATTGGGTTTTGATTTCTTATGGTGATTTAAATTCAATCTAAATTTTTTTTGAGAATAATTAAATTTTTATTGTCATCTAGACGGTCTAACCTTTTTTTTTTGTTTTGAAGGGATTAAATGAATACTAATGTTCTTTTTTTTTTCCCCCATCTTTAGCAAGTTTTCCAAATTTTGAGCAATTGATTTTTCAAATTTACACTTTTAAAACAATTCCAAAAGATTTGTTTCCATGATGTGAAAATTTGTAAAAAAGAAAAATATTGATGAATATGGTAAATGTTAGGTCCTAGTCCAAATGGTGACTCAAATTAATGAATCCCCAAAAAGATTCAAACTAATTAATTTAGTATGCAATGATTAAATGTTTTTCACAACCTTGGTGGTCAGAATTAATTTTGAAATTGTTTTCTAGTAAAAGTGGGATTGGTGGCCTCAAAAGTTTTGGTCCCTTTAACAACTAAAATAAAAAAATTGGAAAAAAAAATTTAAAAATTCAAACCATCAAAAAAAGTGGTCTAAAATTCAATCGCCACACCTAGATGGCCTAGATCTTTTAATTGTAAATAATTAAATGTTTTTCAAAAAGGGTGGATCATGGTGGACCTCGGTCATCCTATGGTGGCCAAAATTCAATCCTAAATAATATTAGTAATAGGTATTATAAATTAATAATTTTTAAATTTTTAATTTTGAAAATCTAAATAATCAATATGGTGATTGAAATTCAATCAATCTCTATAGTTGGGTGGTTTGGATTTTTTTTTTAAATTTAAAAACAATGTGGACTAGGTGAACCACGTCTTAATCCTTATGGTGAACATGTGAATAAGGTGGATATGGATCAATGTGAACCTAGGTTTCAATCTTTTTATGACTTGAATTCAATCATCATAAGTTCATCTCATCCAACTAATCAAAACTCAAATACATACATCTAGATTGGGACCCTATCCATTTGTCAAGATGGTGATCAAAATTCAATCCCCATAATAAATAAATTATAAATAATAAAAAGGAGTTACTTGCAAAAAGAAAATAAAATAAAATAAAATGTATAAATTTATTGTGGGAACATCAAGTCAATGTTAATTATGGACTCAACAAAATGACACATCAAGTGTGATGTTAATGTGACAACTAATGTAAATTTGGTGTATTACATTGGTTTTGACAATCCTAGCCTAAATTGTCGCAATTAAAATTTAAGTACAAATCAACTTCCTTGGCAAAAGGTACCACAAACCGCATCTACACTTGTGGTGTTATTTATTTTGAAATTAATTAATAGTACCTTGAGTTTTTGAAATAGTGGTATTTTTTTCTTCCTTAAAGGAACACAATAATTTCCATGTTGTAAACTTTTCTTGCTATTAGTAACATTCCTTCTATTAACAACTTGAAAATCTTTTCAATCACAACGTACTTCAACTAGACATTTGCTCCTTACATCATGTTGAATTGCAAAGAGTGTTGAACATTAGAAATCAATTCCCATGTAGATTTGGTGGATGTTTATGCCAATCAAGTTCCTCAACTCATCTTGTTTCATACCACAAACCCATATAACCTTTTGTTAAACCCATCCCCATATGGCAACATGTATGTGTGTGTGTGTATATATAAAGTGCAAAATTCACTTGTTCTAATTACTGAAGATTAATATCCTACTCCAAATCATTTCCTTTGCATCACTTGGCACCAAATGCAATTTCAAGTTCCAGTCTATGTTGCAACGTGTTTTTTTTTAAATGAAAATCTTGGCTTAAAATATTTTGCAAACCTATGTTTCAATGCACAAAGCTCTTCCCCAAACCACAAATGATATCAATTTGCAAGTTTTTAACATCACACATTTGCTCACATCTTTTTTTATAAAAAATGCCCCAATAAATTGCATGTCGAAAAGTTCAATTATAACAAAATTTGTTATATTAGGAGCAAAGCCCTTCATATTTCATATCATTCATGCCTTTTGCTATTTGTAGATATCTTTCAAAAAGAATTCATAATTATTTGAAATATAAACAACATAATTTTGTATTGGTTTTACATGTTTGGATGTTATCTAAAGCGGTTCTTGTTTTTCCAACATGCATTATTCTTGTTGGAGACAATTGACAAAGTGGCAATCACAAATTTGCATACATACAACAAAATATGTTTGTAGATGCGAATAATTTAATCCAAGTTTTGGAATTTCATAAACTTATTGATGATATAAGGTTGTGGTCACACAAGTAAATAGTTTAGTAACCCTAGTAGTATAAGTTTGTTTATACTCATCTTGGAGTTGTAGGTCATGTGTTGTGTATATTTTGTTTTTTAATGTTAATGATTGTTAGGGTTTCCAAATTAATTTTCTTTGGGGAAAACATGGTTAGAAAAAACTATCAAATAACATCATTTCAATTGATAAAATTACAACATGTTTTTTTTTCTGTTAGCATGATGATTAAGATGATTATAAAGTCATTTCTACTTTACTAACGCGACTAACTTTGTTTGTTTTGACAAACCCAAAAGTAATCATGTTTGATTCAACTTTAAGTTGAAATTTTTTAGGTCAATATGAACATTACTAGTTACTGACACATGGACTATGAAGGAGTCACATGTAGATTGTAGTGTTAGCCTCATGACTAAATTCAATCACAATCTTGAAAATTATAGGGGTGATGATATGTCATTATGCATGATTGTTGTGATTAAAACATGTTACTAATGGGTGTCTTGATGCTAACAAATACCACTTAAGATGTTGCAAGTGCAATTTTATTACACATAGCAAACAAAAGAACTTTAGATTTTTACCATTTATCAAAATATTATGAACATGAAATGTTATGTCATTTAGGTACATACCAATGGTTAATAATTGATAAATTTTGTACTATTACATGTCATAAATTGATAGTTACAAAGTCATTTGTAAGCAAAAAAAGACTTTTGTCATAGCCAAAAATAAACTCCACAAGAACTCCCATTGTGACAAAAATGTGCGACTTCCTTTGTCTAACGTGACATAATGTATGTGATGCCTTTAACTTATTAATTAGATGTAATTATGAATTTTTAAACCTATGAAAATATATAATAAAATACAATTATGTATTGCACATGTGCAATGAAATTGAATCATTAATTGATCAAATCATCAATAAACACATTATAAAATTAAATTAAGTATTGTGAAAAACAAATTTAATCAGATGTAATTTATATGAATATTTTTCAGATTATAACCCAAATTAAAATTGAAATTTTTATATTGGAAATTTTTAATTTATTATTATTTTTATTATTATAAATAATTCATTAAATTTTAGATGAACCAAAAATTTGATCTAATTATGAGAATATAAATAATTTAATTAAATAGTACTAACCAAAAATTATTTGGTGTCCATTTTGACCCAATTTTGAATTGAAAAATGCAAGGAAAAAGACACAATCTACTGTAGTTTGAAATACAAACAAGGGATGATGAAGAGGTGAAAGCAAAGAAACTTGAAAGGAATATAAATTAATATGTGACTCGGTGAAATAGAATCTTGGTAGCAAGGTGGTGAAGGTGGAAATCTCCAAGTGCATTAACTATTCTCCATGTGAAATTGCTTCTAGCAAATTTGGGAGGTTAGCTAACGTGGAAAGGTAATTTAATCCATTCTCTTTGAAACATCTCCATTTATATTATTAAAAGAATGACCAAATTAATTGCCCAAGGATCCATATTTCAAAAAAAAAAATTATTTTTCTATTGGGAGAAAATTTTCAATTCACATGTTGTGCTTCTATTTTTTTGCTCTCTTCTTTATTTGATGGTGTAGGATAATCTATCTATGAAGAAAGGTAGTTTGTTTTGTTTTGTTTTGTTTTGTTTTGTAGTTATATAGGATCCACCAAACCGGGATGCTTCAATTCATGTCCTTGGTGTCTTTGGAAAGCTCTCAACAAGGAGGGGCACATGGGCTTGGTTCCATGACGTTTGGACTTGTGGTGCAAAAGTTCTTGAATATTGAATGATTTCTTCACTAAAAATCAAATTAAAATTGTAGCTGAAAAGTTTGGAAGAATTGGAATGAGCCTTTGGTGTTGTTGGAAAGATCTTGATGACAAGATTTAATGGAATTTATTTGGTAAGATTTGGATTGATTTTTAAGCGATTTCTATAGCTGAAAATTCAAATAAATTCCAAAAAACCAAGTTTTGGAAGGAAAATTCAATTGTGAACGTGGTAACACTTGAAGGCTTACCATTCAATTCAAACATGATTTCCTTTCATATTTGGTTGTTCAAAAAATAGATCCATACATTGCAAAACAATGTTCACACATTGAGTTTCCCTATTTGGTAATGGGTTCACACTTGGGCTAACAGCGTAGGCCACACTGTTGAAGGCCTGACACTAAGAAACAACCCTAGTCATGTTATTAAATTGAAGATTTAATCATAAAGAAGATTCATTGCATCTTGTTTTTCTTGTGAGGAAAAAAATAACATGGTGTGTGTAGACAAACCATCACAAGATGTTTTTTTATTCATGTGGAGCTTTGTTTATAATTCAATACCTTCATTTTTGGATCTCAGAGCTTGCATGCAAAGATAAACACACAAGTTCAACATTGAAACTAATGGTGGAACTTTTTTTTGAACCTCATGTGCAAGCAAATAGTCTATTGTGGCTATACACTCATATATAGTAGTTTCATAATGAATTTGAACTTTCAATGACCTCTCTTTCTATTTCACATTTTGTTCATGTAACACTAATGTTCACTTGAAACATCATATTCACAAGGAAATGACTTGTGAAAACATTTATGAGTGGAAATTCATCCCTATTCTTGGTTTGAATTATGAAGCATGTACAATCAACCAAACTTGGAACAAAAATGTACCAAGATCATGGTGTTAGATCTTGCTATATGGAAGGTTGCAAATGAAAATCTCAATAGGGATTACAAAATCTTCCCCTTTGCAACAAAAGGACAAAAGAAGAGACAAATCCCCACCCATCTACTTTAGATTTATAGATTTTTGGAGTATCCAAAAGTCATTCCACCCACATGATCCATGGAAAATTGAAATGGTCAAGTATATCTTTCAAAATTCAATAACAAATGGCAAACAAGTCAAAGATTTTGATTTGTCTAAAATATTCAACCAAAAAGTAGTACATTATATGTTGCAATCTATATGAAAGTTAGAATCTTACATTGGCATGGTTTGATCGATCACTAGTTGATCCTTGTGATGCAGAACGACAAATAATAGCACACTTTTGAAATAGTTGACTACATTTTTGTTTGAAATTCATTGATTAGTGCAATTGCATCAACCAAACAGTTATCAAATTCCAAGACTTGTGTGATCACTATTGACCTTGGCAATGACAAACCAAGTGCTTTCGAAACCCCTAAAGTGAACAAGCCTACAACGAAAGACTTGCCACTATGTGAGAGAATCACATTGGCAACTCATGTGAACAAGAGGTTATTGCAATGTTATGGGATCAACGAGACAATATCCATTAACTTAGAGTAAAGAGCTTGATAAAGCATATTCAAATGGATTTGAATGTTGAGTACTACAAATATAACAAGTTATGGTACTACAAGCATCAAGAAAGATGGTACCTATTTAAAAGCCTCAACACATGATGTCTATTGACTTTTTGAATTCAGGCTAGAATAGAATAGCCAACACTACAACTTACCATTGCAAGGGTGTTTAAAAGCCAACGATAGAGATGCTCTCTAAAGGCACGGCATGGCCCAATTCTACCATGTTTGACGTAGGTATCTATTTGTGTGTCTTTCACTAATAACAACAAAGAAAGAAGAGGAGGGCAACCACACAACAACATGCTTCCTAAACAATAGCTGAAATCATCAAAGTCATCCAAATGGCATGGTTTCAATGACCTGCATCAATGGGATGGATAAGCAAACAATGGGTGTCCATCCTAAAAAACCCTAAGCAAGCCTACCCATTCCTCCTTCAAGACCAATAACATAGATGAAACCCTAGCCATTGCAACTTTCTAGAGTTCCTTGTCATCCATAGATGAAATCTACACATTTGTAATGTTTTCACAATTTGTAAATTAAGGCATAAAATTTTCCAAGATCCCTAAAAGCATTGTTTCAAGGTTATTTTCTTTGAAATTCAGCTACTTTTTTTAGGGTTTACCTTAGGTGAGAGAGGTGGGTTGTGTGCTAATTCCACTTTTGGTTATGCCAATTCCCATTTGCCAAGTGAACCAACCCATGGGAACGCAGTAGTGATGTGAATCAATGGTGGGGAACGCTGCGTATGCTGGGAACAGGCCTCAGTAGAATAAATGGTGCATTTTTATTTTATTTTTTTTATTTTTTTTTTTTCTGTGATACCCAACAAATAGAAAGGGGAGCTCACCCAGTTTTTTATCCTCCATTTTGTTGAATAAAAACTCTAGCGAATTTTCCTCCCAAAAAAATTAGCAAAAGTAGTCTAATAATTTAATTTACAGTAAATAAAAACACATTAGAAAAAAAAAAACCCCTAAAAAAAATTCCCAAATTTTTTTTTTGGTCCCCAAAAAAAAACCCCCACTTGAGCTCACTAATGAGTTAAAGAATAGAAGCTCAAGCCATATGAAATTCATGCACATTCATTAGGTTGAAAATGCTTGCAAAATTTGGTTAATTGTTAGTTTTGGGTGTCAAAAAAATTTTAATTTTTTTTAAAAAAATAATCCAAATGATAATTAAATTACCTACCTATTTTTTATTTAAAAATAAATCATTTAATTAATTTTAATTGCATCCAAATGATAATTCTATAATCTACCTAATTCAATTTGGTAATTAATTCATGCAAAAGTTTGAAATTCAAAGTTGGGAAAACAGACACACACACATACACCCACAGAAGTGGCGCTTTCATACCAAGGCCAAGAAGTTTGACCGACCCAAGCAAGAAGAAGAAGAAGAAGAAGAAGAAGAAGTCTGGATTGCCCTGCCCTCTTCCCCTGGCAGAGTCCATGTGGTTTTGGAGGATGATGAGGCTTCAAGCAATGTTGTTGTTGTTGTCGTTGGTGTTGTTTTTGTTGGTGTCTTTGTTGTTGTTTTTGTTGATCATCATGAAGATGGTTCCAGCATCCAGCTAGTAAATTGGGTTCATCAGATCATTGTAGTTGATGGAATGCAGTGTCAGGAAAACTTTGCAATTGAAGAGTAGTGGATTGAGAGCTTGCCCAATGAATAATTTTTTTTTTTTTTTTTTTGTTGGGGTTCAAATTCTAGCAGATGCTGAAAATCCTGGCAATCAAATTCTTGGTGGAAATCATCAACAGTGTGAAGAAGATGATCATAAGTTGCCAACAAAAGAGACCCATTTCAAAGTGATTTAGCAAAATTGTTTCATCAAGCTGTTGAGAAGAATTGTGAAGGAAGGAGAGCGAAAGAAAGAGAGAGAGAGAGAGAGAGAGAATTTCAGCTAATTGGCCACAACAAATCCCACTACTTAGTTTGATCAGAAAGAATTTTGTAGAGTTTTAGCTTTCTTGAGGTATGAGAGCACCGGACATTGTCGTAGTGATAGATAGCATAAGATCCTTCATCAACATTGAGCTTAAGAATTTTGTGTGTGACGGCATTTCCACTTCATCCATGACGCTGATTGCGAGAACAATTGCATTCTGGAAGCAGCAATGCGGTCAGTACTACATGAATTGCAGCAACCATGGACGACAGATCGACCGTTGTAATGCTCCAGGCGCACTGTTCTTGGGGATGTCCAGAACTTCTGCCGGAGTACAGAAGCTGCTGCTGCTGCGACAGCCGGATCATGATGTTCGCTTCCAGCCGCTGCCAGGAGCAGGGATCATTCTGCAATTACCCCTGCTACTGGAGGAACTCAAGGACTCAGTGCGAACAATTCAAGAGGACACTGTCTTCCACAGATGGAGATCTTCTTCTCACTGCTCTATAGCAATTCGTGTTTTATTTGCAGCACCAAGGCATGATGATCGCGGAACTGGGTCCAATGGTGGACCAATTCTACGCCCGGGTTTCGAAGCGATTCGACCAAGTACTACTCCTGTTCTTGGGAAACCGGAAGAATCCGATGCGACTCCTGCAGTCTTGAAGAATTGTAAAACAAACGCCACAAACTGCATGATTCCAGAGATCAATATCGCAGAGTCGATCAACGATCATACTCATCTAGAGCTCTTATATGGGGAAAAAACTGCTGATGAGACCTGCATCCGAATGGCCATGTTGAAGCCCACAACAACGGAGATCCTGGAGAAATTGCAAACAGATGGAGAATCTGGGAATTATGATGAGCTGCAGCAGGATGAAGAGACGCTTAAAGCTGAGTGCAAGTCTAAGTACTTCTCTGATGACTACATTCCGTCTCTCATGAGCAACGACAAGCCAACAAACACAGTTGCTGCAGCTTTCAGATCACAGAGACAGCAGTGCAACAACTCCTTCATTTGGATGCAAGCAAGAAACTGTGCGGATCTTCAGATCAATCCACCCCCACGTGTACTTATTGACTGTTGTCGGGTTTCCTCGCAATCCAAGCAGCAGCAGCTCCCAATTGTGAGCCTTGACATCGTTCTTTACCACAAACCTACATTGCATATTGTGAGTACTCATGAGGAACTGGAGCCCATTATGCGGAGTGTGGGATGGATGCCTTGGGATCCTTTTGAAGGCTTCAAGGAGTATGTGAAGTTACCTCCTCAAGGGAAGCCCTTTCAGAGTCCGGTTGAGATTGTCAAACTACCATCTCCACTCCAATTCAAGTCTCTTCAAGATTTCCACATGGTTCAAAGCCTTGTCCTTGCCCACAGTTCCATTTTCGACATTTACATTGCATTTCATTTTGCCCACTAATTGATTTCTCTGCTTTTCTTTCTGTTAGGTTGTTCCACACCATTGCAGCAAGTGCTTGCACTTTCCCCCCTAGAGAGTTTGTTGGTCCTGTCCTTAAGTGTAAAGGTGTCATGAGAAGCCTTACTACTCTTCTCGTGTCACATTTACACTATTATCCCCTCTGTAGCACCTGCTCTTCATCTTCTGCTCCAGCCATTACCAGAAGCATACAGAAGTTGAAGGCACTGTGTGTTTACTAGATGAGCTCATTGCCAAGGGTTTGTTAGCACCTTATTGTATAATTTCCATTCAGTTTTTGTATATAAAAGCATACTGTCAGGTGCACAATCAACTCTCTGGGAAGGTGAGGGCAATAGGTGAAAAGATTCACAATTCAGGCCTATTCAAGTCTAGATCATTATCAGAATCCATGTGGTTGTTCAAGCATAACAAGTGAGTCTTCCATGGTTTTTCCCAGGCAGAATTACTACACTTTCTCAGTACCATGAGATCTGCCATCAAACCCCTGCTATGTCTAGAGCTGCCTTGACAGCCAGACCAAATTTCTTCTTACTTGCTCTCCAGGTCAGATAGATACTTGGCCTCCGTAGGTACGAAGGGGATGTGGAAGCCAATTGAAGACTTTAACATGTTAGTGTAAGTTTCACAAGTGATTGCACCCTAGATAAGATTTGCAGCCCAAGAGGAATGGTCTGTCAGAAACTTGGGAGAAAGAAATGCACATGGACTAACATGAAAATTCCAGAGGGAGAGCAGCAATATTGCTTTACACTTTATTTCTGAATTCCTCTCACAAGATTTTGCGAGATGGAATGACTGGGATCTTGTTGATGAAGTAAACTGCATGAAGCCTTTTGTCAAACACAACCTGCATTAACACAGCATGGAATCAGGGTTAGTCATGCTCCAGCTAGTGTATGCCAGGCATCACAATTCCCCAGAACAAGATATCACATATTTCTCTGTAACAAGGTAGTATTTTCTGGAGGAAGCTCTGCATCTCATGAAATTTGACCCACTAAACAGGTGAAGCCAAGTGCAATGCAGTGTCAAAGATCCCTCAGTTCTTATCAGAGGATTCGCCCAGTCCTCATGGGGACCCATGTCAAAGGGTTTTTTGGATTTTGCAAGTGGTAGAATCAAATGGAGAATGGAGAAACATTCTAACCTTCATCATCCAACTTGCTGTTCACTGGAATACTTCCAACAATATTTAGTGTATTTTCTGACACTAGACCATAGAGTGCTATGTGCTGAGAACACTTACAGTGTTGCCCATTGAAGCAGGATCTCGTATTATTGCCAAATTTTCTTTCTCATTGACAGATTGCCATTAATGAATGCTTTTGTAATCATCAATGAATGATTACAAGAACCTGTTGGGGTTCCACTTGGTGATCAGAAAGTGAAATCTACCTGCTTTGCAATGAAGATCTTCACCTCGTCTCCACTGAGATGAAAGCCTGGAACCTGCACTACGAATGCAACTGGTAGTTCTCCTGAATTTTCATCCTTATGGCATCACAAAATTGCATAACTTCAATATAACCACCCTCTCCAATCAGTCGCATGTAACTTCTGCTATTATGACTGCACACAACCAGGCATGCCTTAACCCTTGTGGATATTAACAGAAGGCTTTTCCCAACCTCTTCAGTACAAGCATGACTTGCTTAAGTCACACCCCTTATCCCAAAGGAACTGTAATAGACAGCCCAAAAAGAAAGGATCAACGTTTGTGGTCAGACACTTACGGGACTACTGCTGCATTAAGGATTCCATCATATGATATAAGAAGTGCTTAAGGTTCTGCCGGTGGTACCTGCAAATACCCACGAAAGAGGGTCACATAGCCAAACTCCAAACAATGAGCAAGAGTTTTTTTAAGAACAATAGACATCAGATTGTTTAATCCATTGATTTCCTTGAGGCCAGAACAAACCTTTTCTGGTATACTAGGCAATATTCCATCTTTTAGTATCCTGTTGGGTATAGCCAACTCTTACCGGGAAGTCTTTCACCTTGATGATTTCCTTGACAAGATCTACAATCAACACCTCCTCACCTTCATCAATTTGTCAATGTTGCCTGTATGTAGCCACCCATCTTTGTCTATAGTGTGAGCTGTTGCTTCAGGATTGTTCAAATACCCTGCACATTGATAGCCATCAAAACCATAAACCCACAACCTCAAATACTTTGTTTATTTTAACTTGCTTCCAGCTCAATCTAATCTAATTGTGGAAAGTTCAACAAAATTGCAGTTCCACATGTCCACAGAATGGCTGCCATGATAAATTTGCTCGCACTTGAAGAAAGTGGTCACATGTTCATGGCAAACAAGGCTAAGAATAGATGGAACCTTTTCATTGAGGTCTACAGATACAAATCTCGCCAGTTTGGTTGTATGTCAAAGAAAGGCCAGTCTCATTGTCCACAATCTTCACCTCAGTATTGCACACCACTGTTCTACACGAGCCTGATTTAACTGGGAATGGTGTCTTTGCAATGCCAAAGACTTGTCAAGAACAGGACCAGCCTCTGTCATTCCATATCCCTGCCACCAAACAAACAAACAACTCGCACAAAAGATTTCACACTAAATGTGAAGTTGCAGGAGCAGGTTAATTACCTCTGCACTACTCAGAAGAAACAATTTAGAGAGGTTGAGCCAAAAGACAGTAGCTACACTAGCAAAATTCTGAAGATAGAGAGAAATGATCTTCCAGCACCATTGATCACACAAAAGACATGCATTGAGATAGACGGTTTACAAAAGCGGTGGACATTGGGTTTTGTACCTTTACCTGTCCAATGACTGCATCTAATAATTGCAGATCCTGGAGTTCATCTTCCAGATCCTTACCCAGAGGAGCTGCACCCAACATCACCATCCTCACACTGGAGAGATCATAGTGCAGCACAATTGGGTTCTTGACCATGGCCAAAAACTATGCTATGGCTGAGGATGTTAAATTGGCTATGGAGAGTTTCCCTCTTACTACCCAATTGCTCAACCAAGATGTGTTTGGTGCTGCCCTGAGAATGAAGAATTTTGTAATACCCATGTTGGTGGTGTTGCACAAGTGTTTGTTGCAATACCCATTTTGAGGATCTTGCACCATGGCCCAAAATGTGACATGTTGTTCCACACATGAAACCCTAAACCCTAAACCCCAAAAAAAAAACTCTTGAGAGATCAAATTGGTGGAAGTGCAACAACCATTGAGAACACATTTGAAGCCAAAAAGGCTCATATATAGAGGACTAATCAAATGAGGAGGACTACCATGGATGAGATACACAACTCCCATTTAGTCTTAGGCAACTTGTTGGGCAACTTACTTCAATGTTTAAACAACTTCTTTCTACCCTACCTAGCAAGGCAACCTCCCACACCACCTCCAAAATAAAGGATTCAAGCATGGCAACTAAGAACTAACCATTCCTCATAATACTTATTCTCTCATAATTGAACCCAAACCCAAATGCCCAAACCACAAATGACATTCAACTTTGATGAAAAACACAACATCGAAAACCAAATAGCTATTAAAATATATATATTGGTTACAATTATGTTTCTAAGGAAAGGTAATTAAACATGTGACTCTACCATGAGAGGCTTTGTTTTTTAATTTGTTTTCCATAAAATTTTACAAGAACATGTAATGGAAATGCTTTTATTATTATGAATTCAAGTTAAATGGGTTATGAGTTTGGTGGATGTTAAATGAGAAAGGTGTTTGAAAATCTTCTTTTTTTTCATTTGTATTAACAAATTATATTGACAAATTCAAGCTTAATTCCACAATATTTAAGGGCATTCATGTTCATCCATTTTCCTTCAACCTCACAAATGAATGTAAACATCTAAAGAACCCTATTGTGTAAGAATAAATTCGAGTTTTTTTCTTTTTTGCATGGCATAGGCACTTTCCTCAAAAAGGTCTCACATTATGCACTCACATTATGCACACATAACACTAGATACATAGATGCTTTGAATGAACCATAACAATGGAAGGACAAATTTTGCATAACACTAGATACTTAGATGCTTTGAATAAACCATAGCAATGGATGGACAAATTTTGGATTAAGAAAGTTGAGAAAACTTCCATCCTGATTCTTACACTCGCTTTTGCTTCAATTGATCTGACAATTGTTAGATAATGGGAAAAAAAATTGTTACATTTTGGGTTTAAGGATCTCAAAGAAGGGATCATTGCAATATATGTTAACATGGCAAGGTGCATTAATCTCAATGGTTTTTAGTCCTCGGTCTATGGTTGGACGTTTAAAGGAGAAATCAACCTAAAACATGATTATTGGAATCATTTTGTTGATTGATTTAAGGAACTTTCCATAAGCATTCAAGAAAATATATTTTTAAAACTCCATGATAATACAATAGTGTGTATTTTGACAAATCATATTTTGACCATAGATGTATTACAAGTAACAAATACTAGGAAAGCCATATACTTCTGTGTTTGTTGACCCTCACTAAAATTGATTGAATATTAACAATATATCACATATATAAACAATAATACACACAATATATAACATAATAAGCTTTTATTAAAATAGATGTGACTTGGTATGTTATTAGGATAAACCTAAACAACAATATAAGTAGAATACTTGTGGAAAAAAAATTATTATCCACTTGCTAAATACTTGAAAAATGAACTATTACGACTAACCTTTAAAATTGAGGGAAAAGATGAAAAAGGAAGCAAGGGTGGAAGTAGATGAAATCGATGGGAGATTGTTTTTCCTTCATTTATTTATAATTTATGTTATATGCTTGTGTGTATCCATTGATTGAATGGGAATGTACAAATTAAAAAAAGAGTAATGCAAAGATTAGCAAAACATCAATGTTAAGGGCTAAGCATGTAACTATTCATTCAAATTTGTTCACACACTATAAATTTAGATTGATTTTTGAAGAAATTACATGGGGGCACTCAAAGTGTGGTGTATACTACACAAAACTTTGACAATTGATACAATTGAACTTACATGTGATCATTTCTAGGAATAGTGTGCGTACTCACTCTACTACCAATTTAAAAGGTGTTTGCCACATATTATAAAAGTATCCTTATCAACAAAACAAAATGTAAATCAAATATTAATGCTTTGGTTGAAAAAAGTCATAGTAATGACATACTCTCAAATTTTTCAAACATACGCGTATTTTACGTTTTTTTGGGCTTTTTAAAAAATACTTGAAAATACTTGATACAAAGGCCAATTTTCAAGCCTTTGTATTTTTATAATGTTTTTTAAAAATACTTGAAAATACTTCTTTTTGAGCACCTTTGAAAAATACTCGTATTTCGTATGTCACTACTATGAAAAAAATGGATTCTTGTAACTTATTATGGGCAACTAGAGCCACTAGTAATAGGAATGTTATGAAAACAAGAGGAAATGAAAAATACCATCGTTTGATTTGTGCATTACAAATAAGATTGGTGTCATTAACACTATTGAATCCATATGAATAGGGTAAAAATTTAACAATTGAATATGAATCACTACTACATATTGTGCCTTTTTGCGAAGCAAAAAAAATCTGCCAAATTTGCGATGCGACACACATCGCAACTTGTGGTGCACCACTCATCGCAAATTTATAATGAACCTTTAATCATCGCAGCACTTTTGCAACATACACGACAAACAAAACTTTGCAACCCGCTTAGTCTTCGTCCACATTAGCGATATTCCGCATTTCACAACATTTAATCATACTCAAAACATCGCAAATGTTATAATACACAGAGTATCGCTACAAAATTTGAGAGTCACAAGACATCACAAGCTGCGTTATTCGACGCCTCGCATTTTGCGTTTGAATATGTATCGCAAACCTCATCACAGATTTTCACAAAAGTTTCCGCTGGTGGGTGTATCGCAAGTTGCGATGTGTGTTAGCTCGCAAATTAATGAAACGGTTACTGGAAAAGGAAGTTTCGCAAAAGGGTTTCGCAATGTCATCTAATTCCCAAAACGCCATTAAAAAAATAAAAAATCTTTTAGACCAAATGGAAGCTATAAATCCACTTAACCATTATTATAATCTATATTGCCTTGGTAGACTAAGTGAAAATATCAGTAAAGTACGCATAGCAGTGCTCCTATTCTTAAAAATAAAATTACACAATGGAGCAGAATAGGCAAAAAATGACACAATGAACATTGTACAGTAATATAGAACCACAAGCCTCAATGGCAATTTGCATAAAATTAATGAGTAGTACATTATACGTGGTCATCATCCACCTCAGAGGTTGTAAACACAACCTTTGGTTTCTCACCTAGAATAGAACGGGACCGTGGCACATATGTGACAACAAATGACCATTCCTCTGGGTTTGGGGGATAAAGAAGATAAAAACATTGTTCTACATGGCTGGGAAAAGTAAATGGCTCTGAAGTTTGCCAATGAGATGGCTGATAATTGGTGGCAGATGTCTTTAACCATGTGTGTCCGCACTCATCTTTAACTATAGTGCAATTTGCACCAGCAAGGTTCACTTTAAACCACTTGCACTTAAACACATATTTTTCAAACTTTGAATGTGCATCATAAGATACCACCAAGATCTCTTCCAGCTTTCCATAATGTGGCACAATATCTCGAACAATATTCTTGTCATGCCGACTGCTTCTAGAGTCCTGAATGAATTGCCCTTGAACTCCACAGTCAAAGGTGCGGCCCCTCTTTTCATCCAAACTAGAAATCCTGAAATTAATATTGTGTTAGGCATTGTGAATCCTAAACTTATATGATAATAGAAACTTCATGCCCATAAAAATTATCCTAGAACAATCTAAAAAACTTGTATGGAATATGAAGATGAGTTAATATGCCTAATGAAATAGAAAAAATAAATACTTGAAATGTCTTCCTTGTGTCCACATTGTTGTACGTGTTGTCACAACTCTCAATGGTCCGTGAATAATGGTGCGAACATCATCTGTGATCTTTGGAAAACAAGCTATACTTTCTCCTTGTGCCAACAATTGATCCACTTTAGCCAACTTCTCTTTCATGTACTTATGAAAGGTAGGAAAAATCCTTGATCTCCCACTCATACTTTTGGCATTCTCATAGAAGTTCCTCCACTCTTCCATGACATTGTTATTATTCAACATGAATGTGGTCAGCTGAATTAACTCTGTAGGTAATAACATATGTGTTTTGATGGCACCAGTCAAACAGTCTTCCTTCTCTTCTCTTTCCTCCATCTAGACATGAGGACATGATGGATCTATAGTGGCCAAGATGTTGGTGTAATAAAACATGTTCTCTGCTGCCAAGTGTCCTGCTGCCATGCTTCCTTCCACTCGTGCATGGTTACGGACATAACCCTTTAGTACTGCCATATATCTTTCAAGCCAATACATCCACCGACAATGCACAGGACCAGCAATGGTTATCTCATCCACAAGGTGAACTAGTAAATGCACTTGACAATCAGAAAATGATGGAGGGAAGGCCTTTTCCAACTTGCATACCACCTCTGCTGCTATTACCCTCATTCTTGGAATCTCCTCTACAAATAACTCCTTTGAGCAGACCTATCTCAACAAATTTCCCAATGACCAAAGAGCATCTTGTACTTCTGCACTAGCTAAGCCTATTATTGCCACAGGCAATATGTGTTGCAGTAAACGATGATAGTCATGTGTCTTGAGATACCTTGGCCACTTGTGGTCATCGTCCCTACCAAAAGCCTTTTGAAGATTAGCTCCATAACCTGCAACAAGGTACCATAAAATTATATAAAAGTATTCTAGACATCCAACAGATAACATTTTATACTTCAAACTCTTTTTCCAGTATAAGTTGATGAATGAGTTAATGAAGAGTCTGATTTGTGTGGCACGCCCATTTCCCGATATGTTACTCTCAACCTCCATGGCAACATGTCTTCAGAAGGCCAAATATTCTATGCAATACCAAATCCAGAAAATCTTAACTATAGACCAAGCATAGTTGCATATTACATTATAAATAAAAAATGTCAAAATGCATGTATATAAATATGGTATGTTATGTCTTAAACAAAGTACATAGTTCAGAAATGGTGGAATCCTAATTTCACTCATAGTGTGTAAACAACTCATCTCCTGATCTGATGGTCCTAGTAGCTAACACCAAGCAATGGTCTTCATGATAAGTCTGGCCATATGGTGCTAGAGGAGGTTCCTCAACAAAAACCCACTCACAATTAGCCCTATGTAGTATGCTTAGGCCGAATCGCCACCGTACTGTTGATGAAACTAGCAATGTTTCCAGAACATATGGGGTCTCCATCTATCACCCTCACATCACTATGCCTCCTAATGCTACCAGCAAAGGTGTCCATCTCAAGAGCAAAGGTCTTCCACTCAAGATGTTGTGTGAGGATCATGTTCCAATGTCTTCTCTTATAGATAGGCCCACCATAAGGGAACAAAATAGGACCCTCTCTACGACAACTAGTTGAATCCTCTACAATGATGTCCTCACAAGCATATATTCCATAGCCATGCCTCTCTCCAAGTGTAGAGGTCTTAACAATCCATCGTCTACCCCAAACCACAACCTCCTCATCATAGGGCAAACTATTAAGCAACCCAAGAACTGCAGGGTTCCATGACTAGATAATATTGGCACATTTGCCAGTCAACTCACACATACCCCATCTGCCCTCAACAATAGTCCTAGCACGACCCTCACTTGGACGTTATGCTTTGGATCATTGTCTAACGGAGGGCAGACATGGCCTTGCCTCATGATGTGGATTACTGGCCTCATGAAAGGCACCAATCCCTACAGTAAATGCATGCGAAAGTGCATTTCCTATGGCAGGTAAAACCCCTTTTGATAGAACATAGGGTGGTGGTGTCATACAGGAACCCTATTACATTCAAAAAACCACAACAAACCATGGAAGTGAAAATAGTTTCAAAGAGGATTTCATGAAAAATAACATGTATCAAAGAGAAAAAATGACAATGGTAAAATGACACTTACCACATGAGATGAAGAAGCTCTTGGGGTAAGACCACGATGACGCCCAAATCGTTGAATGTGTTGAGCACAAACATATGACTTTTGTGAAATCTGACCAACACACATAGTGCATTGGCAAAGCTACCAAGGTGGACCACGAGGACAATGAGACACCTCTGCATGCGTATGAATTTATGTGCCTTCATTTGAGGAGGATGAGTCACTAGTGGACACAACGAAGGAGGAAGACATATCATTTGTCACATTAATAAGGCACAAATGTAAGGCAAAGACCAGATTAGACTTTCAAAAATCATGTGATATAACAATATAAACCCTTGACTACTCATAAATTGAAACTACCTAAACCAAAAAGAAATGCATACCTGCATCCAATGTGGGCTCAACAATGCCTATAGGACTGGTTGCCTGAAACCCTTTGCCATATGCACAATAGGAGCTCTCTCACCTAGAACTCTCGACAAGAAACCTTAAACCCTAAAACTTTGCGAACCCCTTGCGAACCCCCTACCATTGCATCCCTTTTCGCATCTGCATACGTTACTTAAACCAAAGCCCTAAAACCTTTAACTTCCTCCTACGTTAGTGAAACCCCCGACTTTGCAACCCTCTAACGTTGCAAAACTAACAGCATTGCATGGCCTTTGCGAACAATACCGTATCGCAAGTTGCGATGCAGGTTACATCGCAAGCCCTAAATTGCCGAAAGTCCTTAAGCTGGAACGGAATAAGGTGTAGTGAAATCTTTTTAGGGGTCTAGACTAGAGTAGGACGGCGAGTGAATTTGAATTCATTATCGGCATTGCTCGAGAATTGTCGAAGGAAAGCTTGGGCAGAGAGGAGGTTGCGGATTATAATGGCTGGGACTAGTGGAGGGGGTTCAGGGTCTAAAGGAGGTGACAACAATGAGGAAAGGTTGAGGAAGATGGAGCTTTAGAGCTATTTGCAATCGATATTAGGACACTTGAAGGGCTGGCATCCTTGACAGCCATCTTAGGTCAAGCATTGCAAGCAGGGCTGACTGTTGGGGAAGCACAAAGAGAGGAGGAGGCAAGGAAGGCTACAAAAGCTAGGGCAACAGAGAAGAAGAGAAAGAGAGATGAGAGAGTAACAACAGGAGCTCTTTCACCTAGAACTCTCGAGAAGAAAAGGAGGAAGGATGAGAGGGATGCCATCAGAAAGGAGAAGCTCGACCTGAAGAAGGAGGAGGAGAGGAAAAAACTCCTTCTTATAACATTAGCAGAGGAGGGAATTCCAACCGAGCTGGCATACACTGAGGCCAAGAGCACCATTAGGCACATTGTCTCCACCAACTTTAAACGAGGAGTTGAGTGGGGCACTCTCTCAAAAGCAAAGCAGAGGAGAGTGATAAATCAAATCAAGGGAACATTTCATAATGGAGGAGAGTTTGATTCATAGTGGATTGCAAACAAGATCTCCAATTCAATGTCTCAAGCAAGATACCATGACAAGATGAAGATTCGTGCTCACCTGAGAGACTTGAATGTGTACAGGAACTTAGAGAGGCCGCTTCAGTTCTCAGAAGACATCTGGAATGCCTTCTACCAGTCTAAGGTGTAGTTGAAAGCAGCAAGGTAGCTGAAGGAGATCATAGAGTAGCTAACCAAGGCCAAGAAGGCAAGAGAGTATGGGAGGTCTGACCGTGACCTGAAGACACTGGAACTGAAGCTTGCTAAATGCTAATAAGTGGTGGACGAGGTTGGTGATCCACCATTGAAGTTCCTCAAGGCAGCAGAACGAGTGAAATTGGTTCCACCCACCACCCACAGGCTAGGGCAAGGTGGCATTCCCGGCCTCAAAGGAGCATTTGTAAGTACCCTCCCTCTCTTCCATTTTTTTCTGCAAAGATTTGAATAAAGTTGAGTTTCTGTCGAGCCACATATGATTGTTTGGGATACCTTTACGATGTGAATTGCATCGCAAAGATAGGTCAAATGGCATTTGTTTCGCAAATGTACGATGCTATTTATTTCGCAAACTGCTTCGTAAGTTGCAATATGCGAAGGTTTGTGCTTCGTAAAAGAGGTCATAGACTTGAACAAATCACAAACTGCTTCGCAAGTTACAATATGTGAAGGTCTGTGCTTCACAAATATGCGTTTTTATTGACCTGTTGTATTATGGGGACAGTACAAGAGTTACAAGAGGAAGATCACAGCTGCAGAAATGACAATGGGCCAGGAGCATGGCAAGGAGCATCTTTTTGAACATGTTGATGCACTATTGGTGAGTGGGTTTGGTTGGGATTGAATTTCTGTTTATGTTCAATTGTTTTCATTTGAATCAAGATTTTCATTTATGGTGTTGACTAAGCTTTGCATGTTGAAATGCAAGCATCTGAGGGTGAGAGTGAGAGCTCCGAAGGTAGTAGTGATGAGGAGGAAAGAGGCAATAACACTATTCCTAGTGCTACCACTAGCATTGGACCCAGTTCATTTGCTAATCAAAATGCAAGTTCTGCAAGGGGCAAAGATAAAGAGGATAGGGAGGAGGACGAGGACGAAGGGCAGGGGGACGATGAAGAGAGGGAGGAGGATGAGCAGCCTCCCCTTCCACCAGAGAACACTAAGAAGAAAGATTCAAGGAAGAAATCCAAGAGGGGAAGGAGGTCTAGATAGATAGTTAGTGTGTTAGATACCCAAGAGTTGCAAACCCTTTTACATTGTAAATTTTGAAATTTTGATATAGAATTTTTTTTTTGCGGCCCAAAGCGACTCCAAATGAATATAAACCTTGCTTCCAAAATAAGAATACAGTGCCATGCTCTTGCGATACATAGTGGATCTCAAAAATATTTGCAAGTCATATTTCTTCACAACACTACAAAAGCCAAAAGACCAAATATATCATGTCATAGACATCGTTACATTGTTACGGGTAAAATCATTCCAGAACAAGTTTGCGAAATCTTAAATTTCGCAAACTTTTAGCGGCATTTTGAGAATTGCAAAATGTTTGTGCTAGATCTTATATCGAAAACCGATAGAATTTTGAGTCGATTTGCTAAGTCGTTGCGGTGACGGGTTTGTTGCAAATAGTTTCCGATGTCATGTTAATCGCAAACTTTTAGCAGCATTTTGAAAATTACAAAATGTTTGCGTTAGATCTTATATCAAAAACCGATAGACTTTTGAGTCGATTCGCTAAGTGGTTGCGGTGATGGTTTTGCTGCAAATAATTTCCGATGTACTATGAATCATAAACGATGTATAGAAGCAGTTATAATCAGAAAGGTTTTGCAATTGTATCAATTTCAGGAGTTGCGAAAGACTTGCGATTGTACGGGTGTGAATGTTATGGTATCGACTGTGAGACTTACCAGTCGAACAGAGACGGTATATACAACCTCAGCTAAGGTTCACAAAAGCTTAAGAGTTTGCGAAGAATTATGGTTCGCAACGGCGGGTTTTCAAAAATTTCTTTCTTTGTTGTTTGCGATGATATTTGGATCGCAATATACCCCCTTGTTGTTGTAGTGAATAATAAGGATAATTGAAAAAGTTCTACCAAAAGCTTATGTTAAACAAAAAAATAAACTTGAAAAAAGGCTAATACTTAGAAAGATTTGTGAAATCGAGTGAGGAATGATATTAGAGATACAAAATTATTTATTAAGAACACCAAGTATTATCATAGATGAAGGGGATTAGGATTAATAAAATAAGGAGTTTAAATATGGCCATCTTGAGCCATTATTGGAAGAAACAATGTTATTGGTAGCCCAAGCAACAATTGAAAAAATAAAACAACCAAGTTTTTTGAATTAAGGTGAAAAAAAACCAACAAATTCAACACCATTTAATGAATAGGATGAAGTAGGATAATTTACAAGTGGCCAAGAACCAATAAAAATATTGGAAGAAAAAAATGATATGAGGTGGGATTTGAAACATTATAAGTAGTTTTATAGTAGGAATTCAATTGGGAGACTCAAGATGATCTTGATTAGGTTATACAAGTAGTTGTAGTATAACATCCTTAGAATAAAAGGTTGCCCATTAAAAGTTCTAACATGTGATGTTTGGAATAATAAAATGGGCAAAAACCCAATGGTGATAAATAATTAAAAAATCTTACAAAATTTTATTGTTAGCAACTTGAACTTTGACCATTATCCAAAAATATTACCATGTGATGACACCACATCATACCCTAATGGTTATCATGGTACTTACTAATTTGTGTTGAATCCAAAGCCCAATTGTTCCAAAATCACATGTGTGACCTCACTTGCCTTTCATGTTGTTTGAGGCACAAGTTTTAGTGGTTTTATGTAGAAGCACACCTAATTGTCTAGTCACATGGACAAGTTTGCGACCATCGACATTTTAAATGGAATTTTTTTATTGTGGCTTTTTTGAGACCATTGATTTTCAACATTGCTATAATTCCATGAGATAAGTGTTAAAGTTTCAAGTTTTATAGTTTACATATGAAATTGTTTTTTTGAGGTGCAAAACAACCTTGGTAGGTTTTTGGTAAGGTTTAGGTTTAAGTCTTAAGAATTGGACTTAGTGGGTCTAAATGGATTTAAACTTGGTAAAACAATCACAATGGATGGGTTTCCATGGACCTTGACATAACCAATAACTAGATCCAAAAAAGTCTATATGAACACAAACCCAACCAAGAACCAAATTCAACATGTTTTGAATGGTTTTTCCAAGGTTTTGGGTCTTTAAGGTTAGGTGGTTTGTGTAAGGCTTAAGGTTCTAGGTTCTGAGGTCCTAGCTGCCCTAAATTTTAATATAGAAAGGCATCTCAAATGGCAACATTAAAATGACCTTTACATAAATGTGTTGGGATGTTTCCTATATTTGTTGCTCTTGGGAACATGTTGAGGAACACTTTAGGAACCCCAAACTAAAAGTTAATGAAACATATGGAAACATTTTGGGAAGGCCGACATTTTTAAAAATTGAAATCATTCATAAATCAACTTTGGAACCATCCTCATAAATACACCAAATTTGGCCCCAGCTTAAGCCTGAAATTAAAGATTTTTTATAAAGGTTAAACCCATTAAACTTGAAATTGTTGGTCAAATGTTTTTTTACATGGACTTGGAACCATTGGGCTTTAAATTTTTTTAAATATTCCCTAAACTAGAGGTTTTAATTTTAAAATATATTCCCTAGATTCAAAATTGAAGGGTCTTCCATTTTACCAAAAAAAATCTAAACCCGGACCTCACAATTCTTTTAAAAACTTAACATTAGCCAACACTAGTGCAAAGTTTGGGGCCTTCATTACTATCTTTTGTGCTATGTACCATGGGCTTGCCACGAAGCTTGGTTGTCATGACACCTACGTATTGCATGGTTGCTTGGGGAATGATTGATTAGTGCAACATTTGGCTTGAAATGTGTGAATATATTTTTGTCATAAATCCTTGTTTTCCTTTCCTAATTACTCTCATGCAAACTTTTCAAGGTTGGTGAGACATTCTTTAACTAGTTTCTTCCACTCTTCTCATTAGGTTTTTCATAATTCCAATCATGATGATTCATAAGAGTTGTTGTCTCTTACAATTTGGAGTGTGTGAATGATGATGTTGCAATGATTCTTCTCCTTATTAATCTTTATTGTAACTTGTATGAATTTGAATTAATTTCATGTTTAACCATGACAAAATTCATGTTGTACATTATTTTGTATGTTAAGTGTCACATGAGTTTTATACAATGCTTTCCATACCTTCCATTATCTATGGCGACCTTCAACCCTTGTGCAATTTTACATGGAATTGGAACACAAAAGAAATGAGCAACATGAGAAATATTAATGACATGAAAAAAAATGACTATGTGAATGACATTAATGAAGCAAATTAGATGGATGAATTGAACACACATCTCATTGACTATATGAAATTCTTATATGCTATAAAACAATCTCATCAAAGAAACCACATGATTCCTATTCTACAAATGGTAGGGATGGTCAAAAGTATGCACAAGTCATATTCCATTTGTTTTTCAACATTATAAAAAATGAGGTTTTTCCACTTATTTTGGGTTGTTCAACAAGAAATATAACATGTGAAAAATTGGAAAAGAAAAAAGAAAAAAAAAAGAGACACAATAGATCACTACGTCTACATCTACATGGCAATTCTAGTTTGCAACAACATATTGTCCATACAATTAACAATTTGTGCAACAAATTATTGTTCATAGAATCAATATTTTGTCACATCCAACTTGAGTCAATTGATATGCTATATACTTATGGCTTGTTAGAACTTGGAGAAGGGATAGTGAGCAATGCTTGAAACTTCCACATGCATATTGTGAAATCATAACAAAGATTGTAGCTTTCCAATGCCCATAACAAAAAAAGGGGTTTCAATTAGGAGTTTGTAATGTTGTTGTTGTTGTTGGTGGTGGTGGTGGTGGTCAATTGTGTTGTTTCTATCTTCTTAGGAAGCACACTCGTTTTGTCATTGAATGTGAGTGCAATTCCAGTTGCAAAGTCCGTCAAGGTAATTCCCAAGACTGCAACCAACTTTGTGACATCCATTGATGTGTCAACTGGGCTTACAACTCCCCGGTCCATCTGGAACACTCAAAACAAAAGCTTAATTTTCATTACGTGTCTTGGGTGTGATTATTTCTTCTCGTAATCAGCTCAATCTCACTTGTGTGTTAAATGAAAGAAATCAAACATCAAAACAAGAGACCAACTGATTAATTCCAAGTTAGAGATAACCATTTTTGGCATCTCTAATACATTTAAGTTTATTCTTGTTCTTTGTTTCATGCAAACATTAGCCCATTCTACATTATATATATAATATTGTAATAGAGTTATCCGTAAAGTTAGCCGATAAAGGGCAGAAAACGGCCAGTTTCGACATACTAAGGCATCAAATGCTTAACAACTGAGAATGAAATTTTTCGCAAAACGAAATAACTGGGACCCAAACTAGTTTTTCCACCAATTTTGGTGGGTAAACTGAGTTTCATCCCCCTCTTTCCTTTTCCCTGAGCGCCTCCAACTGCTGCTACATATATTTTCACTGCTCCTATTTGTACAAGTACTATAATTATTCTCGAACCCCTGTGCATTAAATACTGAGTGAGTCTCGGTATTTCATAGTGAGATTTAATAAGGTTTTCTCACTTTGCAGATACCAATGAAAAGAGGGGATAAGGGGTGAAAGCAGAGGAGATAGGGTTTGAAAAGAGATGGTGACTTTACAGATAATTTTGAATGTATGCTGATTTGTGTAATGATTGGGTGTATAGAGTACACAAGTTTCAGGGTGCTTACAGAAAGTGTAGAAACCCTATTGACGAGCTCCATTTTGTAGCCTCGCACTTGGGCCACTATATCTGCCATATCGGAGCGAGACAATCGGTCTGGGCCCCCCAAGTTCAACACCAACTTCATTCCACCATCTGCATGTTTGGCAATGAGAAGCTCTACGACTCGCACGACATCTGTTACAAATATGGGGCATCGAAACTCGTTCACCAAAAATTCGCCCTCTCCATCACCTGTTGAAAGCACCCGGTCTATCCACTAGAGAGCCAAAAAAAAAAACACACACACACACACACACACACACAAAGCAAAGCAACAACCATTACTTGGATATGAATCAATCACTTAGAAACATATTAAAACCACAAAAGCTTTAGTTTAATTAATCAAATCCATGTCGACATAAATGATTTCAAGAGAAATAAAAATTATATTTTTTTAATAATTTAATATTGCTAATATTGAATTTCATTGGATTTTCTGAAGTTTTTATGTTATTTTATTTTTTTTAATTTTAATTTGGGGAGGTTGGGGGCACATTTTGTGAATTTGGGATTCCAACCTGAAGGGGTAGAGATTTAGGCACAGGCACCACTGGTTGTGGGCCATAGATGATGCTGCTTCTGAGGATTGCATAATTTGAATAATTTGATTTCACATAGTTCTCCGAAGCCACCTTTGATTTCCCATACACGTTTACAGGCTTGGTCTCATCCTCTTCCTTGTAAAATGACTTATCTCCCTCGTACACTAAAACAAATCCCCAACAATACCCACAAAGAAAATAACTTGAAAAGTTAGTGTGTTTGTTTTCTTGAGGTGGACAAATTTCTCAATTTTTTGTTTCAACCAAAAAAAATAAAAAAAAATTTGAGAAAAGTTTGTATTCTTTTTTCTAGTGTAAAATTCAACTAATTTTGCTGATGTTTTGACATTTTTGCCAAATGTTTTAATATCGCAAAATTGTGAAATTATATTTTTAAAAAATTTATTGAAAATTTATTTATTTATTTAAAATGTCCTACTTGAAACAACATGAAAAATAAAAGGGAACTCAAAGTTTGAATTTCATTTCTAGTTTTTTTTTTTTTTTTTTTTTTGGGGGCAGAGGGAGCACTTTGTAAGCTAATGGGAACTTACCTTGGTCGGAAGACAAATGGATGAGGAGTGGGGGAATAATGGAGATGTCCTGGGATAGCAACCACTCAACCACGCTCCGAGGGATGTTGATGGCCATCGCCGCTTCGGGGTCTTGTTCACACATTCGAGGTACCGATAACGCGCCACAATTAACCACCACTCGAGGCTGTCATCTCCTCCCCCACCAACATGTCAATCCCTAAATGGTTACCTAATAAGCAAATAATAATTCATTCATAAGCAAAGGTTCATCATCCTTATGGTTATGATTTGGTAGTATTTTTCTTTTAGTGAATTAATTGAATTTTTTGGATGATTTTTTTTCCCCAAAAAAAACTCATTGTATTATCATGTGTTCCACATCCATTAGTTCCAATTCATCACAATGGTGGAAGTTTTGTTCAAACCAAATTTTTTTTAAAAAAAGTAGATGAATTAATGTGAACACCTTAATTGAACAACATTTCATATGACTTATGACAAAAACCACTATTTTAGTAACTACCCATAAATACTATGGTTTCATTCTATTTTATTACAATAAAATGTCTATGGTAGATGAATATAATAATAACATTGGGTTTTCTAACTAAGACCAAATCTTGCAAGTTTAAGGTTCAATGCATGTGTTGTATCTCCATTTCCTTGTTCTTGAGCTGAATTAATAAGTCCGAGGAGCTTTTATCATCCAATACAATTAAAAGAAATTTAGGTTTTGAGTTAGTTTTTTGAAGCTAAAAATTAATATTAAAATGTGAAAAAAATTTCATGTGTCATATTATTTTGTCATGTCCAATCGATGCACCATATCGAAAGTTCTATTTATGAATCGACTATATGTGTTATAGTAATATTATGCGTAAATTCTAACAAATTTGACTTTAATTGGAAATCATACATTATTTGACTATAAAGTTCACCAAGATTAGTCTTCATTTTCCAAACAAAAATCGCATACTACACAAAGTATGCAGACTTTTAAAACCACACCAAAATCGAATGTTTAAACATAATATTGAACAAGAATCTTGGTTCACTATAGTTGCATCATTCTTCTACAACATAAAGAAGAAACATTTGGGCAAAAAAAGAGGGGTTAGTGTGTAGAGGGGAAAGATCACAAACATGCCCCAATGTTGAAGAGATGATGTCCAAACCACGCCCCGTGCGCAAATCAACTTGGAATGAATGCACATTGGGAAGCTTTTGATGCAATTCGGGAGATGGTGGATGTGACTGGTATGTGTAGGCGACATCGTATTGAGATGAAAATCCTTTTGCCAAAGCTTCTATAAGGTGTAACCCAAGGTAGCCTGATCCCCCTGTTACTAGGATCACCTCTTTCTTTGTACCATTTGGCAATGTGATCTTCCTCCCATTTTGAAACCCAACTTTGGTGCCATTCTCCATTGAAACCAAACCACACAAATTGAACCAACGTGCAAAAATCACTTTGTCAAAACCAGGAAGAATATGTTTTACTTCACTAAAACACCATGCATGTATGATGATACTCTCAAATGACCAAAGGATTTTTATGTTTTCTCCCAACTTACAACATGTAAATCTGAAGCCCTTCAAAACTCTCTCTTCTATCAACTTAGTGAACAGAATAAGATAACTACAAATAACTACACAAATTGATTCAAATACACAACAACAAAGATGTTTTTTGAAACATTCTACCTCAATTTGAATGAGCACCAAGATATGTCTTTAAACTCCACACCAAAAAGAAGGAAAAAAAAGAAAAAAAGAAAAAGAAAAGGGTTGTGAAAAATGAAATTCAAGACCAAAGAAAACACACAAAGCAACGGTTTTCTTTCGACTACCAAATGAATCCTCTAGTATGATGGAGAAAAAGAAAGAGATGTGAACAAAATTTATATTAAAAAGGAAGTTCTATACTAGCTCTAGTAATAGCTTAACATTGTGCATAAGAGTCCTCCCATGTTTTTTCCTAGCTTATTGGTGTTGGACACATTTGTAAAATGTCCATGAGTTGCTCCAAAGATGTGAGGATCAGGTTTTGAATCGTCGGGCTATATTGTGATGGGTACTATGTTAGATCGTGAATCACATCATGCACATTGCATATTTCACGTCTTTTTGTAAATTCAAAAATCACAAATACAAACAATTAGTTTATTGAATTAGTAGTAGTAGTAGTAGTAGTAGCCTAGTGCACATAAATGTGAAAGAAAAAAAAAATCTTATATTAAAATTCACAAGATAGTAAAATTATTTTACTTATTTAATTTTAGTAGGTCACCTACATTTGGAAATTTAAAGCAAGGATTTTATTAGGAGGATTTGAATACTTGGAATACATTGTTTACTCTTGGATGCATGTTGTGGGTGTCAAACTAATTGAAGCTACTTGTCCAGTTAGCACAAGGATGATCTGGGACTCTAACAATGCCCAAAGCTATAGCCATTGTGGAGCTAAAAAATGGCATGTTTTTTAGACTTATGTACTTAAAACTTTAGTGCAAGACATATTCTCTGAAGAGTGATCAGTTTTTTTTTTTTTTTTTTTTTTTTCCTTTTAAAAAAAATTTAAATTCAAATTCAAATTCAAATTCAAAATTCAATTTTCTGACCTAACCAAAGTGGCAATGGATATAAACCAGATTTAAATCAGATATGAAAGTAAAAATATTTGAGGGTGCTTCAATACTTTTGGCTACCCACTGGAAAACCTAATATAGAAATTTGGCAATCAAATCTCCCACCCCAAAACCCAAAAAAATTCACATTTTCTGTTTTCAAAAAAATTTAAATAAATAAATAAATAAAATCTGGCTGCAAGGTGTTGAAGTGTTAACCTGCTCATTATATCCTGGCCTAAGTACTTGTCCATCCAAAAGCATTGAAAAAGAAAATTAAGACTTTCAAGTTTTGATTACAAATTTTTAATTGCCAGATTTTCTATATTATTAGGGATGATAAAATTCCCGCTATCAGATCTGATGCAAAAAATTTAACTGCCAGATTTCTATATTATTAGGGATGATAAAATTCAGGCTTTCGAAATTTGAATTTGCCTTGCGTGCATCATGTTTCATGGCATTTGGGAATATGTGAAGAATCGAGCCACGAAGTTTGAAGTTTAAAAGTTTTCAGAATTTAGATTTGTTTGATCACTACTACAAAGGAAAAAAGATGTGGTGAATTCTATGTGTAACCATTATTGATCAACTACCACAAGGAGGGTGGGATTCATGTGCGCCCTTTAGCTAACACTCTTAGTAGAGGTTTGGAGAGGCACTCTTTCATTGAAGTGGGAACTTGTCCAATGGGATGGAAGGGATATATGTATGTGGCTTTAGAAGAAATTAACATGGATCATGTTGTCATGGCATGTTGTGATCATGTTTGCGATCAACAAGCCTTGCCCACATTCCAATCCTTGTGCAAATACTAATACAAAAAGGCACAAAAGGAATGTGGATTGTAGATTCATTGAGTTGGAACCGCTCCAAGATAGAAACCCATAATCGTTGATCAAATGCTAGCAAGTACCAAGAATTTTTTTTGGCATGGACCAAGATGAATGGCATGCATCAATTTTTTGTTGCCAGAGTAATGCTTACTTTAATGGTTCCAACTTGGTGAGTGTACAAATGGTTCCCAATTAAATACCTCACCCTGTATTTCTTTTCTCCTCATCGCCACCTCCGCTGCTCAATAAATATGTTAAAAACATAAAATAAAGTGATTAGTTTGTTGTTGTTTTCAATTGTTTAGGTCAACAACAAGCAAAAAAGCAGTAAAGTAAGAAAGTGGTTTGTGATAAATTAACAATGTCCTCCAACCATTATGCAAAGTATCACATAACAATGCAATCCAAACAGAGAACACGGTTTGTCTGACATTGAATCAATCAATTTCATCATAAACGCTCCCCAGCAGCTTATGCAAGACTTCTAAACAATGCAACAAGATGCACACATTCCAGTAATAAATACTTTGCATAATTATTGATTGTTGCACAACAAAATAGAAACCCATGCGATATTGTAAATCAATCATGCCCCTCCATTCACCATGCAACAAACTACCATTGCACACAATACACAGAAATGGCCATTGTGTACCCCCCTGTAATATATAACTCACAATATACCGTCAATTGATTTTAGCCACACTTCATTGGCCCTATTGGAGCTGGAAAATGACTGTCCACAAGGAATAGACCAATAATGTATGCATAAAGATCCCTTTGCATTGAGATCCCAAAGGTGTCTTTCCGCTCCAAAACATGGCGACTGGGTTCCTGGAGACCCTCACTGTGGGTCCAAATACCTTGAGCATCATGAGTTGGTGGGCACATCCAAAGCCATGATCACCAAAACCAGTCTCTACAACATAACCTGGATTAACAGTTCAGGATATTTTGCAGTAGTAGGATACAACATCCAGATCTTACAGATTGGAGTTATTCCACTGCTCATATGGTCAAATTGGTCAAGGGGTATGCACTCTTAGACTTGAAAAAATACCCCTTGACTGTATGGTCACCAGTGATAGAGGAAAAGCACCTGGACCCTCTAGGTTGTCCTAACATTTGCATTTTGTCTTGTCCAAATCACAAAAAATTGTGAAAGCAGGAAAGCAGAGCTTGACGTTGCATGACCCAAATGACAATTCAACAAAACCAAATGCCTCAGCATTTCATGGTCAAGAGAAGGGGGCCATACAAAGCAGCACAATTTTCCCAGTTTCCAACTCCTTTGATGGAGGAATACTGTCTCAAACTCGATATCTGTGTAGCCACTCCTTTTCTGCCATAGGCTTTAGTAACCCTTGTTTTCTTTCCTGGGCAATAGTTGTGAAAGGCCCTCCATAATCATGACCTGGGAATACCCTGCAAAAAGGGTTTTCTTTGTTCAAATAACAAAATACTCAAAAATCAAGTAAACAACAGCTTACAACATTTCAAAACCAATGAAGTACATACAAATGAGTCAGCCATTTGGAGTACCAGGGAGAGTGTAGGCAAGAGTGCATAGACATCACACTTTTGACGAAAACAATGCAAGAAATGTCATGCAATCAATCAAACCAAGCCTGTGTGAGTGCACTCAGCCACCCAGTGTGCCATGACAGACATGTAAGCCTTGGCTCATGTTAATACAGCAAAACAACTGCATGAGCAAGATGGCTGTGTAGGTTGCCATATCAAAGGCTTTCCCATTTTCTGTGAGGGGTGATCTAATGTGGTGCAGGTGCTTGGGCGAGGCCAAGGCAGCCATACAATAGACAGGGCAATCAGTTGTGGAGCATGAGGACAGTCACTTACCTGGTGTTGGATGGTAAAGATGCAAGTTTTTTCTGCAAGCTAGTGTACATAGCTTGAGCATTGCAGTCAGGCAAATCCAGCCTCCCACAACTGCAGTATGCAACATAAGAGCATCAGCTATGCATGGAGCAGTGATCCATGATATTAAGGCAGTTGCCTTTTCCAAAAAGTGTGTCAGGAGACGGGTGATTACCTGCCAATGAATAGTGTGTCACCTGACATCAAAATGTCCTCAGTTCTGGATCCAACAGACACCAGGCATCAATAAGTCGAGTTATAATGCCTTATTGCTCTTAATACCTATGAGGCCATGGCCAATCAAGACTTTAGTAACCAATCTAACCAACCAATAATCTTGTCCCTTGGAAGTTCTGATACAACCTGCAAATTCAAATTCCAGGGATGAGACACATAGAGGATTAAGTGTTACCCCTGGATATGAATGCATTGGCTGCCTGGTGTGTGCCCTGGGGTATGAATGAAGTGTAGTTTTACAGAGCCAATAGAGATAACTGATGAGTCCTGCACAATGAGCAGAAATGAACATCAAATTAGCATCAGAACATTGGACTGCTGAAGGACCACATTACTAGGAGTTGT
The DNA here is from genome assembly GCA_963920785.1 of Sphagnum contortum. Taxonomy (NCBI): domain Eukaryota; kingdom Viridiplantae; phylum Streptophyta; class Sphagnopsida; order Sphagnales; family Sphagnaceae; genus Sphagnum; species Sphagnum contortum. Next base: position 1,730,780 of record OY987290.1, on the reverse strand, counting down.
GGTCATCCAGCAGTAAACAGCCAAATGTAGAAGTTTTGCCTGCTCTTTGTAGGTACATTCATCCATAGCTCATAGGCATAGTTTAAATCCCTCCCACCATAATGGTCAATGTGGACACATGTATGACATATTCAGAAATTGCAACCTCATACCTATAGATGGGCTGAATGACTGCAGACAACTTATTTTTCCAAAAAGTAGCCATTTCATCATCTATACATTATGGATCACTGGTCCAGCTACATAGAAACACAGAAGCTCTAAAAAGAGATATCTATGCCCTGGCATCACCTTGTTAAGGCATTAGGTTTACAGATGGTACCTCAAGCAAAGTCATACACTCCAAGGAGACACCATTTTGTTTCTTTACCATCTGTGCATCATGCTTGTTGATATATACCTGTCAAGAGAAAAGAAAGTAATAGGCTTGGTATATTCGACCAGAAAGAGAGTGCAAAGAGTGCCTATGTAAGTCAAGAACTAAAAACGATTCATAACTGCTTAACAGCTCAAGGAACCAATAGGATTGATAAGGAATTTGTACCGGGACTTTGTCTTCCATAGCAAGCTCTCTGATACCCGGAACTTTTATGCCTAGCTGGTCAAAAGGTGGGGGTGGAGTTCCTCCTGTGTGGTCAAAATGATAGTGAGTAACTACAGCTCCCACCTGTGGAAACAGGAAAAATCTTGATCTGGTTAGTTGTGGCCAAATGGAAGCACAATCATGTGACACGTGCATATGGTTCATAGGATAGGATGTCAGGCTAAGGATATAGGGACTGCTGTTAGTTACAAGCTTATGTCAGTATTTACTTTAAACTGCCTACATGACACTGCAGTGACCAATATATTAATCCATATATGGTCTTCACATCCATCTACGTCCTGACACATATCCTTTCTTGTCTGAAACTACCACAACCCAAGACAAGGTTTCTACAAACCACATGACCACAAAAACTTGGCAAGGCAATGTTCGCATCGTCGCTCTCTAAGCTGTACAGGACATTAATTTGTCCTCTCTTTGTTTCCCTCGTTGTCTTCTCCTTTCCTCCTATTTCTTTGCCAGATCTAGTTCAGCTCACCAGATTCATGTTGTCTGCAGTTAAGACAGCCTGAATGCCCTGTGAAGTCCACCCACAAAACCATGACAAACCAAACCTCTGTGAAACAACATATATGTGTCTACAAATTGCATAGAGAAAATGCTGGGATAACCTGTATTTCTCATTTGCTGTCCTATGACAAGAAATGAATTAAGTGAATATTAATGATCAAGAGCATTATGACACCAGTCACCCATCCTCCCTGTCAACAACACACTCACCTTGACATCCCAGGCAGCATCCACAACAACAGCCTCCCGTGTTTTGGCATCACCAACCAAATACACAAAGTTTTGCATTTGCTGTGCACTGCTGAAGATCTGGAAAAAAGCATCAGAAAATCCAATTAACCAATTTGATGGAAGTGCATCTCAAAATTTGGACGTTCAGCTATAAGTGTTAAATAATAACTCCAGTTCTAAGCACAAAGTTAGGTGATGAATATCCTGCATTTCCTGCTACATGCCTAAAAGTGGTAAGATGGTGAAAATTCAATAAACCAAGAAATCTTAATCCCTAACCCTGACTCAATCATTGGATTGCCTTTCACGACTTTCAGCTTCCTTTCCAACCCCCAACATTAATTCACCTTGCAGTTATGCCTCTCCATTAGTGGAACTTCAGATCACAGAAGTCCACAAGCACTCACACCCTCATATACATGTTATAACCAAAGTCACACCCAAATCCCCACCAACCTCCCGAACCCACACCCTACATGCAGTCCTGTTGTCTGAAGGATTTATAATTGCTGAGGAATATGTGTTCAAACTCAAATCCTTTTTAAGACAACATTGCATATCAAAGTTACAAACCTGCCTCTCAATAACATTTGTTGGGTTGATGCAGAAATCTCGACCAGCAAGTAGCTGCACCCTCATATAGCTCCCGCATGACAGACTTTCATGAGTTCTAGAAATAAAATCATCTGATGTGTTAAGTATGGTACCACTAACAGTCAATACTAGAGGTAACTCTATGCATCTTCATTCACATGTGCTGGAACATTTGTGATACATGGAATAACATGAGGGGGTCGTGACACTTGAGATCACCTGGCGAAAATAGAACCCAGAAATGGCCTCATGTGTTAGTGTGAGCTGTTTCTTGATTGTTGCATCCTCTGGTGACTGCAGCCAAAATAAAACAAATTACAGCCATTGACAGGCCTCCATTGCAGCCAAATGGGACCCCAGAAATCCTTGAAGAGAGAAGTATACCACTCACCACTTCCAAGGCCTTGGCATATGCCTTCTCAGCACTAGGATAATCATGTAATGCAAACTGAGCTTCTCCTAGCCTGAAGTGACCCTGTTCAGTCATAGATGTGTGGCGTCAACTTCCATTGTCAAGCTCTTAATTTTCACCCAACACACAAAGCAGGCAAACTTTCCTGCTTCTGTCTATGGTACTTGGAGGATCTAGAAACAAATCTTCCAATACCAACCATGTATTGCCACTTGTCTCCAAAGAAGACCCTATAAAATACAACTTTCTCAACTTGTAACTGTCTAATACCTTCTTATTCATAAGTTCATACATGACAAACTACTGGACTACTTCAAGAACCAAAAGACAATCATACAAGTTGCTGTTGAGGTTTTCCACTCAAGGTTTTCCTCAAAGTCCAAGAAAAACTTCCAGATAAGGACCAACAGAATCAGGAAAAAAGAACAACACAGATGGGATGAACTAGAATGGAGAAACAAAACAAGCAGTACAAACAAAAGTGACAGTCTCTCATTTGTTCAGGGACATGTATGATAGTGACTTATCTATCAGAACTACCCCACTGACTTCATCCGCTCCTACAATGGGTATAGGTCAGTGTCACCTCTAACAAGTGTACTGAGTTTCTGTTGCAAGTCTGGAAGCAACAGGAAGACTCAATGATGATACTGGCTAGCAACTAACACATAAACATGGCAGGGGAAAAACGTAGTGAAAAGTAGAGGGGAAAAGACAGAAAAGAACACACAATAAGAGGAAAAAACATACAATAACAGACAACAGGGAAAAATTGAATGAAGACCAAAATATTAGTCAAAATCAGAGGTTCACCTTGCTCCAGTTGCTTTTGAAGGAGATGGCCTGTGTCGCATGAAATAGGGCCTGCACAGAGGCCAATAGAAGCCCACCAGTGTCCATCCTGGTAAGAAAGACAACACCACTCCTTATAGTTTCCACTCAGACACTCTCACTATCCCATCCTGAAGTCCCCAAAGCTCTAGTTATAAGGATGCTAAAACTCAGTTTTGAGAGTCCACACAAGCAGCACTGAGGTGAAAGATACAGAGAAAGCAACTCCTGGATGCCAGAATCAAGATATCCAGGGCTCTCATGCAGACAGTGAGGATAGTACCTCCTGTGGCTGACCAAGCTTAAGGTGAGTGAAGGAGCAATTGCTGTGTAAGGTTGCAAGTTCATCTTCCAGGGATGGATCAGCAGCTGCAATCGCACGCTGGTAGAAGTCAAGCGCTGATACAAAGTTGCCTTGGTGCAAAGCATCATTGCCTGCAGTCTTAAGGGTGTCCATAGCTGGCAAGTCAGACGCCCACCTGAATAATTGTTTGCACCAAAAGTCTAAGAAATAACCAAATACCCAAATCCCATAGACTTCCTGAACCCACCCTCTTTCCCATCCCTTTGGCTTCATCAGACCTTTACCCAGATTTCAAAGAGCTTGTGATACTGTAGGTGGTCCAGTACAAATCCACTCAAGCAATCTCAGGTGGATCTCCACTACCAAAACGAACACAGTAATGACACAGTGGACCAGGTCATTACCACTGAATTGGACAAGAGACTAATAAGATTCCATCACAAGAAGTCTTGCAGAAATTCTACAGAAAGGCATTACTTTGTGCAAAGGTGTCCCATATGATGCTTGAGTCAGGTATGAACTGTCATCCATGCCCATTCCTGGCTGCTGAAGGCACCTAGGATGCAAACACACGTTGAACCACATTCCAGGAGGAAGAAGGAAAAATATTTTGGTTCAGGACATAAGGTCTCCAGAAAGACCTGACTTTGGAATAAATGTCAAAGATGAGAATTACAAGTCAATTTTCTGTCATGCTGAATTCTATACTTTGATTAATAGAGCAAATGCATGAGGAACTATAGAAAGAGACAGAAGGGGAAGGCCATAATGCAAATCAGGCAAAATCAATGGAAGAAGCATACAGTGATTGGAAACTGGGGGAAGATGATGGATTATAAAAATGCACCATAGAAACAACACACAAAAGGACTGGCTAATAAGAGGAATATATGGATTTACAAGAACTCTGAATCGTGGCAATGAATTTGGATGACAAGAAGAGAAATAAAGCTTGGAGAGAAACACTGATGTTAAAGATATGTGATATCAGAGTACAAGAATGAGACATCAGCTGGACACAATCTCTTGCAACACTATTTTCACACGATTTACGTAATCTCTTCACTTAATTTCTATAAGGGCAAGATCTAGCATGCACCTCAACTGCTTGCAAGGTGTCCATGCACCCTCTAACATGTTAATGCTTACAGAAAGCCTGATGGCAAGTGAAGATCCAAAGCAAGGTGTGTTTTCTGTTACATTAATTACGAGTGAGAAAAGGTTCAATCATGCAGATTACCTGGACTACACAAAAATTGATCCAACTGCTGCCCACTTGCGTGAACTTGCCTGAAGCAAAAGAAGGATCTGCAAGTTGTTTTGCACCAGTGCTCATGCATCACACTTCAAACCAATTCTGAATCAACAAAAACACACTGGAGACATGTATCAATGAATTGCAAAAGTTTATGAAGCCACGAAGAAACAGCTTGAATTGCGCACGTTGAAAAATGCGCCCACAAAAAGTTGCGGTATCGGTAAATGCTGACCAGCAGAAGAGAAAGGCCGATGATACAACGGCCTCAAAAATGCAGAAACTCGCACCTTTCCCCAAAAAAACCTGTACAAAACCACCCGCCAGTGACTAGGGTTTGAAGCTCTACGAAGAAGACGACGGAAGCGCCTGCCCGCCTGCCCGTCCTTCGGCGTTCCGTTTCCCTTGGTCGCTGGGATTGGTAACTGGTAACCGGACGCCCTGCTTCCCCTCGATGGCAACCCAACAGGTCTGATACCGAGCAGAGTTGGTAACCGGACGCTGTTCTCTCGCACGATCCCTCGGATTGGTATCCGGGTGGAATTGGTAACCGAGCACGACTGGTAACTGGGCGTTGCCGATCCCTCGGACTGATATCCGGATGGGATTGGTAACCGGACGGTCTCGTCTCCTCAGTCCTTGTCTCTCTCGCTGTTTCTCTCGCTCGCTCGCTCGCTCGCCGCGTGTGTGCACATTCCACTGATTCCTTAGAGACTGACTTCTCTGATGTTTTTCTGTTTTAGGAAAGAAGAAGAGCAGCGTTGTCCTTTCTTCGGTTGCTTTGTGTTTAGTTGCCTTCTTCTTCGACATTCAAGTTTGTTATTGTGTGTTTACGAGTTCGTTACGGATCCTCCTCCTGGTTTAGTTAGTCAGTCAAATTTTTTTGCTGGTAGGCGCATGCATGGACGGTGCGCTTGCTATAATGTAAGTAATAATATGCATAAATCATGGAGAATTGAAAGGGTGTGCACACCGGTTACAGTTTTCCTGTACATAAAGAGTGTGTGTTGTCCACAAAACCATTTACATTTACACAGAAAAAGTTAGCCGCCTCTGCCACCTGCTCTATAGACTGCAGCAGGAGCAGCCGCAGCAGCCATACATACTTCTTCAGCTGAGCAAATGAGCAATATGAAACTCCAACATGCCACAGACTCACTGCAAAACAAAACAGAGAGATTGCGCCAACAGTAGAGTAACCTAATTGGCTGTAAACTACTACTACATTATTGTTTTTGCTCAATTTTTTTCCTTCTCTTTTCTTTTCTTCTTCTTCTTCTAACCAGTTTTTTCTTGCGACTGAGCACACAAATGATGATGATGATAATGATGATGATGATTCGCACCGAGCAACGAATAATGAATTAAAGTTTGTCTTCTAAGTTCATCAGTCTGTATCAATGGTGGCTTCAGATCTATTCGGTGAGTAGGCAACCTTTTTTTGTTGTTGTCACACTTTTTTTTTCTCCCTGTAAATGTATGTAAGGATCATCATCTTCTTCCTCTTCTTCTTCTTCTTCTCTCTTTCTTTTTTTTTGGTTGTGTTCATTTTCCTACCTCCCTCCCTCCCTCCCTCTGTGATGAAACGCAGAAAAGGGGGAGGCGTGGAGTTGGTCACTTGGGTATCCAAATGAGGAACTGGAAAGAATGCATGATCTTTTGTAAATTCCAGCAATTTGGAGCTCAAAATCTTCTTCAATCCTTAGCTTCAGTTTTTTGGGAATCTGTGTTATACATTTGGACACTTTTGTGGTTTTTTGGTTCTCTGTTCAATCTCTCTTTCTCTCTCCAGTTGTTAGAAATGAACATTGTCCATCATTCATGTGTCCCAAGCAAACCTGATCAAAATCTCTTTTTTTTCTTTTGAAAGAAACAATCCCAGTAAAATCATCTTTCAGGTACAGGAACAAGCAACAAATCAAGTAAAGCTGTTGACACTGAGAACCGGAATAGGAAATTTGCCAAGGAAAACTCCTGGGTGAAATTTGAGCACTCAAAAGAGCTGAAAAGCCATCAAGAGAGGGTGCGCAAAATGAAGCCTTGCATTCGTACTACTCCTCCCACAATTGTCAATCACCCAAGGCCCTTCCAATCCCACATCCGGAAGAGGGATTTGATGCAAGAAGGTGTGATTCTTCCCTCTAAGTCTTTCCAAAAGATCATTTTCACCCACGTGAATTTGCAATTGTTAGTAGCTTCAGTATCAAGCTAGAAAGAGCGAGGTCTTTGTGTCTGACTGATCCTGTTGAAAATGTTCGAGGTTACTTGAAGGAGTTAGAAACAATTGTCTGAGTCCTCAAGCTATATATTATAATATGATATGATCATTCTTTGTGGTGTCATCACACACTTCACAAATGGGAGATCATCATCCTTCGAAAGAGTCAAGCAGCTCATAACAAAATCCCCCGGTTTGTTCCTAATATGCAATAGACAAGTTGAGGCTGATTGAGAAACAGAACTATCAATTGCTAAAGAGACTGCGGTACATTCACAAGACTTACTCTCTATACATGCCCAAAAAACGATACTATCTCATCCGTGGCGAGGCTTTCAAGTAAGCTTATGACACAAACTTTTTTGTCCTATTTCAGTAATTAAGACAACTCTATGGCAAATGGGTCAATCTTAGAATTGTTTCTACGTTTTAATGTGAACTACAAAAACACATTTGAAATTTGAGGACTTGTCAAGTCATCTGATTTCATTTTGTTTAATTGAAAACAATGCTTCACTTGTAGATTGTGTTTCAATGGAATTTAGTGATTTTATTTTGTTAAATTGAAGACATTGCTTCACTAGTAGACTATGCGAATGGAATTTATACGGAGTAGCTTTCTCTTACTTCTCTTCCATGTGATCTAATGATGATGATGATGATGTTCTTATATCGTCTTGAAAGTGAAAGGATTTGAGATGACTACATAAACTTCAGCAAAAACCTTGCATGAATCTTAGTGGGTCATGGCAATCATTTAGTTATTACTTCATCTCAAAGTCCAGGAGACACACTCCAATAGGACTTAAAACGCAGAGGAGAAAAGGTACCCAGTTCAATGACTTTCACTTGTATTTATTTCCTTCATATTATGCAAATATTGGAATTTTTTCCCAACAGGCTGAACAAACCAGTGTCTCTCAGAACCAAAAAGTTGTTTGAGAAACCAAAGCAGGAAGAACATCCAGAGATAGCAGTGGAGTGTCCCCCTCCTCAAGGCTATGGCAGATCAAAGCTCACAAGTCAACACAAGAAGGCAAATCATGAGATGATACACAAAGTAGCATCACTTAGCATAAACAGTGATTCGTCTCAAGAGAGCCAAAATTTATGAAATTATTAAAACCCATGTTAGAAAATCCCACTCAATGATAAAGAATCGAGCAAGACAATTTGGTTCTTAGCCCAAGTTGATGAATTGACCTCGTATACATCTCATGCATCTAATGTATTATATGTTCTTTACCCCACATAAAGCACTGGATTTTTCCTTTGTATTTTCAGCTCCTTTACCTGCCTGAAGAAACTCGTTTTCAGCAAGGGGGATCTTCTGCGGTGGAAGGTACCAGCCAGGCTATACTGAGATCTTCTGACCAGTGGAAGGTACTAGCCAGCCTGTCACAATTTCTAATAATTGAAAAAATCCCTGCTCTACAGTACGGTGGAAAAGAACCTGAGTACATGCCCTTCTCCTACACTAAAAGCATATGGATCTTATGCTTTTGTTGAACAGAATTTCAGATATTCTTTCAAGAAATCCAAATTTAAATGGCCCCACCCAACAACATCATCATGGGAGCTAGTTTCATGAACGTATTTACTACACCCCTCTCCAACACACACCACTAACCGATGTGAGAATTTGAAATTACCATTGACTTTTTTTTAAATGATTGTTCAAGGCTTTGTATGGCAAAGAGAAGGATTCCAATGGGTCAAAGCACAACATCAATTACAAAAATGACATTTAAAGCACAACTTCTTTGATTTTCAAAACTCATTAATTGGGTATTTCAAATGTTTCTCTCCTTTGTTATTAACCACAAGGGGATTCCAACCACGAAGAAAATCATTTAGTCATATGAACCTAGAGGATCCAATTTATTTCTTACTTACAACATTTTCACCCCATAGTAATAAACACCCCTTGATATTTTATATAATAGGACAATGGTGAGAAATATCATGTTGTGAACTAAATATGGTCAAAATGCCAAGGTCATGAAAGACACCTTTAAAAGGATTTTTCTACTATGATTTTGGTCAATGATATTGATTTGCCTAGATATAAGGACTTAAATGGTTTTTTGGTTTTTTAAGTGAGCCTTTCATAATGTAACTTACAATTGTCCCATAAGCAAGCAAATTATGAATTGTCCGTAATAGTATGGCAATCATGCTAAAGGTTGCTTGCACCCTAAACTGCCCAGCATCTCACACATTAATTATAACATCTTGAGATCCTCTACGAAAGGTTTCAATATGTGTCAAAGTGTTCACTTGTCAACAATCATGGTATGATCAATGAGAACATCATAACATACATCTCTTTTGCAAACATCAATCACATTGTAAATTAGAACTAATTTTTTTAACATCATGGAAGTCTCAACTCAAAATTAGGTAAGGTGTTAGGAATAAGTAATTCTTTTTAAATAGACCAAAAATTTTGGTTTATATGAATGCACCAAATGTGCCATGTGTCTAACAACAATTCAATATCAATAGGACACACACAAGTTTGACGATTGGGAATTTTTATATAGCGAAGTTATGGCCACTTCTTCAAACTCTCCATGCCAAGGCTCATGGTAACCCCATCTTCAAGTGGGACATTGTTGTTATGTTTTCATTCCCACTTACATCTCCCATGTTTCCACCATGGGGCTCCATATTGTCCTTTTGATTATGTTGTTCATTGACCTCATCCACATGTTACATTTCTTCCATTACATGGCCATTAATGTTAACCCTAGATAATGTCCTTCCTTAGACATCATGTGGTTTCATAGGTGCATCAAAATCATATTGAACCTCTAATATATCCCCCATGCATGAACTCCATCTTGAGCTACCCCCAACATCAAAATATTGTGAACATCTTTTGTAACTTGATCTATCATCACAATTAATGAATTGTTCATTTGGCCTACCATATCCACATGTTCATCTATGTGGGTTCCTTTGACCAAATGGTCTATAGTGCTTTGGTTGTGGATGATGGAAGCATGTTGCCCACTCCTCATGTGATGAATCATATGGATCACCATACATTATTTCATACATGCATTTAATTACAAGCTATGTATATGCCTTTTATACCATGTTAATTAGTGATCCATGTTTATCATTATGTCTTGATCATAAATATACCATGTGGATCCATACCATGTTAATCAATAAATGTATGTCATACCTTTGTCCAACCCTAATTGGGAGGTTGTTGCCCAAAATATCATAAATGTTTTTAAAATGTTGTTCATTTAAGAATACCTATGAACTTCAACATATCCCACAAGGAAATAAAAACCTTTCTACTCAAATGGCATGTGCACAAGCCTCATCATGCTTCCAAAGCTTCAAGTCATGGACATTCACTTGACCAAGATCTATTAATGACAATAATCTTAATGTTTTTTGAATCTCCATGAAACCATGCACATCCTCAACCAAAACCCATAGGTTTTAACCTTAACTAGATTGAATTTTTTGTTTGTTTTTTCATAATTGATCTCATGTTTAACGTTGCATTCCCACTAAAGTCCTATTACATTCCCACTAAAATCCCACTAGACTTTCATGATAATTACATGTATTGACACATCTACATCCCTATTTTAAAAAGTTGGATCATAGTTGCACTTCCATCGACATACATCTGCCCTACTTGAAAAAAACTAGATGACAAGAACATGTTCATGTCAAAGTACACATACTTAATTTCAACAATTAATTTTTGGCACAATCATTGTGGGAACTAAAAATACCCAAGTTTTGAATCTTGGAACCAAATGATAATATCATCACTAATAGAAATACAATTTATAAGTAAAAAATATGTAAATCACAAATAGTTATTTAACTTGACATGCCAAATCGATTTTTCAAAAATTCAAATGCCTAGTTGGCCATATATATTTCAAAACACAATCTACTTGCTAATTATACTAAATGTTATAGATAATAACTACTATTAAGTTATTATTATTATAGCTATTAGGCTAAGCTAGTTACAAATATTAGGGACAAATATTAATTTAGATTAAGTCCATGTTATTTAGCCTAGGCTATATATAATAATATCATACCTTTAATATTTTGCTATACTACCCTAGGTTAGGTTTACTAACTTAAGTATGTATATATTGACTTATGCCATTATTTTTATGATACACATGTCCATTTTGTATACCATTAGTTGAATGTTAATTGCACACATAACCATATAACCCAAAATATATATAGAGCCAATTTTGTAGTTGCAAACACGACTGATCTAGTTGTAGACAACAATTAGTTGCATGTTGCAAAATGGCCAAGGTTACGTAGAACAAGATTTCTTCTAGGAAGTTTTAAATGAAGTTATTTCATTAAATTATTAGAGTTTCAACTAATACATCTTCAATTGTAAACCAATGTAGGGGGAAAAAATTGATACTTGGAGGTGTGGGGAATTTGGTAATGGAAGACTCTCATGGAGAGGGATGTAAGGAATGGAAAAAAATGTATGTACCTTTGTATGTGATTTTAATGGAGGATGGTTGAAAGACTCAAGTTTATTGACTGAGGAAGGTAAAGTAGTTAATAATATACAAGTAGGATGGTTCATTGAATTAGTAATTATGTATTTTTTTTGGGATAGAATTTAATGAATCTTAACCTTTGGTAGTCTCTTGATAGTTAAGATACTGGCTATAGAAGGTAACAACTAGTCCTTAATGGTAGAAAATGACAAAAGGGAAATTCAACAAATAGTCGCCTATAGATTGAAGGGTACCTTTACAAGGAGTAAACAAAGGCTATAAAGGAAGGCAACGAGTTGAAAATAATAAAAAACAAAGGAAGGACTTTTTGAGGTGCTACAAATGGCAAGCTGAGTCACTAGGAGGACATGCAAGGCATGAAGAAGAGGGACAGTAGTAATAAAAGGTCTGCATACCCCCTGAACAACATCCAAGAATGTTGAAAGTATTATACAACCAAGTAGAGTAGCTACTCTGGAGTTTTGATCACTTCTCATGAACTTCCCCTTTCTACTTTCTCCCCATTCCCTTTGGTTTACTTCACTTATAGGAAGGTAGGTTTGGTCTTATGCAGTAGACCCCCTACCTGTTTCCTTCCTCTTGGTATGACGTTTAATTTACTACTTGAATAGTTGTAGTAAAGTAAGCTAGTGAGGGTAATTCTTTTGTGGATTAATAAGGTGTTGACCTTGCCCCCTGGTCTTACCCCTTGGAAGACAGTAATGATCGGGGTCGCAATTTCACCTCTTAACACAAAAAACTATACTTGGATTACAATTTTGTCCAAAGTTGTCCCATTGAAGTCCACTTGCTAAATCACTTACACTTGGATTACAAATTCAACTACAAATCAATGAAGTCATTCCATTAAATTATTGAAGCTTCAACTTATAAACATCTTCAATTATAAACCAATGTAATCACTCAGTTGTTCATTAACTACAATTTGGATTACATCTATAAACCTATGAAGTTATTTAGTTGAATTACATGTACATGGATTCCTACTTCAACTGTATGTCAATGATGTCATTTAATTCAAAAGTTAAATGCATTCATATGGCTACTTCAATTCAAGATATTTCATTGAAATTATGCAACCCAATTATTCACACAATTAGATTGCAATTTCAATTAAAGTTTCTCCAATTTATTGAAGAAGTCAATTGAATTACTTGCACTTGGATTACAACAACACAACAAAATCACACTATTGAATCCAATAGGTTGGAATACTTGTGCTTGTATTACAACTTCAATTTTGAATGAATGAAATCAAGTAATCATGGAATGTCCTACACTTGGATTACAATTTCAATATTAAGTCAATGATAACACACCATTGAATTATATGTTCTCCAATTATAGCTTCATCAATGCCACTAAAGACATTAGAAAATACAAAACAATCTAGTTATATGAACCTCATCTTTACCACATGTAGTTATTACATTTCACTCCAACCATGTTAACTAGTCCATTACCTTATTAGTTCCACTACCAAAATATTACATTCCAACCATTTTGATCAAATCAACATAATATTCAACAACTATTACCAATTCATGAACCACATGATAATGTGTATGAGTTGCCCCATTCTTAGTTTCTAATGCCATTAGAAAAAACTAGTTAGAGTGAAAAACCACACCTTCAAACAAATTTAAGCCAATTAAATCATGTATTGTAATTACTTACATTTAAATCACAACTTGATTTTATAAACTAATGAAGTCATTTAATTGTATTGTCCATGTTTGGTTTACAACTTATTATCAATGGATTCAAATATTTCATTAACATTGAGTTAATGGTCACACAACAAGAAATCTTATCCGTTTCCATTGTTATCCCATGCAACTAATGTTTGGTTTTACTATAATTTGTTTAATATAAAATGTATTTCAACAAATAATAAAAATTTCCATTAATTCCTAAAGAAAAATTAATAGTGTCATAATATTCACTATGTGGTTCATTAGCATAGAAATTATAATTTCAATTTATTTTTAATAATTCAAAAACCGATCAATTGCTTCATTCCAAGTCCCAAAAAATTGTTTTAGTGCCTTTCTTCACCTCTTGTCCACCATGAATGTCATTAGATAGGTGTATTTAGCCACACATAACAAGTTTTTTCTGTTATCAATATGACGCACTTTTCACTATCAAAATATGTATTTGTCCACTATCAACATCCTTACATGTGTGTATCCACTCACATATAACAAGTTTTTTTTGTTACCAATATGACATATTTTGCACCCACTGAAATGAAGATTCTTTTGGGGGTACATCATTGTGATGAAACCTTAAATGTCATAGTTTTAGCTTATGATGACATGAGTTTCACATATGACATGAGATTTTACTTTTTCACTATGACAAGACCCTAATTGTCATAGTTTTAATTTACATCAAAACACGAGTCTCACATGTGATGTGAAATTTTTGACACATAACAAGTTGTTTTTGTTATTAATATGACACAATTTACACCCATTGAAATGAAGATTTTTTTGGGGGCCTTCATTATGATGAGACCGTATATCTCATAGTTTTAGCTTGCATCATAACATGGATTTCACACTTGACGTGAATTTTTTTTCCTTCACTATGACAAAACCTTAAACATCATAGTTTTAGTTTGTGTCATTACAAAAGTCTCACATGTGACACAAATTTCTTAAATTAAATTATTTATAAATCAATATTGATCAATATTTCAATTTGATGAAATCAAATATTTCGTTATTAATTTTTGAATAAAAACCAAGGGTTCAAACATATGTGCATTATTCATAAAGATAAAATGCAAGTTTGAACCAATATATCTTACACATATATATTAGTGATGTTGATAGTGAACAAAACATTAAAATATTTTTGTGATTTGGTGATGAGAATAATTTGTTATGCATGAATGGATACACATGTGTAGTGACATTGATAATGGACAAGACATTAAAAAAACCATTAATTTTCTTTTTGTGATTTTGTTAGTTTTTAATTTATTAAAAAACACAAATTGGGATTGTAATTTCCATGCTAGAGAACAACATAGCACAAACATATTACAACACCATTCATTTGTCTTCAAAAACAAATGATTTAAAAAATTATATGTCGACAAAAACCCAAAACACACCAACAACACCTTAAAAAGCTTTGACAACGCCTATGTAATGTCGAAAGCACTTAAAATTATGTTGACAACACTTGTAGCATGCACAAACAATACCAAAAGCCTCTAAACAACACTAAAAGCATAAAGGCAACCCCGAATGCTTTGGTGCCCATGAAATAAAATATTCACCTTTAGCATTTGAGAAGCACTTGTAGCCAAAAAAAAACATGAACCACCTTAAGCAAAAAAAACCTACAACAAAAAAACAACAAAACAACAAAGAAAAAAATGAAAAAACACAAGAGGAACACTTGCATTAACCATGCCAAAAAAATAAATGAAGAGGATCTTGGCACATGAACATCATCTAACAATTGTAAAAAACAAAGAAAAGCAAAACACGAAAATAAAGATCTCTAGCAAAAAAGAAAAGCTCTTTAACAAGAAAGAACAAAAAAAAAACACAAGAAAATAAGAAGTTAATCACAAGTTGAAGAAAGAAAGAAAAAACATGATGAGGAAAAAAAAAGGTTGTTAGAGCTTATTATCTATTGCTCCCCACATGAGAAGAACAATGCCTCCAATGTTAGCCACCTTCTTTAAACCCTAACCCTAAACAATTGCCTAACCCAAACATAGGTAGCCTATCCCAGACATCTTGAAGGATGTTTTGTGGGTTCTTTGATCAACAAAATTGGGGTTGTTGCTTTTGGGATGTTTTTTATGTAGTAATTGACAGTAAGCAAAGGGTCCAAAGTCTTGTTGGAGAAGAAGATGGGAATTGTTGGAACTGGCAAGGATAGGGCCCACATGGGGATGTAACTTCTCTCAAATGTTATCATGAGGACTTTAGTCTAAAAGTGAGGACAAAGGTGGTGTCATACAGAAAATTGTTGTCTATCTCTTATCATATGTCAGGAATTGGAAATGGTCACCAAGGTTTGCATTTTTCTCTTGATTGAGATCATGAAATCTGTTTTATGAGAGACAATCTGTCATAGCTTATGGAGTGCACAACAGGGTGTGGAAATGGATCCAAATGTTTCTACTGCTATTCAGATAGTTTGAACTAAACTCTCATTACCACATTGATGTGTGTATGGAAAGATGGTAAAACATGAGGTTGCTTGCAGAGGGAGCTTGTGATGTTATGACCACTTGAGGTGGAATGAGGGGTTTCCATGTGATTTTCCATGTGGCTTATCACCTCCCCAGGTTGAATCTGCCCCTTCTCAATCATTGTGCTCAGACTTGTTATTCAGATCTGTGTTGTTGTCCTTCTCTTGTGGTGCTAATGTCCATTTTAGCAACCCTGCAGCCAAAGCATCAATGCATTTTTTCAGGTCTTATAAACTGAGAGCCTGACTTTCATGCAATATAAGGTGTTAAAACAATCAAAGACCCAATTGGTGATTTTTAGGTCATTGCAAATCTTCTTTGGAAGATATGCTACTTGGACTGCAATGCAGTAACTTTCTTACATGAAAAAGCAGTCATGGACATGTGTAGGGATTTCAAGCATTGCCAGAAATTGTCCATTGCTTCAAGAATTGGAGCTCCATCAGTGCACGGATGACACTCTCTGAAAAAAAAATTGCTTGTGAAAATCTGCAATTGTGAGACTGAAAGGGTCCATTTCCAGCATCTATCACTGTAGTTTCATGGACATTGGGTTCATAATTTCTAAGCCACACATTCTGTTGCTTTGTGATATTCTACATGGTATGTCACCTTTTCCGGTCACCAATTGTTAAAATTTGGATGCTTTTGCAACATTTTATCTAGTTTATATGAGATGAGCTGCCCATGTGCATATGGACACAGAACATATTCTCAAGAGGGGCCAATGTGTAACTTACATCTTTTGATTGTGGGTTATGAAGCCTCTGATGTCTGCAATTGTGTGAGAGAAATTTAGACATCCAATGTAGGTGACACAGGTTGCAAGACAATTAGCTTTTGGTTGATAGAGAAGATCAAGCTGCAAAGCAGGTTTTGACAATCTGGACTGATCCAGCAGATGTTGCAAAATCATCAATTTACATCAGTTGTTTGTTTTCAGTCTTGCTTTCTGCCCTCAATTCTTTTGGTCACTGAGAAACGATATTGGATGGTCTGCAGGTAGGAAAGGTGTAAAAGGTGCCCAGTCAGGGCCAGTGCTTGACTGGATGCAATGTGTCAAGATTGCAGTTGGTGCAGCACGGGGGCTGAAGTATCTGCATGAGAAGCCACAACCACCTATAATTCACAGAGATATCAAATTTAGCAATGTGTTACTTTTTGATGATTATGTTGCAAAAATTGCTGACTTCAACCTATCCAACTAGGCCCCAGATATGGTAGCTCGGACCTACATTCTACACATGTTCTTGGCACCTTTGAATATCATGCACCTGAGTAAGTTGCTGTGAACTTCCAATTATTTTTGGAAAGTAAAGTGTGCTCTTGTTTAATTTCAAACCAAAATATTGCCCTGATCCTCCCGTTCTTGTAAGTTCCATAAAAACCCCATGAAACGCAGGTTCATAAATGCAACCAGTCCTACTTCTCTAACAGAACCTCCTAAGTTACTAAGTTCGATCAATAAAGCTATCCTACCAATGGTCAATGACCTGTAGTTATAGGGAAGCTGAAGCGTTCTTCGAAGAATAGTTGGGTTCTTGATAACAGACAAACTCTGATTGTTGGTTTGTTGACTTCTATGAAAGTGTCTGTTTGCAATTGAAGTGACAGTCAATGAGCATTTGAGCATGACTCATGTAGAGTAGTGCATCATTTTGATAGGAACTGTTGGAACATGTTTTTCTATTGGAACTCTGTTAGATGTGTGATTAGACTTCTTGCAGTTGTCTGGTTGCTTGGCCCACAACCAGACAACTGCATAGGAGCACATGATTTATAAAGATAGGACGTTTGTGTTCAAAGCACGGGTTGGCACATGCACATTCGCCCTATCTGATGACAAAGATGCACTGAGCAAAATACTTGCTTGACAATGGGTTTGGTTGTTATCACATTTTCCACAAAAATTGTGAAGATTTTGCCATCTATTGTAAGACAGGTCTATTTGTGGTGGATCGCAATATGATTGGTCACAGTGAACTACCTGCATCACTTCTTGGGGCTCCCCTGGCTGCAGTGGTCTCATCTCCCTTCGGCTTTGTTATGATACATCCATGGGGATTTGCAGCTGTGACTATTGGTGTCTATTGTTTCAACCAGTATGCAACTGATATTAGAGTGTGCAGAGACATGGCCAAGGTTGCAGTCGAAGATTCGGCCATCCGCATTGGCTTGTCCATAGTAGCAGAGCAACCCAATGCAACAGCATGATTGCCTTGTCCAGAGATCAATTTATGTGCTGTGAATATTAGCCCTTCTAGGAGTTAGTAAACATTGGCTTCCAAGCATTTTTTCCATCTAGTGTTTGATTCTTCTTGTAGTTCTTATCTCTTGGAATATTCTTCATTGTTCAATCATAGACTTTGCAAGTATTATGAAAGTTGCTCATTTCACATCTACAGCAGAACACAGACATGAGTGAGTGCCATTATGACCTTGTAAGTATTACTCCCACAACATCAGAAAACTAACTGCACACTATGGCAGTAACTAGCTGCCATACTCCTCAGTGACTTCATTGGCTCCTGGTAGTGAGTACAGATGATATTTTCTTAAGTGCTGAGAATGCCTCCACAATTGCAAGTCAACTTCAATATGATGGAAAAATGAATAGTAAGGCATAGATTTTCCAGATCTGACAATAAATCAGCAAACAAAGAAAAGAGGAAACTCAACCTAAAAAACAAAGAAAACTAGAGAAAAGCTGGAGCAATTAGAACAACACCAACCACACACATGTTCAGAGACCTTCACCAACAATGAGTGTGGTACTGACCAGCTAGCTACAATAGCATCTGCACTGACTTCATTAGCTCCCAGCAGAGGGTGGAAATAAACATACGGAGCTTCTGTCACAAGACCAGCAGTAATGGGAAGAATGGGTCATGATGCTGGCTAGCTCAACAAAACCCATAGATAAACAGAAGATTGAAGAACCCAAGAAAAGAAAAGGGAAACAGAATGGAGACATTAATTAGTATGATCTTTTGGAGAACAAAGTGGGTATAGATTAATGTATGATAATCTGCACAAAACCTACAACAAACAATTTTACAAGAAGCTGCATCTAGAGTTCATGGCACATTTTTGGAAGTAATGAAAAGACTCAATCATGATGTCAACTAGCACCCAAGAGGCATAGTTAATGGAAAAGCTCAAAAATTTGAGTGAATGCCCTCATTCAAACTACAACATGCTTGACAAGGTAAGTTTCATCTCATTTTAGCTTTGCCCTTATAAGAACAAGCACCCAAGTGGCATAGAGAGTCTAGCATGGAAAGTAGTGACATGGCCTTCTACACTTGAACATACCTATATCAATTAGCATACCATTGATCAACCACAAATGTGTGAACAAAACAAATACATATGCATTCATCTACCTTTTCCTTCACACCATCGTAAAGTGCCCACATGTACTTGTCTTCCACTATTAATTTCTCTTCTCTTGCCCTTTTCTTTTTCTGCAAAATTTACAAACAAAATGACATCAACTTGACAATATGTCCAATATTTGTCTTTTGTATTAAAAACCATTGTTTTCATCCTTAAACTAAAAGCTAGCCTTTGGTGAGAGAAGGAATGAAGGTCAAATCACATTTGGAGACATGTTCTTCTTTCTCTCCTTCTCTACTTGGGCCCAATCATAAATGGGAGTGAAGCCATTGAGCTCAAACTCCTTCATCATATGGTTCTTCCTAAGTATCACTTTCCAATCTTCCCAAAAGTTCTTGAAGAATTTTGGCTTTGTAACGAATGCCAATGTGAACCAAAAATGGTTGGTCCATGTTGTTGGAATCGACCCAGCTATGTGTTTCAAACATAGGGAGCTTGTGATATACAAATAGAATTGTTGATTACACAATGCGCATTGTTAATTGGGAGTCACAAGCTAGTTTGTCATTTTGCTTTTGTTATCATCTATAAATGCCAAGGAATAAAACCACCAAGAAACTAAAAGACCCTTCACACCTAGAGTTTGTCTAGGGTTAGTGATCAACATCTGGAAACAATTACTTTTTTAAAACAAAACAAAACAATTGTCATCACTACGAAACACCCTTACATTCATATATGAGTATATTTTTTTCTATGCATGATTCAATGACTTTTCCACCCACTCCATGCGATCAAACCAACACCTTTTTGGGCATATCTTAAATATTTTTTTGGTCACCCCACTTCCTTCATTCTCGCTTTTTCCTCACTCTCATCACTCTCTCTTCATTCTCGCACTTGCTCCTTTTCACTTTTGATCGCTCTTGATTGCTCTTGTTGTTTCTTGCACATGCTCATGTTTTGTGAAGTGGGCCTTGCCATTGCTTTCTATTACAATCATAGTTCAACTTTAACTTCCATGGTTTGGGTTTCTATCTATGGTTGCAACAATCACTTGACTTTTATCTATAGTTGCAACAATCAATTCATCTTTTGCGAGTTTTTGCTAGTTTCAAATTTTTGGTGGCTTCCAAGTTTTTGGTGTTATGAAGGTTGAACAATGATGGATGATCATGCTCTTTTCCTTGTAATGACTTTAATTATACTATCGATTGATATGATCCAAGAAGCATTTGTTGAAGCACATCCAATGAGCTCCACATCTTTTGAATCAAGTGACTCTGAATGCACAACAAATGTTAGAATCCACATATGTGTTGTTATTTATTATTTTACATGAATATTGAATTATGTGTACATTACGTTTTTTGTTTGATGATTTGAATCAATGGGTGAAGCCTAGAAGTTTAACTTGGTTTTCAAGGTTCTTTTTAACTAAATTTGATGAGGATAGTTGGGTCGAAAATTTTTGGATGACTAAACCCACATTGTTTGGCATTGTAAAAAAACTACGACCCATGCTAAAAAAACAAGATATAAAACATAGGAAAACAATTTTTATTGAGATACGAGTTTGTTGTTCAATTTACAAATTAGCTTAAGGTGGAAATTTTCTGACTTGTAGTGAACTTTTTGCAATTGGAAAATCCACAATCTCCCTTGTCCTCCATGAGCTTTTCAATGCTTTCAATATTGTTTACAAAGGTTTGATATCTTGGCCCAAGGTGCAGAAATGTTAGTTGTCACGGAAGAATTCATGAAATTGTGTGGTCTTCCTAGTGTACAAGGTGTTATAGAAAGTACCCATCTTTCTATTTTAAACCTCAAGGTGTTTTTATTGAAGACTACTATTATCATAATAAGTGGTGGATACAACATAATGGCACAATGTGTTGTTGATAACAATAAAAAAAATTAGTGATGTTTTTGTAGGTCTTCTAGGTAGTATTAATGATTCAAGGGTCTTACTCCGATTTGGTTTAGACATGAAAGTTCAATACATTGGGTTGTTTGAAATTGGTAAGGCTTCTCAAAATGGATTTGCGCCTTATCTTGTGGGTGACAAGGGATACCCATTGATTTCATGGATTATGATGCCATACAATGAAGAAGGACAACATTATATCCTAGAACTTCTATACAACATGAAACATAAAAGGGCCCACTTTGTTGTGGAGAATGTCTTTAGCATTCTAAAAAAAACCTTTTGAGAACTACTAACAAGATTCGATTCAAACATATATTTCGTGCCGTATGTTTTTACTTGTTGTTGTCTATTGCGTAACCTATTTCAAACTCAAAAAAAATCTAATATCCAAAAGTTGATGAGAATCATTAAAATGGGTGATGTGCAAGTAACATAGGAAACAAACATGGCATATAGATTCAATGCAAACATTGAAGATTGATAAGTCAATGCAATTGAAGGGGAAGAAATGTTTAAAGAGGCAATGTGCATGGAATTATGTAATTTCTTTAGACAACAAAAAAACTATCATTTTATGATTTCCTCATAGGGTTCTATCTCTATCTCATCCGACATCAAAATCTGCTTTCCACTTTAATTCATTATTTTATTAGTTGCTATGATATGGAAAATCAATGTCAATGGGAGGATCATGTCTTACGAGGTTAGTGTTACTGAAAGTTCCAACCACATTCAAAGGCTCTATCAAAGGTTAATCTACAGTTACAACTTCAAACCTAAACCTCAAGGTGTTTATTAGATTACACATTAAAGTTGATGTCATAGGTTATATTGAAATTGTCGCCTCAATGAAAGATTTGGATCAAGGAAAAGGCAAACCTAAACCTCGAAGTGTTTATTGGATTACACATTGGGGTTGATGTCACAAGTTTTATTGAAGTTATTCCTTCAGTAAAAGATCTGGATCAAAGAAGAGGTGGCATCACTATAAGAAAAGTAGACTTTTTCGACTGGTCCTTGTGATTGTTTTCTAGTCGCAAGCGACATCTACAACTAAAAGTTGTGTAGTCGCGTTGGACAAGTCGTAGCTGTCCTTAGTCGTAGGCGACAACAGGGTTGGATGGAAACTGTTCAGCATACAAATACCAGTTCATGACAAAATACGAATATATGTATGTGGTGCCAATATTCAACAATTATTTTGGTTATTATTTTCCACTAATGCCCAGAAACCACGTGGTATATTGGATATTTGATTTAAAAATTCATCATGACATCTAATAATACTACTCGTTCGATTCAAACACTAGGATTGTGACACGTGGCTTTTAATATGGTATTTATTCTATTATTAAATAATTACAATATATATGGACCGTTCGATTTGACTCATAACGATTATGACATGTGGCAATTAGTTTTTTATTTTAGTTTTAAATAATGCATGATTTTTTTTGTTGTCCAATTTCATGTTGCACACAGTAGATCCTAAGCGTTTATGGCTTTGCCTAATATTTATAATAAACACAATATATACTTTAGTTGAGTTTTGAAACCCAATGGTAGGAGCATTTATAAATTGCCTACAATCCCAAAAATTTAAGCACCCAAGGTAAAATTACATAAGAATTTGGTAGTTTAAGCTTGACATGCCAATTTGTTTGGCCTCCCACCAAAACCAGGATAGATTTTATTACTATGGCAATGAGTTACAAGTTCTTGCACTCATCAATCTAATTACACATGAATTATTCCAAGCATTTGAACAGCCCACATGGGTTCACCGGGGAAAAATTGAACATACATAACATTGAGTTCACCTTTCTGCCTACAAGGTCCCTAGTGCAACAACCCAATCTTAGCCCACATCTTCCAATGTAAGTAAGTATATTCAAAACCTGGCAGTGCCTAGACTGCTACATTTGGCTACAACCACATCCACGCCCTCATGGGTCCTCTTGTTGCTTCTAAATGCTCCTTGACATGCACCATTGTTGCCATGATCAACAATACTCCAAACAACATTCCTGTTACTTAACATTAGACAAACCAACCAAGGTCTAGTGCTCACCTTGCAGCTACGCACCAAGCTTTTGTATTCAGACTCCTGGCTGTGAAGCTACCTTCTCAGTTTTGTAATTTCCATGCATGCTATCACCTATCAGCCATATCCAATGCCCCCATGCTTTCTTTTTAGTGCAATGCAAAGACACTTGGAAGACCAGGGTTACCATTTAATGAGATGCATGATTATTGTCCCTGATCAACATAGCAGAAACTGAGAAGAATACCTGATTTTCATAATCACCATCAATCCATTCTTCAAGCTCGACCTTTGAACTCTTCTTGTTAGCATTGATGTCTGTTGCATAATGTTTCATAGTTTTGATCTGGCTCTCCATATCTGCAACCTGCAATTCTTACAAGGCAAAGTTTACATGTATTGATTTTTCTCATCAAAAAAATCAGCAAAATTTAAGAATCCAGAGAATTGAAGCGGTTGGTTTGGAACTATACTTTTTCCAGTGTGCTCTCAAGCTCTCCAAGCAATTTCTCAGTAGAATCCTCTGGGAACCCTAATCCACTTCGCCTGCTCTGATGTGGGAGGTGGATATTCTCTGTTCCTTCCATAGTAGACGTTGTCACCCTCCCCGTGCTGACCTTTTCACCTTCAGAGGCATCAGATAGGTGTTGATCTTACAGAACAACAAGTCCCATTCCAGCGAATAAAAGTCGAAGGTGTGAAGTTGATCCTCCATCTTGAAGATCAGCATCTCCTAGTCTCGTCTGAAAACCTCGAAGTCCGAGTACATAGCTCGAATCCATCTCACCTGCAACAGCAACAAATAAGCTAGTGAAGCTTTGCAAACTGACCAGAGAATTGCAACACTGAGTTCTGTAGACAAGTTGGAGATTATGTGTAGATGGTGCACTAGAGCAGCCATGGCTAAGGCATGATCGGCAACAGCTGCTCTTCCCTCTGCTATGGTGCAGAGAAGCTCCAGAACCCCTAAAGCAAGCTCTACATTGCTTCTCTTGGCATCTGGAAGAAGTTCTATGGGCAAAAGAACCACTCCAACCTCCGCAACCCTAATCTTGTTTCTCCTTGGAATGCAGATGGTAAGCAAAGCCTTCAAGCTGGCCTTGATGGCCTTGGGGTAGAACTCCTCTCGCAACAACTTGGCTAGAGCTTCAAGCACTTTCGGCAACGCTCCGATGCTGCTGTTGTGCGACGATTATGTTTCCGATGCGATTCCCGCAAGAACGGTTGCGACATTTACCTTGGCATCCTACCTTCCTTTGCACAAAAACCAAGCTAGGGTTGCAACCGAACTCTGCGTCAGAAGCTGCTCTCACCGCTATTTGTTTGCTCCCACCTCAAGAAGCGCAAGGATGGCGAGTGCTTCTTCATAAGCACATGCACCCAAAGCTCCTTGCCGCTTGCTTCCATGAAAGGGAGTGCGCAATCCTCTTCCCCGTATGGCATCACCTTTATAATCCCCTTCATTGTGGACATCTCGATCACGACTCCCTCGAAAGAAAAACTCCCCACCCTCCTCCCCAGAGAGAAAAGGAGAGGGGATTTCTTTTGTTTTCTTTACCTTCCCCACTTTGGCAGCTTCCAGAAAGGCTTTCTCCAGCACAAAGATGACTCCACCATCCTCTGCAGATGGAGTTGGAACTGGAGCTGCTACATTTGGAACACTGCTAGGTCCAGAAGCTTCCTCCTCTGCAACATCTTCATTCCTGTCCTCTACACCCACCATCCTAGAACTCTCCCAAAAACACCAAACAAGCCAGACCTAAGTAGTTATTAGTCTGGAAAAGCAACAAGCAAGCAAGCAAGCAAAAAGGGCTCTGCAATTCCTCTAACAAAGTCCAATCTGTAAACGAGAAATTGTGCACAACCAAGAGAAGAGTGAAGGAAATCCCATTAGGGTTTCCAATGCCGAGGTTTAGGGTTCCGCTTAGAAGCTTGAGACAAGTAGGTGGCAAAATAGATTAATGACTAATTTAGTCCACAAACCACATTTCCACTAAATTCAAGGAATTTAATTTTAATTTATCATATGAATATTATGAATATGTACAAATTTGTATTTTACATCTTTGTATAACACTTTCACTAAAAAACATACAATACGATATTTTACATATAGACATACGCCAACTATGACTAAACACCATTTCGCTTACGACTAAATAGGACTTTAAATGGCTACTCTTGGATGATAAATCCAACCCATATATAGATGGAAATAAAATTAGTCGCAAACTAGTCGCAGGTTAATCGAAGATGACTTGATTGATGTCAACACAATGTCACAATAGTCGTAAATAACAAAAATTTAGTTGCAAAGATCAAATAGTTGTAGGTAGTTGTAAATGTGATGGTCACATATTGGCCTTTTCCTTCTAGTGCATGAAAAATGGCCACCAAGGTTCATGTAGTTCCAACTTTCATCAATTCTTACGATATTTTCACGAGTCAAGGCAATTTCTTCTCTCCTCAACCCATTGTTATTAGTTGGTTTTTTTGGATTCAAGCTATTGGGATTGAAGATTGTGTCATGATCATTCATTAGATCCCACACATGAGGTGGGGTGAATATGGGCTTACTTTCCATAAATTCACAAATAATGTCAAATATATTTTTAACTTGGACAAATGAAGGGCAACCTTATCTTGTAGACTTGATGACTAATAATCCAAATTCTGCCCAATACAAGACATGTAATCAAAAATCTTTTTGAATTCACCTAAGATTGAGCTCCATTTGTCTTTGCATGTAGGACCATTTTTCAAGTGCTACGAACAACATGTAAACTTCACAATAGTAGAACTTTTTTCCACTTGGTAACAACGGTCTCAAACTGGTTTCATGGGTCAACTTTTCTAGGACCACTACATGTTCATATTTCTTGGCCTTGATGAGGGCCATTATCTCCCTTTGCTTCCAATTTGGTTGTCATGTTTTTCTTGTGTGAACCTTAAGTGTTGCATTTGAACATGCACTGGTAACTTTCCTCTTGCATTTTTTTTTGGTTAAACACCCCTCATCAATGATGTGGATCTCTGCACCAAATTTCAAACATTGAATTATGAATTCACAATTTTTACTAATGCATATTTGGATGCAAATTGACACACCTTTTCAATCCAAGCTTACTAAATTTTGAACTGTGAATGGAAGCATTCTTGAATACATGCTTCTAGTAATTCTACAAAATTCTAACTCTAACCATTCAATTTTGGAGCTATACATGCATTGATTCTTGAATATCTAAATTATTTCACTTGTATGGATGCAAATTGACACAACCTTTCAATCCAAACTGATTGGATTCTAAACAATGCATGGAAGCATTTTTTAGTACATGCTTATGGTAATTATACAAGACTTTGACTCTCTTGAATACACATTGAATTTGTAAGCATTCAAGAACTATGCATATTTGATTTGAATTTCAAGAGTTTCCTAGTTACAAGGTTTTTTGAAATTACCATCATCAAGTACATCACTTGAATTATCGAAGCATGAATTTGTTGAAAAGTTCATGTTTCTATTTAATTGATGTAACTTTTGTAGTGATGCTTCTCAAGAGATTAACAGACTTTCACATGGTGATGCTCTTATGTGAAACTATGGAAACCAATGCCACTTTTGTGGTGCATATTTGTTTTTTCTATGGACGGTTTGGTGCTGGACGTATATTGGACAAGACATGGGAACAAAGCTTTTGACAATGATGGGGAGTGAATTTATAAGCACCATGATGATGGCACTCACAAATATATTCCAAGCAACCATATATAAAGAGAAAATGATTTTTTTTCTATTTTGCTTTTTTGGGTTATGCTTTACCATATTATGAAAAAACATTGTGAAACTCTTTTGTAGTTTTGATAAGGTTTAGGTTCAATAATGACCATCCAGAAAAACAATAGAATGTGACTACACAAAAGGGGTCACCATAGTGTGCTTTCACCTTAAGATTGTTAGCTATTGGTTCAAGTGTAAAACATTTTGCAATTGCAGGTAACTATCGTTGAATTATATGACTTACTTTTTGAGTAGCCCAAATCAAATCCTCACACATAGTCTTTGTTTTCGATTACAAAAGCATAAATCAAATTGTTAATTAACATTCTCACAAG
The DNA here is from genome assembly GCA_963920785.1 of Sphagnum contortum. Classification (NCBI taxonomy): domain Eukaryota; kingdom Viridiplantae; phylum Streptophyta; class Sphagnopsida; order Sphagnales; family Sphagnaceae; genus Sphagnum; species Sphagnum contortum. Next base: position 1,703,620 of record OY987290.1, on the reverse strand, counting down.
GAGGTGAAAGTAACATGTGGACATTTTCAAATTATACACACACTTGGTTTACTCAACCCCAAAATCTAGCATTTTAGTAGTTTATAGGTCATAGCTTGATTTTATTAAACACCAACACATTATTACCAACAAGATGTTAGATCAAATTGCACATGTTAGGATTTGATCCTAGGAGGTCTAAACAATGTACAAAATAATTATCAAACCTAGCTACACATTCAAATTAATTGGAAAAACTTGTGTATATTGAAATACATGAATTCATTTAAAGAACATTTGGGTCCTAGAAGATTAATCTCCAATAGATTTATGATGATCATGTATTTGATTCCAATACCATTTTCTCAAGGTTTGAGACTTGAGATTTTAAACCACTTCCACAATCCACATATGGAATATATTATAAGCAATTTGCGTATTTTGTCTTGATAATTATAAGAAGATATGACTTTCTACTTACTCAGTAACCAATCCACTATTTATTGATGGTGGCTCCTTGGTGGTGCAATACTTTTTTTTCTTTTTCTTTTTGTTAAAGGCGTTTGAAGTTTAAAATTCAATTTCTCCAACCCACCTTATGTTAAAAAAACAATTTGAAAGCACCAAAGATTTTTTTAATGTCAAGGTCCTTTACAGTAAAAAACCATTACATAAAATCACATAGTTGTGACTCTTCAAATAACAAGACCCAAAAGGAACAAACAATAATGAATTTTGAAAAATCCATATCTAGTGAATTTTTTATTTAAAAAAAACATAATGATAACCTTAGGTTTATAGAAATATGATTTTTGAAAATATCAAAACCCCAATTTCTTAAAATTTTAAATAACCACCCAACATTAAAAAAAACCCAATTATTGATTTTTCTAAAAATTGAAAAAAACACCTACCCACTTGGTATTGAATTTTCAAATTTTAATAATCTAGATGATTTGGTTACTATCCAATAAAACAATCAATCTTAAAACATTAAACATGTTTATAATGAATAAATATATCATATCATATCATATCATCTGCATATAACTGAAAATTTTCAACCAATTGTTTGAAAATTGACAATATACATAACCAATATGGTTATTACCCAAGAATAACCAAGGTATTACTTTGGCAATGAATTGAGAACTAATGAGTTTATTTTTAATTTTTTGGTAATCTACCTAGACAATTATTGTCAAAAAACAATAATTGATTTACACATGATAGATGGTAGGTCATTGAATAGGTAAATAGGTAGGTAGGTAGGTATTCAACCTTAACTCTTGAGAAAAAAATTCCAATGATGATGTTTCATTGTCCAATTGGTTTATCTAAGATGGGTATTTTGGTGATTGTCACTACAACAATTCTAGAGTCATTTCCCATTATAATTAATCATAGATCAAATTCCATTTAAAATTTGTTTCTTGTTGTTTGTCTTGCACCTTTTCAATGTTTTTGTCTATTTGTATTTTGTTGTTTTTCTTACACCTTTTCAATTGTTTTTTTTGTCTATTTTTCTTTGTTGTGAACTTCTCTAATGAATTGAACTTTCGTTGACATTTTGCATACCAAATCAAGAATCTCAAATAATATTAATGAAACAAAATGACATATAATGAAATTTACAACATTTTACTTTTGAAAAGACAAAATTAACTACAAAAAGACTATTGACAAAATAATTTTAAAATCATCGTCAATGAAAAGAAAAAATTGATTACAAAAAAAATTATTATGTTCACAAAAAATAATTTAAATCATTGTCAAAGGTAGTGCGAATTGATACAAATCCCCAATATTTTTTTTAAATGGGGACTTGACACGACCTAATTTGAAGAATTTAAATATTTTGACAATTAAATGTAAACAAACAAGGTCCCATTAACAATTTGAATCTTGTGATAACCCTATGTTGAGGATTTTTTGGCGCCTTCAATAACACAATGTTTAATCTTTGACAATTTTGGCATGGTCAATCAAAAAATTATATATTTTACACTTGCCACCCTTTTTATAATTATTTAATGTCAGATTTCTATGACATTTAGGTACTCCTTGTTTGGTATCATTAAAACTTTTATGGCCTTACCATAGTGGATGGTGCCTTTGAATATCCTTTAGCTTTATGTTATCAATCAAAATAATTAAAAAACCATCTATTGTTCAACATATTTCCATCCACACATGCATTCTTATACATATGATAAGTATTTATCATATGACAATGAATTCCTTGTATGGAATTAAAATCTAAATTTTAATCATATGCATCATATATAATTATAAATTTCCATCAGTTGTACCTTTTTACCTTTTTTCAAAGATTTCACAACTCCTCTCCACACCACACCACATGCCATCCTTACAAATCCATTAAGATCTAACACCTACAAATAAATCATGCGAAAGTAAAAGGTTATGCAATGAAATAGACATGCAAAGGCAAAAACACAAATGATGGAATGCAAGGTGCAACCAATTCATCAATTATAAAATACCTTCTCCTTTGAACATGCATGCATTAACTACTATTTTCACTTGTGATGAACATGTGTCTACTTGTTGAAAATGTGGCTAGTGCACATTATAGAGCTCATATGTGTTGTGGTGTCTATCATCACCAACCAACTTCACCTTGAAGGGCCTACAAAATACGAATGAATTGGCAATCAAATCATCAAGTTTCTAAAACTCCAACTACAAATTTGTTTACTTTTGATAACTAGTGTGCAATATTGTTCCATTGTGGCAATAGACACAATGTAAAGCTTCCTTGCACATGAACCAAAAGAACATAAAGACCAACCATTCAAAACACATGCATTGCTTTCATTTGGCACTCCAACAACATTTTAACATTATCAACAAACATACACATACAAAGAATCTTCATTTTTGAATGGTGGTATTTCAATATGAGCACCTTCAATCAACAAGATTGTTATATATTCTTTGAATAAATGTTACCGACCATTTAAACAAACATTTATCCTCACAATATCTTCCTAGGCAACACACTAAGAACCATCTAATTTTGTTTAATTAACACTTGTTATTGTCAATTGACATTATTATTGTTAGCTCAAGGACACCAACATTGATTCCTACTAATTATTGACCAACCTCTATCTGTTGAAGCTTAGTTTGAGGGGGGGCTATTGGAATCAATCATCATACCTTCAACAACTATTCATCTTCATGCATCTAGGGCACATCCTCTTATAGGCTTTCATGTATTCATTAAAATTATTGTTGTATATTCATCCATTGATTTTATTGTTAAAGGGAGGTTAGTTAGTTACATTATTTTATTTTTTTAATAAGTCCAAGTATATATGAAGCTTTGGCTCTTTATCAATAAAACATCTTCACTTTTATGTTATTTGAATGAACCACTTTCTTCATGAAAGGAATTTGATTGTAGATTGAGTTGGGACTACTCAAAGCTAGAAACCCATAATTATTGATCAAATGTTAGCAAGTACATGTTTTCTTGGCATGGACCAAGATGAATACATCTTCAATGTTTTTTATTGGAGCAATCTTTACTTTAATAGTTCCAACTTGGTGAGTGTACAAATGGTTCCCAAATTAAGTATAATGATTAGGTACAAGGATGTTCTAAAATTGATTTCCAAAAAAGTCATATTTTAATAACCCGCAATCCTATCAATGTCAATCTTCATTTCTTATAAGGTCTTTTCCAAATTTGTGCATTAAACATAGTTTCATCATTCTTCTAAAAAATAACAAACATATTTTGTTTTTTCCAATTTTTCATAAACATGTGTCATTTTCAAATTTTAACATTGTAATGATATGGATGATAACTTTGACATTAATTTTGTTTTGAGATAATAGGTTTTTCCTACCAAATGGCATTTCTAAAAAGGTTGGTCACGATCAATTGTCAAAATGTGAGCATTAAATTACAACTTGCCTTCCAAATATAAAATATATTTTGAATTCATGTTAAGCTACATCGTATATGCAAGAATTTATTATATGCATCAATGAATGTTACAATATACACATACATTTTGGTATAGATTTGTTGTTTTAAAATATATAAATGTTGTAATTAAACTATTGAGTTATGTGCTTTAATATAACATTTAGCAAATTGCCAAAGGAAACATATTTATTGTGTCACCAAGGTGAATATAGTTAACCATAATTGTATTATTATGTTTACAACAAAAAAAAATCCAAAACAAAAATTAGTTTATTTTTATGTCATTTTCAAGTTATAGAACAATTATGACTAATTATTTTGTTTCTATGTGGCACACAAGTAACAACATTCAATGGCAACCTTCTTGTTGATGAACATGGTGAAATGGTTGATTCCCTCCTTTCAGCTTTGGAAACAAATCCTACTTCTTCAATTCAACTACTCAAAACCCAAACAATCCCTTCATTTCCAATGTTTACTTGCACAAATTGCAAGTGTGATATTTGTAGATGGATTATTCAATTAGGCTACTTTGCACCCGTTGAAACCACCATCTTTAGACACATTTTAAACAATGACACATGGGAAAATGGTGCCATGGTGGTGGATGTTGGAGCAAACGTAGGCTATTTCTCAGCCTATGCTATTATAATGGGATGTCGTGTGGCATCTTTTGAACCCAATCCGCATCCTAGGCAACTTCTTTTAGCCACATCATCTGTCCATGATCTACATCACACCAAATGGCAAGTCTACCCTTTTGCCATTGGCAAAGAGGTAAGACATTTTTATTTTTTACTTTAGGATTTAAAAAGAAAATAAGGTCGGTCCTTTAATTAAAGTCAAAATAAGTCTTGCTACAAAATTGTTTTACACCAATTATAAGTTTTTTAATAGGAACACTCATAAACAATGTAGGGGATAATAGAAGGAAAACAAAGAATGATATTTATTTTCATTAATTATAAGAATTTTATATGGGAAATTTTTATATTTGTATGTTTTTTAATTATTTCAAGGTGAATGAGGTGCAGGAAAATGAGGTGTTGTTTACAACTTCTATTCCATGGGGAGCAGGTCACATTGCAAGACGAATGCTACAACTTGATAATGACTTTGTTAAAGTTCAAGTGATCCCACTCCATAAGGTTGTGAAGGAGGATGTTGTCCTTTTGAAAATTGACACCGAAGGCTATGAAAAAGATGTTATAGAAGGCTCGGAACAATTGTTCAAGAACCATGTTGTACACAATGTTGTAATTGAAGTGAAAAACTTCAATGACCCAGATAAAAGAGATTTTATGCACCACTTAAAAGAAATAGGTCATTTCACCCATGTTTATAGCTACCATGACTCCTATGATTATGATCGAATTAGTTTAGAATTTGAAGATTTGAAGTCTCGCTTCTTTGATGTTACAGAAATTATTAGTAACAAAAAGTACAATGAAATTGTACCTTATGAAGACTTGTGGTTTTGCAAGCAACCCATTTCTTTCTAGACATATATAACATTGGTTATAATAAATCGTTATAACATAATAACATCTTATTTGGAAAGAAGGAAAACCCTTCCAAATTGTCAACTTTTTCCAATAAATTTCAATTGGATATAGAGGGATGCTTATACATTTTTATTAGCATATAAATTTTATGATCAAATTCAACTAAGTTTTCTTTTAGGTTGTTGTTACTTTGTTTACATCACAAAATTGTGGAAGACAAAACCATACATGTAGTAAACACAATGTTTGCATGAAAATTCATTGCACTAAAAAACATTACTATAAATATTAATTAGTGTTGGTTAGGTTGCAAGTTATTGTGGGTTTAGTTTACCATTGGACCATGCCAAAATATTACTTTTAGTGTAGCAAACGCAATTTTACAAAGTGAAGTATCTAGTAAATGATGTTTAGTTGAGAAATTAGGTTTTTTTTCTTTTCTTTTCTTTTTTAGCAATTTCAAAAACCACATATCCTAAAAAGAAATTTCATGCACTCGGTCATTCCTATGGTAACAAAAATTGAACAACTTATAAAACTTGTACAAAGATGTAATTAAACATTGTTTAAAAACACCATGACACAAGAAAAAAAGAGGTATGTAGAAATATGAAATTAAATGATTAATTTATTGTTTACATTTGTGCTAGTTGGGCAACAAGCAAAACCAATATTTAGTGAGAAAAAATGGTTTGTGATAAACTAACATTGTCCTCCATCCATTATGCAAAGTATCTTACATAAATGCATTCCAAAAAATGCATTCAAAGTAGATTAACACATCCAACTTGTATGACATTCAATGATTGATTTCATCATAACCACTCACAAGTAGTTTATGCAAGATTTCTAAACCATGCACCAAGGTGTACACATTCCAATAATAAATATTTGGCACAACTATCCATTGTTGCACAACATAATAGAAGGCATGAAAGAGTGTAAATAAATTATGCCGCTCCATTAACCATGCAACAAACTACCTTTCCATAAAAAAAAAGAATTGGCCATGGCATACTTTTTAATATATGTTTTGTAACATGTGCTAATTTTAGCCATAGTTCATTGGTCCTATTGGAGTTGGAAAAAAATTCCACAAGGATAGGCTGATGTATGCATAAATATCCCTTTCGATTAAGATTGTAGAGGAATTTATCTACATGAAAACATGGTGAAGTGTTTGTGAAGACCCCTACTATGGGTCCCAATGTACCTTGAGCATCATGAGTTGGTTGGCATATACAAACCCATGATGACAAACCATTCTCCAAGACATAATTCTATTATCTAAATTTATCTCGAGTTAGTGGTTTCAAGTGGTCCATATATGTGCGTGTATGTATGTATATATGTATGTATGTATGATCTATGGATTTAGTTTATGGCTTCAAGCAAGTCAATTTTATATGCATGTAATGTTGTAATTTAGATAATGATTACTCAATTTTTTTATTATTTCTATACACCTTTTCACTAAATAACATGAAAAGACAAGGTAGTTTTTAAGTGTGTTTCATTTAATCTTATGCAAATATTTTGACCATTTCAAATGTCAAAGCTTTTGGCAATTCAAAGCTTTGATAATTTGATGCCATTGTAAATGGAATTTGGAAAGTAACATTGGTCACTTACTATATTAAAGCTACAACTTGGACAATGCATATATGTTTTTCTTTGTCTTTATATTTGAATTGAAATATATAATATTTAATTGTCCGCACATTTTTAATTTCTTGAAGGTAAAAATGAAACATGACATTTTGTTAAGACATTTGAAAAGAATCATTTGAATAAAAACATTAAATTAAAATGAAAAAAAAGTGATGATAAGAATGCATAGTAATTTACCATAGATTCACAAGGTAGTTGAATGTGTGGTGATCACATGAATATGTGAAGTTGTTGTTGGTTGGTAATTTTTGAATAATTTTTGTGCTAAAGTTGATAGAATATGTTGTGTATTATGTTAATACCAATGTCTCTTTGCTTATAAAGCTATAGATGAATGATGTCCTTTTCCATCATGCCTAAAACATGAATCATAACAACACTTCAAAATAACCACAACATAATTTGTGTAAATAACAACATATGCAATTTTTTGACCAGGAAATTTAATTTGTAATTTCCTACATATTTTAAAGGTGTGTTAAAAATATATAAAACCTATAATATTATATAGAGAGAGAGTTTACATTACATAAACTTGGGATTAATCCAAAGCTTTTTCCTTAGACACTAGGCTCTAGTGGTTTCAAGTGGTCCATATATATGCGAGTATATATAAGTATGTCTATATGAATTCAAAAACACAAATTCAAAACATGTTCAAAAAATAACATGAAAAAACACATTAACATTATAACCATGTGACCATGGGAAAAAAATTGGATTAATTGAAGGTTATTTAATGTCAATTTAACAATCTCACTATTAAAAATAATGATTCCATTTGCATTTGATTTTCCTTTGATGTTTTAAAAAACTATATATATATGATGTAATGCATAATGCCTGATGCAAAAATTTGTATCAAACAATCTTTTATTTTTATTTTGTTAATAATTGAAAAATTCAACTAGTACAATTATGGTGAATAAATTCATATTCACATAGTACTTATTGATGACGATGTGGTGAAGAAGGTTGGTGTCTCTTCTAATTCAAACTCAAAAGCTCGAAATGTTCTCTATGTGAAGTGCAATGTTAGAAGGTAATTCTTGTAAGACTAATTTGTTGATATTTGTGGGCTTCTTTCTACTTAATACATAGATGATGACATAAGAGATCATGAATTTATAGTGCATGTGTTGGAAGATGGTCCTTGAATTCAATAAAGTCAATTTCACAAGAGAGAAATGCTATCAATGTGTGTGTAAATTAAGAAAGTTGTAGTAGAGGCATGCAATGAGCTTAAACATGTCAAGGCTAATTACTTCTTTTCTTTTTTCTGTTCCAAGCATCAAGTGATTAAAATTTTCCAACAACATGTCCACTACATGTCCATGATGAGTTGAACTTCTACAACTGGATTTTTCTTGCTAGTTAGTATTAAGTTGTAGTCCTCATCAACTTTGTCTTGTTCGAAGATCTTGTTAAATTATCTTATGTAAGATTGTGTGCAATTGTTATTTTTTACAAATGTTAAATTTCATATTTGACATGGAGTTTTGTTGTCCCAATGGATTATTAGGAGCTCAAAAAATGCACAGGATTCATAGGATCATTGTACATTTTTCAAGACAAAGGAGGTTAAATATAAGTAATAGGATGGGCAAACTAAAGTTTTGGGCATCGTATTTTGTGTGTTGGGGGCACTCTTCATGTCTATATACAAGGCGCCCATCATATTTAAAGGTTTGGTATCAAAAGCAAACAACTCCACCAAACTCTATGTTGTTAACTATATATATTTTTTAAACCTCATTATGGGGCTTGAAGGGTGGGGTATTGAATAAATGGACCCTTGCAAGTCTTTGTCTCATCATTCAATCTCTCACTATTGGCATCAAGAGTAACTTAAAGGTAAATGTTTTTTCTCATTGCAAGATGAACAATTATCTACAATTGGTAAAACTCCATTGTTTTACAAGATTTGAATAAAGAAATTTAATGATTTTGAATAGAATTACGATTTTAATTCAAATCAACAAGGGGATATGTGGTGATTTTTTGCACACTAAAGTGGTCATGGTAGGTCCAAAGTTAGGACATGAATATTGACAATAAAGTCATATAAAGGGTAGTTATTTTTTAGGAAGAAATGTGAAGTCACATTTTAAGGCCAAATTGTATTAATCCAACCCGAGTTTGTATGTCATGTTTGCATCAAGAGTGGGTGTATGGATACAAAATGAATAGTGCATCTACATTCCACATACCCTAGAAAGCTAACAAAGCCCTACAAAAACCCATTTCACACTGCAATTTACAGAGGGAGTTCAAAAAAAGGTAGATGATTTCACATGCCTTTGAACACTATCCATATTGAAGCTAGGGTGAAATTTAGATTAATGAAAAATAACTTTATAATATCTTTAAGTAGTTTAACATAAATAATACTATTATATTAGCAAAAATCCTACCCATTTATTAAACCTTTTTTTTCACAAGAATGGTCATTGAAATGTTATTGAATGGTGATATTCAATATTCTTTTTGTTCAAATGATTTTACACTTTCGAAAGGAAATAAATTTAATTATGTACCTTATTGAATTTTTTAAAAAGTAAACTCAAATCATTTCAATTATACAAAACCTCAATAAAATATGAATTTTCAAAGTTTATGTTTTTATAATGTTTAAAATGAAGTATTTAATAAATAAAATGCAATGTAACAAATTACCACAACAAGTGGAATGACTTGATGGTATGGGTGTTTGCCTCCATTATAAAGGTCAAGGGATCAAACCTCACAAGTGGTCTGCATGATCAATAATGGTAAGTTGATCGAATATTTTCCTATCTAATCCCCTATAATAAGTGCTTAGATGATTATGTGGCCTACGTACTTAAATTAAAAACCTAACCTAGGTAACACATGTCAATAAGTCATAAGTTGAAAATCATGAAATTATCAATAATATTATATATTAAATATTTTAAATTAATTGATTTCCATGGTACCTAGTTAATTAACTAATAAGGGAATGGCTTGGTAAATTTGTATTTTACTTATAAAAAAATAACCTTATTTCACTAGATACTAGTGAATCAATTCACTGTCCATACCAACTGGTTCTTGTTCACTAGGGGATTAACCAGTTTCACCCTGCTAAAAATGTCCAAATTCATTCAAAATTTAGTGAAACCCATAATGAACTAGGATGCATTTTGGAATAGTGTAGGTTACAAACTATGGTTTAGTGGACTTGCATGGACAATATACGAATGTTGTCAGATGTCACATGAAAGAATTGGGGTGACGACATCAAGGCAAGTGGGAATGGTTACAGGATAGGGCAAAGCAAGTTACATACCCTAATTAACAAAGTATATGAACAATTCATGAGTAAAGACATGTTTCAAGACATGTTGTGAGATGTTACATGAAATTGGGATCATTGCATTATATCAGCAAATGGACTTAATTACAACACCATCAAACAAGTTCCATCAAATGACTCACAAGGTAGAATATTATAAAAGGGGGCTTGTTACAAGGCATGAACATGTTACTTGAAATTAAAATCATTTGGTAAGTCATGTTTCAACTAGGATTGAATTGATAAAATAGGGCACTTTAGGCAAAATAACAATTAAACACAAGTTGTGGGCATGCTACAAAGGATACATTGAGGTTGGAATGAGTACCTTGTTGAAATGAACTGTAGGTCACAAAATGTGGTTCAATTGATTTGTAAAGGCACCACAAAAACATTGTTAGCACAAAGTGGGGACAATTTGTGGGCATGCATGTTATAGGGAAAACCTATGATTGCAATTTGATTGAATGTTTTGTTTCAAATGAGTTATAGGTTACAAAACATGTGAAAGCAAAAAAAAACATGTATAATAGTATGTACATGTTACAAGGGAAATTATTGAACAATGCATACATTTTCAACTCTAGGGATCACACAAAAGAGCTAAATCTTCTAAGAATGTCACCGAGCATAGTTGAAATCAATGAAGGAATAGCGCTTGTAGGAAACATGTGATCAAGGAGTTGTTATTTAGGGGAATTCAAATCGCTTTGGGAGATGCAAGATGTTGAAATTTTTGACCAAATTAATGAAGGTAACAACGAATAAGGAAAAAATATTTCCATGTAAGTAGACAACCTTTGGACAAAATTGTGCATTTGGTAGCTTTGGAAAAGGATTGAAAAACAATCTTCCATTTGTAATTCATGCATCCAAGTTTGGCAAACATAGATAACTTCTTTTACATGTAATTTAGATAACCAAGTTAATAACATGAAATTTCTACAAATAATGTAAGACCTTCGAATTGGGCAATGCACGCATTTGAATAAGGTGTTGTCCTTTCGTACTGGCACCAATCAAGACCCATGGCCTGTTTGTTTAACATTTTCCCTTTGACACACCCCCAAAAATAATTGCTTGAACACTAACCCAAAAAAAAAAAAGTTCAAAAGCAAATCTCAAAGATCAAATGGGCCCAAAGAAATAACAATTGAATCTTACCCAAAAACATTGAAGAATGGTGAGTGAGTGTGTGTGTGTGTGGTGGAAAATTCGCAAAACTTTAAAACATTAAAAGTGCAGATGCTTAACTTGGCAACTTTCTAAATAGTCTATGCTTGTAGTTAGTCTACAGTCAGTAGTAATTTGTGGGTGGGTCATGTTCCGAATAGGTACCATGTTCGTGAGAAGGGCTATTAGTACAGGCCAAAAATAGTGGCAGCCAATTTTTAGTCATAGAATTCCCATGCAACCAATGAGAAGCCTTGGAGTCCAGGGGCCTCCCTTTTATTTCTTTTTTAGGTTCTTGGGGGGTGTGTGACACCCATCATGACAAATACACCTTAATTTTTTAGGGTTTAGGCTAATTTGGGAGTAATATTTATTTGGGTGGCCATGATGACTCATAAAGTCGGTGGGTAATGACAATGGACTGTAATGATAGTTGATATGTCATGACAATGGATTGTAATGATAGTCGGTGAAAAGAAAAATAGACAAAATGATCCTCCTTTGTCTTACCATCCTCCTCTATATAATAGTTTTTGAACGCAATTTTTTTTTATCAAGTTATTTAAATAATAACTTGTCAATGTGAACAATGTAAAGTTCAAAATACATGACCAATAATAAACCATTGTCATTACCCACCGACTTTATGAATCATCACTTGTTGAATAAAACCTATCACCAATTCACATGTCACTTGTTCGCATAATAGTGTAGCATTATCATCCCTCAAAATATATTTTTTCCTTGAAATACTAGCTCTAAGCTTCAAGTTTATCTTTAGTTTTTGTAACATGTACATTGGTGACCTTTTTGACTAGTTGGCTAATGGGCAAACCCATCCTTAGGTGTAACAACTAAGAACGTCATACCTTGATTTTCCTAGACCAATTGAACTTTGAAAATCATAGGGCCCATTCATATTAGAAATATAAAATTTTAAACAATTTTTACTTTTTCATTCCAAAATAAATTTCAAGCCATATAAAACATGCAATGAATAAACATGAAATATATACATATAGTTGTGAAACATTTACAGGAAAGGGCCCAAGAAAATAATTTAGCCACTTTAGGTTTTTTAACCATGCTTTGAGATGGTTCTTAGTAATACCACCCAAGGATAGGTTTGCCCTAATAATTCCTTATAAGTTTTGCCTAATAGGTTGCCAACTCAAATAGGTAAACTTGTTCATCAACATGGGCAATCTCCATGTCATTTATGTCCCATATATCATACTCATTTGGTAGCCTTCAAGACTAATTATATTAAATTCAAGGAAAGTTTAGAGATTTTCACTAAATTATTTTTCTTATTTAAAAAAAAAGTTTTTGTGAAGGAAAAAATCAACATTCTTGAGAGAATAGAATACTTTTGCAATATTTTATTATTTTCCCTAAATAGAAATCTTCAAAATAAAACAATTATTCAACAATTGAACAAATGTTGTTTGTCATGGTACTAGGGTAGTGAGTGAGTGTGCGGTTTGTTGGGGCACTAACTACAGTTATCTGTAAGGTAATCCTAGGTTCCAGCCTTTACTTTCCTCTTGACTAGACTAGCCCTGAACACATAGGACAACTTTGCAAAAAATCTAACCACCATGGTCACTTTTCTAACCACGGGCCAATTAAGTTTCATGGCTACAAACCAGACTAGGGGGTGAAATAGGCAAGGCTCACCTACCTAGTTATCTATGTGCTACCCACCTACCATACTCACCCTCCTTCTTAACTATGGGCTATGTACCTACCTTAAAGTACTCATAGGTCACCTACCTATCTACCCCAAAGCTACTCAAGGTCTACATATTTACCTACACATGGGTCATTTAGGGACTACCTAGGGTGCTGTATTGGGATTACCTAGAGGGTATATAAAGGTTGCCTACGATCTTCCTAAATTAGGGGATACCTAGGGATTACTTGTAGGGCTATGTAGGGGGTTACTTGGGGGACTAATTTGAGGGTTATGTTGGGTTATTTTGAATCCATTTAAAGGGCTATTTAAGGTCCATTTTAAGGATTGCTTAAGTCAGGGGAGACCTAGAAACTACGTAAGGTTATGTAGGGGTTCTTTTGGTGCTACCTAAAGACTACTTAGGGACCTTTTTCGGTTTACTTATGGGGTTATATAAGGGTTTTTTAGGGTACACCTAAAGTACTATTTAGGGATTATTTAGAGGGTTACATTAGAGGTTGTTTTGTGGCCATTTTGGGGTTAATTAGGGGATTATTGAAAAGACTACTTACAAACTTATTAAATTAGGGGGTACCAAGGGGATATCTAAGGGTTATTTATAAAGTTACATAGGGGCTATCTCAAGGGGATATTTTTAAATCACAAAAGATTTTATTTAAGTTAAGGGATAATTGATTACTATTTAGAAGGTTGGGTGAATGCATGGTACAATGACTTAATATTGACAAAAATTACAATTTTTATAAGTCCATACAAGATTCTTGAAATTGATTGAAATGAACATGATTGTTACTTTTTAGAATGTTATTATTTTAATCTTTGAATAATACATTTTTGATCATCTATAGACTTTCCCAAATCTATGTGAAAACTTGTATTTAATGTAGTTGATGTCATTTTTAATTTGGAAGTTTTAAAAGGAAAACTCACAAACTCCATATGAATAATGCCCCATGTAAAGCTTTCAAAAAATATGCTTTTGGGACAAAGAAATTGAAAAACAAACAAAATTTGCAATTCATACGGACTTATGAAAATATAGTTAAAATTTAACCATTAAAACCAAGGTGTTGGGTGTTTGCACACTATGGTGACCTTACATGGACATCACAACAATAGTTTTTCCTACATTCCCTAGATACAAGAAAATATATAAAATAAAATTCATTGAAATAATATAAAAAGGGACTCACTTATCTAAAACTATCATAATTAACCTTCCAAAAATGAAAAATAAAATAACAATCATGGGTAGACAACACTTTCCAAAGCAAATAGTCAAAGGTATTTTAAGATTATGGTATTAAAAGTATTTCCCCCTCTGAGTTTGAATAAAAATACCTCTGATTTAGCCTTGCAAGGTGGTCCTTGTTGTAATGAACTTTTGAATTTTAACACATTTTTTGTCACATTTACAAAACTCATGGATGTGGACTTTTATCTTACAATGTGTTAATATTATGTGTTTGAAACTTTGGGATATTGGATTAATCATATTTTAAAAACCAAAAATCCATTGAATGAATGGAATGTGATTTTAATTTATTATGTTATGGACTTTAAAAAAAAACCCAAAAACTGTAATTATTTTTAAAGCCCTTTTAAGCATTTAAAAATATATATTTTATGATATTTTTACATGTCTTATAACATCATGATTTGAAATTTTAAATGGAAAAAAAATGTTACTTTCAATATCATCTAAATATTCATATTTTAAACCAATTTTCAACTATGCTAGAAAAGGACTTTGAAAAGGGATTCTAATCCGCCGAAATTGTGATACCTTTAATATGTTTTTGCCTTGTTGGAGATCACCATTGGATCACATTTTAGCAAGGTCATGTTCAATGGTTTTTTTTTCTCAAAAAACCCAATCATCATTGGGTTATCTTGGCTCATTTTACATAATCCATGAGTGGATTAACATACAAAGAGTCTCCATTTTGAAACACCAAAATAAGAGCCTTTGAATTGTGAAGCCATTTACAAAAGCATGGTTGGTGAAACACATGAACTTGTATGTCATGTGTTCAAATACGATTTGGGTGAAGTTGAACACATGCCAAATCTCAAAAACCTTGCTAGTGCACAAGAATCCAAGTTTTCCAAGTTGTTGTTTATGGGAATTTGGGCATTCATGCATGTTATAAAGAAAGGGGATGCATTTTTTATTTATGCACTTCTTGCAAAAAATGCCATGCCACAACAACATGAGATCCTTTTCAATACAAAGGTGACAAGGATGTGTTTGAAAAGAAAAATGTTGACACTTTACCAAAACATTGACCATATGATTACATAATTGATTTGGAAGAAGGTGCACAACCCCCATTTGGACCCATTTATAATTTGTCATAAGACGAACTTGTAGCTTTTTGTGAATATGTTGGCAAGAATATCGAGAAATGGTTCATTCGACGTTCCAAGTTTTTAGATGGTGTCTTAATCTTGTTTGGCAAGAAAAAGGATGGATCCCTTTGAATGTGTGTCAATCCTCATGGGCTAAATTGATTCATCATTAAAAATCGATACTTGTAATTTTTAATTTCAGGATTATTGGATCAATTTAATCATATCAAGGTGTACACCAAGATTGAGTTGCGTGGAACATACAATTTGGTGTGTAGTGAAGAAGGTGGCAAATGGAATATTCCATTTCGTACACACTATGGTCATTTTGAATATGTTTTGATGCCCTTTGGCCTTACAAATGCACGTGTCATCTTTCAACACTTCATGAATGATGTTTTCCGTGAATACCTAGATGATTTGTGTTCTATTACATTGATGACATCCTCATTTAGTCCAAGAACCTGGAAGAACATGAATGACATGTTTGACTTGTTTTGGACTAGCTTAAGGAAGTTAGATTTTATGCCAAGTTGATAAACGTGAATTTCATCAAATTGAAGTGGAATTCTTCAACTACATCATCTATGGAGATGGCATTTGCATGGATCCCTACAAGGTTTAGACCATTGTCGATTGGGCTACCTTAATTGAACTAATTGTGATGTTCAATGTTTTCTTGGATTCACTAACTTTTATTGACATTTCAGTGCCCATTATTCTATGATAGTGGCTCTTTTATTCATTTAATTTGAAAAGATCAACCTTTTTCCTAGGGAATTGAAGCTAACAACACGCCTTCCAATTTTTGAAGACTTCTTTCATGACTATCCCACTTTTGATTCATGCAACTTTTGTTTACAAGTAAAAATCTCTAAACCATTAGCTCCATAGGCATCCTATTAACTAATAGTTACTAATGGTTGACTTACCATCCTTTACCCAAGGGGTGAAGCTAGTGGGATTAAGTAGCATGGGTTAGTGAATGGTTTGGGGCTAATCCACTTGATCAGTTAAGAGATTCTTAGGAAGGGATTAGGATAGGTGCCTTATTTTTTAAGGGTCAATGTGGGCCTTGTGTGGTGTGTGGAGAAGGTGGATTAAAAAGGTGTTGGGGGACTTTTATGGTATTCGAGACTCGTGTAGCATGGGAAGAGAATGGAAAAATGTGTATGTATTTTGTGTGTGATTTTAGTAGAAGATGGTCGAAGGACTTGAATATCTTGTGTTGTATTTTTATTTTAATAAGAAGTGTGGAAGGTTGAGTAGTTAATATTGTACACATAAGATGCTTCTTTGATATGGTATTTTTGCATTTCTTCTAAGATAGAAAACATACCACTTGGTAACCTTTAGAGCATTAAGTTATTGGTTGCCACAAGAAGGTAATGTCCAATTCTTGATGGTGGAAAACAAGGAAAAAAGACCAACAAGTAACCACCTATAGACTAAAAAGTACTGCTATAGGTGATAGGCACTTACCATGAAGAAGGTAGTTAATTACAAATGATAGAGAGTAGAAAGGGGACCTCCCAAGGTGCTACAACGGTAGGCATACCCACTCAAGGACCTGCAATGGTGGGACATGGGGTACAATAGTGGTAGAAGGTCTATAAACCCCACTAAGCAATATCCAACGACATTTAATGTAATGTAAAACTAGATAGAATAATTATTTTCAAGTTTTGACCATTTTTCATGTTGCTCTTCTCTATTGTCTCCCCTACCCCATGAATTAAACTACTTAAAGGAGGGTATGTCTGTTTTTTGACAACAAACCCTAATCTTCTTTATTTATCTTTGTATAATGTTTTACTTATTACTTGAGTAGTTGTAGTACAATAAGATAATGAAAGTAGTTTCTTTTTATTGAGTAATAAAGTGTTGACATTTCCCCTCAGTCTTATCTCTTGTAAGACGACAATGATCAAGGGCCACAATTTCACCCTTAACACCCTTCTAAACCTTTTGTTTTGGAAACAAATACTTTTAATTTTGCATTAAGAGTTGTGTTATCTAAACTTGGAGATGATGATTTCCTTCATCTTGTTGGTTTTCATTCTTATAAATTTTCTCTTATTGAAGTTAATTACAAGATTTATGATAAAAACTTTTGGCCATTATCGATGTTTTTGAAGAATGACATCACTTATTTGAAGGAGCTCAACATGAAATCATTGTGTATTTTGATCATAAGAACCTCCAATATTTCATGACCATTCATGTTTTGAATTGATGCTAAACTTAATGGGCATTGTCCTTGTTTCAATCTTGGTTTGTCAACACATATCACCACGGGCACAAGTAAGGGAAACTTAATCCATTGTCCCATCACTCGTACTTTACGCCTAAGGAAGGAGATGTAGCCTATGAACAACAATGTGATGTCATTTTCAAGCTTAAACATTTTTGAATTCAAACATTATCAATAATTCTTAATGACACAACTTTTTTGTGTGAATATTTGAAAGACCCTCTTACTACTGGCATCCAAGGCTAACTACAAAGTCATGGTCAAGTATAAGATTTTTCTAGTGATCACGTCAAGTTTGAGTTTCAAAATGGTTTACTATATCATGATGGTCTTTTGTATGCTTTTGATGGCCTTGCATGACTTCAAAATCTTTAGGTTAGGCACAATATTTTAGATGCAGGTCATTTTGGATTTAATAAGACCATGGAGTTAGTGTTTCGAAATTATTGGTAGCCACAATTTTAGAAGTATGTGAAGGAGTTTGTCAAATTTTGTGATGTTTACATTCGAATAAAGAATCCTCGTCATTGCCTTCGTGGTCTCCTTCAACCATTGTTGATCCTTGCATTCTTGTGGTCTTCAATTTCCATGGTCACAGACTTTCCACCTTCCAGTTCTTACGATTCCATCTTGGTGGTGGTGGACTGTTTGACAAAGATGGTTCATTTCATTCCATATACCAAAATAATAACTAGTGAAAGACCATCCAAATTGTTCCTTATTCATGTTTTTTAGTATTATGGTCTTCTTGAAGATATCATTTTCGATCGTGGCCTTAGTTTGCATCCAAGTTTTGGAAGTGATTCTTTGAATTTTTAAGTGTGAAGGTGAAATTGTCATTGACTTTCCACCCCTAGACGAATGGGCAAATATAATGGGTCAATCAAGTTTTGGAATAATATCTATGATGCATAACTATTATCATCAAGATAATTGGTTAATTTTTTTGGCCATGGCAGGGTTTACTTACAACAACACAATGCATTCATCAACCCAACAAATATTTTTCTTTGTAAATCATGTTTTACACTCTAAGTTTCAAGGAGTGAACAAAATCGTGAATCTAGTAACTAAGGGTTGAACCATGTGGTTAGTAGATGTTCAAGCTCAACTTGTATTTAATATCGAAGAAGCATAAAAATGATACAAGGAAAATGCTAATGAACATAAAAAAGAATGACCTAGCTTCGAAGTTAAGGACTAGGTTTGGCTTTGATGACAACGTATCAAAACAACAAGGCCATAAGAGAAGTTGGATCATTAATAATTAGATCCATTCCTCATTATGAAACAAATCAATGTTGTGGCTTCCCAATTCAAGCTTGCAAGTTCTATGAAAATTCATCGTGTGTTTCATGTTTCCTTGTTGAAACTTTACCATGCGTCTACCATTCCAAGAAAAATTCATGAACCCCTTCCACCTATTGAAGTTGATGGTGAACAAAAATACGAAGTGGAGGATATTTTGGATTCAAAGATTTCTAATTGTCAACTCTAATAATTTGTTCATTGGCATGGGTATGATGTGAACAAACGCACATGAAAACCAATAAAAAACCTATCCAATGCCATGGAGAAGGTTCATGAGTTTCATCAATGATATCCAAACATGCCCAAATCTATTCCTTGTGAAACACATCACTAGAGGGGCAGGTGATGTCACAAATGCCAATGCTATGAAATTCATTCATTTGTTTGTTCATCCATAATTTGTAATAAATTTGTACCTAACTCTTAATTTAATTTCAATTCACCTTTAGTTAACTTATAGTTAAAATTTAGTTGATTTTTAATTAAGTTTTAATTCATTTCTAGTTCACTTCGAATTAATTCCTAATTCATGTTTAGTTAAATCCTAGTTCATTTTTCATTCATTTCCAATTCATTTTTAATTAACTATTTACTCACTTTTAGTTAACTCATAATTCACAAATGGGTGCACATGATGGGCCACATATAAGTTAGAAATTTCTTAAGAAACTTCCTTAACTAAATGCCAAATAGGTATAAATAAATGTAGAATTCCCAATTACCTTTAGTTTGTTCAACAATAGTTTTGGGTATTTTTTTTGTCACAATCATATTCTATTTCCTTCTTTGTAATAAATTTTTTTGTATTTTTTTGGGTACATGTCGTGTTCTTATTTTTCTTGTCTCATTATCTAGATTTGGAATTAGGCATCTTTTGTTCTCGTTTTGGTTAGGAAATCCTATAATTTTGGTTGCTTTTATGTTCATGATAGTGTCCTTCAAAATTAAGCCATGAACAATGCCTTTTATAATTCATTTTGTACATGAAACATGATAATGTTTACATGTATGATTTGTTTTATGGAATTGGTCAAGAATGTCATTTGTGATGATATCATTTTCATTGCATTTTGCATCAATGATGCAATTGGAGATGAGATTTGACGGTCCATTTTGTAGGAAAAACTTGTGTTCAGTAGCACCATATTTGAATTCCAAGATTACATTGGGTTGATTGATGGCACACTCATCAAGATCCACAAACCTTAAAACAATGTTGCACGCATAACATTGTTCAATGGGTGTAATAATATCTACTCAAAGAGTAATGTGGTTGTCGATCAATTTGGTTTGTTCATCTACCTAAATTTTGGATATCCAAGATTTTCCCATGATTATTGTAGACAAAAGGGATTTAAGAGAATAAGGTTACCACAACAAATGACCCACATTGTGATGCAGGGTGTTGAGGTAAAATTTCAGATGTAAAAGGGATACAAGGAGGAAGGCCACAAATGTGTGGAGGTGGCAATGGTGGAAGAACCCCAACATTGTTCTTTTTCAAACTCATTCGAACCATGAAATTGTTGTGGTTTGGTGTTTACGCTCCTAACAACATGCAACAACAGTGGCTATGGATGTCCACTTGATTGCAAAGGAAAGAAAGGTTATGGCAATGTAGAGTGCGAAACGAGACTAGAATCGAATGGCAAAGCACCTATTGCAAACATTTGATTATCTGCAAACACAAATGTGTAAAACTTTAAAATGACTCTACAAGGAGCTAAAGGCTTACTACTTTGAACCTACAAGAGGACTTTATAGGTAACTAAAGAATGTCGTGAAGAACAAGAAAGGACTTAAAACCAAAAGAAACGAAAAACGAAAAACAAACAAAAACGCAAAAAAAGGGACAAAATACATTTAAAACTCTTAAAAGACATGTAAGACTTTAAAATGACCTTTCAAGGATACTCATAGGGCTCCACAATATTTGGGTGCAAAACCCTCTTTAAATACCACCTATAACAAAATGAGCCCATTAATGCTCAACATTTACAACATCAACTCATCATTCTCAACATCTAATATCAAAAGGACCCATCAATATCCCATTTATATAACAAACAACCCTTCAAGGTTATTGAATGTGTTTGACAAAGAGTTTACTAAATCCATTAATGTGAAAATTTAACACATCAATTCACTACTAATGCATCTGACAAAATCTTAAATTCCAATTTTAAACTTATCAAATTAACATTTTTTCTTTGTTTTTGTTTTTGAATTGTTAGATCTAGGCTCACCCATCTAGGGAATAAGAAAGTTGATTTAGTATTTAACAAACAAAAAATAAGGTCGAAAGTAGAATGTGAAAAATCATTTCCTTTGTAGTGCTTGCACCCAAGTTTACATTATAATCCCTCTTTTAGAAAACTAACAACATGTGCAAAAAAAATTTACCACTTTGCTTGATTACGAATGTTAATCTGTATGGCAATTGTAGACTAATTCAAATCATCCCATTCACTCACATGCCCATCATAATGGAACAAAAGAATTTACAATTCCTTTGAAAAGTATAGAATAGTGCACATCATAAATTGAGATGTGTAAGGTTGAAATGCATTTGAAACTCATTGCTACAAATTACAGCAAGTTAACACATTATGCTACCTTTCAAATTCATTCATTACATATGATCCCACAAGAATAGGAAGGCTTGGAAAGCATACCTTATACACATTGGTTAATGCAATCCTTTTGCTTCAAGCTTACAGTTAGTGTGAATAGATACTTAGGCTTGCGAGGTAAATCTTGCCACCTTGATCAATAAGAGTAGAGGAACTTGGTCATGATGTTATTGCATGGGTTTAAGGTTTAGGGTTGCATGAAATCCTCAAATCTAGTCCAAAGCCTTGAAATTTTGAAAAAACAACTCCTTGAGGAAGAGGAATATGTCTTTGTTGAATTTCTACATTTTTTATTGTACTAAAAAAAAGCTGCTACAAGAAATGTCATGGAATCATAAGTTAAAAGGTTTTCAAAACCCTAAACCCTAAACCCTAAGCCTTGACCTTGACTTTTTGAGGTTTAAATCATCACTCCCAACATGTAATTTGACATTTACCTCCTTTGGTTTACCCATAATCACTACTAGAAATTTTGGGTTTTGCAAATGTCGTTTACAACTAAAATTTAGTTGCATGCAACACATCCAACTACAAATTTGTGTAATTGCCTAATACAAGTTGCACATGACATTCAGTTGCATGCAACACTACGTATGCAACATGTATATATGGTGCTAATATACATGTTAATCCATACATATTAATCCAAATGTAGTTGCACCTTGTGTGCAACTCTCCTTGCAACTACAACATAATTAATAAAAATATGACATGTGTTTAAATGGACAACTAGCTTGTGGACACGTGTCACTATTTAATTATTTTTGTGTTTCAAAATTAAAAATTCATTGGATTAATTTCAATCATTAAAGTTTTTGTCATTGAGATGATGACATGTGGCACACCACAAAGTGTTCATTGACCATTTGACACGTGTCCTTTTTAAACACAAATTATATGATGACATGTGGTAATTAAGGCCTATTTATTATTATTATTATTTTAAAATATTAATTAATGAAATTTAAATTGTTTAATTTTTGGTCAATAAGATGTTGACACATGTTACCTAGGTAGGTAGGTAATTATTAACCCTATAAATTAGTAGGTTTCTTTAGGTTTGTAAGTAGGTTGAACATAGCTAGGTTTAGATTATATATGTAAGATTAAAATAATCCGATTTTATTTTTAAAATTAACCATTTCATAAAGGTCAAGTTTTATTTATTTACTCATCCCCAATGGCATTTGGTGCTTGGTTACAATAAAGTTATTGCTCCTAGTTATATATTGAGCCAAATATAATTGGAAGCCAAAGGATATGGGATAAGAAATTCCATTGCAAACTTCATGAACCAATTTAGTTGCACATTAGATGCAACTAATGTATTATAATATAGTAGCTAGGGGAGGGTTTTGTTGTTTTTGGTGTCCAAACAAAACTTGAAGTCCTCCTCTTGACGCATCTAACACACTAAAAATTGTAAAAAAAAAACCATTAGAATTGAGAAAGTTATGGCCCCCCAAAGTAAAGGGGGTCAAAAATTTAGAAAAAAACCATTTAACGTTATAAAGGCCGATTCTTAAACACCCAAAACATTCCTTTTATATTATTTTTTGCTATTAAAGTTCCAACATAATTTTTAGAACTTCAGATGGCGCTCTTATAACATTTTAAATTATTTAAAATGAATAAGGAATAAAAAAGTTATGAGGTTTGAAAGTAGGAGGAGTCCAAAGAAGGAAAAAGAAATTGTTTTGTAACTTGGAAACTTATTTTTTCTTATTTTTCTTCTTGTTAATTTTCACTACTCCTTTCTTTTTTGCATTTCAAAGATGATTATAGAATATTTTTAATAATTATGATTATTCAATGAAAATATGATTTTAACATTATTATACAACTTAAACTAGTAATTAGCTTAAGATGTTTGTGTACTTAGAGGTTAATTCATGTAACCTATTTACATGAATATTTTAACATAAATAATAAAATTAAAGTATACAATACCTATTGATAATATATATATATATAATTGATTATCATTATCGTTAATTTAATTTAGCTTAATTCATTTAAGCCATAAATAATTTAACTTAACTTAATTTAACCATAATTAATTTGGCTTAATTTAATTTAGCCATATGTATTTTAACCATAAATAATTTATCCATATTTATTTGGCCTAACTTAATTTAGCCATAATTAATTTAACATAATTTAATTTAGCCATAATTAGTTTAGCCTAGTAAATTTAGCCATGGTTAATTCAACTTTTAAATTTATTTAGCCATGATTATTTTAACTTAGGTTAGTTTAGGTTAGCCTAAGTTAGCATGGGGTTAACTTTAGGAGTAGAAGCACATAATATTATTATACATAGCCTGTGTAAATATATTAAGTATAAAAATTTAAGTATGTATAAGTTTAGGCCATCATTTTTATGACACATGTCCATGTTGTATACATTTAGTTGCACATTAATTGCACACACAACCCATATGGTTGAAAATTTATACAATACGAAATTTATAGTTGCAAACATGATCGAGATAGTTGCAAACGATAGAATTTTTAATAGTGAATCTACAAGGATAGTGGTTAGAATATGGGGCTATTATGTCCCTAAGTAGCAACTCTATTCCCACTGGTTGTGCTCTTGGGCACACAACATATCTTTAAACATCTTGTTCTTAATTTATGACCAACACACCTAAGAAATGTCAGTCACAACACTAAACCCAACTGTATGTTACAAAGTCAACCACAATATGAAAAGCATAACACAAAATGAATACTAAATAGTTGATTAATACTAAATGCCAGAAGCTGTAATTTTCAAATATTTACTTCCTAAAACTCACCTAAAACTAGACTTGAGCATTAACAACATGCTATTAGTTGAAAAAAAGTCCCATATTGGACACAATGCCAAACTACACAACAACTTTACATCAAAATCCACATATCATTTTGGAGAAAAGAACATTTTACTAAAATCTCATGCAATTGAAACACCCATTTCATTTCAAAAGAGTTGCTACACTCATTCATTCATAATTTCATAACATTGTGGCAACAAAAATTGAAATGAATGACCTTCATTAGGAATGTATAGTGGCCCCTGAACAAGACGAATTTTAGTTGTTACATCTAACAATTGCCTAATAGTTGGTGTTTCCCACATTTCTTCAAATTAAAGGAAAATGTGCAAGGTTTGATGTTGACCAAGATGGGTGTACTAATTTGATAAACAATCATGGCAAAAAAAATTATTTGATGACAATGATTCAAATCACAATACAATATTATTAGGTCCATTTCAAATTTAATAGCTCAATAACAGCTATTTTACCTTCATGAATGAGACTCCAATGGCAATTCTAATAAGCATTTTAGAAACTGTTGATACCATTCTTAAAGTTGTATGCCAAAAAACTCATTTTGTTAAATCCTAATGTGGCTTTTTTTTTCCCACCAACTTTTATGTGGCTTTTATCATGGTGAAGTCACATTTGGAATTAAGGTGCAAATGTAAAAATTTCACACCAAGTTAGAGTTTAAGGTGATATGTTTTGATACTTAACTTTATGTTTCAAATTTAACTTATGTTTTCAACTTTGTTCACACATAATGGCATGATTCCATGTATACTTTAAATTTCCCCATCACTACTACGAACACAAGTTATGTTCACACTACATAAATGAAAGGAAAATAATAATATTTCCAAAAGATGTAACCCTTCATCTATTATTTTAGCCATGATATTGATTTGGCACAACTTCATCTCTCTCACGCTTGTTGAATGGTTGTTTCTTATAATTAAGGTTTGATTTCATTTTTTTAGTCATATTTACTAATTGGCTCTTGTTATTTTAATATTTAACATTTGTCTTGAAACAATTTTATTGTTTGTGATGTAGTCTTTTCATGTCTTCTAATCATTCTTTACTTGATTTATGAATCCTTTTTAGGCTCTTTACCATTTTATTTCTATGATGGATTATCAATAATTAGCTTTAACAATGGGGTTGATTGTGTTGTTGATTGATTCGTTCCATAAAATGTGGGAATCACGTCCTTTGATTGACATGCCATTATTTGTTCTTGACATTCATAATATGAACATGAATAACATTTAAAATTTAATAATCATTGTGTTCAAAAGCATAGGGCATGTGAGGTGAAGTGAATATGTGAAGCTATGCAATAGACATGCATATTGAAGCACCTATATGTAAATTGTAAATTGTTGAGATAACACCCCACTTCTAGAGGGGTTATGTACCATTGTTGTTTTGATTATATGCTTGGGTGTGTGAAAATTAACAATTTTTTAATTTCTAGGTATTCAAACCATTGGTTCAAAATTTTATTTCAAAAAAAGATTTGACCCCAAAATTGGACTTAGAACCAAAACAAAACCCTAAATTGGTCCAATTTGAAGGTCCAATTTTTCATTGTTTCGAAAACATAAATTTTATTTTTTCAAATAATTTTTTTGGTTAGGGTTAGAAATGTTGTTAGTGTAAAAGAAATGATCCAATTATACTTTTTAAAAATAAAATTGGAGTGGCATGGGGGATTGGCATTAGGAATGGGGATGTTATTTTTGGATTAGAACATGGTTCAAATATGCAATTTTTTTTTTTCCTTTTAGTGTAGCCATGTAATTAATATAGGTTGTCACTTTTTAGTGGTTGTGGAATGCTAGTAATTTTTAAAAATCGATTTTGAACTATGCATGTGTAGATAAAACTAGATTCAATTTGGAACTGTAGTGCGCTTAGGATTGTTTTTGATTACCATTGATTTGTTAGCCTTAAATTTCCTTGGATCTGAGCCCTAGGTTGGAAATTGAATGTTTATTTTGAAGATGTTGATCATCCTAAATCATTTAAAAGGAGAATTTACCTTTTCAAAAACACCATAATCTCTAAATATCATGGTTATTAGATATTTTCCCTTTCTTTTCCTTATTAAAAGTGGGGCCACACATACAAGCATCTTAGTGTTATCTTAGAAGTTTGAAAAAGATTACAAACATTTTGTCCACATCTATTGAGGTATGTATTATGTACCTCTAAATCTTATGTGACACTAATTTGAGGTGGCATTTGGAGTTGAGTCATAGTTAACATAAGTAATCAAAAGTTATGTGTAACACCCAATATTGTGAAAACATAGATTTCAACATACATAGCATATAGGTATGTAGTAATGTTGTCTAGTTGTTAATTTAAAAAAAAACTTTCAACATTAATTCCAATCTTTAAATTGTTTTTTGAAAAACCCCACTTCTAGTTCAAGGATATATATTTGTTAGAACCTATAGTCCAATTGTGAACCTAGTTTTTCACCCAATTTAAAATTATTTTAATACTCAACTTACATTGAGAATGATGTTCTTCCAAAGCCTTTGGATGTATTTTTAGCTTCAATCCTAGATCATACCAATTACAAAGCTCCTACCCAAACCAACTTTCCCATTTGTAAATGGTAGTTAACATTGTGTTAGGCACCATTTCCAAAAGGCCAAACTAGCAAATTCCCAAAAAATCAATGTATGTAATGACTTCTAAGTTCCAAAATACAATACGTAGAACTTTGAGTTCAATTGTTGGGTATTCATAAGAAATTTAGAATAATTCACAAACAATTTAATTGTTGTTGAACTAACCTTAATACTATTCAATATGTAGCCTAAAACTTATTAATTTGATCTACTTGTTGAAAAACATTTCCTCATTATGAGCTTATGGTTAATTTATCATTTTGTGATCCACAATGATTTTACAAAATCACATTTCCATGTTTATAGCCCAAACCACAATGGATCAACATTTCAAATTTTGGTGATAGTTTGTTGAAACTTGACAATTGTCGCCCTATTTTAGACTTCACACCTTCCCACATAGGTATTCATATGCTAATTAATGCAATGTGAAGTTGTGCAAGGATGTAACATGCCCAAATTCCTACATCCTTGATTGTGACATACTTTATTCCCCCACAATAACAACAGAAGGCAATGATGAAATGAGAGAGAAGAAAAAGAGAAAATCACAAAGACTCTTTGATGGTTTACATTTTGTGCATAGCCCCAAGGTCCCTCCTACTACTACTCAAAGAGGGCTTCCTATCAACCTCCCACAATCTGCTTGTGAATGCAATAGGTTGTCAGTAAAAATGAAATGAATTGTGTGAATGGGCTACATTCATCTGAAGAAAGAATCTTGTGTTTGACACTAAATGCCAAGTTGAAACCTTGATCATTGAGTATTGAACATTGTGTGCACTAAAGTTAAGTTCAATGGTGGAACTGTGCATTTTTTGGAACCACCTCCCTACCAAGACCTAAGGCATGTCATCTATTGTTAATTGGAGGGATTTTCCAGTTGTGTTGCTAATGGAAGTAGCATCGGAGATTGTAGTGGTCTAAGAATTTACAACAATAGATACAATTTCCCTTAGATTCAAATTTGATCACAATGTGGCGTGTTAGAAGAAAAAATGTTACCATGATCTTGATGGCTCTCCCCATCCAGATCTTTGGGGGAAGGTGCTAAGCTGCTTCTTTCCTCTAGGAAACTAGTTGTTGCTTTTGTAGTAAGATGTTATGGGGAAGAAATCTACAGATTTGAAGCTTCACCACCTACTACGTTATTCCCATCCTTGGTTAAAATTGCCTTGGCCTCCTGCAAACTGACTTTCACTTCTGGGATTACTATGATATTGTCTCTCTTCCATCTCTCATGGTTCAAAAGCAATGTAAGAAGAGCCTCACATATCTGGGCTACATCAAGTTCATTGGGCCCCTTCCTTGATGGTGAGTACACCATCTAAACATGATCCAATTTTCTGTCAGGTTTCACAACAATCGAACCTGGAACTTGAGCATCTTTCCGTGTCACAAGCCCATCATTCATTTCCCCATACCTGAGTTTTGGGTGCAGAGCACAGATGGCCATGGCAGCAGATAAAGGGATCACTACATGGAGTTTTGGGGTACCTTGAGAAGAGTCTTCCCCTCTAGTCGTTCTTGGCAACCATGGAAGTTCTACATGGGCAATGTGAGAAATAATGGCCTTGGTGTTCAGCTTGCCTCTGTGTGAAATGAAATAATAGGAAGATCTGTGGGTAGTGAATACATGTCCATAAACTCTCAATGCTTCTCATTCATCAAATCTTCCAGTGCCTTAAGATCTCATTGCACAACTATGCCATAACAAATGAGCTGAAGATGAGCAAATGTATTTGGAACCAAAACTACTATGGTTCAAATTCACACAAAGTCTCTGGTTCTCTTCTGCTCACTATTTGACCATCAATCCAAAGATCTGCAACCACAAGGTTAAATCAAGCAAATGCGTATGGTTCTTCCACATTCTTTCAATGTGCCACAATGGCTGTAGCCGAGAGCTGCCAATACTAGTCTACCACACAAAATTTCTTTTGTCCCAAACTTCTAATATATTGAGATTGCAAAGAGAATAAAGAACCGGATTCAGACCCCATGAAGATGGAGAGATCCACTATACCTTGATGATTTTGCAGATTAGCACCTCCATTATGAGCCAGGTTTCAACATTTGCAATTTGACCTTCATGCAATATGTCAGATGCAATGGGGCTTCCACCATAGGGGCTCAGCACCAACACAAGTCCCACCACTTTGCCCTTCAACTCAAGCCAAAGCATGGAACATGCTGCTGTTACATCTACCCCTCCCTTGGAATGACCCAACAAAACCACCTTGTTACCTATCCCCTAGTAAAGCTCCTCTATGTGATCCTTGATCTCCTTTGCATTCTTCTCCACAGCTACCTGTTAGGGGGGAAAATCAACATACCTCAATGTCACTGCAAAATTTCTGCTTTTTGGATTATGCCTCTTGTGCCTTCAAAGTTTTTATTTGTGACTCTTGTTGTACATGCTCTCTCAAAACAACAAAAGGTTCTTAAGTGCCTGCTCATGCATCTTTGATCCATCTACCATTTTCCTCTCTCATTCTCTTCGGGAGCTCATGGTAGGTGCATTATGGTAAGTGATTGCAAACTTTCAGACATGACTGACATACCTCACATTTTAGCGATGTGACATAGCAGTCCCAGTTTGGAGAAATGTTTCTTTGTCTCCATAAAATACAAGGGGCCATGGTTGCTAAATAGACCTGCTATAAATCTCTAAAATCTCTCTTTCCCATGATCTTGCTTTATTGTTAGTAGCACTTTAGAATTGCATGTTCAAGCAAGGATTTGTGTCAATTATATATGAATTTGTGTGGGGGAGAGAGAGAGAGAGGTTAAGAAACATTACACAACATGAGCATTTTCCATTTGTACAACAATAATCAATTGTGGAAGCTTTTGTTCAATGTGGATGGTTTTGAGACATTCACGTTACAACTTGTATCATTAGCACTAGAAGTGTTACATTCATTTCAATAACAAAGAAAATCAAAAGAGAAGTCTATTGTTGATACATTAGACATAGTTTTTCAAAGTAAAACGCATGGGGCACTTAAAACCAACCATCATTACATTTTATTTTTCCAAAGATAGAGAGCAAAGTTTTTGGTTACCCAATAGTTAAAAAATCTAGAACACTCCCCCATGAAATTGCATAAAGATTCTCTAAAAAAACTCTTTATCAACCATCATAGTTAGCTAAAGCTTGGAGCTCACCATGCAAAAAACAATAGTCATCATGCGGATGATCTTATGGGTCTTTCTCTTTGCAAATCATGCATTGTATGTTCTCAACGCACATTTAAGCATTCCAATTTCTTCTTAATTTTGTAGAATAGACTTCCTTGTGTATTGGAACAAGAAAAAGCTTTGAAAGTAGAGGAGTTTCTTGAATTGGTGATAAGAAATTGTTGAAAGAATGTCCAAGAGGATTTGACAAAATGAGAGGGGGATTGATTATGTGAACTTAGTAAACATTAACATCCACTATCCAAGATTACTCATGACATACATTTGTCATTTTTTGGAACTACGTACTACTTACATTGTGATTAAAATGCAATGTAAATCAAGCAATTGTGTTTCGCTTGCAATTTAATGACCAATTATCCATGGTGACTCATTCAAATTTTTTGTGTGGCTACTACAACACTTCGACATGTATAATGAAATTGTTTAATTGAATATGTTACAAACAACCTTGACAATTCTTTAGTCCCAATTGCATCCAACAGATGAAGTGAGAGAGTAAAAGCTTATGAGCTTCACATCTTGTTTCATGCATGCATAGTTTTCAGTGTCAAAATTTGGGTTTGATTCTAGGTCAATGTTTTTGTGACTTTCAATATATAACTTTCTCATTCATAATCAAGTGAAGGTTAAGAACTGACTATTTTAAAGCTATAGATGGACTATAATATTTAGTTTTACAAACATGGAACTCCCTAATTTATTCCACTTTCAATAGTGAATAAACATTGATGGAAAAAATGTATCAAAGGACTATGCACATTTTATTGTTATGTGTTTCTAATCCTTAATGATTACAAAGGTCTCTTGTTGGATGCATTGTTTTCAAATTATTCATTGAACACTTGTGTAAGATCAAATGTCAATAGTTCTTGGACTTTGCCTTTGACTTTAGGAATGAATTTTTATTTTTTGGCCTTTCAGTTTTCCTTTGTGTAAGTATGTATGCCAAAAACATTTCATCAAGGAAATGCCAATTTGCATGCCACCAATTTTGAACGAAACCCATAGACAAATGCCAATTTGAATGCCAATTTTGAACGAAACCCATAGACAGGGCTTTTCCATACTACTATACCAACATAATTTTGAAACCCAACACAACTAGCTTTACATTTTCTATTGTTTTATTATATGCATGAAAAAACACAAAATATTGGCCTTGATTTATTTATTTATTTATTTATTTATCAAATTTCAATATCAGCAAAAACTTATTGGGGGGCTTCATCCTATATTGATAGAATATAACTTACAATTGGGTGATCTTCCTTTCCAATGCAAAATCTCCCCCAAAACCCAAAAAGAAGAAGAGGAAGAAGAAGAAGAAGATCATGTTTCTTCAACCAAGCCCACACTTTCTTTTCAAATCTATTCAAATTGCCTATGTACAACAATAACCAAAAGATTTTACAATAGACAAATTGCTTGGGATCAAGAAAAAAAACCCTAAATTTTACAAACCTAAAACTCAATAGACAAATCGCTTGGGATCAAGAAAAAAAACCCTAAATTTTACAACCCTAAAACTCTACAATAGACAAATTGCTTGGGATCAAGAAAAAAAAACCCTAAAATTTACAACTCTAAAATTCTACAATGGACAAATTGCTTGGGATCAAGAAAAAAAACCCTAAAATTTACAACCCTAAAATTCGACAATAGACAAATTGCTTGGGATCAAGAAAAAAACCCTAAATTTTACAACCCTAAAACTCTACAATGGACAAATTGCTGGGTATCAAGAAAAATAACCCTAAAATTCTACAATAGACAAATTGCTTGGGATCAAGGAAAAAAAACCCTAAATTTTACAACCCTAAAATGCTACAATTTTTGCCTTGGGGGTCAAGAAAACAGCAACTAAAAATTGTAATATATATATATATATATATATATATATACACACACACAAAGTTTTCTTGCCAAGTCAAGAAAAAAATTGAAAATAATCAATCAATTTTGGTTGAAGCGGATTTAGAAAATTGAGATTGTGGGTAACCTTCGTAATCTTGGGGGAGCCTCGATTGCCCACAAGGAGAATAAGAATTTTCGTAAGAATAAAATTTGGGTGCGATTGGTGGTGGTAATGATAGTAATCGGTTCGAGGATTCACCATAGTTTCTTGTGTAAGACGAGGTGGCTTCTTCAAATTTTTTCGCAAAGCCTATGTAGTAGTAGGACAAGGGATGTGGTAAATCTGGGTATTCGGGCGAATCCATTGAGCATTGGCGCGGATCGAAATAGTACCCGGGTGAATCCACCGCGTGTTTGGGGGGGGTCCAAATACCCGGGTGAATTCGCCGAGTATTTGGGTGGATCCGAATAAGATATTTCGGGTCGAGGAACCGATGATCTTGTGGAAGCTTGTTGGGGAGGCTCAAATGGGTTATCGAAAAATGACCAAGATGACGAGGGTATATACGGAGACGAAACAAAGGAGGAGGATTGTTCACGGCCGTGCTCGAAAACACTCGACAGAACACGGCTTCCTCCGCCGCCTCCGTTTGCTTCGTCTTTGCTCTTCTCAAGATCTTCCGCACTCTTTGTCATTATTTTTTCCTCTCTTCCAACTTCTGGGTCCGATTTCAATGGCAAACTTGACGGATTGGGCAATATAGTCGGCTTGAAAACCTCAATTTTCGGAACCGAAGATGACGAAGAAGACGATTCTATGGCATCAATTTGTCGTGCCTTGTGCTCCTCTGAGAGCCATTTTGCAAACCTGTTTTAAATTTTTAAACTATTTTTATTTTTATTTTTATTTTTATTTTGAATGGGAAAATTTCCACAAGTTTGTATTAAAGTAAGAACAAAATTGGAGGAAAAAATTTGGGCATTTTGACAAGGAAGAACCAACCCTTTTCTAGGTTTAGGGTATAGGGTTTAGGGTAATAGTTAGGGTTAGGGTTAGGGTACCTGTAAAGTGCATCTCGGTTTGTTTCACCATTGGAAATGGGCTTGAGTTCACCAGTGTCAAAGTCGTGAACAACAACAGACTCATCAAGTAAGTCACTGGAGAGCTTCACAAGGCTTTCAAGATTCTTTGGTGATGCATCATCAAGTGATGCTAATTTTCCTTTAAGCCCATCTGTCTGCAACAACAACAACCAAAAGAATGCACCCACCCCCAAAAAGAATTTCAATGCAAAGAAGTTCAAATCGGTGATTTTGCTTTTGTCTATTCCATTTTCCATTTTCTTTTGGCTTGGTTTAATTCAAGAATAAAGGATGATGCACCACCTAAACCCTAACCCTAAACCCTTTCATAACCCAACAAATTTTTTCAATACACCCTTTTCATTCAACATTGTATTGTAGGTAAGGAGAGAGAGAGAGAAAGAGTTTGCAAAGAAATGTGACCTGAATACGAAGATAGTTGCGAGATGATTTTTGAGAAGCAAAGATGATGGAGAGATTGTAATCTACCATATCTGCACTTGCATTGAACACCATGTCCACTAATGGGGCGTTGCCTTTATATGCCATCCACTTGAACACGCCCCATTTCGCAACTTCCTTTGTGTCATAGCTTTGTATTTGTTGGCCCGTTCCTAGTGACAACACTAGAAGATCATCATAGCCCTGTAATAAATTAATTTTTAATTTTTTTTAATAAAAATTAGTTAAATTTTTTTTTAAAAATCATGCACAACAAAGACAAACCCACCTAAACTCTAAATCCCCATCTTGCTAAGATAATAATCAAGCTTTGACAAAACATATCAAAATGCAAAAGAAAAGGGTTTGAAAAATGCTTTGAAACAAATCATTACTAAACCCCTAACCTAAAACCCTAGGCCAAAAAGAAAACTTTGAGAGAAGTTAGGGTTTTTATACCCCATAATCAACTCTTCGAGTGTTTAGGGTACCCGATTGAACCTCATTAATAGCTTGCGTGATTGCCACATAAGTCTGCACTTATCCCACCCCCCCCCAAACCACCCACCACCCAAGTTTTACCATTATTACTGAAACTTGGGGATGATTTTTTTTTTTTTTAATGCATTTTAGACCAAAAAGAGAGCTTAAGAAATTCATTCAAAACCAAGGTCTAAATTCTAAAAATATGGGATTTAAAACAAAGTTTGAGATCTTAAGGATTTGAAAATTTTCAGATGAAAGAAAGTTGTCACCGGATTGTTAACGGCTATGCCTCCGTCAATCATGTGGTACTCCCGGGACTCCGGGGGCTCTTTTGTCTTGTCCACAACACTAAATTGCACGGGTGGGAAGTAGGTCGGAGCTGCTGATGTAGCCCGACACACATGTCTTAGTTGTGCATTTAAAAGAGGGTCCCTTCTTGCCTGAATAGAATCAATGAAACAAAAAAACACTCGGGAACTCTTCTTTCTTTTTTTTGGAGAGCCCTTCCACATAGATGAAAAACCCAAATTGAACCCCAATAGATGAAAACTTAAGGGCCATGTTCTCTAGTACATAAGGGCCGCATTCTCTAGTACATAAGGGCCACATTCTCTTGTACATAAGGGGCAAATTCTCTTCTACATAAGGGGCGCATTCTCTAGTACATAAGAGGCGCATTCTCTTGTACATAAGGGGCACATTCTCTAGTACATAAGGGGCGCATTCTCTTATACATAAGAGGTGCATTTTCTAGTACATAAGGGGCGCATCCTCTTGTACATAAGAGGTGCATTCTCTAGTACATACTAAGGGGCACACATTCTCTTATACATAAGAGGCTTATTCTCTAGTACCTAAGGGGCTCATTCTCTTGTACATAAGAGACACATTCTCTAGTACTTAAGGGGCGCATTCTCTCGTACATAAGAGACGCATTCTCTAGTACCTAAGGGGTGCATTCTCTTGTACATGAGGCGTGTTCTCTAGTACATAAGAGGCGCATTCTCTAGTACATAAGGGGCGCATTCTCTAGTACATCATGGGTGGAGGCATTATGCAATGAGCTGCTTGTTAGTAGCATTGGGGATGGGTTGGGGGTGGGGGAAGGAAAGGGGAGTGACTCTTTGTTTTTTACCTTCCAAGAGGAGAAGAAAACGGGTTGTTGGAGTTTGATGTCAAAGGCAGGGATGAGAACCGAAGTGAGAGTACTATCAAGATAGAGATCATCTGTAAAATACTTGGAGAGCAAATGCTCGAATCCTCTAGCTTTGTATTTGGGTCCTCCAAGTGCCACCAATTTCTTCCACAGTAGCCCAAAGGGATGTCTGCCCAAATGAAATCCAATTCCAAAAACAAAACAGAACAACAAAAACAACAACAACCCAATGAAATGACCCATCAAGCAAAACAAAGACGAAACTTGCATTGGAGCACCAATCCAGAATCTGATTCAAAACCATGATCTGAAAAGCTTTGGAAGCACCAAAACATCATCAATCAGCAAAAGAAATCTCAAGAGAATTCTTTAGAGATTTTGGAAGCAGCAAAATCATCATCATTGTCAGCACAAGGGTCTATGGTCATCGGCAGCTAAAGGATCTAATCAATCATCATCATCAACAAAGGGATCTGGGGATCTAAATCATAACCAGCGAAAAACCAATCTATGATCATCAGCAAGAGGATCTGAAATGAATTCTTGTTGATTCATACCGGAGTTGTGGGAAGATTGTGCTTGAATAATTTTGGTAGTACTCTAAGACTTCTGCTGCAGACAAGAGCGGGCGTTTGGGGTTTTCTTTGCTCGGTGCAGTGATCATTGCAGTGATGAGCCCTCCTGTGCTTGTGCCTGCTACCAAATCAAAGTAATCCACCAGTCTTTTGTCTCCTCCATCCAATCTCTGCTCCCATTGCAATGAACCCATCCTCAGGATCATGTACCAGACAAAACCTTGAAGATGAAGAAGGTGAAGCAATTAAGCAAGAACTTGCAGAGCATTGCAATGGACCCATTCTCAGGATGTACCAGACAAAAGCTTGAAGATGAAGAACGTGAAGCAAGCAAGAACTTGGGACATTGATGTTTTTTCCAAAGGATTTTCTTTTTTCTTTTTGTCAGTACCTGTAAGCAGCTTTCGAGCTCTGCAAGCATGGTGGCAGGGATGATACCTCGCACTCCACCACCATCAATGCTCAAGATTGTGATTCTGCGGCCTCGATCTCCACTCGGCTGCTCCACTTCTTCCTCCTCAAATGCCTTTGACATGGTGGCCTGCCCAATGCTTCAAGGATCAACAGAGAACAATGACCAGGTGAGGAGGAAGCTGGGGGTTGAAGACAATGGAGAAGAGTAGTAGACAGTGGGTACTGCTGCAAATTGCTATCTTTGCTCCTTCTGTTCTTGTTGTCTGCCTTCTTCATGAATGGAGGAAACATGTCAAGAAGAAGAAGAAGATCGAAGTAGTTTTTTTTTTCCCCTCTCGCTGATCACATGCAAAGCATGTTGCTCATGCAATCTACAAGCTTGAGTAATGGGTTTGCATCGCAGCTTATGCAGCTCCAAATGCCTGTCGCCAGCTGCACATTCTTAAGAGAATTGAATGCTACCTGTCCTCATGAACTCAAATGCTTCAAGTTTACTTCACATCCACTGCAAGAAAACACACACACACACCAACAAAAAAACCCCCCAAATTTTCTTTAGAAAAAAAACTCTAGGTTTAGTGAATTCTAGGCCCACAGCAAAAGCATGATCTTCAGCTGCCATTAACGTCCTTTCCACATCTTGAAATAGCTTCCTTGATGGGTGATCGATGTCAATAACTATTCCTGAGCTTCTTCTTCCTTAAAGCAACATTTCTTTGTCGTCACCACACATCATCAAACAATATGGAGCTCATGTACAAAGTACCCAAGTCTCCCAGCATTTCTCTCTCTCTCTCTCTCTCTCTCTCTCTCTCTCTCTCCCAAAATCCTCTTGAGCTTTCTGAGCTAGTTCTGAGCTAGTCTACAATAGCTCCATCTATTCCAATTGCCATCTCTCTCTCTCTCTCTCTCTCTCAAAAGTACCCAGTTTTGTGAGCTAGATAATAGTTCCATAATCTATTGCAACATCTCCATCCCTCTCTCTCTCTCTCTCTCTCTCTCTCTTTCTCTGTGGTATCTGTCAAGCTCTATGTGGCTTTGTGTGTCAATCTCTGTGGTTCTGGCAAAGGGTGGGTGAGAAAATAGCCGAGCTCAAGAATTCAATAAGAGAGAGCAGGCAGGGGATTCTACTCCCATTATGCTTCATACTACCTTCCTTCCTACCTGCCTTCCTACCTACCAGTCTTTGTTCAGACCAGTGTTGGGTGGTTGTTTAAAGACCAACACTGGTTAAGTCTAAACCAGTGTTGGTCTTGTACAGTACTCATATCAAACATATCAACCACTGGTAGCAAGGACCTTACTTATTACTACCCTAGTACCCACCTTGGCCAATTCGACACTAATTATATTATTATTTTCAGAAATGTTGAAATTTTCAAAATAAAAATTATTTCTTCGGAATCCAAAGAAATTATTGTGAAGGGATGATAGTAGTGAATAATTTTCCAAATTAATTAATTAATTGATTGATTAATTATTCGATGGAGACAAACCCTAAGCCCTAAACCTTGTACCAATCTTTAATACCAGCCTCAATATCAGGCTACATATATGTAACTTGCATCCTTCATACCAGCTCAAAAATCAGTCAAATTGATCCCAATACCAAAGACCACATTGGTATGAAAGTTTTAGGGTTTAGGGTTTAGTACCTTTTGACCATATTGGTATGAAAGTCTTAGGGTTTAGGGTTTAGTACCTCTTCACCATATTGGTATGAAAGTTTTTAGGGTTTAGGGTTTAGTACCTTCTTGACCATATTGGTATGAAAGTTTTAGGGTTTAGGGTTTAGTACCTCTTGACCATATTGGTATGAAAGTTTTAGGGTTTAGGGTTTAGTACCTTCTTGACCATATTGGTATGAAAGTTTTAGGGTTTAGGGTTTAGTACCTCTTCACCATATTGGTATGAAAGTTTTTAGGGTTTAGGGTTTAGTAGCTTCTTGACCATATTGGTATGAAAGTTTTAGGGTTTAGGGTTTAGTACCTCTTCACCATATTGGTATGAAAGTTTTTAGGGTTTAGGGTTTAGTAGCTTCTTGACCATATTGGTATGAAAGTTTTAGGGTTTAGGGTTTAGTACCTCTTCACCATATTGGTATGAAAGTTTTTAGGGTTTAGGGTTTAGTAGCTTCTTGACCATATTGGTATGAAAGTTTTAGGGTTTAGGGTTTAGTACCTCTTGGCCCCAATACCAAGGCCATATGGGTATGAAGGTTTTAGAAGTAGCTCTTGGACCCAATACCAAGACCATATTGGTATGAAAGTTTTAGAAGTGGCTGATATCAATATCAGCCTAGTATTTGGAAAAAAAAACCCAATACCAGAGACTAGGCTGGTATGTTCAAAGCTCAACACCTCAACAACAACACTCCTTCCAGACTAGGCTACCAGTGTTGGCTTGGTGTCAAGTATACATTATATACTCCACCAGTCTGGTTCAGGTTTCAGAACTGTAGACACTCTCTGAAGCTGTCTTACAGTCTGATGATGGCCTGTGTGGTAGAGTCTGGAACCTCCTCTTGTAACCTTGTTGTTTCTGGACAGTTTGTGAGCATGGGCATTTATGAGCATTAAGAGCTCTACATGGGCACAGGAATTTCAGTATTGCGGAGTTATTATTATTTATTTATTTATTTATTTATTTATTTTATGTATTTTATTTTATATTTTGTTGCAAAAGAGCTTCAACTCCCTTTGAGGAATGTGAATATGATGACCAAGATTTGATCTAGGCCAATTTTATATTTCTTCTATTTGGCTAAAATCATGACCTTCACTGCTGAGCTGTGTGTTTTGTTTCAGGTGAATATTTGTCACTTGAAAACTAATAAAATCCAGTGCAACTCATAGAAAGGATTTTTGTGAAAAACATGTGCCAAAGTTGTCAGATTTTGAGAGGCGACAAAACCACAAAATCTAGACAATAGGTTCCAGCAGGTCGCTAATATATAATGCATAATTTGTTATTTTTTCTACTTCCTTCTCTGACCTATAGCCAAATTTGGCTAATTCCTCTTGTACATGAATTCCAATGTGGCTACATCACAAAATTATTTAATTTTTAAAATAAAACTTGTCAATTGGTGGATTTCAGTTTTGACTTATTAAAGTTATCCATAAAGTAAAGTAGGTATGACACAAGATGAGGACCTTGGGTTTGGGTGAAATTGATGAAGTATCAAAAAAGTCATAACAAGTTCACAAGAAAGAAAATGAATATAGGATGAAACACTAGATGAGATCTAGTTTTGTCCCAAATCTTGTGTATTGCGTTGTGCGAAGACTCGGCACAAGAAGACTTTTCTCGTGCATTGAAAATGTGTAAACTTTCTTTTTGGGCTATTCATGTGAGCTTGTGAGAGTTTTGATGTGTGCATTTGCCAAAAGAAGCTTGGGTTCCTTGCATTATTGTAAATTAGTTAAATGACAAAAGCTAAGGGACACAAAATAATTACAATCTTTCAAGTGTAATGGTTTCGGTCAAGAACCAAGAAAGTGTCGCATTTTTGGCTTTCATGTTTTGAAACAAAACAAAAGTGAAGACAACACCGAAGGTGTGTGTTAAGTGAGGAGAATAACAGAACACAAGCTTTGGGTTTGGAAAGGAAATGACAATAGCAAAAGCTTTGGACACAAACAAATCTCACTTCAAGTTTGGAAGGTTCAAGTTTGGAAAAGAAATGAAAACAAAGATATAAAGAGCACATCTTTTGCATTAATTGAGGAGACAAAGACAATGTCCATTTCGCTTTTGGAGAGGAGGTGGCAATAGAAAAACCATCACAATTACATTAGAATTCAAATATTTGCATCATTTGTGCCAAAGCTTGGAATTTCCCTTTGGGGAAGAGACAATAATCGATTCATATTTGGGGAAGAAACAAAACAGGCTAATAGGATTAAAACCATTGCAATATGGTGAGGTTTAGGTAGGTGAGTGTTTACAAATATTAAGGGTTTTTTTTCAAAAACAATAGAAAATTGATGGTGCTTATGCAGTCAATGTGGGAACATCATGATGTTTTTTGGGATTGTTGATGCCATGGCTTCACATTGTGGGAATCCTTCTTGCTTTTAATTTGGTTTCTTTCCATTATTTTTGGCAAAGTATGTGTGAGTTAGTGCAATTGGTGGCTGGTCAATTTCTAGCATAATCCCTAAAGTGATTTAAGCTAAAACCAAACCTAGAAACGCAATCTTTTGAAAACATGCACACATTTAAATCCCAAATTGTATCCTCCAAATTAAAATCCCAAATGCATCTAATGTTCTTTTGTTGCCTCTCCCAAGTTTTGTGGTGATTGCACACACTTTGTTATGCTTACCATTAACCAATCCCTCCATGTTTTGGCACCTCCACCAAAAGGAATGGTATATTGTTGTGGGGAAAACAACATGGAATGCACCTAAAATTATCAAAACTAAAAATTTCAATTATTAGGAAATGATATCCCAAAAAGGCCTTTATAGATCCTTTTTTAAAAAGATTGTGTAGAGTTTGAAGTGCAATGTTTAAAAGGATTTTTGGCCATGTTTAATGATTAGTCTTTCTTGGCTAATGGAAATGAGGTTTTTAAAATGAACAAAGGTTTGGGGGTTTAGGGTTTTGATAATTATGGGACATGAAAAATTCCCACCGTCAATTCACATCTAAATTGAAATGTTGGTTTAGTAGTATTTATTCATCCCATCTAAACCCAAATAAATCAACACCCTAACCTAGATCTTGGACATGGATGTTCTTGATCAAATTTGATCCAAAACCTTGCCCACTTTTCTTTAGTAATTCACTTGATTGTTTTCATGTTGGTCTGGTTCATTTTTTGTTCATCCCATCCAAACCTTAACCAAAGTTTTATTAAAACCACAAATGTGAATTTTGTTAATCAATTTTGATCCAAGTCATATGTTACTTTTCACCATCACTTTACATATGAATTGAGGTGTTGGTATAGTAATCCTTGTTCATCTTATTTAAACCCAAATAGATCAACACCTTAACAAGATTCCAAATTAATTTTTTCCATAATGTGGAAGGTTATGTGTGCAACATACAAAAGTGATTATCCAAATTTTGAGTTGGGAGGGGAAACCTTAAAAAAAAAGGTTGCAAAAAACATTAAAAGCATTGAAAATAAGGACATCAAATTAGGAAGGTTCGGGGAAAGTTGCATTGCAAAATGAAGAAATGTTTAGATGCTTGAAATCAATAGATGGCCATGCCATGCATAATGTCTTGAAACACCAACAATCCGTAATTGATAGTACAATCCATCAACCCCATCTAATTTTACATCTACACTTGCATCTAGTCCTTCTATATATGCAAATTTGGAGACTCCATCACATGGGCTTAGTGTAACATTAAGCTCACCATCTACATGCACTCCATTGGAAAAGGCTAGGATGAAGGTCAATTATTTGCAAAACCAATCACATAGCATCAAGAGGATGGTATCCATGATGTAATTGGATTTAGAACAACATCATGTTTTGCTACAAACACATATGCAAACTATTGTTGTTTAAGTAAACAAAGTTTAAATCAATAACGTGAAAACAACTAAGGATTTAATAATTATAAACGAAGAATAATTCAAAGAAAAAGTTTTAAAAAATTTAACATGTAGAACTAAAAATCTCCATCCCGCCCATGGTTAACAGG
This sequence comes from Sphagnum contortum, assembly GCA_963920785.1. Lineage (NCBI taxonomy): Eukaryota > Viridiplantae > Streptophyta > Sphagnopsida > Sphagnales > Sphagnaceae > Sphagnum > Sphagnum contortum. The sequence goes on along the minus strand of OY987290.1, from coordinate 1,661,419 downwards.
GTTGGCACTACGCCAAAATTTGACATCTATGACCATGGCAAATATGACTATTGACCATTTCTAGTCGTATAGTCATATATGCCATGTTTTTGTGCCTAGTCGTATTTTTGTAACCATGGATATAACTACATGACTAAAAGTTTTAATTGATAGGAATAATATGTGATTAAAAATCTTCTTCATGAACGCCATAAAATTATTTAATAATATACAATTTCAAACATTAAAAACAAACAAAAGGGGGAAAAATAAAAAGATAGACATATGTACTTAATAAGCATATTATAAACTTGTAGATGATCAAACACATAATTATTGCACAAGTAAATAAGTATTACCTTATAGTTTTTACAAATTTTGCCTTAGAGTCACTAATTATTTAATGTGAATTTCTAGATAGTGGCTAAAAAACTTCTAGGGCATTTTTTTTAAAACCCAAAAATGAAAAACAATTTGCCAAAGTTTTTGAAACATAAAATTAAATTAAAAAATTGATGCTTATAATATAAATAAAACATTTAAGTTGAGACTCTTGCTCAAAGGTTTATTTAAATGATTTTTTTGGATTTTTTTGACATTGAATAATGAAATATATTTTTATTGACAATATCCAATGAATTTCAAAAGTAATCCACTTGCCCCAAAATGGCATTGTTTTTCATGTTTCCATGTGATGGGTAGCAAATAATATAAAATTTGGTTTAAATTAGTAATCTATAAAAATATTTAGTCATAAAATTTGGAATTTTTGAATATTATATATATAATCACACTTAATGAATTGAAAAAAATTTAAAATTAAATTTACTACTCATAATAAAAATTGATTAAAAATTATATATATTAAATTTAAATAATTTAAATACTTTGTATAAATTTTTCAAATGTGGAAAATAATATTAGATGTTTCATAGATAACATATTTTATTTCTATAATTACAAATATACGTAACACATGGTAATAACTACAACATTTATACCATTTTCATTGATTCATTATATTTTTAAAAGGTGGGAAAATATTATATATATATGTTCATACCCTATTCATACCCTACCTACTTATCTACCTAGCTACTTACCTGTCATACTTATCTATAGGTAGATAATAGGTAGGTAGGTAGGATTCACATATATATATATATACAAAAAAAACCATGTTGATTTTAATGTGTTTATTTACATGTTGTTTTATGGAAAAATAAATAAAAAATCTTCAAGATATCATTCTTGTTCAAATGTATGAAATAGTGAAGATTCAAATGCATTTTCAGTCAAATTACATCATTTTTATTAAATTTCTTCTATAGATGTGTAGATCTTGGAAAATCTTTAAAAATGAAATCTATTTGTTTTCATTTGGACAAAGTATGAAAAAGATAATAATGGTCAAAGTTGGGTACTTTTGTATGCAACAAGGGATGATGTGAGATAATGTTTTAAATTTATCCAATATATTTTGTCAACAAATTCAACTTTGAAAACTATATAAGTAGGTGAAAGAGTATTTGTCTACACACAATATATGCATAAAATATATTCAAAATGCAAATATTACTTGTGATGAGCCAATAAAAAAGGCTCACCAAAAAATAAATAGGATCCTACTTACCTACCTATTTAGGCCTACCTACTTACCTACCCATGCCTGCCTACCTACCTACCAAATGGCTAAATTATACTTATATATATATATGATGGCATTTACGACTAGGACAAAAATATGATGAGTGGATAAATGACATGTCCATATGCACTACATAGTCATGTAGTCATGGATGGCATATTACGACTACAAACCCAATCACGGGTGTAGTCATATTTGCCATGTTTTGGCATATTGTGGGCATCTATTCACTAATGACTTCCAATGCAAGTCCATCCAATGTCTATGTAGAAAATTTGTCAATATAGTTATAACTTTGAATGTGTGTACTTTGGTTTTATGGAATCAAATATCTTCATCAATCATTTCCATTTCCTTTTTGAATCACGTATCCTCCATTCCATTCTCATTTGGTACCCCACGTGCATTGTGTTATAGGTGTCGATAATATATTGGTTAATATCAGAACCCACCTCAAGCCTCCCAATCTTCCTCATGATGAACATCTCCTCACCCAAATAATTGGAATCCCCCAACAAATATTCAAAATATTTGTCATCTTACACAAAAAACCAACACACAAGTTCTATTGCAACTTAAATTGGCACACAATATAAGCTATGTGGCAATCTTTTGAGTCCCATTAGTTCCATGATAGATATTGCATGTAGTTTTCAACAGTGTAATTAGTACTGAATAGTTTGCTATGTAAATTGATTAAAGGAAGGATTTGTCAAAAAAAATTCCCTTTGCTATTTCAGGTTGTGGAGATTTTTTGGGTTTTTTCCTTCAAAATTCACACTTTTTTTTGAGAGTAGAGTTTTGAAAGACTATTATTATTATTATTATGAAATAATGTAAAGGTGGAAAAAAAAAAAGGTTATCAAAACTTCTCCCCCTTGTTGATTTTAGCCATGGGGGATTGTTTTGATTTTATTTTTTTTTGACAATGGTATTCATTAACTTTTGTTTTTAAGAAAGCTTGATGGTTTTCATTTGTCAATGAGTTGTCTAAACCTTTCCCCCTTGCTGAGTTCAACCATGGAGAATTGTTTTGATTGTTTTTTTTTTAAAAAAACATTGATGTTCTTTGGCATATGTACTCCCCATGACTGAAGTTGTTGTGTTTGTATTGTGTTATAATTGATGAAGGGGCTAGGACTTTCTTGTTGGAATATTGATATTGCAAAGTTTAGTTCAAGGTTTAGATTTTATATGTTTATACCATCCTAAAGTGTTGCAATTGAACACGTTTGAAAACTTCAAACATTTTGACATGCTCATAAAAATATGAAGTGCAAAGGATGTTGGTGAAAAACAACATGGTTGGTTTGTCTTTTTCAAAAATCATTGCGGAACATAAAGATTCTCAAGCTAGTGAAGGGCCCCACCACCTTTCCACGAGACCATTTTACTTTAAAAGGAAAGCTAAAAATTTATCCTAACAATTTTCAAGTTAATGAAAGTCCCCACCACCTTTCCATGAAACCATTTTACTATAAAAGGAAAGTTAAAAATCTAATTCGTAGGAGCAACTTCTCTACTAGGCATGCTAAATTGGTTATATATATATATATATATATATGTCATGTAATATGTTTTGTTTATTTTTGGCTTCTTGTTGTTCAAACTTGATTTTTGCCATGCAAATCACCTTTTGCATACAAGCTTAACTAAAAAACCAAAACTTACTAAATCTATTTTCTACTATACTTTGAAATTCTTGAAAATTCTTGAAACTCTAATGGAAATATGATAGTAAAATTTGAAATCACAAGTGGTTACACCATGAGTTAAAGTTTTTTCATAGTTTCAAATATTTCACTAGAGTACACCTTTGATAAAATTTTCAGATGTTTGAATATATTTTATAATTGATATGAATGCTTCTCACCCACTATAATTCTAAAAATCATAGAAACCTCAAATTTTCAAAAAAACATTTGAAAGAATCAAGTATGGCATGTAGGAAACATATGGCTTCATTGATTGAAAATAAAATTTGTGATTTTCATCTTATTTACGTTCATGTAGGAGAAGTGAACATGTAATATGAAGTTCGACTTTAAAGTTATAGGCTTCATACTTTAGGGCGTAAATTTGTGACCCCCACATGTTGTGATAATAAACCTCACTCACATAATTTTGAAGCACAAAAACACAATCAACCTTAGATCAAAAGTTGGGTTTGTGGCATTAGAGTCATTCTAGTTCAATTCCCAACACCAAGGGTTTTATGGCAATTCTTTTCAAAGAAAAACCTTTCATACTTTTACTTTTGGCACTTTAGAAAAAAATTGCACACAATTTTTTTTGTTTTACATTATTACATAATATTTTTATAGAATTGCAAGCTTGTGGTAGATACATGAAGTCTTACGATAGACTTGGGGTGATCTTAAATTATGTTTTCACTATGTTTTTATGATCAATATTAAAAATCTCAAATGCTGGACATCGATAATCGGAGGGATTATTTTAAAGTTATTGATATATTCATGAACAATGTTTTTTTTTTGGAGAGGTCATGTGAGTGACAATTGGTTCATTAATGATTACATGAAGACCAAAAAAAGAATGTGAATGACAAGCCAAAAGGGCAAACCAAAATCAAATGTTCCATTACCATATATGTCTACCTAGTACAAAATTAGGTTGAAATTAAATTAAATGAAATGTTCCTAATATACATCCTAGAATTATGCTTAACGTACAAAAAAATGCATAGTCATTGCCTAATTTCTCAAAAACTTCAATGAAGTGATTTTCATTTCAATAGATCCTTTTATAACATTTGAAAAAATGAAAATCCTTAATAAATAACTATTATTCAAAGCAAAAGGCATGAACTAATACACATATACACCTTAGTATGAACCATAAAACAATAATGAGTGTCAGACATGTGTGTATCTTAATGAAGATTAGCGTTAATGGGAAATCAACATTGATTGTTAGGTGTACAAGTGGTTGGTTTAGAACATTTCTTATGAGATTAGTACTTATTCAAAACATGACCTTGGGGAGGTAGTTTTTATAGATTAGCATTAATCTCTTGGAGCATTTTCTTACATTTTATCTCACATTACACCTTTTTGACATAGGCTATAACATGTGGTAGAAAGGACATCAAAGTTAAATGGAAGATGATCTTCATTAGTTCTTTTAAAATCATTGTTGATTGTAATAAGCCATGATTTCAAAAATGTAAAGACAGGTTTGACATCCACTATTACATCTTTACAAAGAAATAATGTCATATGGACACAACTTTTTAAAGCAAAGGAGAAAGACCTCAAGGTGTTTAAAAAGTTATACACAAAACAAAGAACGTTCTACATTTTCAACGTATGTCTTCTAGGCAAACACATGGAGTGTAGAAGGAACAAAAGCTTAATTCATGCTAGCCCCAAGTTCTTCTTTTATCCATATGATCAAAAGCTTAGAAACAAACTAGATCTTTGCCCAATCAATTTGAAACCATTCGCCTTTAAAATTTCACCAAAAATATGATTTTCATATGTAGTACTTAAAATTGTTTGTAATTGATAAAAATATATGTTTGATCCATAGAAAAATAAGTGATTGGATTTTGTACAATAATTGAAACATTGTTGAATTTTCAAAATAGTAAATTTTCTATCATTACAAAATCATTGGCCATTTTTTTTGTCGAGATAAGATTGACCATCTTGATTTGATTTTGGAATAGTCTAATTTGAAATGTAATGCTCCAATCACACTTGGTGTTAGGAACTCTAGTGTTAAGTCTTTAACACCAAGCTAATTGTTTATCATGAAACACAATGTTAAGTTAACATATTATACTTTAATTAACACTTATGATTTTGAAGTGCTTACTAATGGCTAGCTTGATGTTAAACCTTAATTTGAAAAATCCTTAACATTGAGGTTTTATTATGAGTTTGATTAATGAAGAATTGCCATGAGATGAAATCCTTGGGTGCATCATTGGAGTGTATGAAAAAGCAACTTACCCCTTCAACCAGTGTTTTTTGTTTTCAACTTTGTGATTTAAGCCAAAGAGGCAATGATTTGTAGAAGTGACTTAACCCTTAAATGCCCGTACTAAACACATGCCTTGTAAAATAGGCTCATAAGGTCTGGAGGACAGTAATGTTGACAAAATGTGTGTTAGGGAGTGATGGGAGACAGGGGAGACAACACCAAAAAAGTTGAGGACAATGGAAATAGTATTGAAGGACATTGAAAATACCCAAAATTGATGATTTATTTTTGTCTTTCCTCGTTTTCCTGGTGCATTGACACATTCTTGACGTTTTTTTGATGCTCCAACTCTTTTCCTTTTTTTTGTTTTGTTTTTGATCAAATCCATACCATTTTATCAACAACGGTGGACGACAAAGGGCGCTGAGATAGCCGTCAACAGGTTCGTCATCATGTTGTAGGAGATTACAATTTCTTGACACAAAAGAAAAAGATTTTTCATCCCATAACTCCTAAGCTGAATGTTCCCCTATGGTTTGTTATGTCCAGCAAAAGCTCAAAGGCTTTGGTTACCATGAATCGTCTCAATGTATGCTCATGTGCCTTGATTATTCACAACAACTTATACCAATGTTGGGTGGTTCTTAGAGTTAGAGACAGATACCCATTGATTATCAACCTGGTTATATCTATGTTTACACACCAGTTATCAAAAATTTTAAAAACAGGCATTGGTATATAACCATGGTTTTGAAAAAAATTCAAAAAGTCCAAAAAACCTATCAAAGGGAGTTCTTTGCTGGTTTTTTCATGAAAATTGATGGTTCTTTGAGTCTTTAGAAATAACCATGACTGACTTTTTGATTTTGAGTTGTTTTGCAAAGAACAGGAACTGACAATTCTTTCAAAATTGAAAGAACTGCCCAACACGGGCTCATACGGCCCCACTGTTCATGGTAACCCGTGCCCGGTAACCAGTGTGCTCTGGTTTCTTAACTAGTCCACATCCATTATGTACATGGATGAAAATTGATTCACATCCGCCTGTTGAGGAGGTTATGGATGTAAGGGATTCCCTTATTGTCCAGTAATTGGCTCTAGGCCAACCACCTAATGGAAATAGCCTTTCGCCAAAATAAAGAAGCACTGGTCGAAATCCAGATTGTGAGGCAGACGCAATAAGTGTAGAGTGTACCATATCTACACCTCATGTTTGGGACTTCTTTGCCGAATATTTATTTATTTAAAAAAAGAGGTTCAGCAATTCTAAGTTTAATATTCCAAACTTCAATTGTCAAGGAATGAGCATGCAAAATACCCTTCAAGTTGTGAATTCATAGTAGTTACTAATAATCCACTGGGAATTCAATTCTCAAGGAATTTGGCACATATCAAGATTGAATTTGTTTTTTCTGTTCCGTCCCAATCCCATTCTCCAATTTCCCAATTCATTGTTCTGATCACCAGTACGTTGTAGCTTGTAGTGCTAAGTACAAAGTAAAACTGGTGGCGATTAATTGCTTGCACTGGCGATGCACTGACAATCTATTACTACATTTGAAGAAACCTGGCTCCATTGATAGAAGAGAAAACCATTTTCCAAGTACTTATGGTTTTTAAAAATGGTTTCTGGCGAAATTTCGCCAGTTAAAAAGAAAGGCTTTTTGAAATAGTCTCTGAGTTTATTGTTTGTGCTTCCCGAATGACAGATTGCACGTCTTCATTGTCCGACGGTGGGAACCTTCCAGGAGTGAGCAGTGTGGGCAAAGACTTCTCCATACGTAGAAGCCTGCCCCCAAGTTTGGGTGTGCCCTGACGTAAAAGCGGCCGTAGGTCTTTATTGCAGGCCCCCAGGGGGGGTGCCTCACAGTGGTATAGTCCCTTTGGGACCCGGGGACCTCAAAAGGGGTTCTAGGTTCAAACCCAATGGTCTCCGCGAGACGCTACATACCCCTATCGAGCTCTGTCCGGCGCCCTTTCTGAACCTGACAGTGCAGCCCTGCGCAGAACCGTGTGATGGTGTCTGAATCTATGCCGGTGGTCTGTGGCATGTTCCATACCTGGAAGGTTCAGATGTCCAACTCAATGAGCTGCTGCAAAACATAGAGTAGCCATTAATTTACAAGAAACATTGTTTAGCCTTTTGCAGAATTTGAAAAACATGTCATGCTGCGTGGTTTTATGCAGAACCATGCAGGGCCAAAAAACATGTGTAAGAAGACAAGAAAAACAAGGGCCGCACAGATCTCCAGGGTGGGTATTTAGGGTCTCGCCTGGTGTCCTGGTGGAAGTCCTGTAAGCCCTCTGCCACTGAGCTTGACTTAGTGGTGACAACAGATTTTCGATCGGTTCTGCCGTTTTGTTCCAAGCAACAAAAAAGTAGCTGTAGGTCTCTATCGCAGGCAGTACACCAGTACACCAGTACTGACTGTCGCCTTGGGAGCTTTTTTCCTTGTCTGCTCCTGGCCTGATGATGTTGCCCAAACACAAATTTTGGGTTTCTAATTTTACACGTTTTGGGTGTGTAACGCACACTAGTGTCCATTACAGGCTCCAAAGCTTGTATAACGGGCACAAATTTTTCCGTTACACACCTAAGGGTTAGGGTAGAGGCATACTCAAAATAAGGGGCCTACAAGTAGATGATAGGGGAGCTTGGCCTCACATTTTGGGAATGTCCCCCACCAGTGTTTTTTTGTTCAATTTGCTGATGGTCTCCGGGTGGTGAGCATCCATAGGCAGATTCAAACAGATTTCGTCAAGTTGGCGACATTTGTTCAAGGAACTCTTAAAATTGCACCCAGTAGGCATAAATGTGATGACACCCTCAACCCTTCGCCTCCCCCAGAAAAAAATTGCTATCGGATTTTGGTGATTTTAAATGAAAATCCCCCTGTGTATTGGTAGCCAGGGTTTTTTAAAAGTAAAAAAATGGCGATTAACCGCCAGAAGAAAAACACTCTCCACCCATCCATGGGCATTAAATACCATAAAGCACCAGCCAAATGAACCAGCTACTTACCTAGGTGACTACCTATTAGAACCTACTTAGTAGGAATAAATAGGGGATCTACTTCTTACAAAATTGGTTACCGGGATGAAACCAGATACTAACTCGTGTTGAGGTTCATCTACAGCAGAGTCATAATGGGCATCCAGTGGATAGTGCGCTGGTCGATGCTGCTTTACTTAGAAGGAACTGTCATACCACTGAAAGTCATCATGGGCATCCACTGGATGGTACGCTAGTGGGTGCTGGTTGAGTTTGGCCATCTGTTGTACCACACGGAGTCATAATGGGCATCAAGTGGATGGGCCAGCGTGAACCAGCAGCCACCAATGCACCAGTTGGCCGTTCTGTCCACTGGATGGGCTGCGTGTTTTCATTCGGCGCCAGATGGGGTTCATCACAGTCCATTTCTTTTTCTGTTGACTATTGTACTTTTCATTTTATTTTATTTTGCTTTACAGCCGTTTTTCCCCTGGACCTGACCTCACACATAATAACCCTGCTCAGTTTCTCATTTTCATAAGTACTGCACCAACCTTGGTGCCTTATTTATTATCCCTTACTGACATAGCTACCCTAATAACTAGTTATCTCATTGATCTAGCTTTTGTAGTAACCACCTACCCCATTGATCAAGCTACCTTATTAATTACATAACCTACGAACTTAACCACTATATTAACTACTTACCTTATTGATTTACCTACCCTACATACACAACCACTCGATTGACATAAGTATTTTATAAACCTAGTCACCTTATAAGATAACTTGTTTTTTCTATACTAATTTGCCTATCTACCTAATTATTTATTTATATATGTTTTTTATGTAGCCAAATACCCAATTAACTACCTACTCACTTCCTTCACCCTTACCCCCCCTCTCAATCCTCCTTATCAATTTATTAAGGTCTGTCGTAATTCATGGATGATGAACATAGGTCCCATATGTAAGTATTACAAATAATTTATAGTGAAAACAATGTCATAATTGTAGTCATTTTGGTTTAGTTAATGCATATTTTACTAAATTTTGTTAATTTAATTTATTATTGAATGAACATTACAATACATCTTTTCATGTAATTATTATAAGTATGTATTATTGGATTATGGTTTAAATTTAGTATTGGGACACATAAATTAATTAATAATTTTTCACAAATGTATAATAATTAACTTAAAGTAGGTTAAATTTCGGGGGAAATTTTTAGGGTTTATACATATGTGAAATAATATAATTGCATTCTATATCTTTTTCAAAGAGAATGGAAAAAATTAGGTTGTAAAAATCATATTTTCTCTTTTGGTTTTGTATGAAAATTATTTGATTATTTTTAAAGATTAAGGTATTTTCTTTCAGTCAATAAATATTTATAATTTAAAACCTTTAAATTTTGGTTTCTAATTTTTTTCTTATGTTCTTTAATTTTTTAAAATTTTGCATTATATAATTTGTATAGTTTGTATAGTTTTTTGGGTTTAGGGCATATATCATTAGGATTTTTTTGGTTAGGGTTGTAATAAGGCTTATGGTAAAATATCATTTGGATTTTTAGGGTTATTCTTTATGATTTAGTGTATAAAAATTTGGTTTATATATTTTAGAACGTAAGGTTTATACTTTAAACTTTGCTCATTGTATTGGTTTTTGATCTTATCACTTATTTAGATCTATACCATAATTATGAATCTCCTTTGTTTCCATATGTTCCGTAGTTGTTACAGTTTTGTATTTTCTAACTCACTTTTGTATGAATTATGATCTTTAGTGTTGCATTTTCAATTGGGACTCTAAACTTTGGTGAATTATTGTCATATTTTATTCCTAAAGGTATGCATTTGTTTCTTATTACTTTTTTAAAAATATATATTTTTTCATAATTTAACTTTTTTTCATTTCCTAGTTATTGGATATAGAAAAGGCATCAAACTTCATTAAATATACAACCATAAATAAAGGTTTTATATTTTTACACAAATATTTCATATTCAAAATCTCTTTGTAGTTTGATTTTTTCATACCCATATGCGAATAATGTTTAGTTTGGTAAGAAACTATTGCATGACGAACAATGTAAAAATGGTGGTGTTGCATTTCAACCTTAATTACATTTGCAACAAACTCTTCCTTTGTTGTTTCCTTAACCTTATAAACACCAAAAACCACCAAATTAAACCTTAACACACCTTGAATGAAACGAAATTATAAAAAAATAATAAACATTAATTATTGTTATTTTTTACCTTCCATGAATAATTTTAGATTCATCATTTTAGATTCATGAAATCCAATACCTTTGTTAACTGTTTTATCCGACTTACTTTATTATACTTTCGATCTCAATTTTTTACATCTCATGCCATTTTTAATCATCGTGCATATACACAATAGGTGGATCGAATCATCTTTTGTAAATCTTCATCCCTCTCCATTTGTGATGTTGGATATCAATGCACATTTCCCATGGTTTAGGCATTTAAACCCAACACCTACAACAATTATTCTGAAACTAATTTGACCAAAGCCGGTTTTGGGAATGGTTGACATTGTTTTGCAATAGTTATTAATTTTACCAACTTCTGTTCTGTTTTGGCACATGCACAACTAGCAACCTTTTGATCATTCTGCCTTTGCATGGTTTGGGCATTTCCTTAGATGCGGACATTCATTTTAACATGGTCTTCATGTCAAAGACCTCTTACAGAAGTTGAAGGTCTCTTAGGTTTTTAATACTAAGCCATGCACCTTCTTCAAATGCTTTGTCAACAACCATTTGGCATAATATGCGATAATGCAAATGCTAATTTTACATTTCCATTTTGACCAAACTTCATACATTTTTTGTCTTTCCAAGCCAAATTAAGTGGACAAGGGGGTGTTAGTGGTTAAGAAACTTGGTCGGTTTCAAGATCCGGACCTGAACAAAAAAAAATATTAAAAAAATCATTACTTTGTAATTAAAAAACCCTAACTGTAAAAACCTTACACATAAAGAGTTCAAAAAACAAAATGTAGGTATTGTAAAACATAAAATCACATAATCAGATATAACTCATACAAACTTTAAATGTTTTTAAGTATTACAATAAATGTTTTTTGACAAAAACATTCTCGCACTTTCCATAAAATGATGGAAGGTGTGGATATAATTAAACTTACAAAACTTGTGCAATTTCTCTTATCTGCATTTAATCTAATGTATGTAAATTCCAAAACAATCTAACCCATCATTTTTCGATCGGAATTCTTAATAAATTACAAATTGTCATCCTTGTCAACTCTAATTCACACAGATTGTTTTAAACATCAATTTTCAATTTTCATTTCTAATGAAGCAACACTTTGTTCTTTAGGTTTTAATTTTGATGGAACAACATCTTGGTCATTATATGGTTGATCTAATGAAGCAATAATTTGCTCAGTAACTGCCTAATTTGATGAAGCAACAATTTGATCAACAATCACTTGATCTGATGAAGCAACATTTTCCTCACCAATTGCTTGATTTGATGAAGTAACATTTTGCTTTTAAACTTCCAAATCACCACCACCTTTTTTCAATCTCCTTCCTCTAGCCATTACACCCTTCAACATAAAAAAAAAAAACCACCATTTCATTATTAATTGTCAATTCTGATAAACTAAACCATAAGGACCCAAAAAAAAAAAAACCCGCCTTTTGCCATTGCTTTTTCCACATCACCACCATCATAGAGGAAGGCGACGACATTGTTGTCGTCACCTTTTTCGCAACAAAACCACCAAAAAGGCACAAATTGCCATTTTTAAAAAGTAAAGCCATGGAAGAAGGTGACAAAAGTTATCGTCTTTTTTTTCTTTTTCGTTACAATGGAACCACAGAAGAAGACAACGGCTCATTACCGTCACCTTATTTTCTGTAGCAAAACAAAAATACAAGGCGAAGTCGCCATTGTTGACTCGCTCCCAAGTTCCTTGTAGACCCACTTGAGGGTCCAACTATGCGAAAATGCGGAAAGAGTTGGAACCTAAAGTCGCTCCTGACTTCCAGCACTAGAGGGGGTGAGAGGGGCGTGCTAGAAGTCCCAGAATTAGACTAGGACGAATTGACAAGTTTCACTCACTCACACGGCCTACAAAAACCCACACAAAGTGGTTAGTGCATAGTTGGAGCACTTTTGGTGCTAGGACGAGCCACGGGCAACACGGACACACAAGACTCACCATGGCCCGGACTTGGGGGAAGCCACCGCCTTCCCCTTTATAGTATACTCTGTGACTCTCCACGGAGGCTACATCCAAATGGCTTTTTGTCCCGGGACTCCCAAGTGGGAGTCCCAAAATTGGCCATGTTGGGACTCTTGCAACTTTGGAGCCCCATAACTTTGCGAGCAAACCTCCGATTAAGATGCGGTCTAAAGCAAAGTTGTAGCCGTCGTCGAGATCTTTCCAAAGGTATGTGGCACGTTGTTTGCATCCAAGTAAATCGGGTCGATTCCTGACTTTTTTTGGTCGGGAGTCAAATTGTCAATTTGACTCCCGGCCCTTCTTTTGGCCATAACTTGTGTTTCAGATGTCCAAATGAGCAATGCAAGCACATTTTAGACATCTACGCTCCGAGAGCTTTCCAATGATATAAAGAGCGTCACAAGCCATTGAGTTTTGACCCCTCAAATCGCTCTCTGAAATTTCGGGAGTCCATTTGGGACTCCAACTTTCACCAACTCCCAACATGGGAGTTCACTTGGGAGTGTGAAGGTTCATTCCCTCACACTCTTTGCACTCCTGAGAGCAATGTGATGTGACTCCCGGGTCTATTACTAGGCCCGCAACCTTGCAACCCCCTAGCCTCGGTTGCGAGCCCAAGGCTAGGGTTGTGACAATTGCTTTTTACGCTGCAACAAAAACAGAGAAGAAAACAAAAGGCAATAATAACTTTGTTGTTGTCGCCTTTTTTGTTGAGTTGCTACAAAACAAAAAGAAGAAGGTGATGACAGTGTTGATATTGTCGATTTCTTTGTTGCAACAAAACAAAAATAGAAGGCGACAACAACATTGTTCCCGTCGCCTTCTTCATTGCATAGGAACAAAACAAAAAGAAGAAGGTGATGGTAGCAAGGCTACTGTCACCTCCTTTGCTGAAACAAAACGAAATCAAAAGGCAACGACATCAATTTTGTAACCAAAAAAAGAAGGCGTTGCAACAAAACAAAAATAGAATGTTGTAACGAAGAGAAAAAAAGAAGGCGATGACAACAAAGGAAAAAAACAAGAAGCCTTATTGGAGGGAGCTTACCTTCAAGCTCCCGCTCTGGGTCCCACTTCAGGTACTCTGGAGCTTTGATGATCCAAGTTTGTGGGTCCGCTTCAAGCACGGCTCTACTCTCGCTCTCGCTCCAGCTTCAAGCCCACTGGTTTTGCTCCCACTCTTGCTCTAGCTTCAAGTGCATTGGCTTTGCTCCCGCTTTCACTCCAACGGCTCCCAAGCTTTGGCGATGGACTGAGCGCAAAATCAGGTGGGAGGTAGGAGGGGGAGGTAGGTAGGAGGAAATGTTTTTGGGGCAAAGAAGAGATGGAAAAAACCAATCACTTTGGGCAGGGAGGATGTGTTTTTGGTTCATCCCCAAAATGGCTTCAATGGCTTCATCCTCAACTGGTGCATTGGTGACTGCTGGTTCACTCCGAACAAGTGGATGGTGGGCTGGACTGGTGGGTTTTCATGCCATTTGCACCACCTGTTGTACCCTCTTTGGCTCGACTGGCCCAGGCACCTGTTCAGGGAGCTCCATAATTGAATACGGACTTTTGTCGTAGCTAGAAAGTCTGATGCATGACTGGGACCCATCATCTTTTTGTTACAAACACGCGCAGGTGGCAAGTACTACTACACTCGTCTACTACTGCACTTGCCTCAAAACTCGCCCTCTTGGTTTGTGTGCCGGGTAGAGAACCCGGATGTTTCTCCCACAACCACACAACACAACAAACGTACACAAGTACAAAAAGAGTAGGTAGGTGCCAAATGTCATATGGATTGTTCAGGACGATCACAACAACTGGCTGCTTTTAGTGTCCGTCGGAGAAATGAATAAGTTCACGGAAATCTCCAAATCACCTCACTTTTCTTCGTCTGCAAAACACTTGCACTAAGTGAACACGATAGCAGACTTTCCTCGCACTTTGCCGATTCAAATTCATTTGCCTTGTATAAAGCTGTAACGCAGCTAGCAGCTGCACCTCTCTATAAAGTAGGCAAGATCCACATACATGTTTCTGCGACTTCTTCTTACACCCACTCAATTCAGCGAGTGCAGTCTTTAGTTTTGCCAGTGATTGTGTGGTGGGAGGATCAAGGTGTGGGTTCGTCCAAGGAGAAATTAGGATTGTGAGTTTCACGAAAGGCTTCAAATCGGGAATTAACTATTGTCTAACCGTGGGCCATTTTGCAATGGTTCACAAGAGAACGGGCACCTACCTGCCTCAACAGTCAAATAATGGCTGCCGATTTTCAATGCCCCCAATTAGTCAATTGTACCCAGGGTTTTTCCACCAATATTTTCCCATCCACCCTTTGCTCCGTGTCATGAATCCAACAATGCACATATGGATATGTGCAATATACATATGACAATTTTAATATTAAGAAAAACTTTGTTTTTTGGTCATGACAACCGACCATGACAACTTGCTAGAGATGCTAGACCAACCGTAATCGGAACCGACAAACCTTAAAAGTGTGGGATTACCATATTTAGACAATAAGCTCCAACAATTCGCTAGTTTATGGCAGGAATCCCAACTTTTTGTACTTTGCTCTTTTACCAAGTTTGCCTTTGGGTAAGGGGGCCGCGGTTTACATAGAGACCATGAACCAGGGACCATTGCAGTCTAAAATCTCTTATTGGCCCAAAAGTGTGATGGGTGGTCACTTTAAGTTTAGACTACTGTTGTTTGGGGTCCAAGCTAAAGGGAATGACTTATGAAGAAAAAACTTATTGTGTTTCTATATGGTGAGCTATGGATAATGTGTTTGGGGCCCTTAGGGTATTTTTTTCAAGCTCAACGAAAATTGCAAAGGCCCATGGATATCAAAAAATTTAGCCATTCATTTATAAAAAGATTTCAAAAGAAAACTTTGGAGGGCATTTTGGGCCCTACCCCTCCTCCTCCTACAAAATCACTACCCTATAAAACCTTTACATAAATTCCCCCCACTCTAATCAATTGAAAAGAAAAGTTCGAGGAAATTATGGTGCCATCCCCCCTTCACATAAAAATAAAAATGGATCATTTTTTTTCTTGTACTAATTTTTGAAAAGAAGAAATGGAGGAAAGTTTTGGTGCCCTCCCCCATAAACAAAATTACAACCCTTAAACCCTTTGTACATAAAAATGGAAAAAGGATAATTTTTTTCTTTCTATTCATTCTTGAAAATAAAAGTTTGAGGGAATCTTGGTGCCCCCCCCCCCCCCCACCCTTAAAGCCTAAACATATATATATTATTATTTTTGAAAAGAAAAATTGAGAGGAAGTTTTGGAAGCTCTCTGCCCCCTCCAAAATTGTTGCCTGCCCTTAAGGCTTAAACATAATTTAAAAAAAACTTATGTTGTTCCCTTTTTAAAAATTAAATAAAAATTGGAAGGGATTTTTGTGGCTCCCTCCATAGAATTGCTGCCCCTTAAGGCATATTAAACATAAAATTAAAACAGGTTATTTTCTCTCCTCTAATTTTTTTGAAAAATAAAATTGTAGAGAGTTTTGGACAACTCCCCAAACTAAGGCCTCGAGCCATGGCATATGGGTTTTCTCATCCAAAAAATGGAGTATGCTGAGGTTCTCTGGGCAGTCACTCATGGTTTCTAGTATAAACAGGCCATAAGTCCTCTTGTGGAAGATCGCCAACAGATCTACTTAACAAATTTGAAATAAAAACCTGTGTGTGGTCCTAAGTCCTGAGCAACGATTCTTTTACTGGCGAATTTTCGCCAAATTTCGATCTAAAAAACACGGTTTCGACCTGTACAAAGGATATTTTTCATGGAGAAAAAACATGGCCCAAATTTGCCAGATTTTTAAAACAAAGATTCCAAGATGGCCAGGTTATATGATAGTTTCCAAAAGGTAGCTAAGAATATTGACGGAACCTGTTGTCTTTTCTACCTTTAGATTGGGTATGTAACCGAAATTTGCCTAAATTATTTTATGGATGATCACCATTTTGACCACATCACAAAATCCTAAAAAGAAACCCTGGTCCTGACTCCTTATCAGATGGTGCACATGGGGTGTCAACAAAGAAAATTATGGTTTGATTAAGTCAGGCTTCTGGGATACTTGCAAGTTGGATTTCGTAAAGTTTCATCTGTCATACTTACATTATTATTGCACACCCAATGCATGTTTTCCTGACTTTTCTTTTTCTCTCATTGTCGTACTAATGTCACGTAGAGTCCCCAAAGCACTGCACAAATATTGAAAATTGAAATGTGTAAGTATTCGAGGAGCAATTTCTTGAAGGCTATTCCGCCCTTTACCAATGAAAAAGATAGAATTATGGAGCAACATTATTTGGGATTCAGGCATAGTAGTGACATACGAAATACGAATATTTTTCGAAGGTGCTAAAAAAGAAGTATTTTCAAGTATTTTTTAAAAATCATTATAATAATACAAAGGCTTGAAAATTGGCCTTTGTATCAAGTATTTTCGAGTATTTTTTAAAAAGCCCAAAAAAACGTATAATACGCGTATGTTTGAATCGAATTGAGAGTATGTCACTACTATGGATTTAGGGCCCAGACAAAAAATTATTTTGGAATTTTGGCCTTAGGATTGAAACATGATTGGCTTAGGGTTGGAACCATTTTCAAGCACTGTGGAGGGGTTCTGTATTTGAAATTTGTGAAGCAGTTAGTTTGGTGATTCTCCATAAGAGGGCTTGGCTGAATTTGGCAAGAGGTGAAAGAGGGAAAAGAAAATTTTTGGAATTCCCTTTCCAAAGGGAGTGGAGATCATCGTTTTGGAACCTATTGTCCACATATGGCGGCTTCAGATTTTTTTCTCCTAATGATGTGGCGATTTTGGCCAAGTTTTCTAAAAAAACAAACATTTGCACTTCCCCCAACCCCCATTAGTGAAGGGTTGGAACTTGGAATTGTTTTTGGCATACCTACACCCCTATAATTAAATTCCTATTATTATTAATATTATTACTAGTTTGGTGGAACTGACGTGCAGTTTGCACCCCAAAGTAGGGTTTTTTCAGGAAATCTTTTATGCAACCAAAGTGACTATGATCCTTAGAAAGATGTTGAAAAAGTGGCGGTCATCCCTTGAACGATTTAGCCAAATCTAGCTATAAACTACAGTGAAGTACAAATCTTTTGTAATCCATTCACATTTTGCCTCACACTGAAAGCCAAGTATAGATATCTGGCGATTTTCACTTACTCTTTCCCTCATTGCTAGCAATTGAAATTTCCAAATTCATTACATTTTCAATTTTTCAGTTTTTGAATTCCCTTTTTTGACAAAATTCCCCAGTAAAAGGGTCCTAGGTCAAGCTTCGTGGTAGAGGGCCAGTAGGGCTAGGCATTTAGTGTTTTGTCTGTTGCTATTGATGGAGAGACGATGAGATGGCATTTTTTTGCGTTGGAGGCTAGATGGACGAGGAAGGCGTGGAGTATTTTGTTTGCCATTGGCATTGATGGAGATGGAGACAAGCCATTATGGAGATAAGAATAAGAGTTGGTCATCGTGTGTAGAGAGGGAGTTCATTTTTTTCTTGTGGATGGTTATTGTTTTTCAAGCCAATTTAGGCTATGAACATTTTGTGGTAGATCATGAAAGGTTGCTATTTTCCATACCTTCCACTGTAGTGGAACCGATGTCCTTTAAGGGATCTGCTTTGTTTTTCTGTTTTTGATAATTGAATAATCCTTCACAAATTAGATTCTATTGAATGAATAAGATGCTGAGTGGCTAGATTCCTGAGTTTGGGAGTGTATCAGTAAGGAAACAGAGAACTAATTAGGGTTAGGCATATCCAAATAATTGTGGGATTATGTTAATTAGTGTGTTTTGCGTGTAGCTAGTTAGTTCTGTCGATGATTGACATAATACATGAAATTTAACCATAAAAACAGGCTGTGATATTATGTTGTATGTACTTCTGGGATATAGTTGATGGCTGTGTTGGATTTCAATTCTTGTGTATGACTTAGGTTTAGTGAAACAATAATACCTTAGTTTTTTTTGGTCACATGTGCACATGAGGTGTCAGTGTAGAAAAGTGAGGTTTGATTAGGTTAGTCTTCTGGGATATTTGCAAGTTGCATTTGCCATACAATATTATTGCACACATACCTACTGCATGTTTTCCTAAGTTTTTATCTCATTGTTGTATTAATGTCATGAAACTTTGCAGAGCATTACAGAAATGTTGTCTGTATTTGGGGAGTAGCTTCTTGGGTGTTATTTCGGCCTTTATGGACTTACTTACTTACTTACAATTTAGCGTCATTAAGTGGGCCAAACAGCGCCCGGGCTAGAGCCCAATTGAAGTTAAGTCTGATGAAGCAATTCAGATCTAACCATCTGACATTGCACTAAAAATCTAGCAAGAATGCCTTGCTGTTGACAACTCAACAATTCAACCAAAGGTGTGATGGCAGTTAGTGGCAATGAACCTCTAAACCTCTCTCAAACACTTTGATAGGCAGGGCAAACCAACAAGAAGTGGTCCTCATTCTCAACCGCACCCAAGTTGCACAATTTGCAATAGCGTTGCTGCATCGACACCTTCATTGGCTTGACTTGTCTTCCTAGCTCAATCTGCAGCTTGTGATTCGCACAACAAAAATGTGCCAAGCTTCTCCTAAGTTGTGCATTATCTAGCCTGGAGAGGTATTATTTGTACCCATACTGTGTTGAGCTATTCAACCCCAGATATACTCTCACCTTGTTGGAGTCAGCTGCAACCACTTGATGGTGTACAATGTATTTCCTTTCAGCCAACTGCTTGAGGCGAGCACATAGTGGCAGTTGATCACTATCGATGAACAAATTGTACGTCGATAGTCATTCATCTACTTGTGCTAGCCAGCAAGCAGGCAATCGGCTCTTTTTACCCAAAGCATTTTGGTTCCCGAGTAAGATTGTTCGCTTGGCTGCAAGCAACTGCAGCTGTACATCATAAGCTAGCCTGAGCATGCAATCTGAGTCTACCTCAGAACTGACACGTGAGAGAAAGCGCATGGTCTGTTGCCAGCAAAATACTTTTAGGGGAAACCTGCCAAACTCTGCCTTCACGACGTAATTGGATGTCGTGGTGCTGACCTCCAGCAATGACTTCAGAAAAGACCGATGAACCACCTCTAACTGTTTGCATGCCATGTGGTTTGACCATACTTCACACCCATAACTAAACACTGGTTTGATTAGTGTATCAAACAGTTGGCATTGTAATGCTGGGTCAAAGATGCGCAGCTTTGCGCATCTGTGTCGCAATGCAAAAACTACCTTTTTCCCTGACATTGCTAATCGATGTATTGCAGCTTGCATACCTTTTGTGCCATGCAGCTCAACACCTAGATACTTGAAAGAGTTTAGTTGCTCTATAGTTTCGCCCTCATATTGAAAAGCCTGACACACAGAGTTGCGTGCTTCAAACACAACAACCTTGGTTTTCTTGACATTCACAATCAACTAACATTCACAGCAAAAAGCTTGCAAAACATCCAATTGCTTTTGCAATCCAGCAGGAGTGTGTGACATGAGAGCTAAGTCGTATGTATACAAAAACAAGTGAATAGTTAGCTGTCCTAACATTGGTGGTGCGTCACCTTCCAAAGCATTCAGCCGTTTCTCTAGGCCATCTATGAAGAGGCCAAACAGGAGCGGGTTGAGGGGGCATCCTTGCTTCACTCCAATGTGGCAGAGGAAAGTGCGCGTGAGCCCCTCCTCTGGATGGTGCAGGCAAGCCTGGTCTTAACAGTACATGGAGCGCAAGCACTCCAGTATCCGCCCGGTGATGCCAAGTCCCTCGAGCACTTGCCACAACAGGCCCCTTGGTACTGTATCAAAGGCTTTTTTGAAGTCCACAAAACAAATGTATAGCTTCTTTTTCTGAAATCTGGCTTGTTCGGTCAAAGTGCGAAGAATAAACAAATTATATGTTGTCCTAAAGTCCTTTCTAAAACCAGCCTGTCCCTTTGCGCGTAAATCATTGATCTCCACCCATTGACTGATGCAGGACTCAAGAATCATTGCAAACACCTTGGCTAAGACTGGTCCTACTGTGATTATAGAACAACATTATTTGGGTTTAAGTTAGACAAACAAATAGAAAATGTAGGAAATCTTTTTATGTTTTGACAACAAGGTAGGACTCCCTATGTACAACTAGCGAATCCCCAAAAAAAGGTACTTGAAAATTGGGGAAATTTGTGGATTTTCTCAAAATCTTCCTTCCAGGTCTTTGTAGGCAATGTTTGTTTTTTGTGGCAGACTGGCAAGTTTTTGAAAAGAAAAGAAAAAGGTGACAATCTTTCCAAATCTTTAATCATCCTTGTATATTCTTGGCTACACACTTAAAAAAGAAAAATTAAAAAAATTGGCAAATTTTTATTATTCTTTTCTCACTTGTGACGATTGAAAACGTTTGAAAGCACTTAAACCTTGAGTTTCTGATTTAATTTCATTTTTTGATGAAATTTTGTTAGTAAAAATAAAAGCCACCCCCACTATGCACTTACCAAACGTTTGATGCCAACTAATCTTTTCATGTCATCAAACCTCATGCAACATCGACCGTCAATTTTTTTTCTTGTAGTGTCGTTTCTGTGGGCTATTTGGTCTTTCATTTTCCTTTTGATCTTATTTCTTGGGACTGTTGCTACCAAAAAATTCCTAGACAAACACAAAAATTAAACCATAGAAAATTTGTAGCCAGTGGTGAGAGAGTGTAGCGAAAAGACTGTTGGAAATCAATGTTGCACATGGAGTAGTAGTGTCAAGCAGGAAGAGCCACTGTAGAGCGATTGTAGAGGAAAAGCATGCCAGGAAGGAAAGCCACGTGAGGAAATCATAGCGTCAAGCGGGAAGAGATACATATCTTTGACTTAAATATCAAATTTCTCGGCTTGTAGATATCTCTTGCCATTTTCGCCTGAAATCTAACAATTTGGAAGATCTGAAGATAGATCCATATTTTCCTATCTTTGAGTTATTTCTAACTTAACTTTGAATGCCACGTCCACAACCACATAGAATTTGGTGATAGCTATCACTCTAATTTGGACATCAAATTATTTGTTGGAGGGATATCCTAACTTATCTCTATACTAACTCTAGGTGCGGGGTGGCCTTTAGATAAATTTGGCTAGAGGTAAAAGAGGGAAGTCCAAACTTTTGGAATTCCCCTTACCAAGTGGTGAGTGCATAACATAGTTTTGGAACCTACTGTCTAAATATGGTGGCTTCACATTTTTTTTCTCCTCATGATGTGGCTACTTGGGGGCCCATTTTTCCCCCAAAAAAATACCACTTGCACCTTTCACACATCCCCCACCCCCCTATTTTTGCTTCGTGCTAAGTTGCAAAAATTTCTCCCAAAACAAAACAAAACACTAGGGATAGCAGGTGGGGTTTAGTGGCAGGCTGTCACCTCTCTGTAGTGGCAAAACAGAGTAGTTGAGCCTAATTTAGGGGGTTTCTAAGTAAGGACCTGATTAGTCTAATAAACACATGATCGACTTGATACTTTGATTAATTTAGGTGAGTTGTTATTAGCAATTTCCTTGGTAGCCTTTTAGTGAGTGCAAAGCCCAATAAGGGCTCGTGAGCCATCTAGTAAAATACAAATTATATTTATTGACCTTAAAGCCATGCCCCGCTTTTCACCTTTGAAAGTGAAAAACAATTAGAAAAACTTACAAATGATCAAAAAAGTTAACAAAAAAAGCCCCACGCCCCACTTTCCCCCCTCCCCTCCTTTAAGAGTACAAGATCCCAGAAAATTACAGACATGAAAATTAAAAAAGTGAAGAAATATAACTCTCCTCCATCAACAATTAGAGCCTTAAAAAAAAATACACACACCCAACCCATCTTACATTTCCATCTTTCAACAATTTTGTTTTTCCAAAACGAAGAAATCAACCTTATTCCCTCCCCTCTTAACAAGTTTTTAAAAAGCTAGTGCCCCCTTTCGCCCTTCAAAAAGTAAAAAAATACCAAATTTTTATTAAAATATCTAATAATAATTGAAAATAAGAAAATAAACCCACGTCCTCTTCGCCAGCAAGAGTAAAAACCAATTACAAAAGCTTAACACACAATACAAAAAATAGTAAACCCATGTCACCCTCCCCCCTTCAGGAGGTAAAAAATGTGACAAAAGAATATAAATAATAGAAAAGCCAAAAAATAGTAAATAAATTAACCCACGCCCCCTCTCCTTTTCAAATGTGAAAAAAAAAACTCATGCCCCCCTTCTCCCTTCAAGAATTAAAAAATAACAAAAGGTGAAAAAGTAAAACCATTCCTCAATTCAAGAATAGAAAAAAATGGAAAAAAAACTCATGCCCCCTTCCCTCTTCAAGAATAAACAAAAAAATAACAAAAAAATTTCAAATAATAAATGAGTAACAAAAAGTGAAGGAAAAAAAAACTCACACCCCCACCCCCTTCAACATTATTTTTAAAAAAAAAAAGTGAAAACACAACCATGCCCTCTTCCCCCTTCAAAAGTTGGAAAAAATAACAAAAAATTTACAAAGTACAAAAGTAATAAAAAATGAATAAACAAAACCCAAACCCCTTTCCCCCTGTCCCTTCAAATAAAAATGCGCTATTCACCTCGAAAAACCCAACCCCACCAAATTTCTCCCCCCTCCCCTTCTTTTCCTCGATAAGATTTAATAGTACACTTCCACATTAAATTGGATTGTTCAGCTTTTTGAGTAGTTTGTTGATGTTATTCTAAACCTATGGCTCTAAAGTTTAGAAAAAAGTACTCAAACTAGCTCAACTATCCTATTTTGAGGGTAGTGGAGACTGCCACTACAAGGAGGTGAAAGCCTGCACTAAACCCCCACTTTACGGGGTGTAAGAGCCTAAAAGCTTGGGAGCCTGCCATTGTGCCAACAGTGGCAAGATCATGTGTATAGGTGACAATAACCAATTCCTAATTTAGTTAAGGTGACAACATGCCCATCCTATAAATATTTATATCAAGGTGGCTAGAATTCATTGGCAGAACGACATAATTTTAGTTTAAAAAATATTTCGGATCCACTAAGTTTTTTTTTTCTTGGTTATTTTACTTTAATTTGAACAAAATTGCCAAAACATGGGGAAAATTCACCAACTTTTTGAAACCACAAAATAAAAATAAAAAACCCTGGTGGGTGGGGGTTTGCCTCTAGACAGTGGATGACCTAGTGAACAAAGTTGCAAATGAATTATTATTTTCGAAATGTGTTGCTGACCGCTTGGCTATACAAAAATAATGTCCTGGTATTATAGTAACATCGTCGTAGTCCAGTTGGCTATATTAAATTATATTGTAGTAATTGATAACAACATTATCGTGTACTACAACTTGCCAGTTCTGTTCACAGGGCCAATCCGTTTGACTCTGTGGGCCAGTGGGAGACGCCCACCCACGTTTAAATATGTACCAACCACAGTAATGTTAATAATTGAAGTACGGATTGTGGTCCAGCCTAGTGAATAGAATATTTTATCAATTAATTTACTTTTCGCAAGGTATTTTCAAAATTAATTATTTCAACATGAGTTGCATCTGGTAAACGACTTTGGCAGATGCAGCACATGTATGTCCAATAATTCGTTTCATAGAATGCCCTGTGAAAAATAAATAAATGGGGAGAAGATTTTGCCAGGCTGCAATCCCTACCAGCGTTTATAAATTTTTTGTCATGTAGCTGAGGTTGATAATTCCAAAGATGATTTAGCCAGATTTGGCAATAAGAAATTTGAAAGTAAATTTCTTGTCGCATCCTATATTTTTGGCAACCTACCAGAATTTAGTGTAGCATTTGCAGAATTTTATTAGATTTTTCGAGTTTTTTTATCGAAATTTGGCGACTTAAAAATCCAAAAAACACCCAATTTTCGCCATCTCGAAAATAAAATTCCCAATTTGACAAATTTTCGCCCAAAAACAAATCACTGATCCCTACTTCATGTGTTGACTTTGTCGTTGCTAGTTGTAAGGTACTACCTAATTAAAAGTGGTGGGCGTCTACCACTCAGTCCTTTTTTTACTCATGACATGCGAGAGAGAAATTGAATATCAAAAATTGGTAAATGCAATATTTTTGGAGGTTTTCAATCGCCAAAAATGAGAGAAACAGATTGCGATATTTGATTTTCAGTGTGTAACGAAATTAAAGAAGGCTCATGAAAGATCTATACTTCATATCTAGTTTATTGGCCGATTTTGGCTAAATCTCCCTGTGGATGATAGCCATTATTTGTACATCACTGATAGCCATTTTGACTCCAAGGGAGTTCCCTAGAAAAAACCCTGCTGCCACTGGACCATGAATTACTCCACACACACATGGCGCATCTGCCAAGATATTACCATAAAGCTGCTGCATTAATGGGAGTTCCCCATAGATGTGAACCTGTGTTTTTTTTTTCAATTTTGAGAAGTAGGTGGACTGGGAGAGGACTTCGTCAAATTTGGTGACAGGTGAGACAAGCAGGCATAAAATTCAGGAAATCCTTCTACATACTGGCGTCAAGGTAGGACTGAATGTCTAGAACTGGCGAGTCCCAGAAATAATTCCTCGAAAACTGGCGAATTTTCTGGATTCTTCCGAAATTTTTGCTCTGGGGTCTTCATAGTCCCCCCCTTTTTTTTTTGTCGCAGAGTGTCGAATTTTCGGCCAAAAAAAAAAACACACTGCTACGAACGCCTTGTCTCAACTTGCAACACAAGTGTCAAAAGTCTACAGATAACCCTACTCTCCTACTACCTAGACTCTGAGTTTGCTCCAGGATTCCGATTTTCTAGGAAATATTTTTGGGAGTTAAATGGGCTATCATTTATGGGAATTAGAATCAGAAAAAATGGCGATCCGCCCTAGGAAGATTTAGCCCACTCTGGTTATGGACCAGCTATGACTTGTACAAATAATTAATCAGCCTTCAACACTTTTTGCTAATACATTGAAAATAGAAAACTGAAAATCTGGCGATTTTTAATTTTTTTTTGTTCCCTCAGTTTTGGCGATTAAAAAACTCCAGAAACAATTCCATATTCGGATTTTGAATATTTATTTTCGGTTTTTGGCGAAATCTCTTCATTGGAAAAGAGCCTTCAAGAAAGTTCCGACAGTCTGGAAAACAGGTTCATGAAGTTCATCGGTTTCCGAAGGCATCATTCGGGCTTTTGTTCCAATCGTACGCGAACTGCTGCGGCAGCCATTTTGCTCCTTGGCTTCTTCATAGTCGCCTTCCCAACAATCGTCTTTGCGGGCAACTTTAGTGCCCGTGAAGTAGCTCCTGTTGAAGTCGAGAGAGAGAGCTTGAGCCAGAGATTTTGCATGAGCAGTGGAGTCTCAACAAGACGCCCCCCAGAGAGGGTGTAGTAGATAGCAAAAAGCTTCTGCCAGAAAAAAAAACCCAACTTAGAGACCATGGCTGCAGTACCAGGGATGTTCGATGTTTTCTTGAACCATCGAGGACCTGATGTGAAGCAACTTCGCTGCTCATCTCCACCAAGCACTTCAAGAAGCAGGGTGCCGTCCATTCCTAGATATGGAGTCTCTCGAGAAAGGGCAGGATGCTCAAAAGACGATCTATGAGGCGATTGACTGTGCTAGTGTGCATGTGGCCATCTTCTCCGAACACTACGCTGACTCCATGTACTGTCTCAATGAGTTGTGCGCCATGCTTGAAAGGAAGAAGCTCATTATTCCTGTTTTCTGCAATGTTTCACCAAATGATCTGCATTGTAAGCTCCGCAATGGACCGTACACCACGGCTTTTCGCAAAACTCATGTGAGGAGATCGCCAAGTGAAGTGAAGAAATGGAAAGACGCACTTTGCACGGCTGCTCAGATGTTTGGGTTCCAACTTGCTGATTACGATGGGTGAGACAACCGAAACTCAAAATACGCATTCTATTTCATATTACTTGGACCATAGCTTTCAAAAAATTCACATCGTTTAAACTAATTACTTGTTGTGTGCCAAGAGTGGGTCAATGTTTGACGCAATCTATCATGTTTGAATCTAATAATGGGCTAAAAGGAGTGCGATGTGGGTGGTTGCAGGGATGAAGCTAAATTGAAGACAGCAATTGTAAGCAGAGTTCGAGACCACTTACGTGCCTCCCAACCACTCCCAGATGCACCCTATCAAGTGGGATTAGAGGAGACAACCAAGGAGTTGATTGAAACTCTAAACTGGATGGAAAAAGATGTTGGGGTTTTGAGCTTGGTTGGCATGGGTGGAATTGGGAAAACGACTCTTGCCAAGGAGCTATACCGTAGCTTCCAAACGAATGACACGTTTGAAAAGAAGAGCATTTTTCTGAATGTAAGAGAGAGTGCAGTTTTTGATTTGCAAAAACAGTTGGCCCATGATTTGTTCAGAGAGGATGTAAGAAGTGAGGAAGCATTCAATAAACGTTTTAATCGCGGCATGGATCGCAAAGTGTTGATTGTTATCGATGACGTAGATAAAAAGGGTCATCTTGATCAACTCATACCTGACATCAACAAACTTCGTCCCAGTAGTCGAGTCATCATCACATCGCGTGATTCTAATGTGGTGAACAACATCGTGAAAAATGAAAATTGCAAATATTGGAAGCATGAAATGGCACTGTTAAGCACCACAAACTCCAGACATCTCTTCAACTGGCATGCATTCCGTAGCACTGATGCTATTGATGACTTCCAAGAGCTTGCGAAGAACGTGGCGGATGCTTGTTGTGGTCTCCCATTAGCATTGGAAGTTATTGGATGTTTTTTGTTCGACAAAAGAGGAGACTATGCCTTACGATGGACTTGGCCACAAATAATCAAGGCATTGATCGAAAGGAAAGACATCCTTGACAAGCT
Source organism: Sphagnum contortum (assembly GCA_963920785.1). Lineage (NCBI taxonomy): Eukaryota > Viridiplantae > Streptophyta > Sphagnopsida > Sphagnales > Sphagnaceae > Sphagnum > Sphagnum contortum. The sequence continues at coordinate 1,633,741 of OY987290.1, read as the reverse complement.
TATGATCAGCTATGATGGTCTCTCTCTAGAAGAACGCATGATGTTCTTGGACATAGCGTGCTTCATGATTGGCCAACGTGAACATATAGCGATGCAAATTTTCGAAGCATGCAACTTCGACTACAGAGGACCAGCAGCATCCTTTGACTCACTCAAGGACAAGTGTTTAGTGAAGTTGGATGAAGATAGACGAATCATAATGCATGATCTTCTTCATGACATGGGACGTCAAGTGGTCAAGAATGAATCACTTAGCATGGAGAAAAGAACACCAAGCCACTTGTGGGATCCTGAGATGGTACAACGAGTGTTGCAATACAAGGAGGTTAGTACCTAGTTTTTTAACTTGATAATAATTATATAATAATTTTTTGAACAAGTTTTTGGGGGTTGGGGGTGGGATAACCATAAAAGATTTTGAACTTCAAGTTTCAGGTATTGTAACTTAGGGTCAATATCCACATTGAGGAAATGAACAATTAATCAAATTTTGAAGAAAATAATTTTATTGTTTATAGTTTAAAGTGATTTTTTTTCTTTTGTGATCAAACATACTCTAATTTAATATTACATCATAGGAGTAGTTAAAATGATGCATATTGTCGTTGGGCATAGTATTCAGGATCATTTGCATGACATGAATGTCATGTATTTTGAGCCATTTTTAAATACGTGTATCAAAAAGGTTGTGTAATGATGAAACTGACCCTGGGTAATGTAAATCTTAAAAGATCAAATTTTGCAACCATAGAACATTCACAAAAGTATGTATTATGTTATCTGTAAAAGTTTTTGACCATTTTTGTCATTTTTTGGTGATTTATATTCAAAGGTCCATGTAATATGCATTAGATTCTACCAAGTGCCCAACATTATAGATGTCAATTATCCCACCTTATTCTCTTTTCCTCTGTACATTTGTCTTAACAAAAAAGATGTACATGGATGAGATGTATTCTTTGTGAAATTAATGTTTAACCCCCTCAATGTCCCAAGAGTCCATTTTAACAATAAAATACCCACCAAAATTGTTTGTTGGGGCATTTAGGGTTAAGCACTTCATTGGACTGCGGTTGTGGCATGTGAATTTTCATCAAATCACTCCTTTGCACACTTGTGTGGGATTTGTAGGGCACAAATCAAGTCCGAGGGCTTTCAACATTTGGAATTGGCCATGACGGCATTGGTGCAACTAATGTGGCTGAAAATTACATAGGCATGAGTAGATTGCATTTCCTTTTATTGGATGGTGATAATGTGAAAGGTGACTTTGCTACTTGGTCACAAGAATTGAATTGGCTCCAATGGATCAACTTAGATCTTTTAGCACTACCTTTGGAACTACTAGACCTTCGAAAGTTGGCGGTGCTCGATTTGACTTCCAACAAGGAGTTAATGCAAATTTGGCCCAATGACCTTGAGGTATAATTCTTTTGAACATGCATGGGAATGCACCAATAGAAGTTACGTTGCACATATATTTTAGTTTTGAATGTGTAAACCTTATTCACTATCAGACTAATAGACCACATGATGGGACTTTTGTGTTCAATGCATTATAAGCCAATGAAAACATTGTACCTTTTGCAATGTTGAATTACAGATCACTTGTAAGGACTTGCGAACATTGATCCTTTCAAAGTGCAAAGCTCTTCAGGAACTTCCCAAGGATATTGGGAAATTATTCAAGCTAAACGAGTTGAAGTTTGCATTTTGTTCGAGTTTAAAAGCATTACCCAACTCCATGGTTCAACTGAAAGAACTCAAGCACTTGGATTTATCTAATTGCAACAAATTGAAAAATCTACCAGTGGAGTTTGGGAAACTTCAAGGCTTGGTGGAACTTGACATATCTGGTTGTTCCCAATTGGGGTGTTTACCGGATTCAATTGTGGACTTGTCACAACTCAAGACATTTCGATTGTCGAACTGCGACAATTTGGAGAATCTACCAGTGGAGTTCAGGAAACTTCGAAGTTTGGTGACACTAGACTTATCCGATTGTTCCCAATCGGGGTGTTTACTTAATTCAATTGTGGACTTGTCACAACTCAAGACATTTCGATTGTCGAACTGCGACAATTTGGAAAATCTACCAATGGAGTTCGGGAAACTTCAAAGCCTTGGTGATAGTGAACTTATCCAATTGTTCCCAATTGGGGTGTTTACCTGATTCAATTGTGGACTTGTCACAACTCGAGACATTTCGATTGGAGAGGTGCCACAAATTGGAGAATCTACTAGTGGAGTTCGAGAAACTTCAAAGCTTGGTGACATTGGACTTATCCGATTGTTCCCAATTGGGGTGTTTACCTGATTCAATTGTGCATTTGTCACAACTCGAAACTTTTCAATTGTCGAAATGCGACAATTTGGAGAATTTACCAGTGGACTTCGGGAAACTTCAAAGCTTGGTGACATTGTACTTATCCAATTGTTCCCAATTGGGGTGTTTACCTGATTCAATTGTGCATTTGTCACAACTCGAAACATTTCAATTGTCAAAATGCGACAATTTGGAGAATTTACCAGTGGAGTTTGAGAAACTTCAAAGCTTGGTGGAATTCAACTTATGGAATTCTTCCCAATTGGGGTGTTTACCTGATTCAATTGTGGACTTGTCACAATTCAAGACATTTCGATTATCGAAATGCGACAAATTGGAGAATCTACTAGTGGAGTTCGGGAAACTTCAAAGCTTGGTGAAACTCAACTTATCCGATTGTTCCCAATTGGGGTGCTTACCTGATTCAATTGTGGACTTATCACAACTCAAGACATTTCGATTGTCGAAATGCAACAAATTGGAGAATCTACCAGTGGAGTTCGGGAAACTTCAAAGCTTGGTGACATTGTACTTATCCGATTATTCCCAATTGGGGTGTTTACCTTATTCAATTATGGACTTGTCACAACTCGAAACATTTCAATTGGGGAGGTGCCACAAATTGGAGAATTTACCAGTGGAGTTCGGGAAACTTCAAAGCTTGGTGACATTGGACTTATCCGATTGTTCCCAATTGGGGTGATTACCTGATTCAATTGTGGACTTGTCACAACTCAAGACATTTCGATTGTCGAAATGCGACAATTTGGAGAATCTACCAATGGAGTTCGGGAAACTTCGAAGCTTGGTGACATTGGACTTATCCGATTGTTCCCAATTGGGGTGTTTACCTGATTCAATTGTGGACTTGTCACAACTCCAGACATTTCGATTGGGGAGGTGCCACAAATTGGAGAATGTACCAGTGGAGTTCGGGAAACTTCGAAGCTTGGTGACATTGGACTTATCCGATTGTTCCCAATTGGGGTGTTTACCTGATTCAATTGTGGACTTGTCACAACTCAAGACATTTCGATTGTCGAAATGCGACAAATTGGAGAATCTACCAGTGGAGTTCGGGAAACTTCGAAGCTTGGTGACACTGGACTTATCCGATTGTTCGCAATTGGGGTGTTTACCTGATTCAATTGTGGACTTGTCACAACTCAAGACATTTCGATTGTCAAAATGCGACAATTTGGAGAATCTACCAATGGAGCTTGAGAAATTTCGAAGCTTGGTGGAACTCGACTTATCTACTTGTTCCCAATTGGGGTGTTTACCTAATTCAATTGTGTATTTGTCATAACTCGATACATTTCGATTGTCGAAATGCGACAAATTGGAGAATCTACCAGTGGAGTTCGAGAAACTTCAAAGCTTGGTGGAATTCGACTTATTGAATTGTTCCCAATTGGGGTGTTTACCTAATTCAATTGTGCATTTGTCATAATTCGATACATTTCGATTGTCGAAATGCGACAAATTGGAGAATCTACCAATGGAGTTCGGGAAACTTCAAAGCTTGGTGAAACTGGACTTATCTTGTTGTTCCCAGTTGGGATGTTTACCTGATTCAATTATGCAATTGTCACAACTTGAGACATTTCGATTATGGAATGCGACAAATTGGAGAATCTACTAGTGGAGTTTGGGAAACTTCAAAGTTTGGTGAAATTGGATTTATCCGATTGTTCCCAATTGCGGTGTTTACGTGATTCAATTGTGGACTTGTCGCAACTCGACGCATTTTGATTGTGGAAATGCAACAAATTGGAAAATCTACCAATGGAGTTCGAAAATTTTCAAAGCTTGGTGGAATTCGACTTATCAAATTGTTCCCAATTGGAGTGTTTACCTGGTTCAATTGTGCATTCGTCACAACTCGAGGCATTTCGATTGTGAAGATGCCACAAATTGGAAAATCTACCAGTGGAGTTCAGGAAACTTCAAAGCTTGGTGGAACTTGACTTATCTGATTATTCCCAATTGGGTGTTTACCTGATTCAATTGTGCATTTGTCACAACTGGAGACATTTCGATTGTCGAAATGCAACAAATTGGAGAATTTACCAGTGGAGTTCGAGAAACTTCAAAGCTTGGTGGAACTTGAGTTATCCTATTGTTTCGAATTAAGGTGTTTACTTGATTCAATTGTGGACTTGTCAAAACTCAAGACATTTCAATTGTGAAGGTGTCACAAATTGGAGAATTTGCCAATGGAGTTCAGGAGACTTCAAAGCTTGTTGAAACTTGACTTATCTAATTGTTCCTAATTGGGTGTTTACATGATTCAATTATGGACTTGTCACAACTCAAGACATTTCGATTGCAGGGGTGCCACAAATTGGAGAATCTGCAAGTGGCAAATGAGGGCACTTTTTTGAAGGTTGACATACTTTCTTTTACCTAAAAAAAACTAGGTTATGTTGTTCGTCTTTTGGGCATGACATCTATTATCATTAAGGTGTTAAATTAAAACTATGTAGGACTTTGTTCTTAGTACTAAATATATAGCCATAACACTTTCGAACATGATCCATACAAAACAATTAATCATGTTGGGGTGTGTCATTTGTTGTGGTGCAAAATCTAGTGGGCAAACATGAGTATTTTAAAGAATACTCAAGTTATTTGTGCGTCTCATGTTCAGTCTCATAAAAAAAACAAAAAAATCATTCCATGATTGAGAAAAAAACATAGGGATAAATTTTTTCATCAAAACCTTAAGAACTTTAGAGAAGGAAAAAAAAAAGGACAAAAAAATATATAAACAAAATAGCAATATGAACAGTGTTAGTGTTGCACCATTTTAAAAGACCATTAATAGTAAAATATTTTTGATAATACTAAAAACATCTTTATTTTCATGATGAAAAAGACATAGCAAGGTGATAATAATGATTTCTTTGTCACAATTTGTAACGTCCATTTTTATAAAAAAATATGATCCATGTTAAAATAAATGATTAAACCAATTTTGATATTCAAAACTATGTGAAGTGCATATTAATTCTTTGGCCTTTATAATATGAAAATGTTAGTTCAAGTCTCAATATCATTTTCGTCTAGTGATGTCAAATTATCAAGTTATTTCTACAAAACTAATGTCATAGGTTAGGGATCATGTTGAACTTGCAATGTTTGTTTGAATCAAAAATTTCTTTTTATGATCTTTCAGGTTTAATTGCTTTTGGAATTGATAAAAGTATTCATTTGTTATGCATTTTGAAACATATTTCAATGTACAATGTGTAATTTCATAGTTGTGATTTTGAAGGTTAGTTTTTTTACAAAGAGTTCAATTACATTTTACCATTTATTATATGATCTATCAAGCTTATATGTACTTACAAGGATAATTATTATGTTTGATATTACTATGTTTATAACAATATTGTTAGAGCCTAAAGATATCATATGGAACTAGTGTTGCATTAGTTTGCACATGGGGCTACTGTAAACATTATGTGGATAGGTTTAATGTAATAGCTTCAACAATTCATTCGCAAGTTGATATGGTTATAGATGTTTCAATTGGCAAAAATAAACTATAACTCGGAACCAACACATTTCATCCATCATGCATCACATTTCAATAATATCATGGATGGAAATTTGGATATTGGCGGCCTATATGGTCCATTGTTTGTGTCACGATCAATAGGTCACATATAAACTATTGAATAACTATACAATAAGTTCATTAGGAAACTTACACAATTGCATCATTACATGAATGAATAACACCCACTCTTACATGTTGGATTGGTCACCCCATTATTCTTTTAATGTTAATATATTTGCAATGCCATAATATGGAACAATGAGACAAATAAGGGATATTAATATGCAACAATGAAACAAATGTGTGTCATTTTGCCATTTTTTTTAAAATTCAAGAATTAGGCAATTAGGTTAGCATAATTTCTTTTTAATATTATTAGGTAATGTATGTTTCAAACAAAATTGTCATGACTAATTTGAGTAATTAATTTTTGGCATTTAAGATTTTTAGTAACTAATCATTCAATTAGTTGACCTAGTTGAACAATTTAATTAACTTTGTTATGCAAGCATGGTTTTTTAATATTAAATATTTAATTGTGGAAAGGTCAATTTTCATTGTCTTTTTTTTGCTCATTTTCTTGTTGTACAATTGACCATCTATGGTTGGAATGGTTTGTATAACAATATTTTATTAGATTTGGGGTTTTTTAAAAAAGAATTGTAGAATTTTCAAACTATTGGTTTAAGTGCCAAAATTTTGAACTACCCAATATTTGGATACACCTAATGGTTATAAGCCATGGTCACTCGCATATTCTTCATTTATTTTTCTTTCATTGCTGTAATTGTACATGTTCCATTTGGTTGGTAATATGACCTCAAATTATGGCAAAAAATGGGCCTCAAATTATCAAGAATGTTATTTTGTGAGCAATAATAATAACAATAATTCTCAACAATTTTTTATAAAAAATAGACATGTGTCATCTTATGTTGATTCTAGTTTGATTAATAGCTACAAGAAGTTTTTGAAAATTTAATGGGAAGGGGCTATTATAATAGAATTTGTCACAACCTTTTAAAGAAATGTTGTTTTAAACATTTTAAACAATTTAAAATGGACAACAAACTTTTGTAGTTGTTTTGACCACATAAACTTTGTAGTTGTTTTGATTTTTAACAACATGAATCAAAAGATGATATCAATAAGGAGTTTGTAATTTTGAAACCTCACATAAATCTCACGTTGTTTTTGTTAACAAATGCATTGTCCACTTGAGATCAATTTAAAATGACTCACTTGTGTAGAAAATAAAGGAATAATTTCATTTTTGGAACACATTTCATTTAACACATTGTTCCAACTTGTGTTAAGGGGAAAACCAAAACATGTAAGGGGTATGTCAAATTTGAAGTGATTTTCAATCACAATGAAAAATATGTGTTTTGCAACTAGGTTTGCAATTGAATTTTAGTAGTAATTTTTAGTTGCAATGACCATTTGCAACTCAACATATTTTTATAGTTTGAGTGTTATTGGATGAGTTGTAAGAGTTGCAATGGCACAATTCATTGTATATGAAACTATATACATATGCAACTTGTGCAATTATGTTGCAATTAGATCATTGTAACTACCGTGTCATTACATTGTAACCATCAAGCTATTACATTGTAACTATTGTGTCATTATGTTATAACTAGTAATATGTAAATACATAGGCAACAATGTGCTAACGTGGCACTGATAAGTTAACAAATCATAAATGGACATGTGGTAATTTTAAGTTTATTTTGATATTTAATTTAATTTAGACCATTCAACTTAAGGTTAATAAGCTGTTGATATGTGATGCTTAAGCCAATAGGTAGGTAGACCTAAAATAGGTAGGCATTATTACTTACATTTATTTGATTAGGTGGATAGGTACTTAGGCCTAAGTAGATAGGGAGGTAGGCTTAGGCTAGTTAGGTATGTCATTTGGGATAATCTTATTTTATTTGGGTTTAACAATTAGGACCAAACTTTCTTTTATTGATTTATTCCATATGTCATTTTAATATTCTTAATGCACTTACTTATAAACTTTACAAACTTGAAAATAGGACAAATAATATGAGATAAAAAAATTAGTTGTAACTCATTTGCAACTCACTTGTAACCATTACAAGACATGTTAGTGAGTAAACATGTAAGCTTTCTGAAGATTTCCTTTTGTTTCTAAACTTCAAGTGCAAAAGGTTTTAAACCTTGAGTTGGCACACCCACAACCATTTAGACTACTTAGAAAACACACAAAATGAAAAAGATATGGTGGTCAAAATAAAATAGTGTCGATGTTTGGTCATCGACCTAATTCACATTTTCAAATTCAACAAACTTGTATTTTTCATGGATTTTTTAATTTATTTTTACCTTTCGAGCTCAAGAAAAATGTAGATTTTAACTTGATGCACCCATAGCACTTTGGATTTAAAAATAAATCATATTTCCATGGGATAGTTGCAATGTAATTACAAATTGGTTATTTTGACGCTTTAATTGGAGAGTAGTGAGGTTTCCATGGACACAATTTTTCATAATGAATGTCAAATTTTCTTTTCAATTATAAGAATGAATGTGGAAAAAATTAAGCTAAAATCAATCTATATTTGGAAGATTTTAGACATATTTTCCATTGCTTATTCTTAACATGCATGTATTATGTGTTGGCATGTAGGTATAGTCAAATACTTTTAAACCTTGTAAATGTATGTGTCCCACAACAAATGATTGCTTGAGACTCATCATCAACATCTTTGTTGATAGAGAAGATAATGACAATGTGTTCTAGCAAACTGTTAGTTAATGTTTATATTTGGCAATTGAAGTTTCAAAACTATATTTAGGACTTCAAGCATTTGAAGTTGAAGCATGAACATTCGACAAATATCAAAATTTGTTTACAGATGAAAGTGTAAAACTTTGGTTACGTACGCGAGGGATAAATGGTGATGCAAAGCAAAGGTTGAATGTGTCATGATATGATGATGAGGAGCGATAATTATTGGAGCAATATGTCCCCAAACAAAGTGTGAACATTTTTTCACTACATCACAAAACCTTGACAAAAATTATGTGGCAAGGGGTGATAAAAGCCCATAAAAAAATTATGCATGTGTGAAAGTCCATGGTGTTGTCATGCAAATGTTATCAAACAACTTACAAAACAACTCATTCATAACTTAAACTTGTTTCCAACATTAACCAACGTAAGAAATGAAAGGAAATGCCAATGAGTTGAACCAAATTCAATTCAATAAGAACAAATAGGGGTTTGGTGTGAGGCATGTACAAGGACACAATGCATCAAGTTCCATGAATGCACTTTAATTAGACCCACTTTCTTTGTTAAAGAGTTATATCATTTAATTCAAAGAAAGAAAGAAAAATGTATTGAAATTCATGATTAAAAAATCATCAAACATTTACTAGATTCTTATCAATGTTACCAAATAATATCAAATCAAATGTTTACAAAATTATTATATATATCTTTCATATGTTAACATAATTTTTAATTATTTTGAAAAACAAAAAATGAATAATAGTCTTTATGAACTAATTGATTCAATAAAGACTTTATGAATAATAGTTTATTAAATCACAATTGTAAGGGATTCCAATGTTTGTTTTTTATTTTGACAAGGTGTATATTATTATAACTCCATAATAACTAATCTTAAGTTTCAACACAAGCCAAAATATCATCGTTCAAAAATCCTCATATAAAACTAAATAGACCTATTGTTATTATTATTATTACCTAGGGGGGCCAAAATCCCTTAATCCACTACTATCCTATATATATATAGTGGTGTGTGTGTGTGTGTGTGTACGTTTTTTTTTTCGCCCTTTTCCGGCGGGCTGCCCAGGGTTAATACAAGGGGTTTTTTTTTTTTTTTTTTTCCCGCCCTTTTTCGGCGGGTTCGCTGTGTAGACAGGTATGTTCTTCCATACCCATATTTGATTCTGCTAATTATACTCGGAACTGATGGTTCTGAATTTTTCAAATACACAGAACCGACGGGTATGTAATACCCCCCCCCCCCACCGCCCTTTTCCCCACATTGGTTAATACCAAGGTTTTTTTTTTTTTTTTGGGGCAAATTTTTCAAGTAGGTCCATTGGCGAGGACAATTATTTAAGCATTATTTAGCATTAAATGATGACGGTCCTACTCAGGCTATACCATTTTAAAAAATAAAAAATATGACGAATTTAATAAAACAATGCAAGGGTGCCTCATAGTGACCGAAGGTCGCGGGTACCCACTAGTATCTTATATAGTAATTGCGTTGGTCTGTCTGTCTGTGAGAACCGGCAGATCCGTGTGACCCCCTTCCCAGAACCGGCCTCTAAATATACACAGATTGTCTGTGACCCCTTTCCCAGAATCGGCAGAACCGGCCCAGGGTTAATACGAGGGGGTTTTTTTTTTTTTTCCGCCCTTTTCCGGCGGGCTGCCCAGGGTTAATACCAGGGTTTTTTTTTTTTTTTTTTTTCCGCCCTTTTCTGGTGGGCTGCCCAGGGTTAATACCTGGGTTTTTTTTTTTTTTTTTTTTTTTTTCCGCCCTTTTCCGGCGGGCTGCCCAGGGTTAATACCAGGGGTTTTTTTTTTCCCGCCCTTTTCCGGCGGGCTGCCCAGGGTTAATACCAGGGTTTTTTTTTTTTTTTTTTTCGCCCTTTTTCCGGCGGGCTGCCCAGGGTTAATACCAGGGTTTTTATTTATTTATTTATTTTTCCGCCCTTTTCCGGTGGGCGGTCCTACTCAGGCTATAGCATTTTAAAAAATAAAAAATATGGCGAAAACAATGCAAGGGCGCCTCACAGTGACCAAAGGTCACGGGTACCCACTAGTACTCTATAATGAATCTAAACACAATATCCTTAACGGCCTTGGTAGGCAAGGGCCAACAAACGGGGCAAAGGGCAGACTGGGCGAAAAAATCGTAGCACTACTTTTTTGTACTGACCGCATCTCCCTGACCTAACTATTGTTCAACATCTACATGTACATTCTGTAAATCCACATGCCCATAGTGCAAATTATGAAACCATTACGTTGTGGAATATGCCAAGTACAAGCAATTGTGCCAATTTTGCTGTGTGTCGAGAAAATTTTGGTTTGCCCAGAATTTCTTCGCCAACACATTACTGAGCCATAATCCTCTGTATCAGACACATTCCATTAAACAGAATGGTTTTCATATGTGGCCTTTTCTGCCCATTTTGGGTCCTGTTACATGGCATAATAATGTACAGGTCTTCTTGGATTTTTTCATGATCTAACCATTGTTCAAAATCCACATGCCCATTCTGTGCAGAATCCAACTGCATATTTTGTACATTATGACTAGCTTGAAGTTGAACTCTAAATAATTAGGGTTAGGGTTAGGGTTAGGGTTCGTTGATGGGACTGAAGAAGAGTGACAGAGCGAGCGTGGAAGAAGACTGGAGATTGCGTTTGCGAAGAGATTTCGATGACGTGCATGTCATTCCTGGCTCGTCGTTCCTCCTCTCTGGTGCTTTCTGCATCATCATCGTCATCATCTTCTTCTTCTTCTTCTAGTCCTGCTTCCCATAGTCTCTCCAGATGTTCCAACTTTTTGTATACCCGCCTTCCGACGACTCTCCCGCCTCTGTTGACATCCATATTAGCAATACCAATGGGTAGACGGCACCGGAGGGTGGAAGTCAGGGCTGATTCCGAAGTTGATTTCTTCCTAGACAACGATGGGCCGGCGGTGAAAGACGACGAGCTGTTGACCAACATGTGGCAAGCATTTGGAAGGTCGCAGGAAGCGGTGCCGTTGCTTGTGAAAAAAGTGATGGAGAATACCAAGAGTTTGGAACAGGAGTTGGGAGAGGAGCTCAAGTTTGGAGGTCCCCGGGGATCTCTTAAGGTATGTTGTAATGTCTTATTGGTCGATTCATTTGTCTGCAATGCAGGTAGCTTTTTTGTACAAAAAAGAAACAGATTATTGTTGATGGTAAACATGGGAACGCAAGGAGTTGTGTTTGTTCTTCAGGGACGGCCTGCTGTGGCAGAGAATCAGCGGCATCGGGCATTTTACCACACTCTATTGGATTCTGAGGCAAAACTGCAGTTCTTTGCTGCTCGCCAAGTTGCCTGTCGAATTCTTGGCAGCCATGGCTATCTTTGCCATGACGTGAGTTCTAGATCCTCATCTCTCAAGAATATACCTGAAAACTTCTGCTTGACGGTTTGTGAGAATTCTATGCATTGAATTTTGTGGGAAACAAATGATGAGATGCATATTCTGATGTGATGAAAACCTTGTGTGAATGGCAGAGAATTTGTCAATTGGTTTAGTTCTAATGGTTACTTTCTTAATGTGCTGTACAGTGTTGGCTGCCACTTCAGGACTGTATGTGTGCAGCCTTACCTGCAGGCTCCTCCCTTTGGCAGGGTGTCCAACTCTGGGTTTACATGCACCCTAAAGTAAGAGACCAAAAGACTCACCTGGCACAGACTAATTGGTGCAATTTCTCGATAAACACATAGCAGCAGATTTGTTCACATCATTCACCTGGCTGGACACAAAACATATAACATACATGATGGAAAGGGTATGAGTGGTTAGTACAGCAATTATTGAGGTTCTGGGTTTAAGGTGTATGTTGCAGGAAATCTGTACATGTTGTTGGCCTCTTGTTCTCTTAAGAATATTTCCTGACCAATGTCCATGGCAGGATTTTCTTCGGAAAAATAACACAGGCAAGCTCTTGTGGCAAGCACTGGGAAATGGGGCTCGACTGTGTATCTGTGGCATTGAACAACATGAAGATGTGATGTGGGCTGCCTTCCAGGAGGCAGGTTTGGTGCTCCTCTTAAACTGTCATAGACTAATTCTGTAGCTAGTCAAACGGGTCTGCCATAATGTGTGTGAATAAGCATTGATGCTTACCCTCTTACCCTGATGCAACAGTCAGTTATTTTAAGGGCTAATTTGCTCTTATAGACCTGTATCAAGCTGCTTGTTTGAAATACTGGGTTGGAAGGACGGAGGCTGAGAGTTAGGGTCATACATTTTGTTCCAATTTTGAGGACAATCAGCCAGCATCTTTTGGTCATGTGATCTGATGCACATTCTTTATCCCTCTCTCTAGAAGTCACAAGCTATCCTCACCTTTTGATAACCTGTTTCCTGCTGTACCTCTGTTTTCCACTGTGGGTGTGGGATCTGTAGCTGCAAGGAGACAACAATTGATGGTTCTTTCATTTGATATACACAGGGAGGGATCTTGTCTGGTGTGTTTATCCTGTAAGTAATGGATTTGACTATGAGGTGAAATCAGTAACAATCCCTGAGGATTTTGCTGCATCAAACAAGGAGAAACAGAATGTAAGTTTCGGACATGAATCTTGGAGATAGGTAGCATAAATTAGTAAATACTTTGTCAGTTCTTTCTGTAATTTTAAACACTTCCATGCAGAGGTTCTGATGCTGAATGTATCTTGATGTCTCCCAGGACTGTTGTACTCAGATATGTGTAGCTGTGCGTGTGACCAGAACAAACAAACAAACAAACAAACATGTGCACACCATGTTAGATGTGAAGTGAGCTATCTTTTTCCTTGGTGGGTACATGATAGGATAATCAAGCACATAAGCTACACTTCATTTTGATTGATGGAACCTGGAGCAACTCCAAAGCCATGGTCAGCCGTCTCCAGGTTGGCCTCTTTCTGTCTCCTGTTGTGTGGTATGCATACACTGGCCAGGATAGTGCATTTTAGAGCTGCCCCGACAGGGTTGGGTTCCAGTAGTGTTGCATCCAGGAATAGTAGCTGTTTCTACATGCATGATGTCAACAAACTTGGGCGCACAGATGTAGAATGAGGGTTACAGACTTGTAATGGTAACAGCAATCGAACGAATATCTTGATGTAGGACCGAGCTGGCCTTCTGTGGAATGGGAGAGAGATACCATGTCTTGCACTTTCACCAGATGCTCTATCAGCAATGCATGGTTTGCGGTGAGCCCTGCTTTATCTTGTTATTGTCTTATATAGGTATCTTGAAGCTCATGTAAGAGGAATGAGTCTAGGGGTTGGTTAGTGCAATGTACACAATTGTCTGAGGTGTCATTTATGAATAAACACAGACGTGCTTTTCCCTCAGCAATGATATATTTGTTTTTTTGGTTGGCAGGCCACAGCCTTCAATTGAAAGAACCTGCACAGCTGCTGCAGCTGCACAATTACTTCGGGAACTTCATGAATGCAATCCCCAAGCGACTCATGGCCTGGACAAAACTGCAGATGCAATTGACAATTCGGTAGAGTGTCTTTCTGATGCCTTAGTTGGCAGACGCCGCCGGGTAGGAAGACCTACTGTCCGCACCCGCAGACAGGAGCTACGGATACATTGACATGTGTTATAGCTTGATAATGATGTTTTACATCTCATTGCGATTACTACATGAATGAATGGCTGTACATGAAGAGTAAATCTCATTCTTACTTTTGCCTTGATCAAGAAAAACTGTCTTGACATTCCTTTTGACATGAAAAGTTTTCTGGGTCACACAAGCTGTATTAGCCCCACGATAAAACCTTGGTCTAGTAAGTGAGAATGGGTAAAGCAAATGAGTTCTGGAATATACCATTGAGAAATCCTGAACATGCATGCTGACAGACTTACTGACTGCCGACGGAACTTTGTTATAGCAGTGTCCACTGGACACCCATAAATATTTGGAACCTTGTAGAGATTTCGTCACCTTTTGGTGTACAAATAGTCAGAGAACAACATTGAATACTAATTGAAAAAAAAGGTATTTTGTTTCAAGTCCTCAATTCCTTAAAAGTTTGTGTTTGGTTCTGTTACAACTCTTGACATGTCCAGGCCCTGTTCACTAGAGTTTCCTGTAGCTACTGTGATGTTATGTTTGGCCTGCCAGGGTAACGCATTTCATGCAAAAATGACACTTTTGGGGAATTTTGCACTTTGCATCCACTGAGTTTTGCCCTTTGTATACACCAAGTTCTTCTGCATGGGGCATCCACCAAGTTATTTATTCTTGCACTCACCAAGTTCTGCAATTGGCAACCACCAAGTTATGCTCATTGTTGTATTCACAAGTTGTGTACTTCACATTCACAAAGTTCTGAGCTTGGCATCCACTAAGTCTTGACATTGGCAAGCAACTCCCTCTAGAGCCATCTCAAGCTGCATCATGGCACTACTAAAAGAACTGCTTCAAGGCTTGCAGGCTTTCTTCCAGAGAGATGACAACCCAGTTCTCTGAATCTTGGAAGAAACCAGCAACCCTAAAGAATCATCACATCGAACAAGGCAAGCAGCGGTAGAGGGCACGCACACAACGGGCGCCACCGACCGACCTTACACATGGCTGCTGCATGGAGGCGAGCGTTTTCGCTGCATCGCTTCTTTTTAACGCAGCAATCTGTTGTTGTGGTAAGTTCTAGTGTTGCGACGAAGTTCTCTCATGAGATCGCAAGCTGTATGAGGCCTTCTATACAGCTAGCTTTTTCCAAGACTGTATGGGAAGCAGAGAGAGAGAGAGAGAGAAACTGGTGTGCATAGCTATGCAAGAGAGCAAGTAGCTAGTGATCCAGCTTCCGTGTCTGATGGGTTGTCGTTTGTAGAATTTTGAATGGCAGCAGGTTTCTTCTCGGGGATATTCTCGCTCTAGATGGGTGTCTCCGTTTGATGCAGGCCAACCGACTCATGAATCGCACCCTGAGGTATTTGCTCTTTTTCTTTTGTGTTGTTGTTGCATGCGTGTTTGTGTCAAATTTTGCTTTGAAAAACTGTTGTTGTGAAGGTCGCGAGGCCGTTCTCTGGATCACGTTATATGAAATTGCCTAATGATCGATGATCCGGTTTGGCTGCGGGGGCGAGGGATGCCTGCAGCTGCTCTCAGCTCAGGAGATTTTCCCGGGGATTTCCGTTTCAGATTTTGCACAAAGGAGGAAGGCCTTGAAGTCCTACCTGCCCACAGAGAGCATGGTCATTCTAGGATCAGCTACTGTGAAGCAGATGACAGAAGTGGTACCATACCCTTTCCGACAAGATGCTGACTACCTGTATTTCACCGGTTGTCAGCAACCTGAGGGCCTTGCTGTGCTTGATGATCAGACTGAATTGTGCATGTTCATGCCTGAACATGATACCGAGGTACTGCAAACCATGTGGGGATGGTGAGTGAAAATTTCATGTTTCATGTTCGGCAAGTTGGAGTTAGTATTATCAATCAACTGACTTCAGGGAATATCAATATCAATGCTCAGTATATCTCTTGTGAAAGGAGCTCTTAGGCATAGAACATACAATCAAACTGCAGAAGAGGTTACGTGGTGGTTCCCTGTTGAACTTCTTTCAGACTCGTTTGGAATTTAAGGTTGCAGAGATAAGGGATCTGGATATTCCAATGTCATTCATTCTTTCCCCCACTAACTTTATGCAGTCATGCTCAACAAGTGTTGGATGCTAGCTTAAATAAAAAGAAACGTGGTTTTTGCAGACGGAAGCATGGGCTGGTCATGCAGCAGGCACAGAGGAGGCTATCAGGGTTTTTGGAGCGGATTGCAGTTATCCACTGAAACTTCTTTCAGAGGTATCTCCTGTGCTCTTGCTTGTTGACTCATCACTTGTTTGACTTGATCATCAAGCTGTGTGAAAATCCACATATTTCTGCACATTTGCATTCAGCAAGAGAGTACAGGAGTTGAGTGTGTTGCTAATAGATAATTTTGACATGGTGCAGATTTTACCACAATTTATAGCACAAGCAAAGTCAATATATTGTGACCTTGGGTTCCTCAGTCCAATGGTGGGAGAACTACCACAGTTTCAAGAGGCCATTCAGCAGGGTAAAGTGCGGAGTCTTAACAAGTATTCCCAGTTAGTGCGGTGGGTTAAATCATCTGCAGAACTTGAGCTTATGCGTCAGGCTGCAGCCATTACTAGCAAGGTTTGCTTAGGGTGTTACCCATCCTGTGTTTCCTTTTGCTCATACTGGCCATTGGTTTTGAGAAGCTCAAAATATTGTGGATGTGGATTAGGATTGATTGTTTAGACCTGGGAAATTGTATTCCTTGCCTTCCATGACTCAATTATGCACGCTTATTTCTCATGTCCAAGCAGTGGCATGCACAGTGCCCTTTGCAAATATGAGAATATGTCCTCTAGCACAGAGGTTTTCCTGTCCTATTGCTGAGGGGATAGAGAGCCTGAAAAATTCAGTGATGTGCAAACTGCCTGAAGAGGTGTGCTATGATGTGCTTGAGCAGGCGATGTTGCAGAGCATGAAGGTCTCTAGAGTGTACCGTCACGAACATTTGCTAGCAGCCACAGTGGAGTATGAGTGCAAGATAAGAGGAGCGCAGCGCATGGCGTAAGGATGACTGTCTCCTTTCTCTTGCAATTTGTAAATGTTTATGTGTGGAGTTGAAGTTCCTAATACCTGCTAAGACATTTTCAAGAGGCAGATAATGCCATCAGAAGCTTTTGTGAGGAAAAAGGTTCCTCTTTTGCAAAAGGATAACAGCAGTGAAATAAAATATGGCATGCATTGAGTTCAGACCAGCAGAGGGGTAATGGAATGCCTGATATATTGACAGCCTATTGAGTAGTTTTATCTTAGATGGGTCAGTGGATCACTAAGAAGCAAGACAGACTTTCTGAGTAGACTTATCTAGTCATGGAGGCAGCTGGTAAGGGAGAAAGTTTTTAATTGTGAACCAACCCATAGTCACTAGAGAACAGTTGGGTCAACTAAGTGAGATGTGGCCAAGCCTGCGATGAAGAGATCTTTGTAGTTTTCTGATTGGTTTTTCTGACAATTTGGTGTCTGTATATTTTCTATCAACAGGTTCCCATCGGTTGTAGGTGGGGGAACAAATGGAAGCATTGTTCACTATTGTCGTAATGATAAGCCAGTACTTCCAATTTCCATCAAACAGTGTTGAGCTTTTCTTGCAATTTGCTTAGTTTTGTACCACACCTTAGCACTTGGTGTATCTGTGCATGGAGTGGTTGTGTGATGAGTCATTTGCATTGAAAGGAGGGCCCTGTGTTCATGAGGACATTGCAAGCTGGTTCTGGAAATGTGCATCAACACTAAATTTTGACTACTGTTCGGTTTGAGTATCCAGTCAATCCTTAAATTTTTTTGGAGAGGTGGGTGAGTGCATTCTATGTATGGTGCTGATAGATGGTGTTGACTAGCATGGTTATGTTTCTGTGATTTTGTGTTTCTCTCATGAATGTTTGATGTTGTTTTATGTATCCCAGCACCCTAATAAGAGTGATGTGAAAATTACTCTGACGTCTGCACATCAACTTTGACCTTCCTGTTTCTGCTGGTCTAAGTTAGCCTGTTATGGGTGTTGGGTTGCAATAAGCAGATTGATGACAAATCTCTGGTGCTCATGGATGTGGGATGTGAGTTTCATGGGTATGTCAGTGACATGACTCGTACCTGGCCACCTTGTGGCACCTTCTCCCCTACACAGGTTTTTTTCATCTCCCTACCACCCCCGGACTTTGCAGTTCTTTATGTGGATTGTTGAGCATACCAATAAGGAGTATCATGCAGCTACTTAGGGTTTAAAGAGAAGATTGTAGCTGTTATCTTCAGGAATGCTTTTCTAATTATGCTCTAAATGCTCCTAGAATGTGACATCAGTCTGGATTTGAATTGTTACCTCAGTCTTAAGTTGTTTCTCAGGGTCTTTGCACTCTAGATCAAGTAAAACAAAAGCTTCACTGCATACTTACAGACAGTCAGCTCATTAATCAACTTGTTTAGGTACACTATCACTTGCAGGATCAGCAAGTGCTGTCAAACATCAGTATGGTGGATCAGGCTACCATTTACTTTATCTAACCCAATGTGAAGGTGCTTTTTTAATGTAAATTCTTGTATACTATTAAAGAGAACTTTGAACATGTATTCCTCCTGTCGTTCTTGAACATGGACTGCTCATGCCATCTGTGGTGTGTTTTGTATCTGGCCGTTGGGTTCAGAGAGAAGTATATGAAGTTGTGCTAGATGTTATGAAGGAGTGTTTCAAGATGTGCAAGCCTGGTGTTACCCTATCCCAAATTCACCAGCATTCTGTAAGATAGTTATAACTATCTCTATTTGCTTTCTCTGCAGTGGTGCCCATGTGAGGCAGATCTCACACAGGCATCGTCTTACATTGTCAGATGTTAATGGCACTCTTCAGGAAGTGTTCATATCTTCAGCTTCCTATGTCTCTGAACAAGGAGGAGAGTTGTCAAATTGTTTGGATGGTTTCGTATGTGTGAATACATTGGTCTTTAACTAGGGGATTATTGAGGTTTTTCCCATATTTCACTGCTCCAAGGTATAGGTATGTAGCCTAATCTGTAATTTGGAGCAATAAGTGGAAGCAATTGATGTGGGCATTTGCAGGTTATGTTGCTCTGGCAAGGCCTTGTGCAACTGGGACTTGCACAAGGCAATTTTGATATACTTCACTTCTATGAATTTAACCGTACTCAAGTTGGTGAGTCTCTGTTAAGGCTCTCTCAGTGTTTGTCTTGCTCTGGCACCTGGCTTCAAAGTGCTTGTGGTTTTACCCCATTGCATCCATTACTGTTTCTATTCTGCCCTTTCACTACTGTCAAGGATCCTTGGTCTCCATCTCTTGCTTCTGAAAATTAAGGGTTTGGTCTGTGGCCACCAGGCTAGAGCAAGCAATGGGTCATGGCCACACTGTCCTATAGCCTGGACGAGCATTACATATGTGCACATTGCACAAGAGGTTTGAGTTTCAGTACAATGTGATTCTGGTGGCAGGACATTACTTGGGTATGGATGTGCATGATTGTTCTACTGTCAGCCTGGATCAGCCTCTCAAGTCTGGTGTGGTAAGAAATCCTGTGCAAGGAGTCTTGTAGACCCACCTCTTCTGATTCTTTGTTTTCTCCTGTCAAACACTCGCAATGAAATTGTGAATTTTGGTAGAACGAAAAGTGTTTAGCTTTTGCATGAGTTTCTGGAAGCAAATTATTCAGACATTGCCGTTTCATAAGTACATTCACAATTGGTATCAGACTTCGACCTTTTTTTTGAACAGGTGATCACCATTGAACCAGGCTTGTACATTCCTGTCAAACCAGGCATTCCTAAAAGGTGTGGTTCCAATGATGGCCTTTTCAGAATAGCCTCACTGAGAAGAGTCTTCCATGTTTGTTTTCACCTAGGCTTGAAATTTGTGAGGACCAGGCATGACATGGACTTTGCCTTGATCACTGCATATTTGTGCAACTTGTTTGAGCAACTAGATACATATCAGTACTGTGAAGGGGTGCTGCTGTAAATGCAGGTTCCAGGGTATGGGGATTAGGATTGAGGACGAGGTTTTGATCACAAGATCAGGACATGAGGTAAGTTCTGTTCCATGAACACCCATCACATGCAATCTTCACAGTAGGTCCTTGCACCACTTTCTGCAGAAAGCCTGGGTATGTCTGATGTAACTCTACTATTCAGAATCTTGGTTGCCTGGGGGACAGCCATGAGACATTTAGAGAGTACAAGGAGTTTATGTGAACAAAAGTTGAAAGTGATTTGAGTATGATGGTTGCTTGGAATCAGATTTAAGAGAATTGCAATGATGGTTGTTGCATGGGGCAGGTGCTAACGGCTTCAGTACCTAAAGAGATTGCAGAGATTGAGGCATGGTTAGGACAAAGCAAGTCAAATGATTTGACTCCTGTAAGAACTGAGTCATGAAGTGTAAGGTTAAGAGGATAAAAGTGCTCTCTTAGCCTAAAAGTAAAATGTTGCTCCATTTTATCTCTTTAGGACTGTTCCAAGTGTCAAATTTGTGTCTGAAGTCCTCCATTTTTCTTCACCAACATAGTCAGTGAATGTGCTTGCCACCACATTCATTCGGGAGGTGTGTGGAAACTTCATTGTGTTGTCTTCAAAGTGTTGTAGTAATGGACTTCTCCACAATCTGGTAGATATGTTAAACTTCACCAAGATTAGTAGGTCACAAAATCTATTTGAAGTTGACATGAAGTTCATTCAAGAACAAAAGAGCTAGAAGATTCTTTAATAGCTGCTTTTAGCACGAGCATTTGCAGTACCTATGTGACAAAGTCCAACACCAGCTCCACATGCTGTGTTCCTGTGAGATCTTTTGGGAGCTGATAAACCCAATTGCAGAGATATAACATCACCTGAAGAGCTCTTCCTTCACTGTTTTTGGGGTTTTGTCAATGCTGTTGTTTTGGTGGCAACACCAGAAGTTGGGATTTGAGATCTGTTTGTGACTTGCAGAAAATGTGTGTGATTGAAAACATTTGTGTTGATATCTTTCAGAATGCTATGACCCCTTCTTTGTCATAAAAACCTGGGTGTATTTTTAGTGTAGTTGCAGGGTGCGGTAGAAGGTGTAATATGTGCTTTCAAAATGAAAATGCCTGCAGAGATGGGCATTTTGTTGTTTGAAAGGCCTATCATTCTACCTGCTGCTGGGTATCACAGGAATTTAAAGAAAAAGAACAGCACAGTGGTCTTTTATGCCATGTAGAGGAGCCCTAGGGGATGGGCTTTATGGAAATTGGGCCTGTGCTTTTACCCTACAAAAAAAACGCAGCTCATATTCTACAATGATGTGAGTATCAAGCTCACTGAAGCAAAGGTGCACAGAAGGAACCTGCCCCAAAAACCATGGGACAAACCTTTGCAACAGATCTGTAGGTTCAATCAGCAACCTGTACATGCTACTGTTTTGTATTTCCAAAACGAGAAAGAAACTTTGTATGGTGGTGGCGGTCGTGCCCATCTGATCCTTTTTCTCAAGAAAAGGAAAACGTCGTGGACGAGCAAAAAACTGGAGACGCCGGGTATCGATCCCGGTACCTCTCGCATGCAAAGCGAGCGCTCTTCCATTTGAGCTACACCCCCGATGACAAGAAGGAACGCGATGCCCCTTCCGTTTTCCAAATTTTAATTATTCATTATTTCTCCCACAGTTGACTATTTCCATTCCCTTTAAAGAAGGATCTTGAATTTAATTACTAAAATATGAACAATTTCACGACCCAAAAAATAAAAATAAAAATAACTTGTGCTAAATTAACTGGGAAAATGATGCCTACTTTCTTCCTCCTCACTTGGGCTCCTCCACACACACTATTGATCACTGACGATCAATTTAACAAAAAAAAAAAGAAAAAAGAAAAAAAAAGAGTTCTTATATGTTTTTTAGAATAATTCTTCATTATTTTATGTCAATGTCAAATTTAATTTGAATTAAGATAAATAACATGGACATGAAAATGCACATTTTAATTTAATTTAATTTTTTCTATATTCTTGTTGATAATATGAAAAATGTGTGAAATAATTATAAAAAATAAAAATAAGAAATTATTAAGTGAGTTAGTTGTTAGGCTTGGAAATGAGGCAGTTGTGTTTAAAATTTTACATAAGGGAGGACATCTGTTAACTAACTGCTGCAGTTAACTAGAGTCAAATCTTCTTAGGTTACCACAGGTGCCACGTTGCCTGGGTCTGTAGCTTTACTTTCTTTCTACGGCAATTTCCGTGTTTCTCGTCGCTTCCAGAAGCTTTCTTCGCTGTGAAGGGTGACGAGAGCGAGAGAGAGAGATAGAGTGAGAGGTGAGTTACGGAGATGTCTTCTGCGATTAGGGATCAGAGTTTTTAGTTCAAGAGCGGCATTTCAGTCCGATTCGGTTGCTTTTTTTTCTTTTTTTTGTTTTGGGGTTGCTTTTGCAGTTCACGGATTACAAGTCTCGGAAAGCGCAGAAGTAAGGTGAGCATTTCTCGTCGTCTCGTTAGGGTTGAAAGTTTTATATCCTCATCATACAAAGTCGGGAGACTTGACGGTGCACATCTTCGGTGGCGAGACACACGACAGAGTTATGGCGGAGCATTTGGCCTCCATCTTTGGCACTGAAAAAGATCGGGTGAACTGCCCTTTCTATTTCAAGATTGGGGCGTGCAGACATGGTGATCGATGCTCTCGGATGCATAACAGACCTACTATCAGTCCCACTTTATTGTTCTCCAACATGTACCAG
Organism: Sphagnum contortum; assembly: GCA_963920785.1. NCBI lineage: Eukaryota > Viridiplantae > Streptophyta > Sphagnopsida > Sphagnales > Sphagnaceae > Sphagnum > Sphagnum contortum. Next base: position 1,610,781 of record OY987290.1, on the reverse strand, counting down.
AGGCCTGATATGGCCATATCTGGAACGGACCCTCATGCGCAGAACATGGACCCTCGAAGATTGCAAGAGCACTTTGAGGTGATCTTTTCTCCTTTACAACCTTTTTTTGTTTTTTAATCTCAGTTGTTTCGTCATCTGGATGTTGATATCCTCCATTCCTTTCTAATTTTGCATCACTGTTTTCAGGTCTGAAGAGAGCCTTCGAAAATTATATCTTCGCACTGTTTAGCCTATTCACTGTCTTTCGAGCCTTACAAGTTTGAGCAGTACCTATGTGATTTCAGCCTTTTATTGTATGACTGAATGTCAGAATAGCCTTGTGACATGTATAAGTCATGTATAGGTTATCACAGCTACCTGCTTTTGTGCATCACCTGAAATCCAAGCAACTATTGTTGACTCTTTTACTGAGGTGGTTGGCCTACTGGTTTTGCAGGATTTTTATGAGGACTTGTTTGAAGAGCTCAGCAAGTATGGAGAACTTGAAAGCCTCAATGTGTGCGACAATCTGGCTGACCACATGGTATTTGAAAACCTATTCCCCATTGCTAAAGTGCTGAACTGTAGTTCGAGATGGCATTTTTTCATATTTAAAGACTCACTGTCAAATGCTTTGGATCCTGAGTATGTGTAAACGTCGTTTGTGTTGAGTACCATTCCACTGGTGCTGTTGAATATCATGCTAAGTGCAACTTAGGCATTGCAACTTGTACATCAGGGCTCACTGGCAATAGTACCTTATTTCTGGATATGATCTCTGCTGCCAGCTCTTTTCTTAAGTGAGAATTCTCACTGGAAATAGTACCTTATTTCTGGATAGGATTTCTGTTGCCAGGTCTTTTCTTAAGAGAGAATTCTCACTGGCAATAATACCTTATTTCTGGATATGATCTCTTTTGCCAGCTCTTTTCTTAAACAAAAATTCTTACTTTCTGTATGGTTATTTTGTTCAGGTTGGGAATGTGTATGTTCTTTTCAAAGAGGAAGAGCAAGCTGCAACAGCTTTGTGAGCCTTAACAGGCCGCTTCTATGCAGGTTTGTAACCTTACAAGTTTAGGGTAGGATGTACAATAGTCTAGGTATTCTTTTAGGGGTTGGCCTGCCACAACCTTTCTGTGAATCTGTTTTATGTTTTTGCTAGGACTACTGTTTGCTTTGGGTTGCTTCTGTGGCCATTTTCTAGAGCACTCTTTTCTTTTTCATTACAATCAGTAGTTTCTGCATTGGAATTATTTTCAACACTTTTTACTCAGATATGTATATTTGTTAAGTTGTCATTTGATGTGCTGGACATAATGGCTGACAGATTTTTGCCTTCTATAACAGGAAGACCAATATTTGTGGACTTCTCACCTGTAACTGACTTCCGAGAGGCTACCTGTCGTCAGTATGAGGAAAATGTATGCAATCGTGGTGGCTACTGTAACTTCATGCATTTGAAGAAGATCAGTAGGTCAGTTTCTTAAACTCATCACAAATCTTTGTGTCATGCTTTCTGTCAAATTTATAATTAAGGTTGCAATTGAAATGTTGGCTGCAACATAGTGCACTTCAGTATACTGAATGTTGTGATGTTCTGCTGAGAGGGGATATAATTTGCTTAGTATGGGATTTGCTCTAGTTATGACACAGTGAGAAATACCTTTACAGTTCAAGCCTTATCAGCATAGATTGTGTAGCATATATTTTGTTATGGTCTTATGGGACTTCATCTTCACTGGTATGGACCCTTATGAGGTTCAGAAGGCATTTGTCCAGGATTGTGTATCACCACAGCATTGTGTCCTAAATGCAGACAAGATAAAGTCTCAGGTCCTCCCCAGCTTGTGTGGCCCAATTCTGGACTATAGTGGTATGTGCATTGAATTGTTATGAGGAGATTCATCTGAATTATTGGATTCCACAGGGATCTCCGAAAGAAGTTGTTTGGAACCTCCAAGAGGCGTAGTCGGAGCCACAGCCCTAGTCGGAGTCGAAGCAGGAGCAGAAGTATAAGCCCACGTTACCGTGATTTGGATTACCACCACCGGGGTCATGATTACCGATATCCTGATGGATGGAGATACAATGGGAGGCATGATGAATATGATAGGAGGAGTTCTGGTCGCCATCAACGGAGATATAGCAGAAGCAGAAGTCCTACTGTGAGACGTAAAGAATCTTCACGCAGGGAGGACAGTGTTGAAAGAAGAGCAAAAATAGAACAATGGAACAGTGAACGAGAAAACCAAGAGGCAAAGGCAGCTGGAAATCCAACTCGAGATCAAGATAATGTGTATGAAGAGAATCATGGGCATTGAGGCATTGAGGCTCTTGAGTGGTTTGTTCCCTTCCTACATAATGATGTTCCTCCCATATCTCCTCTTGTCCATGGACAATTTCTTCTAGGTTGGTCTCATTTTTGCAGTCAGCCCTCACAGATCACTGTATTCTGTGCAGGTGATTTGCAGGAAGAAGATGCTGTGTTTTCTACAATGGAGTTGGGTAATTGCTATAGATGTTAGATTTGCCGGGTCAAAGTATTCTTTCAGCAGTGACTGGGTTAATGATGTTAACAATATTTTGCAGGGTTTTCTCAGGTGCTAAATACATATGTCAGTTAGAGATTGTTGCAGGATATTTAAGTTCAGATAGTCAAGCAGGTTGGATAGCAGTAAGGGTCAAAAGGAGTTTTAAGGATTGGGATAAAGGCATATGGTGGGTTGGGGCTTACAATCTTGCAGGAGGTGGGTGCAGGATTCAGGTGTTAATATTGGCCTGAGCTACATCCATGGAGGTGTAATGAGCTAATGCATGGTTTGTGTACAGGTGAACGGGGAGGAAAGTGGATAAATCTCTATCCAATGCAGCCAAAGTTGTCAGCCTTTTTCCCTTCCTCCCTATGTGTGTGGAGATTGCAGGCACGATAACTTCTGCTGCAGGTGGAGGAGAAAAGCACAAACTTGTTGCAACATGGATGGCTACTCTGCTGTGTGCAGCATTACTGGATGTCTGTGTCTAGGTGCAAGAAGAGAATGTAACCCATTGGTATACTTTGATCCTGCGCAGGTTTGCAGGTTTTCCAGAGCTGTTTTTTGCTTTGATCCTTTTTGTCTTGCGCAGGGTGCAGGTGTTCTGAATATGACTTTTTTAGGTACAAGTCCCTCTTTTCTGCTTCACTTTTGCTATGTGAGTGGTGGTATATGCAGGTACACTGCAGCCTTTCTTTGTAGCCTGGGTCTGTAGGAAGGACAGTGGAAAATCCCATGACAGATTATGAGGAGTTGATTGTGGTTTTTTTTACTTTCAGCAATTTGCTGACAGAGTGAACATAACTTCCTCTTGTTACTAGGGTCGTTGATGAGTAGTGTTTTGCCATGGGCAAAGAATTTGTGGAAATTTCTCTGAGATGTGTTTGTGACATTCAGTCAGTTGCAAGTTGATCCTTGTAATGCAAAGGTTAGTGAGCAGCTTCACTAACATATGTGCAGATGTCATTTGTGAATCACTCATTGAGTTCAGTTAAATAGTTGTGTAGCTCGCAAATATAACAACCCATTGCAACTCACTTACAGTTTGCCTGCAATTCTGTGCTATTGATGAATTTCATGTGTATTTATTAACTCTAAAGAGCTCAGGACAGGGTTTTACAAGATTCTTTGAATGCGCTGGAGTGAAAACCCCATGTTCACTGCTGATGTTTTTTCCTTTCTTTCCTGATTTCCAATGGTGACATGTAGGGCAACATCTAGAAATATTTTGGCATTCTAGTGCTGAAGGTTAGTTTTATCAGTGAGATGTTTAGGCTTAGCTTGTACTAATATTTAGTTATGTTACACATCAAAAGTGAATCAAAACTTGATTGAGTTTTAGGTTTTGATACCAATCAAAGTGTGAAGACTTTGTTTATTATGTGAATGTTATGCTCAGAAATTGAGACGTCAAAATGCAACATGAAACTAACATGTATGGAGAGATTTTTCTAAATGTGCTTGCTCTAGTTGAAAGCACCTGTGCTGCCATAGTTTTACTTTAAGGGACTTATGAAACTGGAGGCACCACAACCCACCAGAAAGGAGTTTTGCAATTTTGTAAGGTTCCTATTTGAAGAGTTCTTTTTGTAAGGTAAAGAACAGCTTTGACTGTCTTTGCACATCCTTAAGCTAGTAAATCATGCATAAATATTGGACCAACACAGGAATAATTAGACAAAGGAAAACGTATAAGAGAAATAATGAACTTGTCTGTGTGACAAAGGGCCAAGTGCAGGCTACATTTTGGCCGCTGCATCAAACATAGCAAAATTTAAGTTGTGTTGTTTTATTTTCTTTCAAGATTTCCTTCAACAAAAGAGGAGAGATTGAATGATCAGTGCAATTTCTTAAAACATGGTCTGGGAAGTGTGAGCTTGGTGGTGGATCTACATGCCATGTAGATCTGAAGGGTGGAGGAATTGACAGGTCAATTTCATTGCTACCAGCTATCTTAAGATGGACAATGCTTGCAATGCGTTGTGGAAAGAAAACAAGACTGAAAGGACCCTTTAAAATTTTCAGTTTTAAGCAAAACTCAGGGTCAAATATTCTTGCTTAGTTGGAAGGATTTTTAGTTTCCTAAACATTTGCTGAAAAGAGCATTACCTGTATATAAAAAATTGCAGCATGTGCAGTCTGCACCCTCCTCTTGCCCTTTCTGCTACAAGCAATTTTTATCAGGGAATAGGGTATTTAAGTAACCAAACCCAAGCAATGCAAAGTCCTTGCAATTGGAAGACTGTGTAGGGTCTGAGGACTGGGGCAATCTCAAATTGAGAAACCTAACAGAAAGCAGCAGACAAGTAAAAGAAACACCAATCAATCTAGGGTAGCTGAATTGCAAAATAACATGCCTTTGTAATAGGAGTGTCTATCTTCAAATTCTCCCCAAGGTTTGAGGTACTTGTCAGTGGGTTGGTGTTCAAGAAACTTTACTGGTGTGGAAGATTAATGGTTATTTATCATCGAAGGAGAGGCATCTTTTGGAACGAAGGGAACAAAGCATGGAACATTTGCCAGATTGCTTAGATTGGGAGATCACAATTTTCACTGGTATTACCATGATAGACAATAAAAAGGTATAGAATTGCTTCAAACAAATACCTTCAGTGTGTCTTTTACATTGAACCAAGTCTGTATGTATCAATTTACTAATGTTTTGTAGAATATTCAGTTAGACAAAAAAGATAGGAGAATCACATAATTAGAAGCAGAGCTAGAGAAGTCAGAGAAAAATCTGAGAGGCACCATTATTATCATGAAGCCTGGAGAAAGCCAATGAATTCACAATGAACAATCTGTTATTGCATATGGAAGCTTCAATGTTTAAATTGCAGGAAATGTGTGAATTTATGTCACATAAGAGAGCTATGGAGGAAGAACTTGCAGCAATAGCATAAGACTCATTTGCTCACTGAATGCACACTTGTTTGCATGCTGTGCATTCTATGTTTGTACTTTCATGCTGCGAACACCTTCATTTCCTACTGAACACACTTGAATTGCAAACATCTGAATACCGTATCCATTGTGGATGTATAGATTGCAGGATCAGCTGCGAAGGGAACAGCAGGATCATGCAGTGGCAATTGGTGATGAAGAAAGAGTCCTCTTCCTCACTAAGTAGGCACAACAATTCCTAGTTTACCAATTGTTGCACAACCATTCATTTTACTTGGCTTCAAATTCACAGCATTAGCTTGAAACCCAAATCAAGTATTTCAACACTGATGGTGACCAGGTAGGAGGCAATGAGAACTTTTGATAAGGAAATTGTACAAAAGGGGGTTCTTTGCTTCATATCAATTGTACTACAAAAAAAAGTTGCCATCCATTAGTGACTACATTCCTGCTACTGTATTAGTGTACATTATGGGTCTGTGGTGGTTTTGCTACACAAAGGTCTATTGGACACTTTCTGATGCAAAGCCTCTAGAATTGAGGACACAAGGCAAACATGGGGTTTACCAGTCAGGAAAGCTTGGTTCTCTCTATCTGGATTCTGTCAATGTCCTGAATTAGCAGCAACTTCAGCATCATGAATGCTCTTGGCAACAGGGACAACAACAAGAAGGATCAGGAGGAGGAGCAAGATGATGCCAATGCAGACCCACTTACGTGTGTTTCTCTGGTGGTTCTTTGCAGTCTTCAGCTGACCTGTCCCACTGGCCACATAATTAGCTGCATTGTTTACCTGCCAAAGTCCCCACAAACACATGATCTTGCATCCTTGAGAAAATCCTTTGATGTTGCTGAAACTTATCATATCAGATGCGCATGAAAATAACAGTTTCAGAAGGGCTTGTTGGTACATACCTGGGACTCAATATCGTTGAGCTGCTCGCCCTGAGCCTCCACCAGTACTGCCATATCAAGGAAAATCTGGTGCAATTCGAGCAGGTTCTTCTCAATCTCCTTCACAGCATCATGTCGCTCCTGGATCTCACGAATGGTCTCAAGGACTTGACCCCGCCCCTGTTCATGAATTGCCACCTGGAGGAAATTCTCGCTCTCACCAGTCTCAATGATCTTCTCTATGGTGTCTTCATCTGGCTTTTCTCCTGTGATGGTGAAGTACCTGAAATTGTAGCACATTCCTAAATCAGAAGGCTTGAGAAAAACCTGTTGCAACTTGTTGGGTACATACACAAGAGGGGCAAACACTCTCACAACCTTAAGGATCCTGAAACATCATTACGAAGAAAGGGATTGCAGCAACAGCTCAACAACAAGTTAGTCAAGTAGCTGCTGCTGCCTTTACCTGCGTTCGATTGTGTCTCTGTACTCGCTCATCATCCTCTGCCTAAGACTTTGGAATTCACCCATGAGGTCCTTCAATTTCTTTCTCAGAGTACTGGTGATGGCCATTCGGCTGCGATCAGTGGGAGTGCCAGCCTCGGTCCCAGGGCTCTTACGGCTCACAAGGTTAGCCTTGTCAAGATCCTCCAACTTTGCCCTGATACTCCTTGCAACCTTGCTGACCTGCATCCGAAACACAAAGACATCAGAGAAATGCATCTGGTGCGACTTGAAGGAAGGAGGAAGGGTCAAGAAGATAATCCGTTAACTCGCTCACCATCGCAATGTCTTTGTCCATACGCTCCCGCAGAGTTTTCATTGTCTGCGCTCTGTGCACAGTCTTACACTCGTCATTGGCGTCCTGCAACTTCATTTGGAGCTCCTTCACCCGTTCCATCTCGCCTTTGATCTGCCCCACCTCCTCAAAAAAATGTGCCAAATTCTTCTCCGCGTCGATGCCCCCCATCTCCACATCAGGCAGATTGCTCTTCTTCAGGTCCACATAGCTCATCCCCTTGGCAAAAGATTTCTGCAACAACTCATTCATGGCTGCTACTGCTTGCTGCAGGCAAACTCTTCCCAAAAACAGGGGTAAAAGAAACCAACAACAACAAAAACTATAACAGATCTGTCACAACACAGAGAGAACTTTTAAGTGGCGCTGCTTCCAATGCCTCAACAAAGAAAACTCCAAACAAAACACAACAACAGCAATAACAACAACAACAACAGCAACAACAACAACAACAACAGCTAACTAGTACAAAATTCCTGAATTCTAAGATGTGGGTATTAAAGCTGAGTTTGAAATTGAATTAAAGAATGCGAGATTTTGAGTGTGACTTTGTGGTGAAGATCAGAAGCGAAGCTCTCATGATGATGACACCAACGGTCACACCCGAAACAAGCGTGGGTTGGTCGGATTCTGCTTTCAAACTTACACGGTGGGGTGTGTGGGTAGTGGCGGTCTTTAGCGCTAAGAGACGCACCTAAAGCCCCTCAGCAGAGCAGGTCCAAAATCCCTTATGCCGGTGTGCTTGCCGGCCCCCGACCGATGTACGTCGGCCCTTCGACTAGGTACCCTAAAAGGGCTTCTTTGGCCAGCACCTACGTATGTAAAAAAACACTATTATCTCAAAACACTAGGGTTCTTTTGGAATTGTTTAAAGTCATTTAATTATCCAAAATTACTAATTTTTTTCTAGGCTTTTTCATGAAACCTAGAGCTGTTAGAGGTCTTTTTTAATAATTGAATTTTTTTTTCTTGAATATTCAAAACAATTGGTTTCTTATGTCAAGTTTGTAACGTAGAATTTACTTTTCTTGTAAGATTTGATTTGTGATTGGAACCTAATTTAATGCAAATGAAATTTTAATTATATTGTGTGTTTGTGATGTTTAATTTCAAGGTGTAATTTTAAAGTCTCATCTTTTGCTATATGATATTCCAAACACACCAAATGAGGAGGTCCATGGTGTGCTGATATTAAGGTTTGTGTTTTGAACTTGAATGTTAACAATTTGTTAGCAATCATATTTGGAATCATGTTTTGAACCAAACTACTTGATGAATATTATATAAAAATAATTAAAAAAATTTAGTGGGCATTTTGTTTTTTGAAATGTTCCACTATTTGGGTGTTATTTCGTTGTTAAGTGCGATTTTTTGAAATGAAACGTGGAGGTTGGGAATGGTTAAAACAATTCCACTTATATTTGACATTTGGCCTTTACAAGAATTTTTTTTAACATCCAAGATTATTTATTTTGATTCCAAGCCCCACCTTAAACATGAACTTGGGATAATAAAAGGTGAACCTACTAATAACAAACCACCTAGACCAATTAATACATGTAGCCAATCAAAAGCAAGTGTAATTCTATGTTATGGCTTTTGCCAACCACAATATATTGAGTAAAAATGTTGAACCATATTCATTTTATTATATTTGTTGAACAAATTTTCCACTATTTTCATCCAAAATATGTTGTGTAATGTGTTGGTGGAGATTTTTAGAGCTAGATTAATACAAAGATAGTAAAAAGAATAAACAAGGAGGATGAATAAACCCTAGCTTTATCCCATTCATATATATATTTTTTAAATTCTAAGTTGGCAAGTGAGTGATGTTCTTAATGCCTCAACGAAAACATTCTAATTAAATCACATTCCTATTTTTTATATAAAATAGGTGTAAACCCTAATTACTTGAACATTTGAATAATTAATTTTGTAGAATCCATCTATAAAACACCATAAAATAATTTCAGCCTAGTTTCAAGTAGCTCGATGAAAGGTTAAATTAAACTTATTATTGTGTTTTTGTAATTGATCTCCTTTGTGTGAACGAAATAGGGGTCGATTAATCCTTAGATTTTAATCATTTTAAGCCTCAAATCAAGAGAGGGTTAATTAAATGGAATAAAAATTATCTCTACTGACCCTTGGTGTGAATCCACCTTAGATTTTAATCATTTTAAGCCTCAAATCAAGAGAGGGTTAATTAAATGGAATAAAAATTATCTCTACTGACCCTTGGTGTGAATCCAGCTTATATTTGACATTATACCTCATACGTATCTCCGACGAAAGAATTAAAATACGTATTTGAGGGTACCCGTGTTCTCTACGTATTTTAGGGCTAGCAAAACTTTGACGGCAGTTCGTGTACTGTTCGCCACTCTTGCGGGTCTGTGAGAGGTTTGAGTTGAAGGATTTCTGGAAATTCTCGCTGGATGCGGAGGCTGTCGTGGTTTCTTTTCCCTCTCGTCGTGGATTTTACAATTGCGTTCGAGATTTGAAGCAAGTAGCGGAATTGCGGGTCAGGAGTTCGGAGGTAGAACAGAAAGAGGCAATTTGCTGCTAGCTATGACAACATTGGTGGAGACTTCGGAGGAGGATCCCACACTCGCCGTCGCCCGTGCTATTGCCGAGATTGCGTGGTCTCAGGGCGGTGCTGATGTAAGTGGTCTGTGATTTCCATGTCTTTTTTCGTTGAAGAGGGAGGTTTGAATTTTTGTCTTTCCACCAGGTAGATGAAGCAGCTATCGAAAGTTGATTTTCTGGTTCATGTACAGATAGCAGAGCCTGCCGTGGCGCAGTTTTGTGAGGAAGCGGAGTCGTACCTTATCGAAGGTCGCTACTCTGATCTTGTCAACCTCTTACTCACATCTGCAGACCTTGTGCTGGCTAATGCTTCTGAGAAAGGTCAGCCTACTTTTGACTGGCTTCCACTGAAACGCTAACTTCTCTGCTACCATGCTTTTGTGAATATTCTCGATGATTATATGTAGGTTTTGACTCATTATTGCCAGGTATATGTGGCTGAGATGCACGTTTAGGTCTGCTGCTGCTAGGGTTTCGCATGTCTTGATGCTGAATTATGGGCTTGAATACGATGATGCAGATTTGGAGTGTATATTCACTGTCATTTGCAATCTAGTCTCAAAAGCACAGAGTCCAGATGAAGCTTTGGCCATGGCTGACCAGATTGCAAACAAGCTGACTGCCCAGCCTATAGAAAAGCCCGCTTTGTGCCTGAAAATGTAGGCTTTCATTTCCCTGCACTTTTGATTCCCTGATTCTTGTCAGTGTTTGAGGATTCACCATGTCCACAGGAGTTGCAGTATGGCTAATTAACTCTGGCTGGCCTGCTTTGATTATATAGATGAAAGTGTTGAAGCTCTTTGGGAAGCACTCCTCTTGTTGCAGTATCCATTGTGTGGACTCCCTCATGGTAGGTATCTACCTTCTGCATGGTAGCTCTTGAGTTAGTCACCTCTCTTTTTGGGGCCTTTGTTGGTCACAGCCTATTCCACCTGTACAATATGCTTGCGAACCCATATGGCCGGTTCCTGATCTTCAGAAGGGCTGTGAAGCTTGCTATCATGGGCAATGTCACAGATCTTATTGTGCCATCATTCAAACGCATTGATGCCTTCCTCCGAGAGTGGAATATTGGGGAGAGTGATAAACGGGACCTATATCTCTCTGCCACCAACATCCTGAAGGACCAGAAGGGGTATGATCTTGCTTTACCCTTGTCCCTCACGTCCTTCATCTTTTTTGTTTGTACTTGTACATCATTTTTGAATGTTCGATGAGCTGTGGGAGTTAGATGCATTTATCAGGAAGGAACTCTCTTGATGAATTATTTAGTCATTTGGAATGTATGTCTACTGGGGTTGAGTTTAGGGTTCCTGCATCAAGTTAGTTCATCTTTGTTGGGAGATTGAACCCCATATTTGACCATGGTATTGTTCTTGTCTGCAGCTCTTCAAAGGAGTCATATTCATTTCTTGTTAAGTATCTTGCAACATTTGCTGGTGAGGATGCAGTGACTCTAAGTGAAGCTAAAGAGGAAGCTGTGAGAGCAGTTATTGAATTTGTCAAATCCCCTGACATGTTCCAGGTTTGTGACTTTTGTCCTCACCTTGTAAAAGTTTCTAAGATGTGAATTATGAGTAGCTGCTAGCTTGACAAGGAATGCCTTGCCTCTTAATGCTTGCTGTAGAAAGGGAGAACTGTTAATTTGCCTAATTGATTAGATCATGTACTTTCTTTATGACTGTAAGGAGCAGCCAAGCAATCATGTGGCTAGTTTTTATTTGTATGTTGAAAATAGGAGCTGGAAGAGTGATGTTGCATGTAACAATGCTGAGATTCTCAAAGTCTAACTCCTGATTGAGACATTTTAACTCCTGCAGTCCGGTGAATGCAGAGACACCGATCTGGCGATCACACCATCTATCTGGTGGGTACTGGATTTTTTGTCTGACCTAGGTTTAGTAGTTCAGATGAGGTAGATAGAAGGCATTGTTGAGAACCTGCCAGGACAGTGGATGGTCAGAAGGTTATGCTTTATTGCCTGCATCTATTAAGGTGGTTTTGCAGGCTGAATTTTGCACAAGAATTTGGGACCTATTTGTTAGTTTCAGCAATGTGGTGCTGTGTTTCTTTGCATTGGGGACAGTAGCAATGGTATTGATACAATGATAGTTTTGGATGAACAGTGTGATTTATTGGATATGCCAGCTTTGCAGCAGCTGAGCAAGGATTCCAAATATGCTCCAGTGTATCGTCTATTGGACATCTTTCTGACAAGGCACCTTGATGCTTATCTTGAGTTCCACAACGCGAATGCTGCCCTTCTTAAGAATTATGGTAGGTTTGTGATCTCTGTCTACACTAAGAAAGTGGCAAATCTTTAACTCATGGAAACACTTGGAAATATTTTTCCTTTTTTCAATGTAGGTGCCACTGAAATGTCTATAGACTTTGGTAGTAACTGATCAGTTTCTTGCAAGGTCAAACCCCTGAATTCGTTCTCTCTCCGCTTTGTTTTTTGCAATATCTGTGCCTGTTGTTCTAGTTTATAATTGGTGGAGCTGCTTATCTGTTTGCACCTGCAAGGGCTCTCCTTTGTGAAAATATAATCACTAAACCTTTGTTTGGACATCAGATTTACAAGCTCCTTTGTGTGGGCTTTTATGTGCAGGGCTTGTACATGAGGAGTGCATTACAAAGATGCGACTTATGTCATTAACAGGACTTGCTTCCAAGGGCTCTGGTGAGATCACATATGCTGTTGTGCGAGAGGCTCTAAAGGTCAGCTTTTGTTTTCCAAGTGTTACAGGTGCTGTGGATGTTGCATGTTCATTAAAAAAAAATTTCTGTGACAATGTTCCTGCTTTATTGTCCCACTTAAAGCTCTTTGTTGAAAACAGGTGGTTTAGGATTTTACTTGTGTGTGTCATAGATCACAGATGATGAGGTAGAGTACTGGATAGTAAGGGCAATTGGGTTGAAGCTATTGGAGGCCAAGATGGACCAACTGCGGCAGGTTGTCATAATAAGGTTTGTTCTTGCCATGCAAAGTGTTATGAAAGTTTTTTCTGTGTGGTACCTGATCAAATCAAGCCATCCTGTGTTCCTGTGCTGGTTCTGTGACCTCTGGTGTGACCGAGACCTGTGCATCAAGTGTGTCATGGACATGCTGTATGGCCTGTTGTGCTTTCAAAAGGGAACTGATTGTATATCATTTGGTCTGGACAAATTGCAGCCGGTGTATAGAGAGGGTTTTTGGACTAGCTCAATGGCGAGATTTGCTTGGAAAGCTTACTATCTGGAAGGTATAGACACTTCATTCCTTTGTCTTTGAAAGAAGGTACTTATGTCAGATGTGTTGGCAACTTTGTGTGTCAGCTTTGTTGGCTTGGGCAGATAAGCAGGCATTAATCATGCTTTGGTATCATGCAATGTACAGGACAATGTAAACAATGTCTCAAGGATTATTGCGAATGCGAAGGCTTCCCAAAATGGGCTGCCACAAGGACTGGCTGGAACAATCTAGTACACTTGCTATTTGTGTAGTTTTTTGTTTAGGCAGAATTTGTGTTCTCTGCATTAGTCTGTGGATGCCTTTTTGAGTTTGACTTGATGAGATTCTTAGCCATTTAAATTAGTTCCAGGCCTTCTAAAGTTGCTTTGGTATTTCTTGGTGCAGCGAATCATCACTGCAGTTTGCACAGTAAATGGAGTCTTTTGGAAGCAAACTCTATTTTGTAGTCTCATTTTGTTGTTTGCCTTTTGTTATTTAGCTTGTGGCACTTATCTTTGCTTGTTCATAGCTATAGGGCTGGAAGTTTCTATGTTTGGGACACAGATTTTTGTGGGGCAACTGGGTTTAGGGTTTAGCCATCATATCTTCATCGAGCTTTTGTGCATTTTGTCAGTTATTTGTGTCTGGATGAACTTTTCAAGCTATCTACCTTTGTATGACGATAATTGGACTTGAAGATGGTGTGAAGGTCATGCTTCTCAATATTAGAAGAAAATTCATGTATCCATATCATCTAAAGAATGCTCTTGTTTTTGTAGTAGGTTTTGGGATGTGCTCTGGTGAATGTCAAGGCTGGCTTTCTTCTCTAAAAGTCAGCCCAGTTCGACTAACTTCACTAGCTGAAGCACTGATACATTTGGGGAGCTACACATAGACTATACAAACATCTGAACTGTGCCACCATCTTTCAGGCAACAACTGAGCAACACATGGGTTAAAGTGTATCCAGGTGATGGTTAACACGAGTTGGATTGCTGAGAACCTTTTGCATGATTCGTTCATCCAAAAGCTCCTATGTCCAGATGTTGACCTCTATTGCTCCTTCGTGGGCTCTGGACAGGTTGTTTTGTGTTAGATTTTGTTTCGCTGGTTGCACAGGTGATCAACATTTTTTTTTTGGCCATCTTGATAGAAAGAAGTTTGCTGTCCGAGCAAAGAAGTTTGTGAAGAAGATCAAATGTCAAAATTTCTGACGAGCAAGTGTCTGGACCGGTGTGGGAGGCAGCAGGAGCTTGAAGCAAGTCTGGCATTCAAACAACAGACCAGGGTGACTTTAACTCTTTTGTGTTCCACTTTTCTTTTGAATGGTCAGTGCCCCAGAAATTCCTGGATCTGAGTCAGACAGTTGTTCTGGTCACTGTTTTAGTTCCAAGATGATGGGTCATGCGTCACTTTGATGGTGTATTCCAGTTGCACCAAGAGGCATGCATGAAGCAAGGGGGTGCACCTTTTCATCCCATCTTTCAACCAAATGTCATTGTCTGTGAGATGCATGCAAAAAGGTGTAAAGGACACAGCAAGCTTACAGTTCTCCACAAGCACAGAAGAATCCAAACAGTCAGTTGAATTACAAGTTTCATTCTCATGAGCAACAACACAACAAGAGAAGCACGGAATTTCAGTGTCACAAGTGATGATGGAACCAGATAAGAATGCAAACACAGGTAGCAAGCAGGAGACACAGCATAATCTGGTTACAGCATTTGAGAACAAGATTGGGCAGCTTCACAGTCTGATGCAGAATGATGACCTTGAAGGTACCATCCATCAAGTGGTTGAGAAGCTTCAGAAGGATAGTGAGGCTGAATCTGAAGCTGAGAGGAAGCATATGGATCTGCATATAGCAGTAGAGGATCTCAAGGCCAAGCTGGCTGAGAAAGGTAAGCAGCTAAAGGATTATGAGCTTGCTCTGATGTCAACAGCACAGCAGCTGGAAGAACTTGCATTAATCTCAGAGACCAGGTTGAGGAATGCTGCAGAACATGGTTCAAGAGGTCTGATGACCACTACAAAAGATGGTATAAAATGTGAAAGCTGTGGTTTACAAGCTGAAGGCTGTCAGCCACAGAAGACACTCCAGGAACTTGAGGATGCCCAACACCAACTTGCAATGACCGATAATATTCTGGTGCAAGGTGTGAGTGCTAGGGATAGATTCATAGCAGAAGTGAAGGGGACTGTGAAGCAGTGTGAAAACCAGGTCTGTTTGGAGCAGGCTAAAAGCTTGAGTATCTCTCAAGAAGAGTTGAAATGCAAAGCCTGTGGTCTGGGAAAATTGGAGTTCAAGCTCCTTGATGATGCTCGACACCAACTTGCAGTGACCAATGATACTCTGGCACTTGGTCTGAATGATCGGGATAAGCGTATTAGAGATCTGGAGGAGATGGTCAGAAGGCGTGGGATTGAGGCACAGGAGGCTCAGGCCTGTTTGCAAGAGACTAATACACTTATTGGTGCCAGAGACAGCCAGATTCAGAGGCTTGAGATGGAGCTTTTGTGCTCAGCAGCAGGAGCAGCCTCAATGCTTATGCCAGAACAGAAAGGAACAAGCCTTTCAAGTTCAGGACAGAATGGATCAAACCCTGCATCATGTGGAGGACAGAATGGATTAAACCCTGCATCATGTGCAGGACAAGCACAAGAACAGAAACCACTAAACAGTGTGTGCCCTATGCGGAGACTTATGGAGTCCTCACCTATTATAAGTGGAACTATGCAGCACATTTACGATCAAGCAAAAGAGGCTTTCCACAGTACCAGTTTAGAAGGTGGAGGAGCATCAGGAAAATGTCCCATGCAGGCAGCTCTGGCACGTATGAGTGCCTGTGCAAGAGCTCAAGAGGAAGCTGCTAAGTCTCTACATGGAACTCAAAGCCAGGAGCCAAGATCAAACCACAATGAGTTCCATGGCCATACAGACCCTCCTGCAACTTACAAGCTTCAGCATACAGATTCCTCCAGTGCCCGGGATGCATCTCTTCCTTGCTCCACAGTTCTGGAGTTGAGGACACAACAAACATCAGGCTGGAAGCCAGACTTCCCACAATCATTTCACAGCTCGTCTATCTGTGCAATAGCAACGACTGGTGCCTCTAGTCCTCCACAAGACCTCCCATCTCTTGCTTACGTGGCTGCAACATATCATCCTCAGCCACCAAACAGGCCATACTGATGTAGTTGCAATGCATTCTTGGGTGGGCATGTTGGTCTTCTTTGTTTCCAACTAATTGTAGTGGGCTTGACCACAAGTTCAGTGGTACCTGATAGCCTCGACTCTTCCAAAACACTTAGCTTGGGTTGTGTCAATTGACCATGTTTATGTCTGAAGCTCCATAATTCTGTTTTGTTTGTATGCGATTGATTTTCTTCCTTGACCATACACCAGACCTGTTTGTTTCTGTGCAGCTGAGAGCATTGCAGTTTGCCTAGGGGAGCCATATGTTGTCTTCTTTTCTCTTGAGGAAGCTCCTTTCCTTGTCAGAAGTGATTAAGATTTCTCTTCACCAAGCAGGAGAGAGAATCTCATCAATATTTGAGTCAGAGAAGATACAAGTGGTCTGTGCTCTTGCTTGGCTCAAGGTGTCTGTTTCTGCTGCCCGATGTTGCAAAAGGGTGACAGGGTCCTACAGTTCATGTTTCAGTTGGTCTCATTCTTTGAATGTCTTCTACTAGGGTTTGGCAGTTAGATTACTGCATCAGCTTTTTGGAAACACTGTTGATACAGCTGCTTAGGAACACTCAGGAAGACAAAACTATCCATTTCTTTTACTCTCCTGGGACATCCAGAAAATAGGAAGGCTATCATTGTCTTGTTGTTACTGTTAAATCATACAAAGAGATTTGGGAGAGAACTGCTTATTGTGCACACATGAGGTTTGCAACAGAGTTTGTACAGGTGTTCTTTGCAAGGATCAGTTCCCTAAGCACTCAAAATGCATTTGTGCAACACAATAATGACCTGATTCCAAAATCTTGTTGGTGGATTGTGTGCTTATTTGTGTGTGTGAAAGTGTTGGAACTTGGATTCATGTAGGAAATGCATGCATCAGCAGCATAACTATTCCACATGTGCAGAGCTTTGAGGCAGTTTTTTGAAGTTTTCAATGTGCAACAAACAGGCATGGAAACATGTTGCAAATAGATTGTCCATGAGGATGAAGGCAGGAGATGCAGGCATGTCATGTGGAAACTAGAAGTTTCTTTGGCCAAGGTTGTTGCTGTGATTGCAGAAGGCCTGCCCTGCTATATTGCAGCCAAAAAATTGGGTTCACCCCAAAATGTATGGAGCATCAATTTCCATTCTGCTTCGTTTCAGGTGCTAGTGGGAAGCAGTTACCAGGAATCAATTTGCCACCATCACATTCTCAAGGTGGCACAGCTTATTCCTCTGGTGAGTTGTCTTTGCTGCCAGTGAGTAAATCCCCTGCATAATAAGTACTCTGTTTAGACTTTCATGTACTATGCATAGGGAGAAGCACTGTTGTTGGTGGCTTCAACCTTGGGCTCGAGGCACTGTTGTTGGTGCCTTCAATCTTGGGCTCCATCTCAGTTAATGGGTAAGGAGGCACTGACAGTAGTGCTCCTCCTTCATAAAAACCAAGGTGCACTATTTAGGATATTACATGTAATCTCCTTCGCCTCCAAGGAAACAGGAGCAGGAAAATGTGGTTGGTTTTTCATTGGAGGGTTGTATGGTGTGTCTGTGAGTGCTTCAGAGCTCTTTCATGTTGCTTCTTCACAGTTTATGATCACTAGTCTTGCAATGTCATGATGTTGGATCATCAATTATGCTTACTATATGGTCATGGATCATGATATAAAATCGTTACTGATGCTTCTCTCCTGTAAACATTATTCAGGCAATGGATCCTTTTTGTTGTGACTACCAAATAGACCTAGGCACCAGGCATTAAATGAGATTGCTGTGAATAGCCAACAACTTTTCAATTGCCATCTTTGCTCCAAGCATTATGCTTTAAAATGTTTGTATATACAAAATGTAATGCTTCTTTTTTTTTATTTTAAATAAAACAAAAGGAATGGAAAACATAACTTAAAAAATTAAAAATGAATATTTCCATCAAAGGAAAATATCAAGGTTGTCTAAGCTTTGAGAATTTTCACCTCATACTTGACATTCTTGTTTGTTGTGCTAGACTATTTCTACAATATTTAAAACTACACACCTTCAAATTCTCACTATGCAATTGTTCAAATGCAAAACTATATTGTCAAATCAATTACCATGTCACAACACCAAAGACTTTGGTAAATCCCATGTCTATTATGTGGCTTGATGAACCCATGAAGTTTGTTCTTTAGAAGTTAAAGCTTTAATCTTTCATTATTTTTATTTTTGTGAATTTTTTTCTGATTACAACAATCTTTGTGATTATGTTGATTGACCATGAATCTTGATGCCACGTGTAGTCAGTCATATTGCCACAACGCTTTGAAAATAGATTGACAATAAGTGAAACAAGAAAATTGTCACACAAATGTTGGAGAGAAGCCTGTCAACTGAGAGTCACAATCTTCAATCTTATTAAGTTAGCTTTTGTTTTAGCCAAACTACACACAACATCCACTCTTGAAAACAAACATTGATTTCTTCACTAAGAGTTTTCTTAAAGCAATTACATCTTCAAGGTTGGAAAATGATGGGGGATTCAAGATTTCCTTCCCATCTATGTATTGATGTCATGTCAACAAAGAGGTTTTAACTCCAAATCTTTTTCAGCACAACATTGGGCAACAATCTAAAAAGGATGGCTCATATCTTATAAGAGTTCTCCATGCTAACAATGAATAGTGTTTTTCACAAACATCCTTGTGCAAGAACTTGAATTTCTATAACCAAAAACAACTGTCATTTACAAAATTCTTACAACTAACCCATAACTCCATTGAAGAATTTGACAAACCAAATCATAGGCTAGCTTTGAGAAAAATTTCAAAAAAAACAAAAGAGCATGATGATAGTTGGCAACAAATTTTCACCACAAGTTCATAGTACACTTATCCATATCAACAAATCAAGATTTCATCCAAAAAGAATAGAAAATAAAACAAGGAAGACAATTTTCTTTCTATGTTTTATGTATGGTGAGGCCCTCGGTTTGAATGTGATCTTCTCATGTCTTGTCAGTTGTTTAGTACAAGTGTTGAATGCAAACAAAGCCTACAATGTGCCTAAACCCATTTACAAAATGGGAAAAAAAATATTCAACTTTTTGTTGATTACCAATCCAGTCGCCTATTCTTATCAATATTTCAATTCTGATCTCCAAATTTGTATCCTTCAAGCCAAAGGGGAGAGAAAAAGGGCAATTGCTCAATCTCCAAGTACCTTTGCAATTCCAACACAAAAAGGAAAGGAGATGATGCAAAAAGAATAGGTTTAGGGTTTAACCATTGATAACCTACGTAGTTATAAACATAAGTAACAAAATAGGGTTTAAAGATTCATAACCTGATGGGATGAAATTGTCAAACATCCCGAGAGGTTATCAAATTTCAAGAATTCAATAGCTAGCGGTTAGGTTATTGATAAGTTCTTGAATTCTTATATACCAAGTGGCTAGCTTATTTATTGATTCTCAAAGGAATCTATAACTAGTTAATAGGTTAGCAATACTTGGGTCATTTTTCAATAATTTGTCGACATTGGTCTTTACACTTGATAAAGCCCAAGGCCATGGGCTTTTTACCCTAATATGGGCATGTACGAGACAAAGCACAAATGAAATAAGGGCTTGTGCCTCACCTCTTGCAACCCCTTGGGCTTTACCCTAAATGGAAAAACACATCCAGTTTTTTGTAGCGTAGATGGACAACTTGTTACCAAGCACAATATCCTGGCGGGCTTTTGAAAAAAAAACATACAGTAATGGCCTGACTCCGTGATCAAGGACAAATAAATTCTTTTCTTTTCCTTGAGAATCTGGTTAAAAACCCATTGGGGAACTTAAAGGGAACATAGTGAGAACACATTGGGAACCAGGGAAAAATGAAAAGAAAAGTCCCAATTATGGGGGTTTTCTTTTTCTCCACTTCTCGGCAGCAGCTACATACGAAGCGTGATCGCAATTAGGGTTTCGAGAACGTCGAACTTTTTGCTCTTCGGTAACGTCGACAGGACGACGTCTGCGGGGGCCAAACAGCGAGCTTTGCGAGTTCAGTTGCAACCTTTGTAAGATGGAGAAAAACGGGAGTAGGGAAGAGCTTCGGGAATTGGCCTTGCTGCTGATGTTCGTTCAAGGTGTGTTGGTCACAAGGTTTTAGTCGGACGCAATTCAAAATCGAGGAGTGCAATCCAAGAGTTTCGTCGGCAACACAAATTCTTTCAGGTGAATCCTAATGGATATCTCGCTATGTAGTTTTTAGATTCCATAGATTTTGCATGGATCTGAGAATTGAGAAGATTTTCTCAATGTTATGATGCGTTTTCCCCTTCGATCCAGAAGAGATTATGCAGGTGGTAAAGTTGTTCAATTCGAGTTGGAAACCTTGTGAATCTGAGTTTTGATACATTACCAGGATTTGCAGGAATTGGTGGCTGCCAAGTGAATGTCCGAAGGCATGGCTCTCTGCCTCTCCATATCTTCAGTTTACTCTTGTAAGAGTGGCTTTCTTCACCTGTGTGCACTGCAGCTGCATGGATCTGTACTTTTGTACCAAACTTTTTTTCGTTCTTGAAATGTCAGTCTGCTGCGCTGAACGATTGTGCAGATATCTCCAACAGAATGGCAGTCTTAGCTATCTTAGACCAATTACGGTCTTCTTGTACTGGTCTGGTTGCTTTTGTTGGAGCAATCCTATTATTTATGCATTTTGTTAGTCCTATCAATGCAGCCCAGCCAGGCTGGAATATGGTAGAATCGTAAGAGACAATGAGCAAAGCTTAAATGCCTAGAAGAGGAATCTCTCAAGTGGAATACAGCAATCTCTCAAAGAATTCTTTTTCAAAAAACTTGAGTCTGGGATTCTACTTTCCTCTGTGAACAGGTGCAGTGTTGACACTACTGATAGTCTCTGCCCTTTCATATGCTACTGCAATTCGGCGCTATCCTTACTTCTCAGTACCAGACATAGATGGCCTGCAGGGCAGACAGCCTCTACAGACTCAACGTGCTTTCAATATTGCACACCGCGGCTCCAATGGTGAAATTCCAGAAGCAACTGCTGAAGCTTTCCTGGTACATATCTTCTCCTTGCCTCTGTGGATAATTCATAAGAAGATTCTGAGGTTCTTCTCATGAGATATCACTCTCAGCTGCTCTTGAGGCTGTCTTGTATTTTAACTGAGAGCTGGATTACCAATTGCAGAGAGCCATTGATGAGGGGGCAGATTTTATAGAGACAGACATAACTGCAACCAAGGATGGAAGGCTTATATGCTTCCATGATTTGATCTTGGACGACACAACAGATGTAGCTGATCATGCAGAGTTTCAGGACCGTATTCACACTTATGAGGATGAGGGAAAAAATGTCACTGGCTACTTTGCAGGTACTTTGTCTCTTGGCCCTTTCTAGGCATCAGGGACCAAGATCAAGCAGCAAGTTTAAAATGAGGGAGAGATGAAATGAGGGTGGAAGAGAGGAGGACAAAGCAATAGTGCAAATGCTTAACTGCAGGAATGTCTACTACTGATGCTAGTATCTGCCAACTATGTCTGCAGTGGACTTCACATTAGATGAGCTTAAGACTTTGAGGGCTCGCCAGCGCTTTAAGTTCCGAGATCAGTCTTTTAATGGTAAGGGGTGCACTATTCTCCCTTGCATGCACCACACCATCCAATGTTGTACTGCTGAAATGAGTGTCTACATACATCCACCCTTATACACATGTATGTGGACATTAGCCTACTAGCTAATATTTATGGCCACCTTGCAAATGACCAGTAGACCATGGTTGTGTATTCAAATGGCCAGTAGGCCATGGTAGATGTTACATTTAATTTTTTGGGTTCAATGGGTAAATCATGGATGGGACACAAGGGTGCCTTAGGGAACGACTGACTGTGTTGCACTTAAGAGAGTTGTTATGTAGTATCCACCATTGAAAGGGAAGCAGTAGCTTAATGGTATAATGACAATCAATAATGATTGGTTGGCAGCCATATCTCATTCTTCTTATACTTCTGAGGACAGCAGCCAAAGCTGGTGATCAAGAGTTTCCTCTCAGGGAACATTCACAAAAATGATAGAGAGCCAAGGCTTGCTCTTGGAGGTGGGTTCTATGCTGAAATCAGTATAGAACCCAACAATAATGAACAGCTTCATCACCTACACTAGCAAGGTGTTGCAAATTGTTTTTTTCATTCTTTCTAGCTCACAACATTTGTTCAATATAGCAGCAGTTTGACTTGTCTCCTCCATAGAAAATAGTCAATACTTATCCATGGTGAGCCAGTGAATGCTGACTGAAACCTTCTTGTTTTGCAGGTAAGTTTCAGATCATTACATTTGAGGAGTTTATCTCCATTGCTCTCAAGGCTACCAGGGTTGTTGGAATCTACCCTGAAATCAAGAGCCCTGTGTTCATCAACCAACATGTGAGTCTTCATTTCCCACCACAGGTCTCAGAAGCTTCAACCAAATTGTCATCAGATGTGCCAGAAAGGGGAATTTTGTATCAGTGCACCAATTGTCTGCAGAAGACTGCTTTTCCTTCACTAATCTCATGACATAGTTTGGCAGGTAAAGTGGCCAGATGGTAAGAGACATGAAGACATATTTGTTGAGACACTGTTGAAGAATGGGTATAAGGGCACATACTTATCAGATGAATGGCGAAGGCGGCCTTTGTTCATACAATCATTTGCACCTACATCATTGACTTATTCATCCAGTCTAACCAATTCCCCATTGATCCTACTTATTGATGATTTGACCATGCCTACTCAAGATACCAATCAGGTTGTTTACCACTTCTGTTTGCATGTTACTTGTCTTAAGACTAGTACATAGGTAGCTCTTTCACCTAGGGATGAGAATGACATAGATTCTGAAGTTTTTTGGTTTCCCATGCTTATTATAGCCATGAATGTTCTTTAGAAAAAGGGAGAGAAAATCATTGGAGAGAGCCACCATGAATATAAAAAACCTGCTAATGCTGATGTAGTTGCTAGTTGCATGGCTTTGTCCTTTCCAAAATTCTTCAAATTGAGTTTGCCGAAACCTGTTCTAACCAACTTTCCTGCTTGACTGGAACATTGCAGACTTATGCTGAAATAACTTCAGATGAATATTTGGAGTACATTAGTAAGTTTGTGGTTGGCATAGGCCCTGGGAAGGACACCATTGTGCCACCTGATGCAAACAACTACCTGAAAATGCCTACTGACTTGGTGTCTAGGGCTCATGCCCACAATCTACAGGTTATTTTCTTCTATATATTGATGCAGTCTGCCACTATCGTCTGTTTGTGCAATCTATGCCATCCTGTTTGCTCCTGATGAGTATCTTGTGTCTACCCAATATTTCCCACCTTTTGTGTTTGTTCATTTTGTGGCCAGTGTGATTGAGACCCACAGCTGCCTCCAAGTGGTTGTGGGTTCAATTGACCCCTGGGCCATGTTAGATGTTATATACAATAGCCAACCCGGCTATGGTAGGGGTTGCTGGGCGAATCAGTCACTGGAGACCAGATGGGTACCTGGGGAGATGGCTGGGCAATCGCAATGCCCTTGCTATAGTGATGAGAAAGTAACCACCTCTGAAAGGAGGCCCTAGCCCTATAGAGTGCCCAATAAGGTCAAGAATCGCTTGGTCATGTGTAGCTGGCAAATGAGGTGTCTCCCCTTTTTATTCAACTTCACTGTCCACTCTCTACACAACCTTACCCCACACAACCCCCCTCCCTGCCCATCCAGGCCCCCAAGATGTGGACTTTTAAATTTTTGCAATCTCATAAGTCTCAAGTGTTTTGTTCTTCATTGATTTATGCCAAGTCTGGTTTTGGTGATCATGATGATCTGAAGCAATGTTTTTGTGCTGTTTCAGGTGCATCCCTACACATTCCGAAATGAGTATGGATATTTACATTATGACTTCCACCAAGATCCTTTTCAGGAATACATTTACTGGATTCACACAATTTGCGTTGATGGTCTATTCACAGACTTTACTGGAAGCCTACATCTATATCAGGAATGGACATCACCCTTATAGAACATCCAGCCAGGTTTTATCATCTCTCTATTTTCTGGACACTGCAATTGAATAAACTAGATGTAGTCAATTGTTTGTGTTGAATGCTGTTGATTAGTCTTACACATGTCATTGTTAGTTCCTCCAGGATTTGTATGCCACCTTGTTGAAGATTTGAACCTGCCAAGTTGTGCTGAAAGTCGTGCACACAATTCGATGATCACCAAAGAGATGGTTTGAATGGGGCCTCCTGCAGACTGTTCATAATTCTTGTTGCTTTAGACGTGTCTTAGACTTCCTCTGTAGTTCTTTGAGATTCTGAAGGTCCCAATATCTAGGGTTTTTAATGCCACCAACTAAGAGAGATGCTTGTTAGGCATAAGTTCTTGACTCCATTCAGGTGTAAATTTTGTTTTGGAGTCCTTTACCCACACTTTGAGAGAGTTGATACAGAGTTCCTCCTCTATAGGGTAACTGATTTGTGGCAGTATTCTGGGGACTTCTTCCAATACAGCTCTGCCCTCTGGACAATCTAGTGAGACCAGGCTGATAATTATGGATGTCATTGAGCTGACATGTGACTTCGTTTGTGTGATGGCTATTGCTACAACTTGAGAAATGCCAATTACGACCATGTTGGAGAACTGTGATCCAAATACAAAGGTTATATCTTGTATCTAAACATTGATCTGGAGAAGAATTATACGCAGCAATCTGTATTGTAATGTGTTTAGGGTTTAGGGTTGCTGCAATGTTGCTTTCTGCCAATGTGTTGCAATCCATTCAGTAACTTACTTTTGCAATGCATGGTCATAGCCAGGAAGAAAGCAGCAAAATTTCCTTTCAATAACCCCTTCCAGCAAATATATTAGACAATGCTTTGCGTTTAGTGAGTGAATGGCATGTAAATTCATATTGTTTTCCATACCCAAAACCTATAGGGTGTGTCACAGGTTTGAAGATATTGTGCATCTCAATATTGGGGTTCATTGTAGAAAGTGAAGCACCAATATCTAGTTAACATTCATGGGAACCACAACTTGTGCGCTGCCTATTGCTAGTTCTATTAATTAGTTGTGAGGTATATACCAAATTATTTGAAAAAGAATCTGGAACTCAACAGTTTGAGCAATGCTCTCATTAGAAGCCTGTATTTTCAAAACAAAATGATTGGTGTGTCTTGACTTTGGCCCACCTGTAGAGGTTATGAGAGGTCGACTTTGGGATAAAAGTTATGGGATAAAAGAGTTGTTTGTAAAGTGACACTCGTTTTGAGCCCTTCTTTCATTCCTCAACCCCTCTTTCAACCTATGTTGCTATTATTCACAAAGTAATGAAATTTTATGAAATTTAAGATCAAATGCTCAAGACTCCAAAATATTTGTAACTTGAGTAAATACAGTAACAGTTATCATTAGTTGAAAGCAATCAAAGAAAAAAAAAACTCAAATTAGCATCAAATTTGGTGCTAATCGCATCTCTATCCTCCATTTAAGCCCAATGGATTTTTTCCCCTGTTTTATAAAAAACCTCATCCCCTTAATGACCAAAGGGGGGAGACTTGAGCTGCATTTTTTTAACTTTGCGAATATCTTTAATAAAGTGTGCACATTTTTGTGATTTGTGTGGATTTGTGGAGTAGGGTGGGAGGGTTAGGGTTTAGGGTCAGTTAGCGGCCACCCCTGCACAATAGTTGGAGGCACTTTTGGAAGGGCACCAATTGTTATTGATTGTGGACTTATTATGGGCCCCATAATAACATCTTCTCAGAGAAGTGTTTTTTCTTCTCTTCTTGTTTTTCAACTTTGTGATGTAGCGAAAGTGGTGACCATCTGGAAGAACATTTAGCCAAATTTGACTGTAAACCAGATATGAAAGTTCTAAAAAGTAAAGAGCCTTCTATCATTTTGGCTAACTACTGGAACCTATTATAGAAATCTAGTGATTTGGGAAAAAAACATTCTTGAAATCTGGCGAATTTGGGCTGTTTTATACGAAAAAGCCTTAGTATGTATGGGTCAAAATAATATTTTTCAGGTCAGAATTGGGCGAAAATTTTCGCCCCCAAAAAAATCACTTGAGAGTTTTAGGATTTGTCCAAGAGACATATGGGATACCCAAATCTCAAAGATCCTCCAACCGACACCATATCCAGGAGACGCAATCTCCCACTGGAATTCAACGTTCTTATTACTCTTTTGTAGAGATATCAATGCAGTGACCCTAATGCCCTGATCAATTGATATTGTAGCAGGCAAGGACGGAAGGAGCCTTACCTTTTGTAATTAGGAGTGACAAGTGAAATCATCTTCAGTTGACTGAACAGAAGGAAATGAACTGCAAAAATTGGCTGAAAGGGTTGAACACTTGCAGACAAAGGATCAAACAATGGGATGATCATTTGCAATCATTTAGTTGTTGACCGACATAGATGAAGCTCCTCTTGAGACAGGACATTTTTGAACAAGACACTGACACACAACTCGAAACAAACTGAAGGGGTCTGACTTCATTACAGTATCTAGGGGAAGGACAAATATCCATTACACAAGAAAAGGATATATTGATTTGAGTTGAGCCAATGGCCACCCCTTTTTTCCTAAGCATTTAAGAAAATAGGATTACATAGACAAAAATTAGCATAATGGCTTGATCGCACCATTCAAGAATTTGTACCATGATGGACAATGCATTTGGTTATGCCAATGAAACATTGGAGCATCA
Organism: Sphagnum contortum; assembly: GCA_963920785.1. Lineage (NCBI taxonomy): Eukaryota > Viridiplantae > Streptophyta > Sphagnopsida > Sphagnales > Sphagnaceae > Sphagnum > Sphagnum contortum. Next base: position 1,583,966 of record OY987290.1, on the reverse strand, counting down.
AAATCTGCAACAAACCAAACATAAACTATCTTGTGACTTTCAAATGGCTGGTCTTCGGGCTCTTGTACCGCAAAGTCTGAGCGAATATGATGTGGAAGCCAATCTCACACAACAAACGAAGGAGCAATATTTGCATACTGATGATTTGAATTGGCACCATCCACACCTAGTATGCAAAACTAGTCCAAAATTTGAAATGAAAATCCACATTGACAACACTAATGGGCAAGGAAAGATAATCCCACAGAGGCAAGATAGTGGAACATTCCTTCAATTGCCAGAAACAAAATGCAATGCCATGCTAAAAATTTGTAATGAAAAAAAAGATGTCTTCAACAGTTGTGCCATCATCCAAAAAATGAAGCAAGAATATTCAATACCAAATGCGAATTTGTTTACTCCCCAACAAGAGAATGATAACATGAAAGAAAATCCAAACCCAAAAACTTCCAGAATTGATTCTTTTGTTAAACAAAGTGATACTTCAAATGCATTAAATGCATTGAATGAATGCATGCCCAATACTTTCACTAAGAAAATTCATGCTTCTTCTTGTGCTAAGTGTAGTTTGGCAAATATGACATTAGAATCATCACAACATTACAAACTTGAAGGAAATGGGAAAAATATGATCCTAGAGCTTATCTCAAATGCTAAGATTAAAAGTTTGACACATAACCAACCTTTAGTTAAAAGTAGATTTCATGATACACAAGAAAAGAACATGATGGAGGAATGTTCACAAATAGCAAGACCAATTATGGGGGGATTGGCAGGTTTGGAATGCACCTGTCAACAAGTTGAATTATTTACAGATCCTGACATGAAACACAAGTTCTTGAAGGGGTTGGACATTGTTATAACATCTATCAAGAAGAGAGAAAAAAACCTAACCATGAAAAGACTACATGTAGAAGACATCATCCAACAAGGCGATGTCTTGGATGCATGGCATAAACAATTAATCAAGCTTGTGAAACCAAAATTTGAAACATATTACAAACTTTTTACAGAACTCAAACTATTCATGGAAAATCCCAATTTCAAACATCAATATACAAGCTATGGACAACATTTATGGGAAAAGGAAAAACTTGTCCATACACTTCAAACAGAATTGGCAGATTTGCAAAAAGTGCATGAAAATTTGAAACAACAAATGGACTTCAACAATTGTCTTTTAGTGGAAGGGTTGATTGAAATTGATAATTCTCTATTGGAAAATGAAGAAGTAACAAGTGATTTACCAAGCTCCATAGCAAACAAGTGCATGTGTAATGACATGGAAGTAATGTTTTTTCCCTTTATGTTCACCTTCATCAATTGTAATTTGTTATGTGTAAACTTTTAGATGTAAGGTTGAGAGAACCAATGTTTTGGTGTTAGAATTTCCTTGTAATTCACCTTTGATTTTATCAAATCAATATCAAAATATGATAGATCTCTAGAGTTGAGGATCAATATAACCACATTGATTTTGTTGACATGGCATGATGAAGATATTAATTACAAGTGTAGAAAAGTTGCCCGTACAATCACCAACAACTTTGGACAAAACCAGTATGCAAAACCAATCAAGATCAAATTTGTCAATGGCTAATTTTCAAAAAAATTCAACAAACCTTGATGGCACACAACTACTAAAAGCATTGGTAGCAATGAATCAACTTCAACAAAAAATGGCTAAAAACATGAACAAGTTTAAATCAATACAAAATGAAAAAGGTTGTCTTGAACAAAATAGTTCCATGCGTGATTATCTAAATGAAGTTTTCAACAAATTTTTATCCAAAGATGCTTTTAACAAAAATGTAATATTAAACACTTCCAAGATTGAAGAAAGGATATGTGATCGCAATAGAATTGTGAATCAAACATTATCTCCGATAATAATTTCAAATGAGATAAATAACAAGAAATTTGGAACAAAATCATGTTTGCAAGTTGAACAAAACATCATGTTAACAAGTGCAAATCATAAAGATCATACAATTAATGGTAATAAAAAAGTTGGACGATTGAAAAACAAAGTGAAAAAACAAAAACAAGAGGAATGTTCACAATTGGGAGTATTTTTCCATAATGCAGCTGGTAAGGTCCTTCAAATTCCATCACTATCAACAATTGAGGATATTAACAAAAAGAATACTATCAAAAAATCTCACATTGCATCATCTACCACAAATGTTCAAAACATTTTGACAAACTTTGACAATAATGACCTTATGTTAAATGACCATCATTGTAGAATCCATAATACATTAGAAACAAATTTAGAACCCATGTCATCCAATTTTGATTTCTCTCATACAAGAAAGGTCGTTAAGGAATCAACCATTCAATCTAAGCCACAACCACATATGATGAACTCAAATATTTCTTTGACAAAGCCTATAACATCATGTCATTACACACCATTAATCCAAAATGGGATGACAATTAAAATACAAGAACAAAGTTCAAAAATACAAAGGAAGAAATACGAAGGAGTTGAACCATTGTGTATACCTACAAACAAGCCATGTTTCTCAAAAATAATTTTTCCTCTTAATAACCCCATAAATATGGCCCAAATTAAAGACTATGAGCTTCATAACATGGTTGATGACCCTATATTAGGTCCATGAGTTTGTTTTTAGGGCTAAAAATAGTGACAATGGCTTATAAGGAATTCCATTTTCATTTTTTAAATGGCAAGGTAAAAAATAGCTCATGACTTGATGTCATTAACTAATTAATCTTCTTATCCAATCTTTAAATAATGAACCTTTGAGTTAACTAATTGAGGAAAAAATCTCACTTGTGATCATCAGTTTTAAATTGACACAATTAATTGCATGTGTATATTAACATTTTTCTTTTGTCCATATCATGTTTTCAAGTAGCTCTTTGATTGGCTATTGTAATATAATCAATATTATAAACATAAGTGATATATAACTGAACTTTGTTGCCATACAGAAATTTTCTATTCAATCAATTGTTAGTCAAATTCATTCTATGGCTTGTTATTTCTATTGTAATCACATTCAATCAATTAAATACATAGTGAAAGTTAAGTCACATTTCCTACTAGTCAATCTTAACATGAAATGATAGCTGGGAAAAAAAATTACCGAATAGTTTAGTTGATAACAAACCTTTTAAGTTGTTTATTTTGCTTTAACAAATTATGATTATGGTGCTAAATAGAAAAGCAAATGTCCATTCAATATTGTTTTTATGAAATGCCTTATTTATTAGAGTAACTTTCAAACTATTGCAATAGTGTTTAGTATGTCCCAAGTTTAATTTTCATCTTTTTTCTTAAATGATGGAAGTTATGTTGTTAAAAAATGATGAGATGTTATATTCCATTTATAAGAGGGTTATATTATTGCCAATTATATTTGAGATATGTCATAATTATAATGTGTTATTTTATTAGGGCCTCACATTATCAAACTCAACAAAGTCACACACTTAAACATGCGTACAAAAGCAAAATCAAACTCATCTACGTAATGGAAATGCAAGCTTAAGAATCACACACATTCATAAACAATGTTGTTCAACACCTATTACATCCTACACCTAAGCATGCCTTAGAATCAAGATTCATAAATATGACACTTCAAAAGTTGCAACCTTGGGCTAAACTCCTCAACCCAAGAAATTTTTAAAATTCGTTCACACTATTGAGTCCTAACAAAAATAATATTTCATTTCATTAAACCATCAACTTGGAGGTGGACGTTGACACCTAAGCATGCCTTAGAATCAAGATTCATAAATATGACACTTCAAAAGTTGCAACCTTGGGCTAAACTCCTCAACCCAAGAAATTTTTAAAATTCGTTCACACTATTGAGTCCTAACAAAAATAATATTTCATTTCATTAAACCATCAACTTGGAGGTGGACATTGATCCAAAAGCTCAAACAATTGAACCTAAACATTATGTTTATTTGTCAAAGACAAAATACATTAAGCCATACAACATTTGCATAAATTATTACATTTGTTTAAGAAGTTTTACCTTTATAAGGTACTTTTCATTGTTAAGAATTAAATAAATTAGTGAGCACTATGTGTCATAGATGGCATTTAATGACCAACTTCAATGTAGGTCATTAAACACATGTTAAGATTTAATAATATTATATTAAGGGGTGAATACTATATTATAAAATAATGCTAATTTAGCTCTTATTTGTTTACAAATATGGGACATTTGATTTCATATGTCTCTCAACTTATTGTTCATGATGAAATTCACACATATCATTCTCCTTTTTCATCTATGATAAAAATTATTCAAAAACATGTATCTAATAAGGTGCTTAAAGGGTTCTTGCAATAGTGGGCCATATGGAAGTTCCATTAATCTAGATCCCCAAATTTGTATAAATAAAGGTGTTTTCCTGCACTCCCATTATAACCTTTAGTTTATTCAATGTCAATATGGATTCTAAGGTAAAACCTTACAATATATCCAAATCTAGTCTAAAGTATGACCTTGCACTCTTCTTATTTCATGTTTTCAAACTTCACATGTTATCAATGAGATTTTTTAAAGATTTTTTTTGCATACCTTGTGATCTTATTTTAGACCATACTTTGTGTACATGATTGGACTTAGGTCTCAGCCTCTTCAATTGTAATTTACAAAAATGTTTATGTAAGTGAAAATCTTTTCAATGTTATAATTTTTGAGCCCTACGGATGATTTGGGGAAGGTTGTCATTTAAATAAACCTTATAAAAGATTATGATGTAATCATAGTCGAAGGAGCCAATAAAAACACCAAATCTTAATGAAAATTGCAAACCATTGTATATAGATGTATGTTTAGGTATTGCCATTTCAAAATCATAATAATGGTGACAAGTTATGCTAAATGAATAATATGAATGTCACTACAAATTTAAAATAATTTCATTCAATTGTGAGTTTTGGTTTGTGTTAAAAAAAAATTTAAGTTTTTAATTACTTCATTAAAAATTAAGACTATTTTTCAAATTGCACCCCTTAAGCTCCTTGAATACAAACTTGTTGATGGCTTTAAAAAAGGTTGATAAGCAACTAAAAATCACACTACAAAATTACTCATGCTATTGTTTAATAACATGTAATTTTAATTTTTTATAATTTATTTTTATGGGCTTTTAAAGTCCTTCATTTATCACATGTCAATGGGGGTTTAAGAGCATCTCTAGGGGTAGCAAGAAGATGGAAAGCCATCACTAATTTCCACATCCAATATTTAGTATAAATCATTTCCCCTCCCCCATCCATAAACAATAAAAATTCCACAAGAAATTCTTAGTTAACATTTTATAATTACAAATGGGCCAATAAAAATAGTCAACTTGTGATCAATGATTTTGATTAGCCAACCAACAACAATAGTTTTTTTTCCATGGCTTTTGAAACATGTGACATGTGGCATAATTTTGACGAAACAAACTATTTGTCATGACACATGCCATAGCCTTCATCCGAAAAATGACATGGTGACCATGTTCTTGCTACAACTAGAAATGTTCTAAGGTCATAGATGTTCAAATTGAAGTTGTAGGTTAGGATAGAAGATAATGAACAATGAAATAACAAGTATATAATCCCAATAGGAAAGCATGAACATTTTCAATATTCAATATTTTTCTTGATTATGAAACTTTTATTGTCACACAAAATGGTGAGGAACATATTTAACAACAAGTTGCAAAAAAAAAACCATTTAGACATTATGTTCTACAATAATTTTTAAATTTTTGGGCAAATGGACCTTTAGTTCTTGGAAGCTTGTTGATATATCATCATGTTTGGAACAAAATATTTCCCCACAATTTTTTTTAATTTACTATGTTTTAGTATATCATAAGTTTGGTTATTTGGCATAGGAAGACTTGTAGTTTTGTACCCAAACTGAGGGTTTTCAATTTAGGTATCCGTGCTTCTAAGAAGGGATTTTAGCCTAGGCAAAAGATGGTGACAAATAATTTTAGGAATAACTTTTTTATGCAACCAACAAAATAGTTCAACATGCACCTAGAGGGTTCAATCCTTTTCCTTTTGGGGGGTGGTTGGGGGATTTTTTGTTTGTTTTTTTGGAGGGGTGAACTAGGAGGCCACTTCATGAAACTAAAATATGCCAATTCATTGAGTTAAGAGTAGGAAATAGGAAAATGGCACAGACTTTTATTTTCCTCCCTTTTTCTTCCCTTGAAGCCATGTCCTCCTCTTTGGCCATCTCCTTCTCCTTCTACATTTATGCCCATGTCTTTATCCCATTGGCTTTTTGCCATCTCCTTTTCCCTTTATCTTTCTTCCTTATTTTGTTTGTGTACAGAAATTAATACAAGACCCAATACCATAATATACCTCGGCATTTTTACTACAAATTGTGTTACTTTTAGAAATGCTAAAATTTTCAAAAAGAAATTTTCTCAAAAAGAAATGTTTTTGTGAAGGAAAATGAAAAACCTTTGCGAATATTTCAAAATAATTTTTTTTTTTCAAAATGGAAAAGTGTTGTTAGGGGGGTCATTTCACATGAAAGTTGGAGAGATGGCCTAACAACTTTTGCATTGTGGGTACAACTATATGACCCAAATATACAAGGAGCCCCACCATTGGAGACCTCCAACCTACATGAATCGTTTGGGTTGTACACTATGCACTACATCACCAGCAAGATTACCCGACAGTAATTGATGGCCTTAAGGCAGTTAATCACGTTGTTATTACGCATAATGGACCATAATAAGAGACCTCTTTTCATACATGAAGAGAGCTATTATTACATTTTCATCCAAGAAGTGTTAACTTTACAGGATCGTAGGGCCAATGAGAGCCAACATTGTGGTGAGTAGTAGGTCACTAGTGAATCATAACCGGTTCCACCATGGAAATTGGTGGCATGGCGTCACCTCATTGGTGGAGAGGTCTCAGGTTAACCGGCCTGCTCGAGCCATGTTATGAGACAGAACCAGTTACTTGACGGATGGGATTTCACCCAGCGGGAACTGATGACTACGTCCACGTTTTGGATGAATGCCATTGTCGCCGTCACCATAACCCTCCTGCACCCATCTGGCTGACCCAGTGCACAGCAGATATGGGTTGTAACCTGTGACCTCTCCACCAATGGGGTGATGCCACGTCACCGATTTTCCACAGAGGAACCGTTTATGCTCCGTAATATGGCTCGAGCAGCCCAGTTACTAACAAAAAAATAAAAAATTGGCGCTCCGTCGCGTGGCTCAGTTTTTTCTGGTAACCGAGCTGGTCTTGCCGATTACGCAATCCAAAGGTCAGAGGTTCTTGTGTGTAATTCATGATCTAATAGCCGATCTGGGTGTCTAAATCCTCATTACTGTCGGCTATGGTCTACCGTGCCACGGCCACTTCCCTTTGTGCATTTGCAGTTTCGTCAGTCACCTTTAATTGACATTAGGCCAGAACCCCATATGACCGACAGAGCATTTGAACTTTAACACGTTTGCAGGAAGCCTGTTCACCTCATTTCTTTGAATCAGCAACGAAGCAGGGTTTTGTTTTCTGGCTAAATCAATGTTTTCAAAAAAATGCACATTTGTCTGTTGGGTTCCTAGCATGTAGCCAAAAAGGTGAAGGATGCTTAAACTTGTTTACTTTGATCTGCTGTTTTATAACCAAATTTGACTAAACCGTTTTAAGTGGATGATCGCCACTTTAGCTACATCACCAAAATGAGAAAAAAAACACTCTTGAAGGAAAAGGACACGAGTAATGATTATGGGTCAGTCAAGTCAGCATCAGTGCAGCGTTTTAAAGGACCGTTGCTACTTGATACCAAGAGACCTTCTGCCAAGTTTGAAGCTTTCAAAGCTCTGAAACATTCTTTGATACTATTATTGTCGCTTGAAAAGGTAAAGTACTAAGAAGGATAAAAGTACGTAGAAATCCATTCATTCTCACTCTGAGTCTTCTTCACCCCTGCATTAAAATGACCTCAACAGTATACAGCCAAGCTGAAGTATGTCCTAGCCACCTCGTCTATATGGCTCTACTAAAGGTGCATTCACACCTAATGCTAAGTCAGTGTTAAGTGAAAATCTAGGTGGCATCTTAGGTGGCACCCAATGTTAAATGGGTGATTGTTAAATATTAATTGAATGTTAACTTAACATGAAATTTTCGTGGTAAATAGGTTTAGGTCCTAAATGACTAGCTTGGTGTTAGGGGACTTAACTCCAGAGTCCTTTAACACCAAGTGTGAATGCACCTTTAAAAGTTGCATGTGGAAGACCCACCCAGAGCTTTTTCTTTTGTTTTCATTTTTGGTGACATAGATTTTTGGTGATCTTCATCCCAAAAGAGATTTAGCATTGATGGGGGACAAGTTTTGGGAAAAACTTTCAAAACAATAGAAAAACTGGCATAAAACTCACCAGGATTTTTCTTTTCTTTTCTTGATCGCTTTTGAGAAGTAGGTGAATAGGCAATGATCACAAGAGGAATGAACCAAATTTGGCTACAGTTCAGACAGGAAGATGTATGGAATTTTTTTAGAATCCTGGTTTGTGTTGGTGACCTTCAAGAATGTATTGTTTAAATATGGCTACAGGGAACTTTTTTCTGTCAAAATATGGTCACTTTGGCATTTATTTTTTCAAAACAATCCTTTGTACGCTTCACACTGTATTTTTTTTTTTCAGAAAAAGTGTGAAATTTCAGCCCAAAGAAAAAGAACACCAGCACTAAAACTAGAATCCAGTGATTTTTTTCCCACCGCCCCAAACTTGTGAGGTCAAAGCACTGGAAAAGGATGCAAATAAGAAGAAGAAATATATACTTTAGTCTAAATTGCACTAAAAAAACAGAAACGCCATGAAGAAAAATCGCCAGCAAAAGAAACATCGATACTAGAGATGTGTCCAAATCTGGCGAAATTCCTTCTGGGGTCTGATAAAATTTGGCTGAAATTTGCAATTAGAATACCTAGATTCCTTATTATTTTTGGAGGTCGAAATTTTACACCAATTGGTCGGGGTGGGGGGGAACGCACGGAATAGGAGGCGAGGCGATTCGGTGTTACCGACGAGTTGAGATGGTTTTTAATGTCCTCCGATCCATCATCCATGTCCGTCTAGCCAGGGATTGCTTGTCGGGACTTCTTTGCTGTTATGCGCGTTTTGCCAGATGCCTTCAACTGTTTGAATCCCCAAGAGCTCTTGTCGACGACGACTTACGTATATACTACCTATACAATAGACTACCTTACCTTAGGCTACACACACTGCAAGTCTGCAACAGCTCAAAAAACCCAGGAACAAAACGGACCTCACTCAGTACCCACCCACCACAAAAAACGGATCCGCTATGGGTGAGGTACGTACGCTAGGACGACGTGCCTAAACGTGTCGCTTCAGGTCTGGGGAGAGAGAGAGAGAGGGCCAGTTGGAAGTAGGGGAAGCTTTCCTGGGACAAGGCTGCTGGTGCTGTCAGAATTAATGCGAGGGGACATAAGGACAAGGATTGCAAGAACCAGCTTCAACGCACAAGAGCCGCGCCATGCAGCAACGAGAGGAAGTAAGTTAACATAGTGGGGAATGAACTTGTACAACTAGTAGTGGTAGTGCGACTGCGATTACATTAATCGTGGCGGAACGGAAGCCGTCCGATGAGGGATCGTGCTGATTTGGACGAGGAGGATGCAGCCGACGGGTCGCGTGGCTCCTCTTCCTCGGCGTCCAGAAGCTACTTGTTGTTGTTCGTTTTGTGTATAATTCCATTGCTGTCCACTCGATGGCGAGCGGCTGTCAAATCTTCGCCTCCGTCGACGTCCAGTGGTGGTAATCCTGTTAGCGATAGTCCTCCTGCTCCCGGTAGATGGCTGCCTTCGTTCGCTGCCATTGGCGGTGGCAAAGGTTGGAATCTGGGGTCGAAGACGAAACCGCCAGTATCACCAAGTATGCTTACCAAGGTTATTGCAGCAGTGCGAAGACCACCGACGCGTCCGCCTTTGCCATCGTCTATAATAACATCTTCGCCTCCCAGCGGTTTGTACTACAAGTTGCCTTGGCCCAGCAGTTGGTTCGTTCGGCCTTCTGTCAGAAAAGGTCGGAATGCGTCGCCGGCCATGGCGAGCATACGCAGCAGCGATAGCAATCCGCCGCCGCCTTCGTTGGCCCCTGCTTTCTTGCCGCCTTCATTTGTGCGACCTCCTCGAGCGATGCCGAAATTCGCGACCCGGAATTCGAGGGAGGATGTCGTCTCTTTGACGGGATTTTTAGGTACCGAGGGTACGAACGTGGACGTGGAGTTGGTGGTGCTCATGACGCACATCCAAGCGGCTTGTAAGCACATTGCGGCGATTCTGGCTTCTCCCGCTGAGCTTCAAGCTTCCTTATTAGATTCTAGTTTTGACTATTATGCTGACCGAGATGCTCCAAAACGGGTGGACATCATTGCGGTTAGTGCTCTGCTTTTCCCTAATCCTTTTGTTTATTCTCTCGTTCTCGACTGAAATATATTACAGACTCTGGCTTTCAGAACATTGTCCGTTCCTGTCTGCCGCTTGCAAACACGCAAAAGAAACAAGACAGATTAGTCTGGTTCCAAGCATGAGTCATGAGCACCAGACATCCAGAATCGCCGCAATGTGCTTACAATTCATGAGCATTGCATCGATGTTTCTATCGTTATGAATGATGACCTTACACCTGATCACTCATAGGAATTTAGTTAATTTTGGATTGAACTGTGAATTCTGGAATTTTTCTAACCTGGTAGCTGGGATCAAGTTTCTACTGAATTTGAAGCAAAATCATTGCTAACATCTATTTTGTTGGATCGTCTACTCAGGCACAACATTATTAATAGTTATTGTTGGATTATTTGATGATCCTCAAATGAAATTTTCTCTCTAATTTTCTAACTTCCAAATGGTCAAAAGTTAATTCAAAAGTCCAGAATTAACTAAATACATGAAGGACTTTGAAGCTGGTATCCACTACAACTAATTAGTTATGTGAAGCTGGAGTGTCATGTTGAAAACCTGTTTGTGACCATAGCAGCACATGCTTCACTAATACCTCTTTTGCAATTTGGTTGAAGCACTGGTGCATTATACTGACCTACAGCAGCAAATGCCTTCTTGCCTCAGGGTCAAATCTAGGAATACTAAAAATATCTGGAACAGGAATCTCAATTTGACAAGCAATAACAGACCAAGCTGTGAAATTGAACTGTGATACCTTCAAGATTGCTCATGTCCTGTGTTCAAACTGGAAAAACTGCACTTTCTCTCAGACCTGTTGAGAAAATAATGTATATCTCTTGCTGGAACTTTGATGAAACTCCATGATATCACAGTATGGCTTCACTATGTCTTAGACCCAATACTTGTTTGTAGAGGGGGAAGTCGAGTTGAATTGAAGCTTTGCTCTCACAAGCTAGTTCCAGCTTAAAAAATCAATGATGTCTCTTGTGTTGTAGGCAACATTAGGACTGAGTTTCCTGTTGCTTATGGGAATACAACATAGACTCAGAATGCAGAATTTTGTATAATTGTTTGCCTGAAATTTTTTACCAGATTATTGTATGCTTATCTACAGCCACTATTGGCAGCTGATGAAGTCAGCTGGAGTAACCGCAGCTAGTCACTGCCATCCTTGATGAAGCTGATGACCTGATACTTTGCATGTGACATTCAGAAGGCTTTGAATGTCATTCTTGTAATGCTTTTTTGGGTTTGATGGGAACTGTCATAATAGTTACCTTCATTTTTTATTATGAATTTTTCTTGGCAATCCCATAGACATGTACTACATGGGGAATTGTAAGTCACTGACATGGCACACACAGTGCTGGCAGGCAGAATAATATCATGAATGCAGCCCTTCGAAGCTCTGGGAAAGTGGCAGCAATAGCTTCAGAAGAAGAGGATGAAGCCATTTGGCTTGGGGAAGGGCCCTTTGTTGTTGTTTTTGACCCTTTGGATGGTTCTCGCAACATTGATTCTTCAATTCCTACGGGCACCATCTTTGGAATCTATCGAAGGTTACCAGAAGCTGACCATCTACCTCTGCCAGAGAAGGCAGCAATCAATGTGCTGCAACGAGGAGAGAGGATTGTGGCAGCTGGCTATGCACTTTACTCATCAGCAACTGTGATGTGCCTTTCAGTAGGTTCAGGATTGTATGGCTTCACTTTGGATCACTCAATTGGAGAATTTGTGTATAGTCACCATGACATTCGCATTCCTGAAAGAGGTTACTTTTTTTCTTCATTCTTTGTGCATTCTTTGGAGCTCTATAGCCTTAATCTGGACAAATTAATATGTGGATTGGTGCCAGCATGACTTCTAAGGTAGAGATTGAAGGAACAAGATATTTATTGAATCGCTTAAGGGCAATTTTCTGGTGTGTAAACCGATGGACTATTTCCTGTATGCAGGGCAGATTTACTCACTTAATGATGCAAGATATTTTGACTGGCCATCAGGGTTACAGCGGTATATTGACAACATCAGGCAAGGTAAAGGCCAAACTAGGAAAAAATACTCGGCCCGTTACATATGCTCCCTGGTAGCTGATCTCCATCGCACAGTTCTTTATGGTGGCTTAGCTATGAACCCAAGGTCCCACCTTCGATTGGTGTATGAAGCAAATCCTTTGAGTTATTTGGTGGAACAAGGTGGTGGTAAGGGGACTGATGGGAAGCGGCGGATATTGGAGATAAACCCTATCATGTTACATCAGCGGCTTCCTCTTTTCTTGGGCAGCATGGCAGACATTGCTGAGCTGGTGAGCTATGGTGACATACAGCAGGTACATAACCCTGGTTATGCAGTCTGAGCTATGTTATGATGCTAATGAGGATTCAGCATGACAACAACTTGACATAGACTTGGTCCACCAAATTACATTGCCTGCTTCATTGTTTGATCCAATGGCAAAGAGTCATTAGTTGATTTGTTACATGTGGAGTTACCAAGAATTCAAATTGATTCCTCTGGAGAGATTGACACCATATGTCATGCAACAGCAGGTGAATTGCAAGCCACTGGTATTTATGTAGGGCACAGTTGTTACTAGTTCATGTTACCAAAATGACAGGATTTGAGATTTTCTGTGAGCTTCTTCATTGAGATGACACCTTTAAGCAGAAAGTGTTTTTTGTGCAATAGGGTGCTGAGATATTTTTCTGGCGGCAGCAAGTTTTCTGTATAACACTTAACAATAGGTCATTTGCACAGACACAAGTGGATGTGTTTGTGCATTGGTCTGTATCTTGGCCCAATAGGCTATCCTTACAATCCTGTACAATTATTAGTGTACCATTTGGCAATGACTTCCTGTGCGTTCTTTGTGCATGTACTGACTCCTGACTCACCATCTATCTCTTCTCAGTCCTTGCAGATATGTGTTTTAAAATTTGCTGTGGAGTGAAGCAAGCCTTACTTCACTCCAAGTCATCATTACCCACAGTGCTCGTGACAATTTTTCTTTTGAGATTGACCATTCTCATAGATGTGATATTCAACTGAATATATTTTCTGGAGAAAATGTTTGTTCTCTGGGTGACCAGAACAAACTGTGTTCCCTGGTGTGAAGTATATGCCTTATTGGCACCTAGACTAGCAAACTTAGTCATATCATATTATGGCTAAGTGGTCATCAGTTTTGCTAGTTTGAGCCCTCCATTGTAGAGACATAAAGTGATAGTCTGGAATCCAACCAGTTTAGTGTCAGTTGTCCAACATTACCTCTTAGGGTGGCAACATACAAGGGACCCCCCTTCGATTTGTACTGTCTAAAACTCATTGCTTGTGATGATTATCAAGTAGATGCTTGCCAGGTTGCATGTGCAGGTTGCTTTTGATTTTGTGTGGTTTCAAATGCGCATGTACGATTCATAGATAGCACTAGGGTATGTCCAGATCATTTACAGCTATGACAAACACCATCCATCTCCAAATGGACAAGTGAGGAGCTTTATGATAGCTCAAGGATCATCAGGTGGCAAATCTAACAAGCTTGTCAAAGTTCTTACCTCATGTTTGTGTTGAGCAATTTGTGGTCATACCATGATTATCAGGGAGATTGCAGAAGGAGGCTGCTTTTAACTGGGACATTAAGGAGAATATGATGGCCTGGTCTGCTACGATGTCAATTGTCATATTCACTGGCTGCATCTTTTTGTTGCAGTGCTTGTTTCCTGGTTTCTTTGGACAGCTTTGTCATCTACAAGCAATGACAGTGATCCCTTTACATTGTTGGTTATTAAAATTACTCAACTTCATCCCCCATCACAAGTGTGCTTAAGTTTGTCAGTGCCTGAAAACAAGCTATTGGATGATGTTACCCACACATTGTGGAAGATTTTGCTACACATCAGGATAAACCTGGCTTCAGCATTTGCTTGAACATGTAACAATATATTCTGGTAGCGAAAAGCTAAAACAACCCTCTCATCATGTGCTCATATAACACACATGAAAGCAGGCATTAGTGCTTAGTACATCATAGATATTATCTTACAGCAGGGACCTGGTATATTGATACATCTACACCACACTTTGCTAAGTGATTGCTGGTGGAGACAGACTAGCATACTGGCAGCAGGATCCTTGAAAACCTTGATTTTCCAAAGTGCAATGAATAACAACCTCTGCTCTCAGAGATGACTGCTGAATGAGACCAGGCCTAGGATGTCTCAAATACCTTGATCTTCCAAGATGCAATTTCAATTCAGCTTCTGCTCCCAGAGACTGCTGCTGAAATGAGACCAGGTCTCCAAATGCCAGACCAATTCTGATCCATTCCAAACCACCTGCCAGAGGTTGTGCCTCCCCCATAGCCACCCTCTTTGTAGCCCTGACTTCCAGGTTGGGAGAACTCTCATTACAGAGACATAAATCCCATTTGAGGGGTGTAGCTCTGTAGAAGCTGTTTTTGACCATATTACAGGGAGGTCCTTGTGAGACACTTACTGGAACTTGATAGTTTCCATGTTCATGCTTTGGCATCACTGAAGTAGTGAAGAAAGGTACGTGGTGAGGCATTGGGGTTGGCCCCAAAAATTGGTGAACCATTTCCACATGGAAGGTTTTAGGGGGAGGTTGAAAATGTGTTTGGCCCCAGGGTAGCAAATATTCTGGCTATAGCAGAATCATTGCAGGAACCATTGCTGTGTAACAGAGATGGTGGCTGAGGTCTGAAAGATAGATTAGGGAACAGTGAATTTGACAGTCCATGACTTGCCTGCTGACACTGTTGAACAGCTGGAGGGTGTGTGTGTTGCTGAATCAGCAGGGGTGGAGGTGGTGGTTTGTACATGTCCCCATATTGCAGCTGAGGACACCCCTCTGGTTGAAAATTCTCAAATCCTGTCACTCTGGCCAAAGTCTTAAACGATGACCGTTTCCATAATCTACAAGCCTCATTATGCCATTCAAAGGGCCATCCATCACCTTGCCAGGAGGCTTTGTCAAAAGCTTGTTCAAATTCTGCCTCTTGGTGGTATCAAGAAAGCTAATACCATTCATGGCTGCTTCACTTCTGGTAAGGAAAGAGAACTTGTCACCCATGGACAGCGATCTGCTCTTCCCACCTGAATTGGAAGCAAGCAACTCTTCTTTATTGCCTTCCCCATCTGCCACCCTCTTCAGATCCCACTTGTTAACTCTATTATTCTCACCATTTACTTCATTCAGGACTGATCCATCTGGACTAGAAATGATTCCACTCATGGAATCCATTGACATCTGTTCTTTGTGTGCATTGCCATCACCCCACAATCCCTGACTTGATGCAGAAATGCTAGAGCACTCTTGTTTGGACAATATTAACTCTTCAAGTTGGGTTTGTGACAAAAGTTCCATCCTCAAGTTGTCCTTTAGTACCTGCTTCCACCTCCTTACTGTCTGGCTGCATGGAATTCACTGCAGGTGCTGGAACACCATACCAAGGTTGATGTTCTTGCTGATCTGCACCTGCTTTGAGATGATACTTGCCTCCAGGTTGTGAAAAGAAAGGTGTCATCCCCTCCACTGTCTGGTTTGCACCAGAGGACCTCTCTTCCAGACAACAGGCCACCAGATGAAAGCATTTCCAAACAGAGCTTCAAGTGTAAGCTCTTCACTCATTTGGTCCTTTGGCTCTGGTCTGTTTCATGCCCATTCACTCGCTGTTTCTTTTCCTTCTACCTCAGGTTTCTGAACCTCCATTAGACGGAGTCTTTGATCTACAGGCTGCTTCTGCCGGAGTGATAACAGGTGGTGAGACACACTTGTCACATCTACAGCTGAGCTCCCTATTGAAGGAGACACTTGCAAACCCAACAGTAGATCACTGCCAGCAGCTTCAGCCAACAGGCTTTGCTCAATGTCCTCACATGTCATGAATACAGGTGGTAAGGGACGTCGCCCCTCCTGTGCAACACCTTGATTAAAAGAAAATCCAGGGAGAACACTGATCTTAATTTTTGTTGACAGTTTCTTCCTTTACAGCTGCTGACATCACCTTCTCAATGTCCTCCAAGGGCATTAAGCTTGTTGCCTCATTACTGGCTTTCCCGCCTGCAAATCAATTGGACAGGGAAAATCACTCTCCATCTTAAAGCTTCCATCATAGAGGTGAAAGTGTTCACAGTTGATTGAATAAAATATAAATCTTTCTTGAATGGCCTACAACTATGTGACAAGTCCAATTAAATCAGGCATAATAAACTGCAAATTTGTGACAAACTACCTGCAAAATAGGTATACAATTTACAAAAAGGAAGTTGACTGAAAACAGAAAAGAGTATGCAACAGACATGATGGAGTCCTTTGAGTTTATATGCAAGTCCACGGACACATCATATGATTATACATTGCAAGCATGCAATGAAATTCACAGGTTTTCAAACATTTTCAGTTCATATTGCAAGATTCCAAGCTGGAAGGTAGCCTTTATTGCAAGAAAGGTTGGCAGTTCTGGCAATTCTTGGTCTGGTCAGACATGAACACGCCATGCGCTGCACCTCATTGTTTGTGGGACCATTTGGTTAATAAACAGCACTGGATCATCCCATTAACTTGTGGGACTGACAGTGCAGGGCAATATGAGGTTCTCTAGGTCAGGGAACTGCCTCTTATGCAACTAAAAAGATTTCAGTACAATGAATATTTACCATAGGACTATTATTTGTGAGGCCTTATATTAGTGCACTACATTTCTTAACAGAGACCATAGATGTTCAGCACACCCACAGAAAAAGATACAGAGTAGAAAACCAAACCATATGGGGCTCCATCTCCATACAATCAGAGTGAAACCATTGAGAAAATTTTGACCTACTACGATGTTGGTCAGCACTCAAGACATAGCTAATGAATCAGTCAAACATATGGCAACCTCATTCAAGTTGCCAAAATCTTATTAGTGTGATGTCATTTCATTTTAGCTTGTCCATGTAAATGTGACCATCTAAGCTGAAGGCATTGAGAAGTCTATAGAAAGTGTAGTAGTTGGGGCCTCTTGCACCTTGAACACATCCCACCATTAGTGACCTGTTTCACACCTAATCCAACTACAAAATTTGGAACCACAGGGTTGCATAGGGCTCAATCACTGCCTTGCAGTGAATGGGCTATTCAACAGAGCAGAACAATCAAATAAGGCTCTTACAATAGTGTGCAGCCTTTGGAACTTGGAACTGGATCTTCAACAACCATTGGAGAAAAAGTCATGAATATCAGATCAAGTGCAAAAGTTCAGAAGAAAATAGGCATCTTCAAGTGTGGTTTCACATTACTGATTGCAATATCTTTGCTCTAAATCTTTGTGTGGGTTGCTATCTCAGATTACCTTTGGGGAATGTGGACAGGTCATGAGGCCTACATGAATGCTTACAGCTGCAACAGGTCAGTTGTCATGGGTTCAAGACATTTTGGACTTACAGCTCATTGAAGTAGTGAGGTAATCAACAGAATCCATGAAACTCAATGACAAACCCTCAGGAGGGGAAGAAAATGCTCACTGATCACATTGGACAAATTGTCACAAATTGGATCATTGTTCCACACTGAACTGATGGCAATAAACATATGATTAACAATGTACAGTTTGCGGCTTTCTTGGTACCAGTCACCATTCTGGCAGAAGGAAACACAAGTCATTTGTTTCTCACTTTGAAGATGAAGACTTGTGCACTCCTTTGAATAAAGTCTCCCATTTTGCCTTGTCTTTACCTGGACCAACCCCCTGTCGAAAAAGAAACACACATGAGGATGTTAAATTTATCCCAGCAAGCTTCGGATGTCATAGACACAAAAGAAAACCTAAGAATATCTACTCTCAACCATAAAAAATAACGAGTTTCTTCTCAGAGGTTCCAGAGACTTACCCTGATCATCTAACCATTTTCCGCAAAATGTTCATTGTCCCATATGATGACAATATCAAACCTCAGGAAAGGTGCACAAATTGAGATCTCACCTCAATGGAGTTGATTTCATAAGTTTGGCCAATAGTGCAAGGCAGATCTAGAGCTTGAACACAAGCCTCTGCCACAACTATTCGGCTAGTTTGCCCCATCAGTGTGTCCCCTGATACATAGTAAAACTCATTATTACAAACAAAACAATCATGGGATGGACCATGTTTAACTCCACCCAAGACCATCAACAGCAGCAAAAAATATGAAAACTGCTTGAGAAATGTGCAGGGTTTTCCATCACAATATAGTGACAAACATTGACCCTGTAACCTGATCGTGAAGCAATGTGTAGCAACTTCACACCACTCGCAACCTGGAGTGTATCAGTAAAAATGCATCAAGCATAAAAAGTTTACCTTGGTCAATTATGACATCATGACGAGTTCCAGAAGTTGCTTGGAGAAGCGTATTAAGGTCATATGATGTATATGGCCCATCTGTCAGGCGCCCTGGTCTACATGGGAGTCATTCCACCACAATAACCTATATGACAGATCATCAAAGATACAAGCAAAGGCCCCAACTCTCATGGTAGGCACAATCTATCACCATGCCCATAACAGAATGTAAAAGTCACTTCTATGTTGTTAGTTTTGCAATAATAGGTCATTTGATCATTAATTCAAGATGGACAGATTAGAAACACTATGGAAACTCAGACCTGTTACCTTGGAAGTGCAAAATGAGTTATTGACTTATGACAGGGTAATTTTAGTTCTATACGGTGGTCTACAGTTCTGCCAAATTCTTTGGCCTTCTTTGTTACTACAAATCAAACATAAGGTGAGTGCCACAAGAGAACAAAAATCACACCAAGGGCAAATCTAAGTTGATTGCACATGCAAAGTTCAAAATCCTCTGGGAAACCTTTCACCTCTAGATAACCCTGGATCTCACAAGAGTAGCACTTTCATACCTGATAATTGTGTAAGGGATTCCTGAATTGCTGAGAAAATCTTCTGCCATTTTTTTGTACGTGAGCACCCCGAACAAGTTCAGAATACTGTTAAAAAGCACCTCATTCCCATGTCCCAAAATCAGACAATCACAAATTGCAAAATGACCATTTGATGCATCCAAACCAGAATAACAATGATGAATGTCAAACCTCCATAGCAGAAGCAGTTTTGCCTCACACTTGAGTTTTCAGAACCAGTGCAAATGTATAGGCTGCCATCTTAAATTTTCACCAAATTAGGCAAATCATCAAGAGCAGGTCATACAAAAAGTTGAATTCATTTGATACTGTCACTAATAATAGTCACTGTATGAAGTTGAACAAGTAGACATTACTGCCCTGTTGACATGAGCCTATTATTGGTAAGCAGGATTTATTTCTCAATAACTCAGAGTCTCAGAATTGACAAGAAACTGGCGGTGAAAACATGCTTGAGGTTGTTGAATTTGGAACTCTCAATTTTGGCTTGAACTGAGAACCAATCTGGGCAGAGCCAACTGGGACCAGCTGGAGACCTAACTGTACTCTCTAGGCTGCTTATTAATCAAATTCATTTTGCATTCAAATTATGGAAGTTCCATGTTACTCAGTTCTATCATCTCTCATTATTTTGTTTGAACCTGTCATAAAGGGCAAAGCCATTTCACAATGAGCCACTTGTTTACAAGAGTTCAAGGCATGTAGTAGGCTCCTGTGCATATGACAATGCACATATGGCACCTTCTGTTTTCAACAATGATTGACAGACTGGTATAACTTCATGTTCTTGATTGAACACAGAACAATGCACCACAGATTGACATTAACAATAGACTCAATGAGTCAAATAATAAATGAGAGCTCACTTATATGGCAGTTTTTTGGTCCTGGTTACTCCAATTGATGAAACAAGCACAAAATGTTGGATTGTTGATGGCAAAGTTGACACCAAATTACGTACTCCCTCCCAATCTAGAAGCAAACAAAAGGTGATTCTTGAAATCATTTGCAAGGAAAAAAAAACCACAAAAGATCCATTTTGTAAAATCAGGAAAGTAAACTGATGACCTCACAGGGGAAAAAAAGATCTGACTTCTTTGTGACTGTATGCAAGTATGTAGTCCAATCTTACAAGGCTAGGGTTCCAGCCTCACAGATTATCAAGACCAAGCCCTCTATTGGAACTGTCTAATGACCAATTTGCAGAAAGTGAGAACACTCCTGAAAGAGGTTGGAAACATAAGTAAATTCCAAGAGTCCATCTGAATTCTCTTGCTTTACATCCAGATCCCCTCAAGAGAAATGTTGAATCTCATGCCTCTCTGCAGATTGCTTAGAGAACTGGAATCAATCATGTAGAAACTTCTAAGAACTACCAATTTCAGCACATGTTCATCTGCAACTTTTGCTTAGCAATTCACTGGAAGGATCAAGGAGAGATACCCAAGGAGGAGTTGAAAGAGAAAAGTTGATACCTGTCTTTTCCGGTCCATTATCCCCATCCCATCGTTTTGATGGAAATGCTGTGGTGCCAGTGCAGCAAATCACATGGGTCACACCCTGCAACTATCCATGAACCCTCCTATTGTCACATCTAAGGGCATGCCAAACCCTAAAGTTGAGGTACCATAATATGATTTCTGACAGTTCGGATAATAATATGTCAAACCAATGACAACTTAGAAATTGCATTCAAATCTCAAGTCTTTTTCCTGATTGAAAAATGCAGGGGGCTATAGCAAATCTCAAAGATCACCCAAAGCTTCATTGTGGTAAAATTCCAATATCTACAGCACAGAAGCCTTGCAGAAAGGCATATGATACATATTTTGGTTTGAGCAGCAGTTGGTGAAGGACTGCCTTCAAAGCTGTTTGCCACTCTGTGCCACATACATTTACATGGGCTAGGAGAGAAAGACATGTGTTACCTCAAAGAAAGATGGTGCCAATACATCCTGTTGTCGTGTGTCTGCAATGTGAGCCTGGGGACAGTAAAGGTCAGACAAATGACAGCACCACAAGGTCTGAGCCATGGTTGAGAAACCACAAAGAGCCAAACTGTCAGTCCACCCGACAAATGAGTTTCTATCCATCAACTTGGAAGGATGCCTTGGTCAAGATCTTCTTGCTGTTTGGGTTGATCTCTCAGTCGCCAAACATCTCCTCAAAAACAATGAAAAGTAGGAATTCAGAAAACTTATGTAAACAGCTGTTGGTCCAAGGGGGAGACCTGAAACTGTTGAGGATCTTGGTCGCCAAAAAGCGCCTTTCCTTTCTCTGGGTTCCGAATAATAGCTCGCACTGAATGGCCTCTTTCCATCAATGATGCCACTACTAGCTGCCCTGGTGTCAATTTCACTCCCACCCCACACACACACACACACACACACACACACACACACACACACCAGCAACAAAAAGACGCAAAAATTTTGCAATGAGAATCATGCAATTCACATCTTCCCACATATTTCTGCTGTCGTCATCACTACATGAAAGACCTACGTTGGTATGTACACAAAAAGACTCGAGTTCGTCCAAGAAAGGATACGCACCTACACCTCCAGTGGCACCTACAACAAGAACACTCTTGGACGACTTATTCTTCTCCCCGGCGGAAGATTCCTCCGCCACTTCCTTGGCAGAAGACTCAGCCAGCTGCGCACACACGAGTCTCTGCCTCCGTCTTCTATCTTCGCTCCCGCTCCCAAAATCCCCAATTCGCCGGCTCCCACCCCTGGGTCCTGCGCCCACCGTCACCAGGTCGATAGACGAGAAGAGACTCGATATCCGCCAACTTCTCATCAAGCTCAAATCCCTCGGAGCCACTGAAGTTGTGATAGAAGAGAAGCATTGTCGCCAATCGCTGGAAGCTCCAATAGTTGGTGTTGTAGTAGACAAACAAGCCAGAGGCCAGGCACGGCTATGGCTGTGAATGTGGAGAAAGGCCACCCCTCCACACACTTCCATCTTTCTGTCTCCCCCGCCGTTCGCGCGCTCGTGTTATGCTCTTACTCCTGCTACCAATTGTCGCTCCTTTGAGCAAGCAGCAAGTGAATTACGATGCGCAGCGATTCCGACCAGAAAGTGCGAGACGATATGTTTTTGAACCTGCGCTATTCCCTTTGCACACGTTCTTTAGAAGATAAGTTACGACTTCCGTTTGGAGGTGGGTTTTCTAGGGCCATAGTGAACCAGCACCCACCAGTGCACCATCAAGGATGGATGATATGTGATCAGGAAACAGTTTTCTGTTGGGTTCCAGTTCCCTATCTAACCATGGTGGTTAACTCAGTTGCTTTATTTACTACCTGCCAACTAGATAGGTAGTAAAAACAGCCCCTACCTACTATGTATAACTGGTAGTCCCCTACTTTGTTACCTACCTGTCTGTATGTTAGACCTACTTTTTATAGAATGGGTTACCAAGATGAAACCGGGTAGTAACTCAGTTGAGGATCATCCACAACTGAGTCATAACAGGCATCCAGTGGATGGTGCACTGGTGGGTGCTGGTTCACTGTCACCGGTTTTTTAGGTACTATGGAACGAGCTCACCGGGACTTGCTAAGAGCCGGAATCAGCCGTAGCCGGCCCTTCGGAGTCAGCAGTATGTCCCAAGGGGATACAGCAAGGGCATAGTCCCTCCCTTGGAACGTAGTGCCGAGGGTAACCGGCCCGCTCTCTGGCGTCAAAGGCAGAAAATCCGAAACAAATGGTAGCATTTATGCAGAATCTGCCACTACCCAGGCCGAATCGGGCTCTCAAGTAGATTGGGCATAATTGATGGGTCCCAACAATGGCCTAAATGTGTGCATGCTTTTAACGTAGTACAGAACAAAATGGGAACAGTGGGTTCTACCATGTAACCCATCAATATGGCTCGCCCAGTTGCTGTCCACTGGCCGTTTCGTATTGTAAAAAGCCAAAGCCAAGGGTGGACTCCATTAACACCAAGGGAACATGAGGAACAAAGGTAGAATCTACACTATTGTAAAAAGAGCCTATTTGGTCTCCTCATTTAGTAAAGGAAATGTTGAATCGGCTTCCCTACTTCCTAGGCAACCAACCATAGCCATGCCCACTTGCCCAAAGAAAAACAAATAAAGGTTTTGGATTATGAGGAAATGGAGTCATCCTTTTAGATAGACCTAAGGGATGTGTCATGATGGATGTTTGTGCACTTGGGGCGTCAATAACTGTCACATTCTCAAAAAAAAAGTGCATCTCCCTAATTGCAAGAGGAAGGTCATCTTGTGCTACACGTAAGCATGATTGAAGGAGGTGTGAACCCCTTTCAACCTAAGAAACATACTCCTACAAAACGGGTTTATTGAAGATACAAAACCTAGAGCATAAATGCAAAACCACCAAAACCTAACTCCCTAGAATAGCAAATGGGGCACAATCCTCCATAGAAAAAAGGCCTATACCACCAAAGGATATCAATAGTCGAACATGTTGCTTCGCTAAGGGGCCCTGAAAAGACCTTATCGCCCCACCTATTTTTAACTATTAATTTGAACACACTTTTGTCTTGGATAGGATTATGTTTGCCCACGCCTTAACCATTGTTCCACATTTGTTTTCGGGTGGGCTTTATGGGATGGTATATGAACATCTATCGGGATGTTTCATACTAAAAAACCCATCCTCAAGGTTTTTGAAATTATTCCAAGTTGTTACTATTATTACTCATGGGAATAGCCCTAGGTTAGTGGCCCTAATGTTAAGGGCTAGCAAATTGTTGGCAATGGCAAAGGACACAAGTGGTCTTCGTCTTATTACTGTAAACGAGGTATTTCTTCCACTTATTACTCATTCCATTGTCGTACAATTTCGAGGGTGATTTCAGGAACACCTATCACCGCATCATGTTGGAGTATTGACCCCTGGAGGCTGTGAGGCCATCTTTTTAGCATCCAAGCCCTCCTCAACCTACACCCTGATTGGGCCATGATGCAAATTGACGTCAAAAATGATTTTAATAACGTTTCTCAAACTGTTGTTTTTATAAAATTGTGTGACATCGGGGGGCTTTAAGCGAGCATTATCCCCTTTACCAGGTTGTTTTATGGTGCCCATTATTCTCTTTACTACCAACATGGGTGGCATGTGGAAAGGGTCACCATTATTGAATCTTCTTCAAACACGAGGCAAGGTGACCCCCTAAGAGGTCTTTTAATTGCTTTGACTTGTTATCGAGCTCTCCTAAAAACCATTGTGCAAGCCCCCGGCTACATTTTTCCATCCCTAGCGAATGATATCGACATCGTGGGCCTATGAGTTAGCCGCACCTTTGACCACCTTTCAACCTAATTAAACTTAATTGGGCTTAGGGTCAAGGTGTCAAAGTGCAAGCTTTGGAGTCCATTAGGGTTATTTCCAGGCTTAGAGATTACTCACGACTATACTTTGGTTATAGATGGCTTATGCATTTTGGGTGTGCTAATGGGTTTTCAAAACTTTGCCACGCATTTTTTGAATGAAGTTTTATTTCAGGATATGGCACATATCAATATCTTCCTTTCTTGGGAGACACCCAAGTTGCTTTGGGCATTTTGTCCTCATGTGTAGCTCATCAAGACTAACTCTCTCCCATTTTTTGGTTCTTACAAGTTGTGTGTCTTTTGGCTTTTCTTTGGCCTTCTTTTTTTGTCTCCCATGTGATGGTTCCAACCATTGATCTTCTATTGGATTTTTGCTTCTTTTCAAAGGTTGCATACCTATAGCACATCCGACTAATATGGTTATAAACCACCCTGCCCCATTGGACTCAAAGGGGGCAAAACCAGCATTGGGCTTGGGTGGTTATTTGATTGTTTTAATAACCTCCAATTTCAGATTTTGAATTTTTTGAAATCATACATATTTTTGAAATTTTTCAAAATCAAAAAACTTTTTGTTTCCAATTTTTGAAACTTTTCAAATGCAAATAACCACCCTCTTCTAGTTCTTTCAAAACCCTTCAAATAACTAGCAAGAAATGACAATTTTATACAGGGTTCTTTTGATTAATACTCAATTTTTTCAATGAATCTGCTTTCACATATCAAATTTGATTTTTAAATGTTTTGAAAACCACAATTACCATATCAAAATTGGTTATTTACTTCATGGATGTTTCAATTTTTTTCATTTTTTTTAAAGTTTTACTTTTACACATCAAAATTGATTCTTAAATGTTTTGAGGACCAAAGTTCCCATATGAACATTTGCTACCAAGATTTGCACTAACAATGGTTTCACCTAGGCTCACCCCCAAAGTTGTGCTGCAACCATTATATCACCTGGATCCACCTTGGCATTCCCTACACCTTTACCTCTATTCATACACCTCACTAAACAACTACACTACTTGCACATGGCAAACCATGTGTTACTGAGCTTCAACATTCATACTTATCTTGTAACCTAGGGTTAACCCTGACCTCTAGGCAGGTGAGACTAAACCCGCTACGAACTTCCCAAGTGGTCCAAAGCTTTGTCATCTGGGATTACCATCTTTTGTCTTCTGGCCTAACTGCAAACTTGTCTAGCTCGCGACTTAGCACATTGCGAACATCTCCCAAGACTCTTTTCCCAAACCTTCACTTATCAACACCTATGTGATTCATGAGCGTTGTTAAATCGAAAGTCGAACCTAGCCCAACACTTAGACTCGTAACCTAAGCCACCACATGGGCCGCCCCATGGTGGTCCAAACTTGGGCCCTAACTAGGTGAATCCTCTCACTTGAAGGTTCGCCTAAAAGGGCATGTCATTCTCCCCCCTCTTTACAAATGTCAACATCCTCACTAACGTTACTTTGAGGGTGACTACCTTTTGGCACTTTTGCCGCCTCTTTTCTTTTCAACCTAATGGTGGGATTAGCTACTTCCCAGTCCAAGGAGACCATTCACATTGTGTTTTTGTGTTTCTTGCATGACCAAGTGTGTCTTTCATTTTCACCCAATGCACTCACTTTTGGCATCTTCTGCAAATTCCCCCTTTCGACCATCTCTTATTTCCTTGGAATCCACTTTGGGCTTAGCTTAGAAATTCCAGTCACCACACTAAATGAAGGTTACAAATGGTTCTATTTAGTCCAGTGGATTTTGTGGAATGGAGCTTTATGACTGATCCTTTTTGTGCATGCGCAATAGATACCCATTTGTTTGTGTGTCAATTGGATTGGTGATTGAGAAAGTCCCAACTGTTGGAGTAGGCTTCAACCCCATTCTTGATGAGGTATCAGACTTCAGATCTGTTGTGCAGTCTATGGTGGGGATTTAGGATTTAGAGAAGATTTCTGTCTGTCAAATTATTTTTATTGGGCAGTGTCTTCAGGTGTTTGTATCCCTTGCACATATATCCCTGTTGTAGTCGCAATTTTTGGTTTGAAAAATGGTGTTTGCTTTGGTTCATGGGTGGTTTTGTCTTTTGGGATGTATGTACAGCTATTCACTGCTGTGAAAGGAAAGGGAGCCTTTTTGAATGGGCAACACATCTATGGTCAGTGATGATCATGTGAACCCCCCTAATGCCTAGGTGTTGGTGACTCTTGTTGTGGCAACAACACAAGGAAATTTTTTAAGTCTTGAAGGTGAGTAGGCTTTATGAGGGTGTCATGGTTCTGTAAGCTATGTTTATCCCCAGCCATTTTGCTCAGTAAATTTGTATCCTTTTGTTGAGGGTGTGCAGCTTCAGAGCAGCAGAATATTGGCAATGCTCTCCTTGCCACAGAGGTGCCAACCGCCTCCTTCATCGCTATTCAATTCTGTTAATTTCATCTGAGAGAGATCATTGAATATTCAAATCTGTTGATCATCCTTCATTGTGCACTGGTGGGTGCTGGTTCACTCTGGCTGGACTGGTGTCAGATTGTGTAACTCAAATTGGACGTTTAGATGTTTTGTATGAGATATTACTCCATGCCTCCAATTGTTTGAAGTGTTATTTCTCCAGTTGTTCAGCTGCATCATTCTGATATCTACACGTATTGCAAGTTTGGTGAACCAGGTTTTGCTGATCTGCAGGTTGGGAAAAGGCGAGATAAAGAAACCATAGATGTGACCACTAACAAAATCAACAACCTTCTTTTTGAGGTGTGATGATGATGATATGGTCCATTTAAATCAAGCTGCAGAGCACAACAGTGCAAATATATCTTGGTGCTGTCAAGTGCAACAGTGGAATTTTATTGAATTTGTGCTATGGGAAATAAGCTTTTTGTGTATCTCAGGTTTTTTTGGATGTGTGTGGAGGCCTGATTGACACTCTTACAGCATATGAACTTCCAGTTAATGCGTAAATCCCTAGTTTAGTTTCCAAAGCTCAGAGCACTTTTGTTTGCAAGGATGGAAGAATGTGACTCATGTTTGGCATTTGCAGGTGCGCTCTCTTCATTTATGTGGCTCTTGTGCAATGAACCTGTGTTGAGTGGCTTGTGGGAGGCTTGATCTCTTTTATGAGCTCAGCTTTGGAGGTCCCTGGTGAGTTCACAAGTTCTTCATACTGCTGCATGTCAGTCTAGAAACTCTGCAAGTCATGAATCATTTGAGGATTATTAGGGGAACATCACTGTTATGACCTGAAGAACATTATCATGTGCCTATGATCCTTAGTGATCACCAAATATTATATGGAGCAGGGATGTTGCTGCAGGTGCTTTGATACTTCAAGAGGCAGGGGGACATGTATTTGACCCGTAAGTTTTTCTCCTTGGCCTACAATTGTTTGATCATTGTGAAACTCTGATGCCAGCCAACTAAATAACCATCCATTGGAAGTCTGTTTATGTGTAGGTTAAAGCCTGAGGCCATGGGCTTTACCGAGCATATGCTATAAAGACTGCTCAGTTTTTTTTCTTAAAATTCTCTTCCTACGATAGCCAGTGGGTATCCATTGCATACCCGTCAGGTATCACAGGAAAAAAACCTACACAGGCATTTTGGAAAACCAAATGCTCATGCCTGTGGGGGTTCAGTTGTTACCCAATGGAAGAAACTATGTGAAGCACTAGCAAAAAAATTGCAGAAATTTTGAACAAATTGACCTTATCATATGCTCCTTGTTTGGCTGGCTAATGCAGATCTGGCAGTCAGTTTAACATGATGTCACAATGGGTGGCAGCATCCAACAAGCATTTTAAACAGGCTTTGTTGGAGGCCTTGAAAGGCTTAATCTAAATACGTGACATTGGACAGGCTTCTAAAATGTCTGGAAATCGCTGCTCCTACATGTTGGTTGGTGTGCAATTTTAGTGATGCATATTGTTAACTGCATGTGAACTGAATGTGACAGTTCCTTTGTTTTTCTAAAACATATGTCCAGATAGCATAAATATTTTCCTTCAGAATGGGAATTCCTTCTCTATAGATAAATTTGAGGTTGGTGTGACAAGGTAGACAATGTCATATGTTTGCAGGCAGACAGCTTTCCCTCATGTCACTACACAGGACAGTTAACAATATGTTGCTCTTTCATGACAACATCTTCCACAGTGATGTGTGAATCCAATACTTTCAACCTTGGACTTTGGGATCTGGGATGAGCCCGCCAAAGGGAGTCTCCCCCACCCAATCCCTCAATTCTCTGATGAAGCTGCTTCTTCTTGTCTGCAAAGTGTCACTCAGACTTTCCTGCAATATGCAAGCTGCTCTCTCCCAAACCTAGCATCTCATCTGTCATCCATGATCAACACTACAGTGTTTGCATCATTCCTTGCTTGCCGTTCTGCTTGATGATCCAGGGTTTGAAGGTCATCTGGGTTCTCTGTGCTGGAAAAAGTGGCATTGTGTTAGAATTTTGCTGAATGCAGGAGATCATAGATTTAGACCAGAGTCTTCAACGTTCCTATTACAAGGATTCAATCTTGATTGAAGAATACAGTGTCCTGTATGCTGGCTTTCCCCTGGGGCAAGATAACACACGGAACCAGAGAGCTTGGATGTAAGTGACATTTGTTGAGGAGTTCCAGTGCACAGGAGTGGTAACCTACTGCTACTCATCATGCTGTCACAACCTGCAACACACTTTGTGCAAGTTTCAAATGACAATATTGTTGGTGTCTTCATTGATTGAATTTTTTGAGAGCAGATCCCCTCCTTCCTGCTTGCCTTCTTTCTAAGAACTGCCTATACTTGGAGTAACTGGGCTGGTTCGGCATCAATGTAACCTCAGGCAGTAAAAATGAATGCCCCAAGGACTGCAAGTCTTTGTAAGGGAGGGAAAATCTCTCCTACTACCCTTCCCTTGACGATGCCAAATGGTGGAAAGGGGCTCGTCCTTTGTTATTTGAGAAGATTGACTCAATTGCTTTTCTCATCTAATCCAAATCGTGCATCATTTAAGAGCCTACAGTACCTTATCATTGAATTCCAGATGAGGTCAGTGTAAAGGAATCTTTGGTGATTTACCATTCTGTCCCAAGCTCTGTAGACAAGAAGAGGTGGGTCACATATTGTACAATGGGACCTGATGATGTGGCATGTCCTTGGATGTGAACTTGTGCCTCATGATCTGTAATCAACACATAATGGTGAACAAATCAAATTAAATCCAGTTTTGCCCACTGTGAACAATGTCAACATAAGACCTCACAATGCCAAGAAATAAACTACTCTCAATTGCAGCTATTATTCATTGATTTGAGGAATTATATCACACAACTCTCTATACAGAATCTACTGGACAGGCTTCAGAAACCAGCAGGCCATCTTGCTTAGAGTCAATTTTGGGTAAAGTGGAATTGCAAGTGCGCACAAACACATAGAAGCAAGCTCCTCCTGGTTGATCTCCCTCTTCTTCATGTGGCGGTGGAGCTGTTGCTGCTTTTCTGTTCCAGAAAAGAGTTAGATATTGCAGATGGCAAATTGTCCTTGTGCACTGAAGAAGACATGGCTGCCTTGCTAAAACCCTTGACATTTGCTCTTGTTACTCACAATCCAAGTGCATCTCAACAAGTGCAATTCCCTCTGGAGTGTCCATAGTGGACCCAAATGCAATCTCTCTCTCCCACCACCACCACTGTGAATTTCTTGGTGGAGTGTTCAGTTGATAGTCATCATTCTGCTTGCAATGGCCCTAAACCCTCCAAAACCATGGGATCCTAAAAAGATGTAGCACCGAACCACAGGCTCCAAACACCTATGAATGATCTGCTCATGAACCCTCCTGGCCTTTTCAAGGCAACTACACTAGCACATGTACCCTCATAAAAGTAACAGAGTTTGGTCTTACATGCTCTTGTTGCATATGTCAAAATAGTTCCAGTGCCTTCTGGCCTTGGCTGCATTTCACATATCCAAAAATCATGGTGGTCCAAGTGACCACATGTCAAGATGGAATC
This sequence comes from Sphagnum contortum, assembly GCA_963920785.1. Classification (NCBI taxonomy): domain Eukaryota; kingdom Viridiplantae; phylum Streptophyta; class Sphagnopsida; order Sphagnales; family Sphagnaceae; genus Sphagnum; species Sphagnum contortum. The sequence continues at coordinate 1,553,240 of OY987290.1, read as the reverse complement.
TTGTTGAACACTCTGCAAGAATCCTCAATGCACCCACAGTTTGCATACATGTCCAGCAAGCTACTCCCCACAAAGACACCTGAATCCCATCCACTTTACAGAGTCTGGCTGCACACCTTCCTGTTGCATTTGCCAAAATAGCTTCGAAGCTCCCAGATTGCTCCCACAGTTTGCATACATATTCACCAAGTTACTCCCCACAAGGACATCAGACTTGTAGGGTGCATTTTGGCAGAGCTGTTCATGAACAAGCTTGCTGTCTTCAAGTGTCCCTAAACAGCACATGCCTTAAATCGCCTGAACAAAAATGAATATGTTAAGACTCATTCCTTCTAGTTGCGTTCTCAGGTTGCCAATATATTACATATTTTTGTAAGCTCCTGATTTCATGCCAAAATGTTCAATTCCAGGGTGCCTGCTGCCATTGTAACCATCTTTGCTGCTGCCAATAGCAGGTTTGGTCAGTTCTCAAGCCACAATGCTTCCTGTGTCTTCTTATGTTTGAAATCTAGGTACCGTTCATTTGTCTACAACTAGAAATCCAGATCAAGCTGATCAGCCATGTACACATCAAAGCCACGAATAGTATCATAAGAACAAAGAGAGCTGCACTGATGTTCTCCATTAGCAAATTGAATTTATCTACCTTCTCCTGCCTATTTTTACTATCTCACCAGTGCATTGAAAGACCTAAAAGAATTTCTGCCAAATTCAGAACAAGGCAGGATAGCAACTAAGAGATATCAACAACAATAAGAGTTGTGGCTCTATTGACATGTGAACTCTCAAATGCGATTGATGTGAAATCTCTGATCTGTGATCCCACCATTGCAAAGGATCCAAAAAGAATTCCCACCCCAATTTCTCTCTCTGACCTCCAGGGACTGCTGCAAAAAAACTTCCATTCAATTCATGTACTTTGAGGACCTAGGAGCCACAATGAGGTACAGCATCTTGCATAAAATGTGACCAATCTTTCACTTCTGAAGATAATAGGTCAACATTTTGCAGCACCTTACATACTGAAATTTAATTTACCATATTTGCAAGCAACCACATCTCAAGCTGGCATTTTGGTGAACACTCTCTGCACATCTTCCATGCTCCCCACATTTTACATACATGTCAACCAAGCAATTCCCCACATAAACATCTGAATCCCATCCACAATCAATGCTTTGCTCAAGAACACACTTACCTTCTTCTAAAGCCTTTATCTCCTTTATTGATTTCATTGCCATATGAAGCTATCTTCTCTGGTCCAAAACAAACTCCAACCTCGTCTTGCTTTGTTGGTCTAGGTTTTGGAGTAAAAAACCCAGCAATGCAAAATTAATCATGTCCAGCTCCAGCCTATCCACATTTTGCATACATGTTGACCAAGCTATTCCCCACAAAGTCATCACAATCACAACCACTTCAAATTGGTCTGCTCCCAAACAAGCATGCTCTCTTCACATGCAACAATGCTGGCACATGCATTGAGCACTCCCACAAAATATCAGAGTTTGGTTGCAAACCTTCTTGTCACATTTGTCAAATCATTCCAATGCCTATCACCCATGCCCACAATTCACATCTTCCAATATCATGGCAGTCCAAGTCAGCATTCTAAATTTCACTTGAAGAATTGAGGGAGAGCACACTTCAGCTTATTGTAATTCTTAACACATGCAACTTGTTCTGGAAAAGTTTCCTTAAGTTGCGGAAAAACACTGATCATTTTTTTGCATGCTTTCTGCGTGGTCTCCAGACTCTCCAATGTATCAAAATGACTGCACTCATTGCATGCATTGATCACTCTCCTTGAAAGCTCTTTGTACTCATTTGCAGGCAACTTGAACACAGCTGCTCCACACTGTCATGGAAAAAAAAAAACTAAGATTAAACATTACATGTTAACTGACAACCTTGCCAACCACTACCAATATTTGACTAAATCACCAACGAACTACCTTTTTTGTTTATCTTTCACATTTGTACAAATTGTTCTGACTTACAATTGCTGTAACTTATCTTTTCCCAGAATTGCTTACCGTAACTGATAATGCAACATCTGGAGCAAACAAATGTCTCCCATCCCCATCTTTCACCGATCGCTTGCCGCAACTCCACTTGAGGATTTCTCCAGCCACCACCTGCAAATCTCGAGCGCTCCAAAATCGTAACAATTCCTGGTACTTCTGCTCTCTTTCTTTCATCAGCTTCATTTCATCCTTGGCAACCTTGCTCTTTTCTTTCATCACCTTGCTGTCTTCCTGTAGCTTAGAAATATCCATAGAAAATTTCGCAAGGAGATCCTCCAAACTCAAAGTAGAGGCATGGGTCAAATTACTGCTACTGACCCCCCCACCAGCCTTCGAAACTTGTCCGAGTTTAGGAAAATCCTCTTCTAAGCCTTCCATCTCACCTTTACTTCGTTTCATTAACTGTAAGATTGTTAACAATTGAATCAGAAAGAAAGAAATATCTGCTTGTCTGAGCTTAGACACACATAAGCACCAACAGGAGAATTAAGCTCAGAGAATACAAAAGAAACATAAAACTTTTTACAAACAAACACAAAGTTGTTACAACATTTATCACCTTTAAACCCTAATTTCTGACAGGAGCATCCATCAAGCATGAATGTTTATCAAAAACTTTCATGTGTTACTAGACTGTAATGATGATGACTATGGTACATGTATGAACAACATTGTGCTTTCAGTGGCAGCCACAATCTAAACACGTGGGACTCTGGGCAACCCTGGTGATGCCATGGGAGACACCAGCAAACCTACAGCCATAGAAGAGAGTGCTACTTTGTTGGGGGTAGACACTGTACTTGAAGGATTTGTTGATAGGACTGCAGCTCCTGCACTCACCCCTTTGCTTTCTGTGCCAGGCTGCCCAGCTGCCACTGACTTCCTTACCTGCAATCCACAGATAGTCTTCTTGTCAATTATGTTACTAATTCACCAGAACAGAGAAAAAATGCATTCAAGACATCTCTGCCACTTCAGCAATTTTACTGATTGTAAAATATTTGTTCTACACATTCTTCAGTTGTCTGTCCTGACAGATAAAAATTTCCTGTAAGAAGCCGGATGGCCTAGGCAAACTTATTTGCTTGCACCACAGAAAGCACAGACTGCTCATGACAAGAGTCTAAAACTATGGGAAATTCACAGCACACCTCAGACATAAAATATAACATACAGGTGCCAGCATGAAAATTCTAATACCTATCCTTCCACATAATCTGACAGGTCTCTAACATGATGAGTGTTCATTGTGAGCGATAGCATTGGCGGGGTGCTGGTCTCCGGTACCACAGTATGACTGAAACAAAAACTGAAAGAAGAAGAAGAAGACAAATACCTAACAAGTACATGAGCGCAGGGTTGCGGTCTCTTACTTGGCCGGTGCGGGAGCGAGCGTGACAGGCTGAAAAAGCGTGAACAAGAAGAAGAAGAAGCGTCGCTTGTACTTGTTTAAAAAGCAGCTACAAAAGGAGAAGAGAAAGAAGAAATCTGCAGCAACGAATACACTTGACAAAGAAGAGGACGGATAGTTTCAGTGAAAAGCGCCTACAGATTCACCGTGTGTTGTTGTACAAAGAAAGCAACGACAACGACAAAAAACCATACTCGAGAAGAAACAAAGACTGGGATTACAATCTCTACAGAAGATATAAGTCAGCATCCTCCACAAGAAGAAGAAGAAGCCGAAGAAAACCAAACCGGATCTGCTTGCTACGAAACTTCGCCTCTCCTCTACTGAGAATGCCAATAAAATTCTTGCAAGCGAAGGCAAAGTACGCCGGCGAGAAACACAAACCTCCAGGGCTCCGAGAATTTTCGATCGATCGATGGATACTCTTTGAGAGAAACCCCACATGCACATGAAGGTGTTTTCGTCAAAGACACACGACCCGTCATTTTCGTCAAAACAAACGAACCGTCGTTTTCGTCAAGACTCATAAATCGCCTCGTTGCATGTTTTATGCCTGTGATGTTATGGGTTGTTCCAGCGGAGGTTCTATGATATCATCACAACATAGATTTTGGTACATAATTCTTGACGCTGAATTCTGAAAAGATTTTTTATATACATGTCTAGATCATAGAACACAAAATCAGAGCTAAAAAGTTGGGATTTCCAACCCTAAACTGCACCCAGGCTGGTTTTTGCACAGCAGATTTTGAATTTTCTCGGTCACCACTTTGCTGCTAACCTAAACCCAAAAGGACTAACCCTGAGGCTGTCACTGATGCTGCATGAGCAGCTGAAAGTTCTCAACTAGTAAGGTATATAGACCTCACCCATGGCATCAGTGAGCTTGTTGGCCTCTTGGACAAGCTCATAGACCATGCGCTCAATCGCTACCACATTTTCTTCTTCCAAATCTGCGATCCAGCGCTTCTCAATCTGCAAACACTGTAAGTTGATTTCCCAGAAATCACCCTGCTTGCTGCACCTCCTTCGTCCTCACTCACTTGCCTGATTTTCAACAGACTCACCTTCATATTCTCGGAGTAATATCGATGGATAACGTCCTTGTATCTTACAAAATATATTTTGAACCGTGGAATTTGCAGGGAACACAAGAGATCCCGCAGTCCGGGAATCCCATGCTTGTTTCATCCATTCAAGGATTGCTGGATCAGACGCTGTACTGCTCTCCTGTGGGACCTGCAGATATATTGCAGCATGACATGTGATGATGATGATCAGCAAGGTGGCATAATCAATATCGGTAGTTAATTCATCGTGCAGAAATCGATCTAGCTCAGACCAAGGGGGGCGGGCGGCAGAGATGCTCTTAGTAACTCACTTTCATAGGATCTAGATGCATAGGAACATCTTTGGCCGCAAGGCTGACCCCATTCTTTGGAACATGGTTCTCCTGCCTTTGTAATATTCTTTTGATAATATGTGATGGGGTTTTGTTTCCCCTCTCCCTGCTTGGGGTTTCTTCAGAACTGGTTTTTTGCTTTTTTGAGGATCATGATTATATATCTCAAAAAACTGAGATGAGAACAGTCAATTGTTTGGTGCCATTTCGATAAACTGTCCACCAGTGGTCAAGACCAATCTCAGGGTCCTGGTTGTATAGCTGTCAGCAACTTGGAGTCACATGCCCGTGCATAACTGGTGCCTGAAGTTGAGGTTGCACTTTTGTGATTGCCATATGTAAAGCAAGATAATTCCTTTGACCTCAATCATAAGTCTCATAGAACTCAACAAGTCTTCTACCTTGTCAAATGCATAAGAAATCTTGGCAACCATTTGTGCCTTTGTCTGATATTCACCCCAAGCCTTGTACAGCTCCTTCACGACATGCACAAAACACTCACAACCCCCACACTACTATGCTCAAGACACAACTCCTGTGCGCTACTACACTACTACTCTTGGTCATCACAAACATAGCCAATCTCATCATAACATAATGAACATAGCAATCATCTCAATCATAACAGTAATAATTGAGTGCCACAACCAATGCTGATTTGCAAGTGCATTGAAACAAATACTTGTTTTCTGGGTGTATGACTATCTTCCTACCAGTCTTTGGCCTTCTTTTGTCCACTTGAAAGAAACCAAAGAGAAATCAGATGAAAGGTGGTCCTCCCTCCAAATGTTAAAAAGAAGAAAACACAAAGTCAGATTAAAGTTGGCAAACCTTGATCAGCTCTATGTTCGTCATGTCTCATTGCTGTAAATGTGCATAGAACAGCAGTGAAACCTCCAACCAACAAGAGAATACACAATAAAATGAGTTGATACACCAAAACTGAACAAAAATCAGATGAAAGGTGGTCCTCACTCAATGTGAAAAAGAATAGAACACAAAGTCACAAGAAAGGCAAACCTTAATCAACACTATTTTCCCCTGTCTCATTGCTTCCAGAGAATTGGAAGTCAGAGCACTGTCAGTGTGTATAAAACAGCAATGAAACCTCCAACCAACAAGAGAATTTGCAATAAAATGGGATGATACACCAGATTAAAGAGTTAAAAGAAAGACAAGTGACTGTCCTTGATTTCGACAGATTGAGCTCAATGAGAGGAGCAAGCAGAAAATACTTCAGCTTTATGTACATGACTGAAACTCTTAAAGAATTAATGTGTGTAACCCAAGCTAATGTACCTGCTGATAACCCTAGTTCTAACCAGAAGTCCTGTGGGTACTTTCAACTTGCTTTCCAAATTTGAGGCCAATATGACCTTGATGAACTCCTAATGCTTTCCTGAGAAGTTATAGCTGTGCTCCAATACAGCACTGGAGAAGCTTCTTCTGGAATTTGCTCAACTTAGTATTTACCACAATACAATGTACATGCATGTATGTACTACAATTGGAAGATTGAATGATTGACAGAGTACTCTAGAGATGACATGCCACTGAGTACAGCATACCTATGGTTGTGGATCTGTGCTTGGGATACCTTTGCAGTGAGCTGCTCACTGATGTGCACTGTTTGGTAGGAAGAACATTAGGCATCCTGCCACCTATTATCAGGGCTTCCATCCTGTTGATTTGATTCCCTCAAAATTTGGAATAACTTAAGATGACCACCTCTACATATGACTTCAGTGAGGAAGGGTAAATTTCTGGAGTAGATGTGCATGTTTCCCTTCAAAAAGTGACTAGCAGCTCTACCAAATACGTGCCAGAATCACAACTGCTTCTGCTGCCACCTCTTCTTCTTGGATCGCAGCTGCCTGAGCTCATCACGAAGTTTGGCAGCATCACTGTAGCGTTCTTCCACAGCTGCAATCATCATGCTGCGCACCAGCCCAAACTCTTCTGCTGTTGCACAAGAGCCTGCCTCTGCTTGGTCCAGATCTGTAAGAACCAGTCCCAATTCTGTGAGCATGGAGCGAGAGGGCAGTTTTGGAGGATTAGCCACAATACGCACTCCATCACCATATGCCAGATCTCTGTTCACTTGGATTGGGATCTTGCAACGGACTGCCAGATTAATGGCATCAGAAGGTCGCAGATCCAAGCTTACCAGTCTCTGTGTCTCATCATCAATCTTTGCAAGGTAGATGCGAGCATAATAGGCCTCATGTACTCTGTGAGTGACACGAACAAGTTTCACTTGATAACCCATGATCTCAAGCATGTCCCTTGTTACATGGTAAACAGTAGGCCGTATGACTTGAACATTACACAATGCCTCAATAAGCATTGTGCAAGGCAGTTCCAAGACAATGATGGGAAGCAGCAGTTTGGAGGCATTGTCCATTTGGAGCACAATGGCTGGCAGGGGGCCATAGTCAGGCAAACGACCTCCATCAGGGTTGTTGTGAACGCATTTCACAAAGTGGCCATCTCGCATCTTGATCACGAATCCATCCTGACTATTCTTCACCTCCACAGCCTCCATGACACTGGAGTTGATGTAGTCTTCATCATTCTCACTAAAACCAGAGTCAGCAGTGCTACCATTATTGAAAGACATGCTTGAATTGCAGGATGATATTTGCCTGTTATCTATGCTGTTAGCAAGCTTGAAAGAAGCCGATGATGATGATGACCACATCCCATTGACTATATTACTCTTCAAGGGTCCACCCCTTGCCAAGCCTACCATTGTCACCAAGTTGTGATGCACCCCTGCAGATGCAAAGCACTGCAATGTGCTCATGGTTGCTGTATGTGTCAGTGCAGCCATCTCCACTTAACCCTCTCCCACTTCCTGTGCTCACCAGCTTACCCAAGACCATGAGAGAACTGAAGCCAGCCAAAGGATCTTCTGGTCCTCCTGCTCAATAAACAAGTAACCTATGCTTGTCAGTGGGAGAATACTGAGAGCTCTCATTGCAAATCAGTAAACTGTCAGGTTTTCGCAGCATACCTGGGCTTCCTTATGGTCTCCCTTAGGGTTGCTTACAGGAAGGATACAGAGAAACCTAATATGCTGTAGTAACTGCAGGATAGTGATAAATTGTGCCACATGAGGCATGGGGCTTTTGCCATGAACAAGACAAGCTGAGAGTCTGCCATCAGAAATCTGCCCCTATTTGGCTCCTGCAGGAAGCTCAGGTCAAGATCAGTACCGCGAGGTGGGAAAAAGCTAATTCTTGACACTCCCCCTCACAGAGAGACACTAAGGAAGGCTAGGTGTGTACCACCAACACCTGATGGTTGCCTGCAAAACTACCAGAGAAACTCCAGAAGGAAGATAAATTGCAGCACATTCAGGATCTCTGATGTGGTAGATCATACATCAGAGCCTTAAGGACCTCGAGCCTTCCATTTCTGAGATAGGATCTCTATTCTGCTGGCCAGAGCCAGTGTCTGAATTCCTCTAGCTCTTGGAACACCAATTAGACTCGACCTGACCAGCCTAAACACTTTTCCTGCACTAGGAAACCCAATAACCGGGATAGTGGAAACTGCAATCATTATCACACTAGTTCCTTTGAATTTTGAAGGAGATGGCAATAATTCCCTGGCAACTGAAAGGCAATATACTCGGCCACCAACAATGAAATTATTCAGAGACAGGCCCTCTTGGCTCTAGGACTAGCATGAATAGGAGGAGAATCTCAAATGTTGGCCTGCTTCATTTTCTGAGCACCTGACTTGCAGACAATAGTGATGACAATCACCGGCGGTGATGCCAAAGCATGAGTACAAGAAAGTAGCTGTGCGTGTCAGATGCTCATGAAGTCAAGAAAACTCTGAATTACTGTCAAACGGCAGTCGATGCTACACAATAACGCTTGTGTAAAACAATCGGAGCTTGAGAATGAAGCACAATGTAGCCCATACAACGAGAATTCACCCCCAGAACACGGGAAACAGGAGGAAAAAAAATTGCAGCGAAAAAGGATCAAGAAACCTGTCACCAAAGAGAAAAAGAAAAGGACCAGACCTTGGGAGAAGAAAGCAGCAAAAAAAAACACAACTTTTGCCCGCAATGACAGCAACCGTACCTAGTGTTTTGTTTTCCGACGACGACCACTGCTTCTCACAATTTCCTGAATCAAATTCGACAATTTGACAACGGTTGGAAAGGCAGCAACTGCAAGGATCTGTCCGACGCCACTGAAATATCCCGAGAGCAACCAACTGTGCCAAAAAACTGCTCTCAATCCCTGGCTATGGCGATGGCGGAAAAGCGTAAAGACAACAGAAGGCAGCAAGAAGCCAAACTGGGTTTGCTTAAACTTTCAATCTAAAAGTATTATTTAATCAATAAATTTCCAGAGACGTCGATCATGCGATTTAATCCCCACCCTTCCACGTGCCGGTGACTAGGTGAGTGGTGAGTCGTGATCCCTTTCAGGCTGCGTCATGTACTGCGAGCTTCCTATCCAGAGCCGTCTTTTACGCATATTCTGTTTCTTTACGGGGAAACGGCCATGGTCTCCTTCTCTGGGCCAATCAGATGGTTCGTATCCAGTAAATAATTACACCTGGAAGGTTAAGCGTTTTTACTAGTGTTGAGTACCCTTCACACCTGGTGTTAACTTGGTGTTTATATAAGACAAAATCAAGATGCCTATTCACATCAGAGCTCCACGCTGCTGCACATCACCATTGACCATCAACTATTTTATTTTTTTTACTTATGTTTTCATATGGTTTTCAATAATTCATCATTATTTATGTCAATGTTTAATTTAATTTAATTTAATATACATTTCATGGACATGAAAAGACACATATTGATTTGTTTTTTCTTATCCATGTTGGTGGATTGGGAAAAAGAATGAGGTAGTTATAAAATGGAGGTAGTTACGAAGAAAGGTGGAAGATAGATATTAAGAAAGTTAATAGGAAAAGGAAGTATTTCTTAAGAAAAAAATGAAATAGTTATTTTTTAAATTGTTTTTAGAATGGTCCCCATATGACCATGTAAAGGAATTCCAAAAATCTCTTGTTATACTAGTTTCAATTACTTGTCATTGGAATTAAAAAATAATGTACCAAATTAGTTGGGGTGGATCCTATGTGGAACACAATGTTATCTCCATGTTAAGGACAAAGTTTTGTAACTTTACATCAAGCTTTAAAAATAGCATTGTGTAGAATGTCAAAAAATGACCTTGTAAATCAATACTAGTGTAACCAAAAAGACAAGGGTAGAAAAACCATCTACTACAAATCCGTACTCTGGCAAAATGTCTACAACTCATTTCCTGCTAGATCTGGATTGTCATAACGTCTTGGTTCTACAATCCTACAATACATGATTCTCCATACCATGAGAATTTCCAGACTGTACATACCTATTAACCTCTCCTAAATTGCTATAATAATAGCCTTCAAATTGTTGTTAGGAACAAATTCACATATTGTGAATGCATGAGTTAATGGGGTTTGGCTTGAAGTCAACGATCTCAATGTTTAGTTGGTCTGTTATGAGTTGTTAATCCATCCCGCTACCACATGAGATAATGCAAAGAAATGTTTGGTTTACTTTTAGAAACAAATCGACTTCTAAGTACAAACCACAATTGAACAAGGTATGCCAAGTTGGCTTGCAACCACTTAGGAAAAACAAAATTCTATGCAATATATTGATCTATGGGTACTTGTTATAATCTCTTCCATTATGTTATTCTCTCACCCACGTTCTGTCCAACCCAAGGATACCCACTAAAGTTTCTAGCTTTCACTCATATGTATGTGTTACACACTCGATTTCAAGAGAGGTTCCACCAAGGTCCCCTACAGACGCACTTCTCTACATGCTCCTAATTCTACAACTTATACCTCCTTTATGTGTCATCAGCCCTTAGCATCAACCCATTATAAATCCTAATTCTAACACAAACACAAAGCCTGCCATGATGTAGTCACTGGCGCAACAAAAATCAAACAACAACTACAAATTTTTGCAAGCTTTTACTTTTACACAAACTATAATAGTTTCAACAAAAAAACAGACTTGTCCTTCAAGCATTCAAACTTCTCTTCTGATGTTCGTCCCACAGCATCCTACCTCCCGTTCCCTTGCATGCTTGCAACATCCTTGGCCACCCATCCTCTATTGCCAACCTATTTCACATAACACAAACAACAAAGTTTCCTACTCACACCCACTAACAAATAGTGATGATATAAACTTCGTCGCCTACACAAAAAAAGTTGATGGCCGCTCAAAACAAAACCTAAACCCTAAAACGAAGTAGTGTTCACATTAAAGAGATCCAAATTACTTCATGTCCAGTCACACTAACAAAGTTAAAAAAGAAAAACTACAATTCGATCATCACAAGTGCCATCATTGAGATGCTTGTCAACTTCACTACTCACCATTGTCAAAAGTTCATTCCTCACCACTATTATTTGTCACATCCACTACCACCATTGTTGAAAGTTTCATTCCCTACCACCATTCACCATTGTCAAAACCTTCATTCGCCCACCTTGTTCAAGTTGCATCTACCATCAAAATTGCATCCGCCACAAAAGAAAGAACTCTACCACAAAACTTATTGTGGTTTTAATAGTCTCCTAAGAAGCATCGCCAACAAACATTCACTTGCATCAAACAAAAAAATGACTATTCAACATTTTTTAGCTTTGAAAATTCAAGTGATGTACTTCATGAAGGTTTTTTCAAAAACCTTAAAACCAAAAAACACATGAAATTCAAGTCAAATATGCATAGTTTTGCACAAAAAGTTAAGAATTTTGCAAAGTTATCAAATGCATGTATTTTAGACTTTTTCCATGCACAATTTAAAACAAAGGTTAGAAATGAGTGTCCATCTACATCCACAATTCACAGTTCAAACTATATGCATAATTGTCCAATGCATTTTAATTACAATTTGAATGCATAGAGTCAAGATTTTTGTAGAGTCACCAAATGCATGTATTCCAAACAACTTCCATGCACAATCCAAGATAATATTAGCAAAATCTGAAAAAGAGTGTCCATTTGCATCCACAATTCACAATTCAAATTAAATGGGTAGTTTTTCAATGCGTTTAATTACAAGTTGAATGCACAAAGAATCAAGAGTTTTGTAGAGTTATTAAATGCATATACTCCAAATTACTTCCATGCACAATCCATAATATAATTAGCAAAGCTTGAAATTGAGTGTCCATTTACATCCACAATTCACAGTTTTAATTAAATGCATAATTTTTCAATGCATTTTAGTTACAAATTGAATGTTCAAATAATCATGAATTTTGTAAAATTACCAAATGCATGTACTCCAAATTACTTCCATGCATAATCCAAAATATAATCAACAATGATTAAAAGCGAATGTCCATCTACATCCATAAAAATTGTTAATTCACAATTCATTGTTTGAAATTCAATGTAAAGATCCACATCATTGATGAAGGGTGTTCAACATAAAAGAGAAACAAAGGCAAGAGGGCACATTCACAATAAGGGTATCACTTTTTCATCACAAGACTCAAGGATTTTGTTTTTGTTATCTTCCAAATACAAAATTTAAATGGAATAAATTTAAGTGAGAGATATTGGATATTTCAAACTATGATAATGGTGGTGGTGGTTTTTCACATATGTATGTAATTATGCATAATATTTTGTTAAAAAACCAAAAATGTAGAAAATGAATACATTAGTCTTTATATACAACTTAACATGTTTCTTTGCATGAAACTTTCCTGCACATTTTGCCGGCACTTGGGGCCACAAATTCTAAACCTACAAAATAGAAAAAGTTAAGCAAGTGGGGGAAAAAAAAAATCATTTTGCTTGTAGCCCTTTTAGAATGGATTTTGTAACCTTCAAAATTCATATCCTACATTATTTAATCAAATGCATTATATGAACATTGCCTAATATAGATGTGTGCATTATTTATCGATGAAAAAAAATTGAAGTCAATTGCATTGTTTAATACATTCCTTTTGATTCTTTTAAGATAAAAATTACAATTAAGACAAGGATTCAAATTGTTTAAAAGGACTCAAAAAAACATCAATATTATATCTGATCTATTCATGGATTTTTTTATTAGAGTAACATGACGTCATTCTAGTTCTAGTCATATACCAATCCATTATAATCATGAAATAGTAAATGTAATAAAAATCCAAAATAGTCATTTGCAATCCTTTTCTATTAGACCGTCCTTTTGGGTACCTTGATTGTGAATATGCCCAACAAAAAGGTTACTAATGCATGTTCAGATGCATCATTTGAAATTCACACAAGAAAACCACAACAACCAAATTGGGAGCATGGGGAAATAATGGTCTTCATCAAGGCCAAAAGAAACAAACATGTAATATGTAGCCTTGGACAAAGTTGACCCACAAGACCAATTTGAAATTGTTCCTACCAAGTGGAAAAAAATTATTCTATCATGATGTTTGCAAGTTGTTTTAAACATTTGAAAAATGGACCTACATGGAAAAACAAATGGATTCAATCTTAGGTGAATTCAAAAGACTTTTTATTACATGTCTAACACTAGGCACAATGAAGATAATTCACCAACAAGCTCGCAAAACAAGTCTACATTTCATTTGCCCAAGTTTTTTAACAATAATGTATATGATGTTTTATGAATTCATGGGAAGTAGACCCATATTCACCCCACTTCATGTCCGAAATTTGAACAACTTTCAATCCCAATAGCTTGAATCCAATATAACCAACTGACAACATTAAGTTCATAAAAGAAAACATTGACCTAACTAATGAAGATCTTCTAAGAACTAATGAGAATGTTATCTTCATGAACTTTGGTGGACGGACATGGTTTGTGCCACCTTTTCCTCAATCTAGGTCTTTCATTGAAGTTATAACTATGACATAATCTTTTTCATAACCTCTAACAGAACTTGTGACAATAACATGAATGTATATTATTCAATAAACACCACAAGGTTTAGACCTACCATTGAAATTGTAATTGCAATTGAACCCTTGATTGAACCTATGACTACAACCCCAACACACAATCCCATCCACGATTTAGTCGACACCCCATTACCCAAGCCTAAGACCCCACCCTTAATGAATAAAGTAATTTCGAATGTAGGTGGTGGATCTCAAACTCCTCATAACACTAATGTCAAAATAAACTATATTTTATGCATAAAAACATTCTTGAAGCCACACACAAGGGGAGCCAAGTGTTAGTTGATTCAATTGACAAAATGCATGAGACAAGTTTGTTTATTGAAAATAAACATGCAAAAACACAAGAGAGAATATATGAAAAGCAACTAGATTATTTCAAAGGTAAAGACAAGCTAATCAACGAAACTCATATTAACATTATGAAAACCATCACATGTTTGACATCTAGGTCATGAACATGGTGCTTATGAAAAACAAAGGGGTTGGAAATTTCAATAATATTGAACTTGCATGAAAGGATCTTCCCACTAACAATGATTTTGTAGATCACAACAACTAACAAAAAAATGATTTGAAGTTGAAGGCACGTTTTGATGTAAAATGAGATAAAACCTTGTGATGAAATCATAGACGTTTTGTCGTCTAAAAAAACTACATAATTCTCTATGTATTGCCTTTTTACACATTTCTCATTATTTTATTAAATTTACTTGATATTTTTCAATATCTGTATTAAATTATTTGTGTGCCAAGTTTGTTTCTTGAGTTACTTACACATCATTCATTTCAATGATTTTCATCAACCTTCAACATATTATATTTAGTTTGAGATTGAAATAAGTTATGTAATAAACAACAATAGGTAAAAATATTTAACAAGAAATACACATGCAAACTAGATCTTATTAGTAATTCTCAAAAGGTTTAATTTAATATGCCAAAAACATTATCCATCATGAAATGAACCCTTTTATGTTTTTTGTTGTAGAAAAGTTCTATGACAAAATGTTGCCATTATTTGTATGGGGTCATAATCGATGAAAGCAATGGGTATCCCTTACCACCCAAAAGATAAGGTGCAAATCCACTTTGAAAAACCCTATGATGTTTAAACAATCCATCGTATTGAGTTTTTTTTGTATAAATTAGACCTACACAAGACCCTTGAATCATTTATACTATCTAGAAGCCCCACAAAAATATTAGTCATATTTTTATTGCATTCAACAACACATCATGCCCTTATGTTGTATCCACCAATTTTATAATTGTAATAGTTTTCAATAAAAACACCTTATAATGTTAAAACAGAAAGATTGGTTATGTTTATAACATCTTGCACACTAAAAAGACCACAACATTTCCTAAATTTTGTGATGACAACTAACATTTCCGCACCTAAGGGTCAAGAAATCATACCAAAGGTACACAATGTTGAAAATATTTACAAATTCATATAGGATAAAAGAGATTGTAAACCTTCCAACTACAAAATGGTCACAAAAAATCAAAAAAATTACACCCTAAGTTAATTTGTAGATTGAACAACAAACATGAACTTTAACATAAATTATTTTCCCATATTTGGTACCATGTCTTTTTAACATGGGTCTTAGTTTTCTATAATGTCGAACAATGTAGGTTTAGACATTCAAATTTTTTTGACCTAACAATCTTCATCAAACTCAATCAAAAGGAACCTTAAAAAACCAAGTTGCACTTCTAGGTTTCACCCAAGGACCCAAATCATCAAACAAAAAAATGAATGCACACATGATTCAAAATTCATACAAAGTAGCAAAAAACTACACATACTTAGACTCCAACACTTATTAGGAGTTTATGGAGTCATTGGGTTCAAAAAATGAAGAGTTGATTGAACATGCTTCTTTAAATGCTTTTTGCATCATATCCACCAGGAGCATAATTGAGTTCATGAAAATGAAAAGAACTTAATCATCCATTGTTGTCCAATCTGTAACCAAAAACTCAAAAGCCATTTAAAATAAAAGCAACAAATACATTAGAAATAAAAAATACAAAACATAAACAAACACAAATAAACATAAACAAATACAATCAAACAAAGAAAATGTCGCAACCCCACTTTGGGATAAATGTGAGGATGAAACTCACACTCTCAAAAGTGGGAAGTTGGAATCTTCTAGGACTCCCGAAAACTCAGAACTCGATTGCAGGGGTCAAATCTTGTATTCAAGTGTTCTTGGTGTCATTGGAAAGGTCTTGAAATGTAGATATCCAAAATGGCCTTGTATGAGCCATTTGGACATCTGCAGCCCAAGTTATGGGCAAATGAAGGGCCGAAAGTCAAACTGGCAATTTGACTCCCGACCACTAAAAGTCAGGAATCGACCTTTTTCCGAGGTTTGCAGGAGAGTGCGATATGGAGTTGGAAAGCTCTCGAGGAGAGCTACAACTTTGGTTTAGACCTCATTCCAATCAGAGGTCGGAGCCGGGAGATATGAGCTCCCAAATTCCCGGGATAATTTCGGGACTCCTCCTTGGGAATCCCGGGAAAAAATGCCATTTGGATATAGCCTTGGCGGAGAGTTGTAGAGAATACTATATGGGGGAAGGTGGTGGCTTCCCCTAAGTCCGGGCAGTGGTGAGTCAAGTGAGTCCAATTGCCCTTGGCTTATCCCAACACCCAAGGGTGTTCCCGAATGTGAACTAACCCTCTTGTGGTTGGTTTTGGATGCAGATTCGAGTGAGATAATACTTATCCCTCTTCCTAGTCTAATCCCGGGACTTCTAGCACGACCCTCTACCCCCTTTTAGTGCTGGAAGTCGGGAGTGGCCCTCAAGTCCTAACTTTCCGCAATTCAACATACGTAGACCCTCAAGTGAGTCTAACAAGGGATTTAGGAGCGCATCAGAAAACATACCTAAAGGATGCAGTTTAAAACTAATGAAAAAAAACCAGACATCGAAATAATATCATAGGATCTACCTCGTTTTTATTCTATGATGGCAATAGGTTTGCAATGTGCGAACAAACAACAAAGCAAGTGCAACATGATGGTAGCAATGACTAGTTCACAAATAGTTTGTGATGG
The DNA here is from genome assembly GCA_963920785.1 of Sphagnum contortum. Taxonomy (NCBI): domain Eukaryota; kingdom Viridiplantae; phylum Streptophyta; class Sphagnopsida; order Sphagnales; family Sphagnaceae; genus Sphagnum; species Sphagnum contortum. The sequence continues at coordinate 1,536,343 of OY987290.1, read as the reverse complement.
TAATAGGGCGAATTTGCAAATAGAAACCAACAACAAAGTGAGCACAAAGTAATGGCAATAAAGACTAATTTGCAAATAGAAACAAACGTGAAATGAGTGTGGAGTAAATGCGAAGCAAATACAAAATGATGATGACAATGAACAATGCAAAAGATAATGAAAGTGGAGGAGAGGACGAGAGTAAAAATAGAGTGAAGAGAGAACAATAGTGAAGGACGTGAGGTGAAAATGAAAGAAATGAAGAGAGAAATGCAAGCAAGAGGATTTGTTAGTGTCACGGACGTGACAGTGTGAAACCAACTTTCTAACATTGGAGTTTCCAATAATATCTTAGCATTGGAGTTTACAACAATATCTTAGCATTGGAGTTTCCAATAGTATCTAGCATTGGAGTTTCCAATAATATCTTAGCATTGGAGTTTCCAATAGTATCTGGCATTGGAGTTTCCAATAATATCTTAGCATTGGAGTTTCCAATAGTATCTAGCATTGGAATTTCCAATAATATCTTAGCATTGGAGTTTCCAATAATATCTTAGCATTGGAGTTTCCAATAGTATTTTAGCAGTATAAATAGAGGACCTTGAGACTTTGTCCCTCACTCTCGTCAACACTAGTTGTATTTGCTCTTCCAATATCAATACTACTTCCAGCTTTCTTTCTTTCTTTGAGTGTTATTGATTCTAGTTTTGAAGCTTCAAATGCTATTCCCAGTTTTTGTGTGAGTTGCTGTCCGCAACAGTTTGACGAGAATACACTACTAAGATGGGTGATGCTTCCAACATCCAGATGCACGATGTGGTTGCCATGCTGCAACAGCTACGACAAGAAAATGCCAACCTACGAAATGCCATGGAACAGCTTCAAGTTGCTCACGCTCCAGTCCATGTTCCAGTTCCACAAGTGCCAAAAGAACCTCGAGTAAGCTTGCCAGAGAAGTTTGACGGAGATCGTACAAAACTTCGAGATTTTGTCAATCAAGTTCGACTTGTCTTTCGTCTCCAACCACACAGATACGCAACAGAAGAAACACAAGTTGGGCTCATAGGATCACTACTCACTGGAACTGCATTATCTTGGTTTTCGTCACTATTAGAGAAGGATTCTCCACTTCTGGCAGACCTTGATCAATTCTTGGAGGAATTCAGCAGAACGTTTGGAGAGAGAGATCGAGCCCTTATAGCAACAACAAAACTTCGAACACTACAACAACGATCACGCCCAGCTTCAGCATACGTTGCAGAATTTCAACAACTTGCATGTGACCTCGATTGGAACGACACAGCTCTCATCACCATGTTTCGATGGGGACTCCGCGATGATATCAAAACCTTGTTGCTAAACTTGCCCAAACCAACTACTTTGTCGGAAGCCATTACTCAAACAATCGACTGCGACAACCGGCTGTTCGAGCAACGACAGGAACGACGACTGCTCTTTAGATCATATCGAGCGGATTACACAGCTCCAACCCGCCAAATATCTTCAAGCACTTCGACCCCAGAGCCCATGCAAATTGACACTTTGAGGGTTAGGAAGCTAACCGAAGAAGAGAAAGAACGACGTCGCAGGGAGCACTTGTGTTTTTATTGTGGAGGCAAGGACCACAGCTTAAACAACTGCCCTTTGAAACCTCAGGGGCCAAAGGCGCACAAATTTCGATACACCTTGAGCACTTCTGAGCCAAAACATGAGGAAATCGAATCAGAAAACGACAACAGCCAGCCACATTAAGGACCGTGCGGCTGACCAGTATTACCACGTCATTAGGTCCTATCTTATCCTCTGAACCTTCTCGTTGTTTTAATATCCCGCTTAAAATAGATTTTCATCCACATAGCATAAAAGTTAAAGCCTTGTTAGATTCTGGAGCCTCTGCTTGTTTTATTGATAAATTTTTTGTGAAATGTCATAATCTTCCTATAGTCCTCAAGAAATCCCCTGTGGCAGTAGAGGTTATCGACGGTAGACCTTTGATTTCAGGAGATGTCACTCACGAAACTAAACCCTTAGACATTATCCTAGAAGGACACCGAAGTACTATTGTATTCAATATCATTAGTTCTCCCTCTAATCCTCTTGTCTTAGGTCTCTCTTGGTTAGAGATGATTAACCCGGATATAGATTGGAAAAAGCGAAAACTAACATATCGAACCATAGTTTCTCATATTTCGTCTAGACACCCTAGGAATGTTCCAAATCCGTGTCCTTACCAAGTCCAAAGGTCCGCGGTAGAAGTTCCATTGATGGTCGGTGCCCGAGCCTTCATGAGGGCTGCCAAGAATGGGAATATGTTTGCAATTTATGCAATTCCGACATCTCAACCTGTTCAAGAACCAATCAAGTTACCAGCAAAATATGAGGAGTATCGGGATGTGTTTGAGAAGAAGAACGCTGATACACTTCCTCAACATCGATCTTATGATTGTGGCATCGAGCTCCAAAAAGATGCACAACCTCCCTTTGGTCCAATCTATAGTCTCTCCCAAAACGAGCTTGCTGCATTACGAGATTACCTTGATGAAAATCTCGCGAAGAACTTCATTCAACATTCTAAATCACCTGCTGGAGTTCCTATCCTGTTTGTCAAGAAAAAAGACGGCTCCCTTCGGATGTGCGTGGATTATCGTGGACTAAACAAGGTCACAATCAAGAACCGGTATCCATTGCTGCTTATTTAAGGACTTCTTGACCAACTCGGTCAAGCAAAGATCTACACCAAGCTTGATCTTCGTGGAGCATACAACCTAGTACGTATAAAGGAAGGTGACGAATGGAAGACGGCGTTCCGAACTAGGTATGGACACTTTGAATACAATGTCATGCCTTTTGGTCTTACCAACGCACCTGCCGTCTTTCAACACTTGATGAACGACGTATTCCGAGAATTTTTAGATGATTTTGTTGTATGTTATCTCGACGACATATTGGTTTTCTCCAAGAATGAAGAAGAACACATCAACCATGTCCGGCTAGTTTTGGAGAAACTACGCACTGCTGGACTATACGCCAAGCTGGAGAAATGCGTTTTCCACCAACCCCAAGTCGAATTCTTGGGCTACATCATCTCTGGAGAGGGTTTATCCATGGACCCGCAGAAAATTCGGACAGTTATCGAGTGGAAGAAACCAGCTACCATTCGAGAAGTACAATGCTTCCTCGGTTTTGCGAACTTTTATCGAATCTTCATTCGAAACTATTCCAAGATTGCCGCTCCGTTGACCCGATTAACTTGTAAAGACAAGCTCGAGTGGAATGCGGAAGCAGACCAAGCATTTGAAACTCTGAAGAAGGCATTTACAACGGCACCTATTCTGACGCATCCTGACTTCCAGAAGCCGTTTTTTCTAGAAACGGATGCTTCTGACTTTGCTCTTGGAGCGGTCCTTTCACAACCCGACAAAGACGGACGCCTTCACCCTATCGCATTTCACTCACGAAAATTTACTGCTGCCGAGATCAATTATGAGATTCACGACAAGGAGCTTTTAGCCATTGTCGACTCGTTCCAAGAGTGGCGTCATTTTCTTGAAGGAGCTCAACATCTAGTCACGGTCCACACCGATCATAAGAACCTTGAATATTTCATGTCTGCCAAGGTACTGAATCGACGACAAGCTCGTTGGAGTATATCACTTTCGCGCTTCAACTTTGTCATCACATACCGTCCCGGTTCTAAGCAAATTCAGTCCGATGCTCTTTCCCGACGAGCGTATCTTGCACCAAGGGAAGGAGATGCAGCTTACGACCAACAAAAGACTACCCTTATCAAACCCGAACAACTTCAGTTGAAGATCATACGCACCACAACTTCAATGGATGCATCTTTTCTCCAAGATATCCGAGTAAGTTTAAACTTTGATCCTTTGGCTTTGAAATTGAAGAACAATGCTGGCATCTTCAATCCTAAAGAATTTCCAAGTCCAGGCTCAGATCCAGAATCCCTGGATCACCCCACTTCCAGTTCACAGGGTTCCAAATCGCATAATGTTGATCCAAGATTCCAGTTCCACGACGGGCTGTTATATTACCAGGGACTACTTTATGTCCCTGAAGGTCCATGCCAACTCCAAGTGCTCCAGTCTCGACATGACTCTCCATCGGCTGGACACTTTGGTTACAACAAGACTATGGAGCTGATATCCAGAGACTTTTGGTGGCCCCAAATGTGGAAAACTGTGAAGGACTATGTCACGACGTGTGACACCTGCTCTAGATCTAAGATCCCTCGTCATCAGCCATACGGGTTACTCCAACCGCTGCCGATTCCAGAAACCCCATGGACATCCATATCCATGGATTTCATTGTGGACCTTCCAAAGTCCAAATCTTTTGATTCAGTTTTTGTTGTGGTGGACCGGTTGACAAAGATGGCACACTTTGTGCCTTGTAACAAAACTATCACAGGTAAAGAAACGGCACGACTTTTCTTGGAGAATGTGTACAAATATCATGGACTTCCCAACGATATCATATCCGATCGTGGTACACAGTTCACGTCCAAGTTCTGGCAATCCCTGTTCAAGATCTTACAAGTGAAGACCAATCTATCATCAACATATCATCCTCAAATGGATGGACAAACCGAACGAGTGAATCAAGTATTGGAGCAGTATTTAAGGTGCTTCATCAACTACCATCAAGACAATTGGGTGGATCTACTTCCAGTCGCAGAGTTTGCCTACAACAATACATTTCAAGAGTCCATCCATCAAACTCCATTCTTCGCAAACTATGGATATCATCCACGATTTGACTCTTTGAACTTGAGTTTGGCAGAAAATCCGGCTGCACAAGATCTGGTCACCAGACTTCTGGAAATCCACAAAGACATGAAGGCAAGGCTTGTAGAAGCTCAAGAGTGGCAGAAGAGAAATGCAAACAAATCCCGAAAGCAGAATCCAAACATCTCGGTTGGAGATAAAGTTTGGCTTTTACGTCGCAATTTGAAGACTCGCCGACCGAACGACAAACTTGACTATCGTCGTCTTGGACCTTTTCGCGTGATTAAGCAGGTCAACGAGGTAGCATACAGGTTGGACCTGCCATCATCTATGAAAATTCATCCAATGTTTCATGTTTCCTTGCTTGAACCATATAAAGAATCGTCTATTCCAGGACGGTTGCCAACACCTCCGCCACCAATCGAGATTAACGGAGAAGAAGAATTTGAAGTTTGTAGGATCATCGATTCCCGCATCAATTGAAGGAAATTAGAATATCTTGTACATTGGCAGGGCTATGACATAAGCGAGCGAACTTGGGAACCTGCTGCTAATCTTGCTAATGCTCCCAAAATGATCAACAAATTTCATCGTCAGTACCCAACAAAACCAAGTGCCAAAGATATTTGAATCCAACATGTCTAGATCAACACCACACCATGTAAATATCACATGGACTTCTTGTAATAGATTTTTAGTTTTAGTTTTTGATAAGATACATAGAACAACTCGTAGGAACTCGTTGCTTGAAGGGGGGGGTGATGTCACGGACGTGACAGTGTGAAACCAACTTTCTAACATTGGAGTTTCCAATAATATCTTAGCATTGGAGTTTACAACAATATCTTAGCATTGGAGTTTCCAATAGTATCTAGCATTGGAGTTTCCAATAATATCTTAGCATTGGAGTTTCCAATAGTATCTGGCATTGGAGTTTCCAATAATATCTTAGCATTGGAGTTTCCAATAGTATCTAGCATTGGAATTTCCAATAATATCTTAGCATTGGAGTTTCCAATAATATCTTAGCATTGGAGTTTCCAATAGTATTTTAGCAGTATAAATAGAGGACCTTGAGACTTTGTCCCTCACTCTCGTCAACACTAGTTGTATTTGCTCTTCCAATATCAATACTACTTCCAGCTTTCTTTCTTTCTTTGAGTGTTATTGATTCTAGTTTTGAAGCTTCAAATGCTATTCCCAGTTTTTGTGTGAGTTGCTGTCCGCAACAGTTAGGCAAAAGGGGGAAAAGAGGATCCCCAAAAAAGTTGTGGTGTGATCACATGAGGCAATGGAAAAAGTTAGTGGATACTCCATACAAACCATGATACTCATGTGTGATTACCTTTATGCTTCATAATTATGGCATAATCATTTTTTTTTCCCAAAAAAAAATTGTAGTTAATGTTGACACTTATGGCATTAGCAAGTTTCACAACAAAAACCAACTTCAAAGTGTGAAAATAATTTTGGACAAGTATCTAATTTCATAGAGACTAGTCAAGTCCATATACCAATCTCATAGTAATGACATTCTTCATTTTTCATTTTAAAATTCACGAATTTACGTGGTAAAGCACCTTGTCAAAACATTCTTCGGCGCGAATTTTAACGAATTTTCGTGCTTCTTTGGGCTTCCATAACATTCCCGCACCAATGTCATAACTATGACCAATCTTGAATATCTGCTACCTACTTAATAGGTCTTAGTAGGTGGAAATATTTAAATTAAATATTAAGTAAGCTAAAATAAGTATTTTAACTATTGGTGTAACATTCATTAGCCTAGTAGTAAAAGAGGATTTTAAAAATTCTATTAATAATTTTAACAACATCGTCAACCTTAACCACTAAGGTCGTTAATTGTCTTCACATAACATGAAGAGAAAGGGTCGAGTTGGGATTTGATATTGATTGCATCTTGTCAAATGTTGATAAAGAACCTTTCATTTCATGCCAACTATAATTGGGGAATTTTGAAAGTAATTATTATTTTTTTGTATGTTTAAAGCTTGTGGTCCTTTAATATATTTGGCAATCATTTTTTTGGTACTACATCAATGCTTAATCGTTGTTGTGAATAACATTATCCATTTCATTTAATAATCTATTAAATGTTAAACCTTATGAGAAATATTGTAACAATGACAACATCACAAATTTAACATGCCACAAATTGATGATGAAAATCATGCAAAGTTCATTCATTCATAAGTTCATACATTTTACACACAAATGTCATACATTGAAAATACATTTGGTTCACAAATAAATGTGTTAATGAATGAAGTATACAAGCCTATGAATGAACAAAGGTCACATGAATTTCACATCTTTTTATAAATCCATGTGTCAAATGTGTTTTCAATGCATGATGTGTGAAATGTACAAATTACCAATGAACAAATTTTACACAATTTCCATTAATATCATGAGATGCTAAGTTTGTGATGAATAGTTAAAAAGTTCATAAGCCAAAGTCATAAAATAAGAGATAATTACTTTATCTAAAGAACCGAACATTAAAGTAAGTGTGGTGAGACTTTGGTAGGTAGGAATATCTTTTTTTTAAATTGTCATCTTCATCAAAATTAGGAATTACATGGGCAACACTCTATAGTTTCCTATCATTTATTTATTTTCATAAATTTTATTTTATTTTTCTCAATTGCCGTGGCAACTTTACCCTTTACCCATTAGCTTAGTTGAGTGTCCTCAATAGTAGTTGTGGTTTTAAAGTTTGATACCAATCAAATTGAAATTGATATTGGTAAGTTATTTTATGATGACATTTAATTCATTGGAATGGTAAATCATATTCAAATTATTAATACATTAAAGGAAAACCTCATGAAACTTTTCGATAATGTGTCTAACTTTTCTATTGAAATTGATAGCAAAGCTATATGTTGGAAAGTGATTTGAACAATTTATTAATCATCTTGTTTATGTTGCAATTGCACATAAAGAAATTTTAATACTTTAATCTTAATTTTCAAAACTTCTTAAGCTTCAATCTTGGTTTTCAAAATGTACCTAACACAATTACATTGAACATTTCAAGTTCATGAACATGAGCAAAAATTGTCTTCCAACAAGTTTTTTGACCTTAAATAAATTTCATTCTACTTGCCATTGAAAATGAAAATAAAAGGAAATATGAAATGTGATTTTTTTGAACCCTACTTGTTATCTATTTAGACTACATAACACCTATTAGTGAAATGGGGCAATATTGGAGTCAATTTATAGGTTCACAAAATTATGACATATTAAACATGTTAAATATCAATAATGGTAGCATTGGATCACCATGTGGAGTAATGAAGATATTTAAGAGAATGTTGTGAAGTAGCATTGGAATTCCATATGAAGTAATGAACTATTACAACAAGTTTATACCATTCTATTTGGTTTGTAAGATTATGATTAATTTTAATATATGTACAAAAGTTGAATTACATATGTACTTGCCCAATATTAGTTTTTATAAGCTTGTTACTTTCAAGCCTTTTCTATTATTGTATGTATGTGATAACTCCCATGGTTAAAATGACATTTAATATAAACTTTTACATGTATTTTTTACCATGCCAACTGGAAACAAATTGCACATATGAGTTTTCAATTGAAGGTTCACTTGCATTAAAAGCCATACATGTTATAGTGAAAACGTTATACAACTAACTTTATCTAAGTGAAAGCAAGGTAAAATAGATAGATCATTATTTTGTGTCAAAAAAATTACAAGTAGCCATGAACTATTTTTTAATGTATTAAAAGTGTAAATATTATCTTGTACAATAACTAATTTGATGATAAAATTTCATTTAATATTTAAAATGTTGAAAAACCCCAGCTTGAAAGTAAATTTAAATAGAACTTTTTAAAATGCATCTACTTGCACAAGATGTTCAATCTTACAAATGAGCTACATGTGGATGAGATATTGATTTTGTTAAAATTTCAAGTTAATGGGGCCTTAAAAGATACTTATGTATTGTCAAATTATGCATGTTATAATCATAACATATCAAATTTTTAATATGAAATAGGTTTGAAGACCATACTGACCCAATCAATTTCAAATCTACTTCTAACTTACTTTTATGATAACAAAGTTTTTCAAATTTTATATTTAACTTCCCATAAACTAAATGAAATGACATGTTTTTTCATATTTTTATTTAAATATATTTTGAATTTACTTTCTTTGTCTATATCAAAAATTATTTCATTCTCAAATTGGATTTGGGTGGACTACTTTTTTCTTTTTGTCTACTTCACTTTGTTGACACCCCCTTGTTTACAATTTTAATCAAATTTAACCTTTATTTTCTAAAATTTTATAATTCATTTTTTTTTGAATTTGGTATTTTTACACTAGGCTTTCATAATTAGCACGATTGTTGCGAATTAAAACGCTTGTTACAAGATTTGGATATTGAAAACAAATAAAGTAATTCCTTTTAATCATTGGTATAATGTGCATAGCTTCAAAAATTAATAGACCAACAAGAAAAAAATTACGTATTCAAAATTTTCAATTTTTTTTTTTGCATTATTATAATTTTTTTCAATGTCAAAAATTACTCTTGTTACTATTCTAATCCTATTTCCATTAATGTAATAAAACATCACAATTACATAGAAATGAAAAGATTGCAAGCACATGATGAAATTTGACAACATTGCAAGTTCTTAATTTGTTAAACAAGACATTTGAAACCTTAATTGATGAAAAAGTATTTAATAATAGTCATTTAGTAGAACAAACCTTTAGTTGTGAACTTGTATGAAAATACCTTGTCTTCCTAGTTACAACAACCTACATCATAATGATAACAATTTGTAGAAAACAATCATTAGTCACAAATTCTTTAAAGAGTTTGGGACATAACAATGCCCTCAAATCACATCAATAGGCAACAAATCTTGCTAATTACAACTCAACAAGTCTGATGTACATCAATAAATACAAAACTAGGTGAGTTTGGGGAGTTCGTTTTACAAGTTTGCCATCATGATTAACATGTGTTGAGACCTAAACCTCACAATAAGAAGAATTATTACGTACAACAACATATTACAGAGCCAACACATACTTCAAACTATAAAGAAAAAACACAAAAGCAAGAACTTCCATTAAAAGTTGTTGGAACTTACCATACCTTTGTTGTTTTAAGTTGTTTGTTTTCACATCCTTACACCACAAGCTTCTTGGTAGACCAAGTCACACAAGCTTCCAGAAAAATAAACATTTTGGAAAAATACTACATTCATTGTTCGTGTCTAAGCAACATCAAGCCACCAATCAAATATTACACAACACTTCAACATCAAGCGTGAAAGTTTGTTGTTTTTCACACAATGTATCAACATCAAACTGTTCATTGCCCATAATGCAACAACAAACAAGACACCCAAATATTTCACCAAATGTTGCAAACATCAACATTAATTGCAATTTGTATTGAACAACAAGCAACTAACCCTAATTGTAAATTCGAACAACATTGTGCCTATGACCTCTAAAACCTTGCAAAATTAAAGACACATGTCCCATGACATCATCATCTTCGTAACCCAATTTTTTTTTAGAATCACCTTTTTGAAAAAATCACTTGAAACCATTTAACACATCTCTGTTAGAATTTTAATATTTAAAATTTTTTTGATGAAAATCAGGTGTAGAGGACTTTGCCATTTTGGGTTAAGTTTGATGGGCGTAAAATTGCATTGAACATAGATGCCTTGTTGAAATGGTGTGGAGACCTCTATTTTGAGTTGTGAATCACATGTATCAATTTTGAAAAGAAATTTTTACTATTTCATTACAAATCATGACTCAACTATGGTGAGTGCAATTAAAAGCTTTTTTCATGTATTGTGACCTTGTAGGTTGTCCAAATTCAAAAGTGCATCATTTATTGAAAAGAATTAGTTTTCAAATAATTTCAATCTTATATTAAACCAAATTATGTATGAATCTTATATATAAATGTCCTTTCATAAAATTCGAGAATCATTTAGTGTGAGCTATTTTATCATCTACAAAGGTGCAAAAAAAAACTACTTGATGACATCCATTTATGGACACCTTAGCTTGCAAACACCTTATCCAGAACTCAATGAAAAGGAGAATTTGTTTTTTAATCAAGTGCATCTTGCAATCAAATTTCCTTACCATGTAACATTGTTTCATCATTTTGTTCAAACATGCAATAAAGTCTGGAACCATTGCACATTTTTTCTCTACATTGCAGTGTAGCACCTTTAGTTTGGTTTACACCAAATGCCTTTACCTTGTGGTGTAGAACTGTTTAGGTTGCATTGTAAGATGTGTTGTAGGATAGGATTTTAGACAACTAGAAGTAAAGGCAAGATGATTGTCTCATTTTTTGAGCTGCATTGTGCAATGGGCACTGCAATCATTAGGTTCATGATGGTGTGCACTTTATGTGTGGAAGGGAAATTTTTTGTGGTATTGCATCTATTGCAATGATATGGAGGCAAGCATTACAAGCTTTTAACACAGTTCAAGTTGAAAAGGGGGTGGGTGAAAAACTTGGCATAAACACAGCAATTTTGGGGTGTAATACAATGGTACCATCTTGCCATAATGCAGCAATTTTGGTGTGTAATACAATGGTACCATCTTGCCATAATGCAGCAATTTTGGTGTGTAATACAATGGTACCATCATTAGTGACAGCAAAAGTCCATCAACTAAATGAGCTGAACATAGAAAAATGACGTTGTTATCAACCAAGAATGGTTAATCAGAAGACATTAACAAAAACAATACTGGGGCTTGTGTTCTACTCTGATAAAACAGATTGACTGATGTTGTGCAAGTTCCCAGATCCCATTGCTAATATGGATCAAGCAAAAGACACAAAGAGAAAGATGGAGAACTGAAAGCTTATAAGACACAGACATTCAATGACTTGCAAAAGACAAGTTCCAAATGTTGTCCTTTCTGGAACCCAAACTGTTTCATAAAACTATACAGAGAGAGAGCTCATCAATCCATACTTTAAATTAGGACAGAAGTTCTTCAAATAGGGCAAACACAGCAATACTTGAAACAAGAAATCACCATAAGCCATGCCCACCTCCCTTCTTGTGAGTGCAGTTAAAATTGTTTGACCTCTACATTCACAAGAACCCATGCATCATCAAATGGCACACTATCTGCAGATCAGCAAGCATCCAAACAATGCTGACCTGCACGAGTGATATCAGCACATGATCTTTTCTCATTTGTGGTGCTTAGTAATTTACAATTGTCTACTGAGGCAAAGTGATCTCACACAAAAGACAAAGGAAGGGTCACCCATGAAAATTTTAGTGCCAATTGCCCTCTTTAACACAGTTTGAGAGCTTCATGCTTTCTTCAAACTGGTCAATGCCTATCTGCTGCTCTCTAGCAATCTACAAGTAATATGGTTGCTATGAATGGAAGAAAACAACTGGAAATGGAAAAGATACTTCACATGTCTAGAGAAAAACCCAACAAATTTTTTTTCAATCAGGGTGTAGTTGAAATTCCTAGTCTTGAAATGTTGCTTCTTGTAACCTTCTGATGCAAGCACCATATGTCATTTGATCCTTCATCTTGCACACCCATGTCAATAGCATACTGCTTGAGCTGAAAAGATGATCTGCAAAGTGTGTGTTTTAATCAAACAATCACAAACTTTGGTTACAAAGATGACAGCTGAATTCAACAATGCAAGAGTTATCTTTTCTAAAGCAACCGTAGTATTGTCTTTATGTTTATGGTGAAGAGCAAAATGCATTTTCAAAAAATATAAAATTTTCCCCAAATATATATTCCTTTCCACATCTACAAGGAGTTAACTCTGTAATCGCTCTGCCAATAATTTACAATGTTTGGACCATGTTTCTGCCTTAATCAAGAAGGTCTAGATCTATGTTATAAGGAAATTGTATTTGTTGGGGTTCATATAATAGCACGGCTGTTGAGAAGGTGTAGAGAGGTCTGCAAAAGTTTGAAAAGGCTGGTTGGATGCAATTTTGACATGACTGGAGGCCAATAGAAGTAGATGATGGAAGAGAAAATGAATCATGAAGTTTCTGAGACCTAAGAATTTTACTTGTGATGACCATAGAAGATATAATCCTTACCACAAGGTACATGAATCCCATTTCATAGACTCTGAAACATCTGGTATACTCCATCCTGCCTTCTTCAATGAAGTGGATAGAAACTCAACTTCCTTTGCCAAACTTAGCAGCACTGCCTGCCAACAAATTTCAACAACCACATCCATTATGATTCCAGAAGGTACTGCAACACCACTGGAATTGAAGAGCTGTTTGTTTACAAGTTTTTGTTTGATTCCAAACAGCACTCCAATGTCCGTAGAATTGGAGAGCTGTTGATTACAAGCTTTTGTACTGCAATGCCCCTGCAATTGAAAAGCTGGAGTTTATCAGTTTTTCTTTCATTCCAGAGAGTACTGCCATGCTTCTAGACTTGCAGAACTGTTTGTTTGCACCCCTTCATTTCATTCTAAGGCACAATAAGCAGGGCAATTGACACCAGAGTTGCACTCACAGACCAGATTGCTAGATTTTCACCTGCGGATCCAGTTGATGGTCCCACATTGTAGGCAGTCTAGCTTCAGCTCCCATCATGTCAGAGATGTCCTCCTCTCTCCACCCGCCCTGGCGAAGCACGATCGACATCTCCTCAAGATAGCAATTCACCCATTTGCTGACCTTGGGCACAGCTTGATCTGCATCTGAAGAATGTGCAGTGATAGAATCCAATCTCAGGGACTGTCTTGTGATGATATCATGATCCTCATTCATGTTGCAGCAAGGAGGAGAGGACAGCACATCTAATACTTGAGCTCCGACAGAAGAGGAGGCTCTCTGCTGATCAGCAGCAATATCAGTCCAGAAGTCAATGAGTCGTGGTGTTCTTGCAGAACAGGGAGGCATCATCAGTGAGATGTTTGACATCGATGCTTTGCCAGGGAGAGCCTTCTCTGGTCTGTGAATCCTCCCAGACTCCTGGGACCTTTTATCAAAGCTTCTTGACAATGTTACAAGCTGCCGGGTGGTTGTTGCAAGTCTCCCTTCTTTCAATTTTGATGCCTCACTCAAGACACATCCAGTCGTCGTCCTCTTGACATTCCCATGCAGCAAACCCTCTGATTGCTTGGCGAGAAAATCCAGACTCCGCCCCCACATCTCTTCTCCTAGACCACCTTCCGATGCTCCTGAGCTCGATGCCTCCGAAGAGTCTACACCTGAAGACGCAATTGAGCTTCTGCGTAATGAATCCAGAGTCGTGTAGTGAAAGCTCTCCCCTCCTCCATTGCTCACCTTCTGAAGAGGGAACTCACCCAATGGAAATCCAGTTTCTTCCCCCCAATTCGCGACATCCACAGGAGGATCCGTGCATGGATGCACTAAGAATAACTCACGATCAAAGAAATCCGCAACATCGTAAGCGCAGTAGACGACATCCTTCTTGTACACAAAGAAGATCGGGTTGCCGGCCAGGTTAGGGGAGCAAGGAATGTAGCAATGACCACACAAGGGAATGAGGAGAGGGAGCGCTCGTAAGGCAGTCCTGGCGATGTGGACAGCATGATGGGTTTGTGCAGGCCTTTGTCCCCACTGCTTCCACCAGAAGCTTCTAAGCGCGACTTCGTGCAATACTCCGGCGCGCGGCAGCTCGATCCTTGTTCTCAGTAGCTCCAAATTCCTCGCCCGCCAGTTGGGAAAACCAGCCCCGAGAGGCAACCCTTCTTGCAAAATTGCCTTGAGGTCCGGGGGAAATGTGAAGCCGAAAGTCGCTTCGATTCTGTCCAACTCTCTATCCGACAGTCCTGCAGCAACAGGCACTTGCGCCCTCTTGAGATGCTCGATCACGCTCTTGGCGTAAGCAGAGAAGGAGAAGTAGACTCTTCGTGTGCCTGCTGCCTTTGGCGGCCCTGCAGCCGCCCTTGCGGATAGCCGCTTCAGCCCTGCGAGCTGCGCTTGATGTAGATACCTGCTCCCTCTCTGCTGCTGTCGCTGCCGCTGCTGCTCGCCTCCTTGTCCTCCTCCTATTTGCTCCACTTCTAACATTGTACCGCCACCCCACTCTCCGTTCTCTTGGCTTCAGATTTTCACCAACGTCTTCTCCTCCGCAAGAGTTCTGCCATCATCTCAACAAGTTGCTGCGTATCCATTGCTCCTCTTTTCCCCTCTTCTTCCACTGTGTTCCTTCACCAGTCACAGCTATGTATCATCTGAGCTTCGACCCATTCTCCTCCCTCGCTCCTACGACTTTCCAGTCCTCGCAATCTACGAAAGAAGAAGAAGCGGAACACCCCACTCCAAGTGCAAATAAAACTTGGGCTGCAGTAGCACAGCCAGGGATCCTAGCAGAAACTCTGGAATGTGCAGATTGGAAGCAACCAAATGCAGCACGACCCTTGAAAGAACTGCCGGCGGCGAGACAGAAAAATTGTAGATAAACAAACAGACAGACAACAACATGATGGACCACCATGACAAAAGCCTTCCCTTCCATCCCGACAGCAAAAGAACAATAAAGAAAACTTCGACATCATGACGTTCACATGAAGCTCAAAGTGACAGAAAAAAGTAGGTGGCCCGCCCATTCCGCGACGTGGTCGTTGGGGCGGAGAAGGACACTGGGACCCCACAACGGATCACCGGTTTGTGTCGTAGCGGGTAGCGGCGGCGGCGGCGCCCACAAAACCTTACATTTGTTGCTGCTGTTGCTGAACACCTCTTGGTCTGAATCCACAAGAGATCCATTGCAATGCCGCAGGGAATAGCTTCCACCTTCCCTGACAAGATGACTTTGCTGCAACTGGTGTCCATGCTTAGAAATCTGTTAAGAGTCCAGTTTTGCACATGTGCAAACATGGCTGGCTGATGATGGAGAAATCTTGACATGACATAATCATGGTGCTCCAGAGATCACCAGTTGCCACCACCATCACTGGGATTTTAAAGATTCTGCAACCAGCAAATGGTGATCTATGTTGTGGAGTTCTGCTACAGTGATGGTAGTAGTTTTGCATCACATGAGGGTACCTGCGTGTGATCTGGGATTTTCACCATTGTAGTTGATGATGATGGTTTTGGGCAGAATTCGGGAGCTCTTTTGGCAACGAGGCTGCAAGTGAGATGCTTCTTCAGCTCACCACAAATGCATCAATCTGTTTTCTTGAATTGAAAACTGAATGCATCTGCTATATCTGCATGCACATCTTTGTGCCTTTCCCCAGTACTCTACAATGTGTAGGAACAGGCCATGCAACCAGTGTTTTCTTTAGCAAAAGGAGGAGAATTGAAATCAGCTGCCAATAATTGGACTGATTTGATCAGGCCACACAGTGCACAGACCAGCAGCACATCTGACATTGGAAGCAACAAATGAAAAGTTGTAATTGGCCAGGGCCCAGAATACCCTTCAATCATCTTTCCTTTTTGACTCACACATTATGCTTACCTTGATGCTTGGATGATTGATCTTGATAGTGGAAAAATGCAAGAGGAACCTGGCAAGTTGGTGATGGCCAAGACTATGATGATCACCAGCTACAGTCACCTTGACAGCTTTTGAAACTGCAGATTTGTGCTCAACACCAGCCAGACATGGTTCAATGAATCTCTTTGAAGTGCATATTTTTAGTATTGTGCACACAGACATTGACTTGACAGCAACAGAGTGGATGCACCAGTGTCTTCAATCACATGCAAAAAGGATTCAAGGACATAAGACAGAACCCTACCCATTATCCATCACATTGTGCATTGATCCCAATTCCAAGAGTTGTAGTTGTTGAAGGATTTCTGCTTAATGCACTGCAGTGTAAGAAGGTCAATGCAATATATGGTTTTACAAATTCTGACTTGAGAAATGTCATTCACTCTTAACCTGCAAAAAATGGGCTCTCGGGTAGAGCCACCACCACCTGGCACAGGATACTCAACTGGTCTAGAAACAGGTTGGAAATGAAAAAAAAATTTGAGCTGAATGAAAGTGCACACTATATAGGTTGCTGATCTTTGGAAACTAATAAAGTATGTGGGTGCTGATCCAACAAGTCAGTAATGAGCATGAATGACCAATCAATTTGTCTACCGCAACTGTAGCTCTTGTGCAGTAGATGTTCTTTGATTCCTGATGTTTTTAACATTTTGTTGTTGGATGTGATAAACACCGGTAGAGGCCCAAAAGGTGACAGTCTAGTATGTGTTATTTTCATGATACATTCTTCCTATCTTCCTCTAGTCCTTCTGATGGGGGTGCTGTCACAAGTCAATTTAGCTTCCATGTTTTATGTGACACTTTCGCTAACAGAGGTTGTCCAAAGTGTACGTAAGAAATTAAACCTTTTTCCCCCTACTAAGAATTGGCTGTTTTGGGCCCTTGTTTGATCAAAGTCAGCGAGATATGAAGGTCAAGTGTGAGAAGAGTAATACAACAATTTGATTAGAGAGAGTCCAAAAACTCTTAGGTTCCTGCAATCAGTGGAATTCTTTGATGTCAAAATCTTGCAAGAATCATGTTGAGATGCAAGTTTAGAAAACCAAACACACAATGGTTGAGAATTCATGTTCCATTCCTCTTCGAAATCTGTTGGCTGCTGCAAATTTATCAGAGTGGGATGCCATGCTCTTGTATGAATGCACATGTCATATACTGGGACCTTGGTTCCTTGGCATGTTACAGGCTCAGAACTCTGCCCAACTCTATGTGATTGAACCCTAGAAGATGACATTGATGGATGTGGTCCCTGTCTTGGTGGTGACTGCTAAAGTAAGGTGTTGTCATGTTGCTGCCCTCATACCCAATTACAGAATGAGAAGTTAACAAGTAATATGGTAATTTAGGCATCTATTTGTACTTATATGAAATCCAAGAGGATTTTGCATTTACTCATCAGACTGTTCGGGTTCAAGGGTTTCATTTGTCTACGTTGTTGTGGTTACATTGGATCAAGCAAGTGCTTTTGGCATTCAACTGAAACCATCAAACAGGATGTCAAAGAAAGATTGCCAATCATAGCCTATGCTCAAGATTTTAATAGAGTTTGATGGTGACAAATGTGCAAGGTGCTGCCGAGCAAGTGTATGGGAGCATCAATGGAAGAGAGGAGAGAGACAAGGGTAAGAAGACATGGCCAAGTTGAGTGAAATTGATATCTGGGATGTGTTGCTTTTGATATTGAAGCATGTACACATCCATGGAAGTTTCATCATGGCTTTGTGTTTTCTTTTGAGTTCAGTCTAAGAAAAAGTTGCATTCATGAAAAGAAAATTTTACTTGAGATGCTGTAAATATGGTCTTCATTCGATTCCAATCTGAAGGTGGACTGCTGAATTCATTGAGATTTTGCTAGAACTTTTGCTGTTGAAACATGAAAACATGAAAAGAACGGATCTTGATTTGTCTGACCAGGTAGCATTGGAAGCAACAGGGATGTGTTTCATTTTGTGTTGATACAACATTTGTTTATAAAAAGTAGAAAGCTCATGAGTCATTCATTAGTGTCCACCGGTTGCCTCAAAACTTGACTTCATTATTCATTCTGGAAATCTGTTGCAGACGTGACAGGACCACAATTTCACTTGGTACGTACAACATGAAGTTACACATACACAAATTCTTGGATGACGAGACATGACATTAACAATCATGATGTGCAATGACACAATTGCTATGGGGATTGAGTGAAGAAAGAAGTTTAGAGTTATATTCTGACAATGAATGAAACCCTGGTAAGAACTTTGCCATCTGTAGATTAATTTGAAGAATACTAGAACTTCTTTAGGCGAAACTTGAAGCAAAGATTGAGCAGATTGGTTGATTGTGGTGAATTGTTGGGATCTAATTCAAAAACAAATATCAAGGAATCCAGCCAAGGAACTGAAAAGAGACTTTTATTGTATGCTAATTTAGAATATAAAAGCTTGTTGGCAATGTCTGAATTTCCTGATATGAATTTGCAATGGAGAACTGTGGAAGTAAGTGATGCACATGTTAGTGAAAGAATAGCCATGGGAATAGACACAACAAAACAAGCAAGCTTGTTGCCTAATGGCTATGCCCATTTACCCAAGGGAGAGGTCCAACCTAAAACTTCCATCATTTGAGTGGATTTAGAACTTCTCTTATGCAGGCTTACACAACCCTACTCTGTTGAATATTCCAAATAATAGTATTTTTCTACCATTTCCATTTTGGTCCTCTAAAATTTTCACAAACCTACTGGACCCTACTACACATTTAATTAGCAATGTCACTCAAGATAACTAAGACAAAAAAAAACTCAGACCACCAAATCCAGCAATTTCATTGCTCCTAACATTTTTTCTTCACACCTGCACACAAGCCTATTCAACATCCTCTGTGTATTAGTACACTAATATTATAGCCCTTGGCTAAGACCAGTTCCAGGGGCGTTCAGTGTAGTGCCCACAGGAAAAGAAAATTGGAAGAAGAAAAGTCGAAACAAAACATGTGTTTTGGCTCAGCAAAATGGTTTTGATCCCACATTTTTCCGCATGATGTTGAGGCTGGTGAAAGGCACAGCAGAGCCCAATACTTGATGTTGATTGGCTAGATAGTTTGATTGGTCCAGATGTTTGGAGTCCCAATTTTAGTTTTATGGGTGGGTTTCAGTTTTTTTTCCTTTCCAATTTTTTATTTATTTATTTATATTTATATTTATATTTATATATTTTTTGCAAGATTTAACCAAAAAACTATTCAAATTTACACTAGAAAAAAAATTCCAAATTTTTTTCAATTTCTGTGTTGAAAAATGTGAAATTTCACCAGAAAAAGAAGAAATAAGAAACTAACCTTGGATGCAAGAAATATTTCTGCAGGATTACATACCAAGCACCAGTGGAACTGCTCTGACTATGTGCATGGTAACAGCAAGATGAACATTTTGATCATCTCCAAGGAAGTAAGACCATGTCTAACATCTGAAACTTGTTCTGTTGAAGTAAGAAAGACAGACTACGGTACTGTAGTTACCTAGGCTGGTTAGGCATTAATTTATTTTATTTTTTGGAATTGCCAAAATTTCTGAAAAATAGGTGCCTGCCATGCCAAAAAATCTGAGTGAAGCTCTCAAGCATAATAGCTTCATTATTTAGTATAATAATAATGACCAATTCTAAATTATTTTTATTTTTATTGCTAAACATATCTAACTGACAAAATAAAAATAAAAAATAATTAGTCAGTCACCTTGCTGTCAAACCATATGGTTTATTGTGGGTAAAAATCTGCTCCAATTTTATTTTATTTTATTATTTTATTCCATCGTGCCCGACACATATAACAGGAAAAATACAGGGAAAAATACAGGGCATTTCAAAAGAAGGAACACTCAACTATTACTTCCAATTTTTAAAGTGTTCCATTTTTTTGAATGCTCCACAAATATTGAAAAAAAAAAAAAAAAAAAAAAAAAACATTCATTTCAACAAATGGAATATTCTTTAAATATTCACTATTTTCCTTCACAATATATTTTTTATTTGGGAAGCAATAATTTTTGAAAGTTTCAAAATATTTATGAAAATAATATAATTAGTGTTGAACTGGCCAAGGTACTTAGGTACTCTCTAATTACAGTAAGGTCTTTATGATTAACAAAATGCCCCCCCCCCCTCCTCTCCCCTTTTCCTTTTTTACAGAGATATTGGATGGTTGTCATTGGAAAAATATTAGGACACAAGGTTTTACATATGGTAAAGCCCTTGGCTAAGGGTTTTATGGAAATTGGCATTGGACTTTACTTATCACGGTGTTTCTTTTTGGGGGTGAATTTTTGCCATTTAATGATTTTATTCAAAAAATATTTCTGTTGGATAATCCTATTTTTTTCAAAAAACAATTGTCATGTTTCTACACATTGTTCAAGCAAGTAGTTAGGATAGTAAACGATTTCAATAAATTTCTACTTTCATAGCTGGTATATAGCCAAAACATGGCTAAATCTCCTTGTGTATGATTTGCCAATATGGCAACATCAGAAAATTGATTTAAAAAAAAAAAAAAGAACACTGACCTAGCCTAATATCAATCAACAATTGAAAGAATATGTGTACTGTAAGTTGAGTACATTAAAATTAGGGCTTTATGCCTAGGGTAAAGCTTGAGGACCAGAATAAGGGCCGTACAAGGCAAGCATGGGCCCCCAATCCAATAAAGTGTACCCCCAAGGCTTTGCCTACACAATGTAAAAACTACCACTCTTTTTCTTTTTTTGCAATCTCATGATACTTGGAGGTTATCCATTGGGTGTCATCGCAAAAAAAACAGACAACCACCCCCGCATTTCAAAAAATGAAATGCCTACCTCCATGGGCATTATATTTTTGGAAGCACCCACCACAACATTATGCCTTGTAAGGTGCCTTGCAACCAGGATTTTATGAATCCTTTTGAAGCTCACTCACTCACATCTTTTCCTTTGTTTGAACTTGGCCTTCAAATTTAAGAATTTCAACTCACCCAGACAATGCATGTGAGAAATGATCCAAGAAGACAAAACGACCAATTCTCAAAACCAGAACAACAACAAATTCTTCCAGCAAATCACAAAGATCTATAGGCACTCAATGTTACTGCAAAAAGCTTCAAATTTCTAGTGGGTATACACAGATCTTGATCTGAAAAATCTGGACTTGTTCTGCAAAATCTGGCCCATTCTGAAACTGGAATCCACCCTCTCTATTACATGACATCACAGCAGAGAAAATGGAGTTTGTTTGTGGCTTTGAGACTCTCATGACTCCCAAGTGAGAGTCTATGTAAAACCACTTAAAGGCCATTGGGGGGACCCAAGCTCCAATTGGCCATGAGCCGCCAGGTCTGACGAATGGCCGATATATTCTTACATAAAGCCCTGCTGTTTTGCAACAGCAATGCAACAGGGCACACATTATATAAGCATAAAAGTTCCACTACGAAGTGGGGGACCATTTTGCTTTTCAAGAAGTTCATAACCGATGGGTACTCACCGTGTATCACAAATACTTATCTTTAAAAGACGGTGGAGCTTAAAACCTCTGGGGGAGGATTACCAGAACCAGAGCTGGGCTTGGCTCCACCTCGCATGGAACCTCTTATTCTGGTAGCCCCCTTCCCCTATGGCCTACATACCATGTAATTGGCACTCAGGTGAGATTCTGCAACATCCATCCACAGGGAGACTATTTGCTACACCTTACAATGTCTATGTGCTCGCCCCATGCATTTGAAAGAGTAGTTGATCTCAAGAACCTTAGTGTGAATGGCGGATTCTCTCCTAAGTGAGAATTATGGACTAGACAATAGGGAGAGGCCATGGATTATGAGTCATAATCTACCATCACAGGTTTGAGATCACTGATTCTATACGTAGTCGACTTTTAGGTACCTACTAGGTTTTTATTTCTACTGGGTTGTAGCACTCTAGATTTCTACTGGGTTGGATCTATTGGCGCTCTAGATACAGGCCTGCTTTGTATATCTCTTCATTTGTTTTCCATCCCCTTTATTCTTTCAGGGTTTTTCTTTTCTTTTCTTTTCTTTTTCTTTTTTCTTTTTTTTTAATAATTTTTTAAAAAAAATTTTAATAAATTTTAGCTTCCTTCGTAAACTTCATTGTTACAGAAATAAAATATCATTAAATGAAAGTGTGCATTACTAAACATTCATCGCCACATGTGGTAATGTGGTAATGAATGAATGTATGTGTGTTTTCGATTTATTTGAACAAGACAAAGTTATGAACATATACATTCAAAGTTATAACTGTTCTTCTAACTTTATGTTATTTTCAATTAACTCCACCAAATTAAAAAGGTGATTTGTAATCAATTTTTAAATCATTAGGCCAATTTTTGTTCACAAATATTAACTTCTCTAAATTGGCCATTTGTAAATGACATCTTAAATTTGTTAGTATGTCAACCTTTCTATCTCAATTTGAAATCTTTAATGCGTAATATTTGGCAAGCCAAAAAAACCAACAATGGGAAACATGGATTTGTGTTTCTCCACCACTACTAAAAAGGACATTTGATATCCTTGACATCCATTTGATATTTTTTAAAATTTTGCAACCCTCTACTCACAAGCTCTTTCAATGGTTCAATGGTGCTATTAATTTATTAAAAAATATTCTAATTGTAATCTTCTTCAACCATTGGATCTACACAACCAATTTTAAATTCTTACATAAGATGTAAATGACTATCCATTTGATAAACATGAGACATAGGGATCTTTTGTCATATTTCTCAACAATAACCGTACCTTCTTCACAACCAATATAAAACAATACTAGGCAAAGGTTTTAAAACCTAGGGTTCAATATCAAAAAAACATGTTATGGGTTTTTTTTTGCATCATATTTCCTTAGACATACAGGAGAAAAAAGACTCCAACAACCCCAAAACCTCCTTTTTCATGTTAGAGGTTAGCAAAAATAATTCATGAACAACCCCAAAAACATCATTTATCAAATTGACTAAGGTTGTTGGGGTTTCAGTTTTTCCTTCAATTTCAAATACATTGTTATTGTATAATGCAATGCATCACTCAACAATTAGTGGTGTCAAAATTAATTCCTAACATAAGGGTGAAAGCACAGTCAAATATGGACAAAAAGTAGTTTAAGAAATTGCAATCATATTTTTTCATATAAATGCAACAAAGTAGAATTGAAAGCTTTTCAATCATTATCAAACCATCGTGATGTTAAATTAAGTTTATAGTAAGTTGTATACAAAATTTGAAAAACTTTGATGTATTAAAAATAGGTCAAAAGTATTTTTGAAATTAATTGGTGGAATTGTGTTTAAAAAATACTTTTACATTAAAAGAATGATACATTATTACTTTTACATTGGAAGTTGAAAGTGCATACGTAAAATTTTAAGTGGCATTAACCAAGAAAGTAGAAAAATGCAATATTTCATTTACTTATCTGTTTTTTGTTTTACTCTACTTTCAAATTTTTAAAACAATTACTTGCATTTTAACAATTTATTTAAATATATGTTAACATGTGATTCTTCAATATCATTGACATAAATTCAAAAAAACATGTTCATGTCAATCATTGAAATAAACAATTTTAAATTTAATAGGTTAAGGCTAAAATTTAATTTATAATGAATTTATATTTTTCTTGACAAGGATCACGAAATGTATACTTGATTGTGCTTTCACCCATAAACATTCACAACTAAGAAAGGTAGTCAACAATTATTTGAAAAATGTGGTGTGTAAAAAGAAGAGATATTCTTCCATTAATTATGATAAATATTTGTTTGCTATAACAAAAGGTGATAACATTCCAAAGTTGTAGAGTTTTTTGGAACATAATCATTTTATAAGCAAACCTACAAACAAAATTTAACATTCAATGTTAATATTTTCAAATTATAATTCAAATAAATAACCTAAAAATGTAAATGATTTATTTTCAAATAAAGACCACAAAATGATTATTTTAAAAAATTAAGTGAAAAATAATTACCTTGTCTTAACTGGAATGTTTATTTATTTTTGTATGAATATAACACTCTTTACAAGCCTTGTTTCATTTTTGTTTGCATTTTCCAAATTTCTTAAACCAAGTTATACATTTTTGCAAATTTGACTGAACATATTTAATAAAAACACACTTGAGATTTTGACACACCCTAAAATTACACATATTATATTTTGAAGATGGGCTATGACTTTCAATCCACACATTCACTCAAAATAGATCCAACATTAATAGGAAAACAACCACCACACCAAAATAATTCATCCAAAACTAACGTTAATTGTTCCCTTGTGTTCACCCATAAACAAAATACTAAGATAGTATAACCTCTAAGATTATTAAAATGACCATTTGGGCCAATCATTATGGTTGGCCGACCAAGAGTAGTCACTTTCCTTTTTAGAAGCATATGGAAACCTCATTAGCTCGCACCAAGTTTACAAGAACATTAAACCCCTTTTCACACCATCGTGGTGCAAATTTCATCCAAATTTCAATGTGATAGTTAGTTTTTTGCAATTGTTGGAGTTACTTTTATAAGCCTCAAATTCTCAAGTGTTTAAACCAAAAATTCCTAACATAACTTTGTCCATAACAACACCATAATCATGTAATGCACCATGCACAAGAGCTAGTTGTTGATCCAACTTATCAAAAATGACTATAAAATATTTGACTTATTACAAACTATTCTCCATAGATTTTACAATGAATTCAAGTACCCTTACCATCCTAGTTTCCTTTCACTAATAGGTTAGGGTTTCAAAAACAAAATCAAAATGAAAACCGTAATTTGGTTCAATTGTCAATTTTTAAAAATCTAGCAACCTTTTATATCCTAATGAACTTAGTTATTTAATTTTCTGAGAAACACCAATAACCTTTCCATATGCCAGACCATTACCCACCAGTTCTTTCAATGAGGTTAAGGTTTCAAAAACAAATCCAAAATGAGAATTATAACTTGGTTCAACTATCAATTTTTAGAAATCTAGCAACCTTTATATCCTAATAAACTTGGCTATTTGATTTTTTGAGAAACATCAATCATGTTCCCATACCCCCAACCATTATCCACCAGTTTTTTCAATGAAAAAAAAATTCACCCAACATTAGAAACAACCTCAAAAACTATAGGCAATGACAATCAAAATGTGAACACCTAAGGCAAAAAGAAGAAAAATTCTTTAAAATGAAAGCAATGATGTTCTACCTTCATGTGCATTGCAACGTTGTTGTGGCCCACACAAAGGCAAATTATGGCAATAAAACAATGTTTGGAAGTGAGAATGTAAAATCTGAAACAATAGGAACTAAATGAGATGTTTGCTTACTTTTCTAACATTACACACATTCCACTAGGAAGAGAACACTTGCCCTTTCTTTTCACCTAGAGCCATGATTTACAATGTATTTCGTATTCCAATTGTGGTTTAAACAACCTCTTTCCAAACCATCACAAAATATTGTATGGGGGTTCAACTCTTGAAGGAATGATAAAGTTTAATCATGTAATTCACATGTTTTTCCACATCAATTTTTTTGAAACTAATTCATTGTGTTCAAAATTTATGACTATTAATTCCAAGACACAATTTAATTTCAAACAACAAAAATCTAAAACCTACAAATTTTAAAATGACATAATAGGTGGAAAAAATCACATTGTATCATTTTGCTTTCATGACCAAAATTGTTCCTAGAGATTCAAACTAAACTTTTAGACTCCAACAATCACTCCATTAAAGTGACCCCTTTATCCCAACATGGTAGGAACTTTAATCATGTTGAATTGGTTCTAAGGAACAAAAAATCATGTTGATTTTATTTTTTCAAAAAGTGACAAGATCCTATTCACATTAAACTAAATTCTAAACAAAAACAAAATTTGATGGAAAAATAACCTAGTGTCTGTCCAACACAATCATACAAGTTATTGGCAACCAATTATTTGTTACAAGGTGTGGCCAAATGTCCATCCGTTGTATTATGATGATTGCAATCCATAAATTTGTGACATAAAAATTAAAGTAAAATCACTCCTCCTCAAATGAAACCTAGGAAGAAGCTTTGTATTTCCACCATGAAAAATTAAAGATTCAAACCAAGTCTAATCAATCATATCATTTTTTTGTTTACTTCTCCTTGTATATCTAATAATGATTTACATTGTCAAAATGCTCATATTTCCAAATTGACACAAGTTGATTGCTAATGTGGGGAGCCCAATTACAAAGATGGTATAATAACAAAGCAACATGATAACATAATTTAAACACACAAAATTTGTAGTCGACCAATTACAAATGTAGAATTTTTTTAAAATCCTAATACCCACCTTTTAAACATTGTACAAGATCCTATAAATACACATACATAAGCAATGACACATGCACATATAAATGCATAAAAGGGCTATTGTTATTATCAAATATCTTTAATAATAAGTCTAAAAATTGCAACACTAAATTGCAAAGTTGCCTTCCCAACCTACACACTATTTTTCTATATATTTTTTGAACTTCTACTCCTTAGCCACTATTTTTTACCCACAAAAATGAAAAAGTCCTAAATCTCATTTTCATTTTATACTACAAACTGGTTCTTTGTATGTTGGCCAATTACAAAATAAAATGTATTCACATTATTAGGAGCCAACTTTTTGTAACCACTTCTTAATTTTTTTGAAATATGGTTTGAAATTTGATGCATTGATGGAATCTTGTATTTTTTTTGCATAGGTCCTTTCATTATGTATCATGTTGTTAAAATCCAAAGTAAAATATGATGATAAAAAAGGGTCTAAAAACATAATATTTATTTGTACCCAATGTTATTGCTATTTCAAAAACTTTTAAAAACTTTTGGGCTTTTTGAAATTATGAGATTTGTTTTCAATAGACCTTTACATTACAACATAATGATATTTTTGGGTCATAAAAAATAAAATAGTTTTATATTAAATTGTAAATCATGATTTTAAAAATATTCTCCTTAAATGACTAGTTGTGTTATGTTAGGTTACCCCGATGAGTAAATCAACTCCTTATTAGGACTTTGTATTTGTGACAATTTTTGCTTCTAATAATGTGAATGCAACCAATATATTAATTGATGGTGAGAACATCGTTAATTGAAATGCAAAAGCTTTCTTGAAAACGCTTAAGATTAGTCTAAATTGAATTGTAATCTCATTATTGTTGTAGTACAATCTTGCATACAACCAATCCATACATCTAATGTTGTTGTGGTAAAATAGTCAATTCTATAAGTACATCAAACAAATTAAGCTCAAAAATTGAAGCTCAAACACTAAATTAACCAATATGATCCAATTTGTTGTTTCATTGCTCATTTAGATCCTTTTATTCATGCTAATGCTTTTGAGACATTAGTAATTTTGCAAAGATTAACATTCCATTTGAAGCTACCTTGCTTGACTTTTCCAATACCTTCATGTAGAATTGATCCAGCTAAAGGAATCACAAATGAACACAAGAAGAAAACTACCATATGTTTGTGAATGGTATTGTAACCATTTATTGGTAGGATTTGATCCATTTTTAAAACCTTAACAAAATTCCATGTTGTATTCAATACATGATGAGAGTGAAAAAATTAATCAATGAAAGAGAAAGAGAAAAAGAACACATCTCATGTGCATGTGAGTTGTCACATTGTGAAAGCCAACATTGTGGTGACTTGAGGAAGCGTCGAAGATCTACAAGAAAGACTTGATAGTTTTTTTGAATTTTGAATTTTTTTGTTGTTTCAACTTCACTTTTCTTTGTTATGCTAGCCATGAAGGCACTAATAATTGATTCCTTGAAAATTGAACAACGAAGTTTTGTACGTAACCATCTATGGAACCACACAACATTGTGCAAAAACATATGGATGTCACTAAGTATAACACTAACTTACCATCTCAATGAGTTTGTTGGAAGTGGCATCTAAGTAATTACTTCAAATGTTTATGCATGTGCATGTTGATATTGTGAGACTAAACATGTGAAATTGTTACCTGTTTTGAGAATATGCATATTTGTAACAATCGTGACAAAATTTAATATAACATTAGGGCTTGAAAGTTTATGCCCATAAGCAAAAACCCTATCACCCACAAAATTGTAAAAATAATTAGGGTTTTAGGTGCTAAGTTGCACATTTTGTTTAACATACTCATGAAAATGAATTTATATGTGTCATTAATTATCATAAGAAACATTGAATGCAAATGACAATGCTAAAAAAATACCTAGGTGACAATTGTGTATAAAGGTAAGATGTTGTAAGTGCACATGGATCCAAACATGTTAATAAGAGCCAAGGTTGTCTCCTTAGGTGATTGATTATTTTAAAATATTTATAAAACACTCCTAAAAAGATTCCATTTACAAGTTGAAAAAGACAAATGTTGCAATATATTATTATGTAAATATATGTTTTTAAAAATTTCCACCAAAATATATAATGATTAAATAATCTCCCCAAGAATGAAAGTCCTTACAACTTGTTACTAGTCTATCAACATGTTTTACACAACCATATTTTGCAAGTCATTTCACATATTATTTTTTAAAGCTTAGCCCCAATTATCGATATCAACTACACACCACTGAACAAGTACAAAAAATCCAAGTAGACATCATCTCACCATTTATTTTTCAAACTTGCAAAATCAAATAACAAAAAGTTGGCCATATGTAATAACAACATAATATATATTTTAGTACATGCACAACTTTGGTATAAATTAAATTATTTTTTTATTTTTCTAATTTTTTTGAAAAATCTTTAGCCTTGTTCTCGAAAATTCCAAACATTTAGATTGCAAGAATTTGGAATCAAACCTTGGCCTAGTATAGATAAACACATTAATTGTGAACACATTGATCACAACGACAATAAAAAGACTCCAAAGTTGAGTTAAAATTTAATATGCAAATTGTTATATGTCGAAAAGTCCAAAATAAAAAACTCACATGAAAATGAGAACCTCCCAACAATTGTTGTTCTACAACTCCTTAAGATAGGGATGGAGATTATGCTAGCTTGCAGTGCTTTCCAAAGTCCAAATACACCACGAAATTTCTTATGATGCTTTACATTGAATAATAAATTTATCCACAAAGATAGTAAAACCCAAGAACAAAACCTTAGGTTTCCCTAAAACTAAAGACAATAGTCAAAATCCAAGATGGAATAGTGCTAAAGGAAAATATTAGAGGAAGAAATTCAAATTTCCTCTTCAACCCAAGATTATTTGAATTTCTTTTAATTTCTTGTGGCTTGCTTGCATTTACATCTTTACTTAGGGGCCTACATCTTATGTTATTAGATACCTAAGTGAGGTTTAGGGGATTGCACAAAGCTTGGGTCTAAAGGGTTAGCCAAGGATTTATTAAGTTATGAAATGCCTAGGGGTTATTTAAGGGGTTAATTAGGGACTATTTAAGGAAACACCTAAAACCTACCTAGATTATGGGATTTTTAAGGACTATTTGGGGGCGATTTGGGGCCTACCTAAAGAATCCAAAGAAACACTTAAAGATTTACCTAGAATATGGGATACCTAAGGGTTACTTTAAAAACTACATAGAGCTTATTTAACAAGTTATACAAGGGTTATCAAAAGCCTACACATGGGGCTACATAAGGCCTACTTAAAAGGCTACTTAAGGACTACCTAGGGACTACTTAAGGAAACACTTCAAGGCCTACTTAAGTTATGGGATACCGAAATGCTACTTAGTGTGTCCTATGTAAGGCCTATTTAAATAATTACCTAGGAAGATGCCTAGGGACCTATCTAGGTTACAAAATACTTAGAAGCTATTTCGGGACTACAAAAAGCTACTTGTAAGGCTAGCTAGTTAGGGATTTTTTAGATTAAAAGATACCTAAAGGTTATTTAGGAAATGAAAGATTTATTGGACCATCTGATTCACATAATGAATCTTATGTGAAAAAAAATTCATCTTACTCTACGGATTAATTCGAGAAAACAATAGCATGACAGAAATGCAAATTACATTTTATAATTGACGATTTAGTTGATATGGTTAAATTAAGATTCATTTAATGCAAAGCAAGATGGGGACAATACGAGAACCTCAAGATATTCTACTTTTTTGCTTCATGAACTTTAAGGTGTATAGAGTCTCATAATTTCTTTAAGCAGTAGAAATTTAGTTTGGGTGAATCCATGTTAAATTAAGCAAACCTATGTCAATATCGAAAGCCTTTTCAAAAACTTTGGGATTGCTCTGAAGAAAAAATCGAAACACATGGAGCTATTTCATTATCTCCAGAAGAAAAAGATGGCAAAATAACTTATTTATATGTTGGTTAGTGAGAGAGCCTGATGCAACAAAAACTGCATGTTGGGTTCCTGAAACGGTTCAAATGAAAATGAATGAATTTTTAATAATTAAAATTGATTCATAGTGGAAAAAGGGGTTAACATATGGGACTATCTGGGGGTTATTTAAGGCCAAATCATAGCCCCTATGTAGACATAAAACCTACATGTGAAGCTAGCTAGGGATTTCTTAGCTTAAGGGATACCTAGTGGCTTACTTAAGTTGATGCATAATGTAGAAAAGGGTTACATAGGGGGATGTTTAGGGTTTACCTAGGGCTAACTCATAGCCTCTATGTAGACTCTATGTAGCTCTTTAAGTAGGCCCTTAAATAGCTTTTAGGTATCCCTTAACTTAGGTAAGTCCCTAGGTAATCCTTATGTAACACCCTAATTAGCCCCTATGAAACCTCCTACATAGCTTTTTAATAGCCATTATCTTAGATAGCCCATAACCTAGGTAGGTCCTTATGCGGTTTTTAATAGTCCTTAAGTAGCCCATTAGGTTACATAGGCAGCCCTTTTAAATTAGTTTTAGGTGTCCCCTAACCTAGAAAGTATTTGTATAGCCCCTTAAGTAGGCCCCTTCGCAGTTGTCAAGTAATCCCTAGGTAATTCTTAAGTAGGTTTCTAAGTAAGTCCTATGTAACCCCATGTAGGTTTTTCATCATACCTATCCCACATAGGTCAGTGAATAAGTAGGTAGGTAGGTAGACCATAGGTAAGTAGGTAGACCCTAACATAGTTAGCCCTCTATTTAAGTAGTCTCGGTATCCATGTGACCATAACCTAAGTAAACCATACTATAGTTAGAAAAGAAACTATGTGATCACTTTTGAGAGTTTACCTTAATATTGAGGAGTGATCTTCATTTTTATTGACTTTTTGGATGGCTCTAAAGGGAGGATGAGTGAATACAATGAGGACTAGAGTCAAGCTCAAAATAAGGATAGCTTTAAGGATAGCTTAATATATGGTCCATTG
Organism: Sphagnum contortum; assembly: GCA_963920785.1. Classification (NCBI taxonomy): domain Eukaryota; kingdom Viridiplantae; phylum Streptophyta; class Sphagnopsida; order Sphagnales; family Sphagnaceae; genus Sphagnum; species Sphagnum contortum. The sequence continues at coordinate 1,504,697 of OY987290.1, read as the reverse complement.
CTGTGCAGTTAAGTAAGTGAGAGTAGGGTAAACCTTGAGCCACCTAAGAGTGGACTCTTGTCATGCCAAGAACTTTTAACTTCTAAGCTTCCTGCCCCTCTTGTGACTGTAAATCAACTATGAATTTCCATAGTTGGAGCAACAGCTAAGAGGATCTGGAGTTGAGGGGTATGAAGCAGAGGTTCTTGACATGACCTCGGGGTCACCCTTGATTCCAAAGGCTCAGAGGAATTTGTCCCCCATCTACCTGACTCTGCCCCATCAATTTCACACTTGTAGAAAAGAATTGCATGTTGTAACACATGCTCCATATACTCATGAATTGCTTGTTGATGTGGTACTATCCAGATGGGTGCAACAAAAATCTCATACCCAAGGTTGTGATTATGAGATTTGGAGCCGAGAGAGAGAGAGAGAGAGAGAGAGAGAGAACAAGGTGAAGACTAGTGAAGAATTATTCATTTTTCGTAATGTGATAAGTTTTGGGCAACAACCCTGAAAACAGGAGGAGATGTGGATCCAGGTAGCAGTAGTATCTAGGGATGCTTGCCTGGCATTGGAGCTTTGGAGGTGGCTCATTGGAGGTTGTAGAACAGCACTCACAACCCTCTCTTTCCAACCTGATCTCAACCAGAAAAGTCTCTCAAAGTGAGGCACCACAAGCTTTTGAAGGGGTTCTTGCAGTCAGGTAGCAAGCTGATCAGCATGTCTAAAGAAGTTGAGGCTGCTATTAATGACATGTTCCAAGCCCTGCACATTCAGGTGGACAAATCTTATCACGATTAGAGCTTATAATGAACATGAATTGTTGGACTTGAAATCTCCTATTTTGCAAAATGGGAGAATGGCATTTATGCATGGAATTAGAAGGTTTGTTTGCAAAACCTCATGCTTGTTCAGATAAAGTTTCCTAGAATCAGCCCTCTTACAAAAGTGGGTTTCCATCTAGTGGAGTGAAAGCCTAATATCTTCACCACATCAATGTAACAGATGATGAAGAGGTTTGCAAAGTATGCCAACATTTTTCTGGTCACAATGATGAATGAACAGTAATGAGCTTACCGTGGTTGAGAATTCATTTGTGGGTATGTTTTAGTGTAATGTGGGCATTAGTTCCGCAGAAAGAAAGTCATTTGTTTAATTTTTTCTTTTCATGACTAAATTAAACTTCAAAGCCATATACAATAATTAGGGATCCAATTAGTGAACTTCACTAGCCTGCCATCTGATAATTTCAGACATCAATTTCTTCACCAATTCCTAAACATCCTACAGTTGTAATAGATGCCAGTTCAATATCCGGACTTCCAAGTTCCAAACCTGGGACTCCTTCACACTCCAATAAACCACACGAACTAAAGTCAGATCCTTCATAACAAAGTCTTTTATAAAATGAACCCTACCCTTTATTGCAAAATGGAGGTAGAAACCTCATGCAAAGCATCAGCACAATAATAGTATAATAACACTTGGCTTGGGTTCAAAAGGCTCTGAATGTTGTGCATTAGATGGGTGATGACATAAGCAATGAAACCACCACTGTAGTTGTCTTCTGCAACATATAAAGCTCTAATAAATATGTCATTGATTGATGTTGTGATAGAGAGAACTGCTAGAATGAAATTGTGTATTGACAAAAGTGATAACAACTTGATGTGGTCTTGTGCCAGTGGCAACATTCTAGCAAAGTTTTCTTGTATATGAACTTTTGGCAATAGGAGCAACATGCATTCTCACAAGTCAAGCCTTGTAGACTGTTGCCTGGAATCCAAACCAGCAGAGAGGATTGCACTGGAGAATCTAAGTCACCTTGCAATGGTTGAAATTCATCAGCATACAGTTGTAATCACAAGTAGTCATGGTGCACAGTGCAATGTAAAAGCCATGGGCACAATGGTGCACAACAGTGCAATGTAAAAGCCATATAAGAGCATTTGTAAGGATATGGACTTGCTACAGCTAAAGCTTCATCAAGAACTCACCATATTCGCTGTTTGCAGCATTGTCCAATTCATTGAGCATTTTCCTGCTACTTTCTTCTGGAGATTCCCCCACTATGATTTTCCTCCACTTCCTCCTCAAGTCATCCTTAGCAGTCAGTCTTCCTTCCTCACCCTCATGCAACAGTCCTTTGTTGGCATGAATGTTTGGAAGATTAATCTGGCAGCTCAAATTTTGGGCAAATAATGCATCCTGAGTTTCTTTTTCATTTCTGAAGCAATGGGAAGACTCAGTTACGATGTTGGAGTGCTGGCCAGCATTCAAGAGACAAAGCCTTGAAAATTTAATTGTATCCTCATTTCAAGCTCCAACAAGCTTGTGAGAGTACGCTTCATTTCATTTTAGCTTCCCACCCCTTTCCCCTACAAACAAGCATCTACACCTAAGGCATAGATTATCACACCTAGTGCAGTTCATAGTCACATAGTTATCATACTTTCAAAGACTCCAATCATGTACTCTGAAATACCATGTCTGGGAATTTAATTGGAAAAGCCTTCTGGCTTGCATTCTGACCATAAATTACATTTCATCATGGAGGTGGTCTCCTTGAGTTAATTCTGGTTACCAAGTGTCAAGTAGTCCTCACCCCACTGGTCCATCTTTCCAAGATTGAAACCAGCCTCTAACAGGAGCCCAACCAGTTCTCTGGAACCCTTGCCTTCCAACCCACTTGCAATGTCCATTGCTGTGTAGCTACCCTTGTTTGTATAATTTGGGTTGGCACCTGCTTTCAGAACAAAAACAACCATTTCCTTGTTTTGTCTTGGGGTCCATGTAAGGTGATGCACATGCACACTGAAGAGGTGATTTACTCATAACACTATTTCGATGAATTTACTGAAAACCCTCTTTTAAAACAAGAAATGCAACATTTACATGGCCACACAAAACAGCACTACAGTGTAGATCCCACTGAAGCTTTGGGTCTGGACTCAAGTTCAGTCCACAATCTTCTGGAAACTGTAGAATCTCTAAGTAGCCCCTTCACAACAAGTTCAGTCCACAATCTTCTGGAAACTGTAGAATCTCTAAGTAGCCCCTTCACAACAAGTTCACCGGGAAAATCAATACGATAATGAATGCTTATAACTTCCTCAGTTGCTCATCCTGTTTCAAAGCCAGAACGGATTCTCCATGCACAAGCCTGCCCTTCATCCAAAGGCTCTCTATCATCAAGCTGCTGTGACTAGGATCCTAACCCAGGGACTTGTGGTTGATTGCCACTGCTAACAATGTCTTGCTTCAGCTGCAGGTCAACCAACTAGTCCAAAACCTCCTTGTTATCACTCCACTGGGCAACATCTTCTAATGTGATGTAGTGACCTTCACATGCATTCAAGATATTCTTTAGCAGTGTGTTTCCATTGAACCCTGTTTTGTCTTCATAATATCACAAGAACCCACATCAAGCAAGAGCTCCTGAACTTCAGGCACTGCGAATTCTGTGGCAGCTTCTACATCAAAATCATGTCCTATAAGTAAGTCCAGCAGTTCTTTACTACCATTCAAAGCAATGTAGAACAGCAGCTTACCAAAAGCATCTAACCAATGGCGAATCCAAACCTCATACCATCACACAGGCACCATGTTACCATTATCATTAAATTGAAGGCCAATTTCATTCGTTGAGATGTGTTTGTGTGTGTTAGGTATTTCTACAGGACATTAGTTTCTTATAATTTGTTCATTGTGATTGGAACCTAGTTCAATGTGAATAAGGTTTTGGTATTTTTGTGTTTGGGGATGGTTTATCCCCATGGTGTCGCTTTGGAATTTCATCTTTCGTGTTTTGAAATTTCAAAACACACAAGAGATACAAGCTTGTGTTTTGTGTGTTTTTGAACTTGGATTCTTGTGATTTGCAAATGAATGTTTTTGAAACACAAAAGATTGAAATCTAATGTTTTGGTGCTACACCTAAATTATATTTTATCTTATCATTGGAAATATTGTTATAAAAAAGGTTGTTTGCAAGATAAGGTGTTGTTATGAGGTAAAAGTTGCAGCACAACACAAATCTTGGTCTATTTTAAAGGTGAAAGTGGTTTTTTTGTCTTGATTTTTGTCTATCGCCTTGTTGGAGTTGAACCCAAGTTTGGCTTATTACCAAGGTGTTTAACATTTTTGGGAGCAAGGCAAACATAAGCGGCACTTGCTATTTCAAGGTTGCGATGATTGGAGTTTGCCAAGAATAGTGTGTGCCAAACTATGCCACCGTTATTGAATTTTTCCAAGTTCATCACCATCATGGCCATTTTCTCCCTCATTGGCATGTTTTCCTTGATCTTTGGTTATAATACTTGAAAGCAATAATGGCATTGGCAACATCGCCAACATCGCCATCGTTGGTCAAATTGGTAGTTCAATCTAATGACTTTAACCAACATGGTGACCCTAGCTAGGTCACCTACCTTTTCATTTTTGACATCATTGTGTTCAACAATTGTAGGGCAAGTTATAAAATACATGGCAATGGCAACATGATGTTACAATGACTAGAACAATTCCACCATTGTCATCCATCTCCAAGCTCTCTTCCAAACCTTGGAGGTTGATAATCTTGCATGGTTTGAAGGCAAGTTTGGACCCCAGCCAAAAGCTCGAGCTCCAAGACTTTCATTTTTATTTTATTTTTGACTTTTCATCCACATGAAGGAAATTTCATGTCCATAATTTGGATGGTTTTTATTTTTTCATTTAAATTAGTTATTGAATAGTGTGGGGAGTGGGTGGACAAATAGAATAGGACAAAATAACCCTAATGAACATACATGACAATTAGTGGGCAATTAAGGCTTGGTGACTAAATAGGTTTTAGAGTGAACAATAAGGGTCTTATAATTGGGCACAACATGATTGAAAATCATTAATTAACTAGTTTTTGAATTAAAATTTAATTTCAAAAATTAGATTCAAAATTCATAACATCATTGCATGGTGTCAAAATTGCGATTTGTCTATGATGTTGGAATCTTGGAAAGGAAGGCACACATGTGCAAAATTTCAATTCATTCAAAAATAAAAGTTTTTACAAGTTTTTTTTAGGCATGGTTTGAGTTGGCAAATGTGAAAGCTGGTAGGTGCACAATAAGTTGTAACCAACCAAATTTTAATGCGCATGTATGCACTATTTATTAGACCCACATTTGGTGGAGTGCCACATCATCAACTTTCGTTTTCTGTAGTAGTTTATTCTAGTAGGTCAAACAATGTTAGCCTATAAAATGAGGGGAAGTAATGCATGTCAACTTCATGTTTGTTGTGTAAATCCCTTCATTTTTGTTGTTGGGTTATGTGTTTGTTTCTTGTCATTATGTTGCTTGGGCTATCATTTGTTTTTAAAATGTAAGAGGGTTTGTCAAATTGTGCGCCATTGGCCAACACTGTAAAACAAACATACATTTATGGGTTGATGTCTCGAAAACTTGTGCATATTACTCAATGGAAAACCCAAGGTGAAAGGCTATGAACCATCCCATGTGTGTTGACTACATGTACTGAACCTTTTAGGGTTGTAATTGGTTTGGTTAAAATTAGTTGTTTAATCACAATGACTAGAATTGGTGTGACTAGGCATGGGACAAGGTTACCCACCAATTCTAACCATTGACTAGCTCCTACTTTATTTTTAAGTTGCCTAAACATATTGATTAGGTGCTAATAGGGTTTGGGTCGTAAACTTGGGTTGGTGTTATGATGAGCATTTCTTGGACTTGATCATTGGGATTGTTCCATCAATTGTTATATGGCAATGAAACTAGGGTGATAATCGTTAAATTGCTTTTGTTGTGTTCACAATGAACCATCACATGTGTTTAACCTTATGAAGTTTGAGGGGTGGACGTAGGTGCCCTATAAGTTTAATTTTGGGTTATAGTCACAACAAGTTCAACAAAATTGGTGACCCATAATATGGATAGAATTGAGGTTCAAAGGTATAGTGGATGTGAACTCAAAGATGGCATCATAGCCTATAACTATTCCCAAAAGGTTGTGTTAAGGATTTTGAAAAAGACAACTTCGATCCAGAGGTCATAGAGGATTTTTTTATAAGTTTCACATTTGTTGTGCATTCATTTGGAGATATGGATGATGATTTGGAGGGCCTTAAGTCTATTAAAGATTGGTTTTCTAAATGATTGGATGCCATTTTATTTAAGGAATGAAAACTTTGCTTCCATGCCTAAATGCACATTATGGACCAAGATGCAAAAAATCCCAACTTTTAATCCTTAGTGGGCATTTAAACTCCTATCTCAACATTTGGAACATGATGCATCAGAGGCTTATAAAAGTTGGTCAAAATGGGTTACAATTCAAATAATACTCCAAGATGTAGGTTCACAATATTAAACATGATGCATGGAATTCATGATAACTTTAAGGAGGGGATAATATTATTGGGGAGAACCATGCCAAAACCTAATCAACAAATAACATTAGTCTTAAGATGATTCAATAGATAATTCTTCCATTAGGTGTTGTGGCTTGTGTGGACCCATTAGACTTCACATCTTTTATGTCATAATTTTTCCAAATGAAGCATGCATGAACAAATCAGATGGTTTTTTTTGGTGACTTCCCCCAATGCAATTGGGTTATCTTGAACTTGAACCAAGAACCTCACTCGTGAAGTAAATTTTTGCTCCTACATTATCATCCAATTGGAAGAAAATCAATAGGTTTTCTTTTTTTTAGGAGCGATTCATCCTTCTCAAACGCAACATACAACTCTTTGTTGTACTGCGTTCTTCAAAGTGTGTTTGTTTCCTCTCCCTTTCCCCTGTTATGTTAATGGTAAGTTTGGGGGAAAAAAAGAAGGTGTTACAGGACCATCTTAGCCCAACCATGGAGTATCATCATTTTTTTGTTGGAAATTTTTGAATCTTTTGCATTTTATTTCTACAATGCCCCTATACTCCAATTCCAAAAGTTGAAAAAAATGGTCCAATGTGTCAAATGGTGGTGGATCACTAATGGTTACAATGGCACCATATACACAAGGTTGGCACAAATTGTTAAGGAAAGCAGTGATGCCTTCATGAAATGACATTTGGTGTAGTTGTACATGTCTAAGTACGACAAAAAGGTGCAAAGGATGGCATAACCTCAACTCATCATAAATCATGGGGGTGTGTCACACTGAAAAAAAATTCCACATTGTGGAAAAGATTGATTAATGATTTTGCATGATGGAAGTTGGTAAACTTGTCATCACCATGACCAACTAGAAGGATTTCAAGAAGGAAAATTCAACGGCCATTTAAAGTGGGAAGTTTAAAAGGTGTCAAAAGGGGGGTCAATATGGACATTCCCCATCCTTTTCAACGGAACAAGGCCAAGGGTTGTGTTTTGGATTTTTGAAGGTCTTCACATGAAGAAGGAATGCCCCAACAAGGGCAAAACAGGTACAATCAAACCCACATTTTCAAATACCAAAGAATGTGAGCATTGTGGTGTTGAGGTCATGACATGGACCATTGTTACTCATTGCATTTAGAATTTTGTTTTATCAAATCTACCAAAGGGTGGAAGCATCGTAAAGTAGACAAAAAAAGTAGTTATCTCCAAAACAATAAAAAAATGGTCCAATTTTTGACAAAAGTAGAAGAAAGTATATTCAAAATAGTTTAAAATAACAATATAAAAGCATGGTGCCTTTCTTTGAGTTTATAATGAAGTGATTACAAAATTTGAGAAACTTTGCCACAATAAAAATAGATAACAAGTATGTTTGAAAATGACTTGTTAAATTGAGTTTCAAACCTACTTTTCCATTAGAATTTTGATGTATTATACTATAATATCTAAATATTGAGAACTTACAAGTACATTTTAAAACTATATTGTGTTGAAAATGAAAAATATTCAATAATTCGTCCACTTTCACCTACTTGTCCAAGTTTGGACAACCAATTTTTTTTAAAAACATAATAGTTTTTTTTTTGAAATCTACTTGAATGCATATTAGATATGTGATTATAATCAACATCATTGTGATAAAATTAAATATTATCTTCATGTTGATCATTAAATAAAATAAAAATTATATTTTCAATACATGAAAAGTTGTTTATGGCTACTTGTTTTTTTTGGTGACAAGGATCAAAAATTGTCTACTGTACCATGCTTTCACCCCAAAATGGATGGCAAAGGCAAAGGAGGACATGTGGAAAACAACAATTTTCAATCTAAAAGCAAGTTAGAGGTAAAACTTCAAGTAAAATTAATGATCCAAGCTAAGGTGGTGGCATGGCCATTACACAAAATCAATTTGCTTGGTGGAAAAATGAATTACCAACATGGCAACCCATAAGTTGAAGGAAAAGAAGGTGGCAACATCAAATTCCACAAATGCACCTAGATATTAGGGATCAAATCCTTCTACAAATTTTTTTTATGGAGTAGGATTTGTTGGTTTTGTGACAATGTTCCCCATGATACACACGTTTTTGGGGGTGAAACATCATATTACTTTTTATGATCCATTTGAAGTGGATTCATTAATGGTAGTTACACATTCTAACTCACATGCTTTAAAGCCATGTGGAGTTGATGAATGTCTTGACCCTCAAAAGGGGGAAGTTAGGTGCCAAATGCATTTTCCCCAATCATTTGTATTGGAAGAGATTGTCCCCATGACTTCAAGGGGTGAAAGCACACTAAGGGTGAACCACTTTTCACCAAAAATTATGATGTAGAAGGAGTATTATAATACGTAATAAGCTGAAATTTTAATGGTATCCTTTAGTTATTCTAAACACAAAAGAAGACTTAAAAATTTGCATGACAAAATCTTGGAATTCAAAGTTTGCTTTGAGTCAAAATTAATCTTGATTGAATTTTAAATGAAGAGGTTTGGATAAAATTAATGTACATATGTAATATATAACTTATAATATTTCAATGGCCATAGGGCCTCATGTTTGTGGTTCATGAAACATTATTAAACAAAAGAAAGTTGAGGAACTAATGCAATGCCCATCTATAAAATCTCCTCCTCCTTGATATGGTAGTGATTTTTTTCCTATATATATATATAAAATGTATTGATCAAAAATGCAAAAATCACACATTTTTTGAATAAATTTCATCCCAAAACTTTAAATTTATAAATGACCTTAGATTTAATTAATGTATATCAATATCATACATCATCAAAAAAATTCACTCAAGAATTCCATTCACAACCCTAATTAAATGAAATATATATGCAATTTTTTCAAACTTTGTGACAAGTATCATTTTGTCATAAATATATTCCATACATTCAATTTTTGCATCGTTTTTATTGGATTTTTTTAAAAATTAATAGATTAAGTTAAAATTTAATCAAATATACTTAAAACAAGCAAAAATAATCCAAGATGTGATGTCCATACATCACCAAAAAAATTTATTGCAAAAAAATTATACTTGCAGTCCTACAATTTTTGGGGCGCTTAATGTGTTTTTACCCAAACATAGTACGTGTTCCCACGAAGCTGACAAAAGGAAGGATTTCAACCTTTTTCTTTTTTGTTAATAAAATTTTGAAGTGTTTTGGTGGTTAAGACCTTGGTGCATGCCTGCATGAGGTCTTAGGTTCAAACCTTGATGAATGTGTGCATCATTATATTTCGTATAAATACAATGTACAAACATGTACATCATGACAAATGATGTCAAAATTGAATTATAAATAAATAAAAATCACGACATGTAATTCCATGGTGGGCCATGGAAAAAAAAGAATCCATGATTCCATGATCCAAAAAGAAAGAAAGAAAGAAATTTAAAAAATTGTATGAGGGCATGGCACTTTATTCCACATCATATTAACTCGGGACCTCGTATATCCATATCATGATTTTAAAAGGAAAAATCATTTAGTGCAACATGTGAGTATCCAAAACGAATTTTAAAATATTTTACTAAAGATTTTTAATTAATTACTCTTTTTTTACCAAAACCATACAAGTTGCATTTTAATCAAATTTGTCCTATTTCACTAAAAACCTAGTGAATTTGGGTAGTGAAAAAAGACAAGATTTCTTCTTTTGACTCATAAGGTGCAAGTTAATGTTCGAATATGTTGTGATCATATTTCGATGTGTAGGGTAGATAAAGTGTTAGTTTTGCTTGAATGTGTTGTGGCTATGCTTGACTGTTTGGATTTTCATAAAGATGTACCAAATCAAGGTTCATGTAGCCCTTTAATATCAACTTTCAAATAATTAATACCTTAAGAAGCTCATATTCATACCAATCCTTATAATATTATATTTATATTTGGTTTCTTTTCAATTTAGTTACATATTTAGACTAACTTAATATCTGCCATCCATCAAATTAAACATACTAGGACCAACTTAGTATTCATTAATCATGATAATTGCACAACATTGGTTGAAACTAATGTTAAGCATGTATTACAAAAATTAATACATGGTTAGAGTTTGAATTCAATTATTACAAAAACAACTGGTGGTTAGTAGATAATGGGATATTCAATTGAAAACTAGATAATCAAGTATCATGTTTAGAAAATTGGGCACTAAAAAATCAAATTCTCTATAAAATGCACCAAATATGGAACCTCATGTAAAGTATATTAGTACCCTCAAGTTGAGCTAAAGTAATAACTAGAATCTAAGGTCTAGTAAGGACATAGGATACATAGGTAGGGCTACATCTAATGTTTAGGGTATGGTTCAAGGTGGATATTTAGGGTTTAAGGTGGCTAAACATCACAAGTGTCTTTTGAGTTCAATAAGAAGCCAAACCTTTGTCAAGCCCCACAATTTTTTGCTTGTTTTTTTTTCCTTTGTGCTTGGCACTAATCATGGTGTTGTGCCCTCCTATCTTATTGGCCTTGTATGTATGGCGATGGTCATGGTGTTGTTTTTTCCTCCTTTATGCTTGTGTGCACAACATAGTTGTGAATGTTGCTCTCTCTTCCTTGGTGTTCTTGTGCATGATGTAGTATAATTTGTGGCTTCATTTTTTCATTTTCCATGCCTTTCACAACCACACCACTCAAATACAATTACTTTCATTCTTTGTGCTTGTGTGCATGGCATTGGTTGTGTTGTTGTGTCCCCTTTCTTTTGTGGTGATTTCCCCTTGCCTTTCCTACACAAGAAGAGGTTAATACTTGTCTTACCCATCATATTACCACTTGAAACATCAGCAAATGAAGTAAATTTCTTCTCATTTAAAAATTATTTTATTTTATTTTTTGTGTTTTCATTTTATGTTTTTGGTTTTGTATGTTTTTTTTAATAAAAATTTGTACATTTTTTTGTTTCTATTTTTGTGAGTTTTTTGTTTTTTATATTTTCATTTTTAAGATGTTTTCTTTTGGTTTTTCATTTGGTTAATTTCCAAGGTCTAATATGTTTGTTGTGTAGGAATAGGAATTATAAAATTGTAAGACTTGCATGGTTTGAATTGAAGTTACATACCACTTCTACAAAACATGTCCCCATTCCATTATGTATTTCACTCAACATCCACCCAAAATTGAGTGGGAATGGGGACATGTTTTGTAGCGGTGTACATTTATTTTTAATCTCTTTATTTTTGACACTTTTAAACTTGTATCATCAGCATACATCATGCATCTTGGAATCAATAGTGAGTTTTGGACAATGTTTATAATTTTTTAGATTGCTTACATGTTTCAACATTTTAAAATTACAATAACAACTAATATAAACCCATCTACAAATTATGTCAAAATTTGATTGGTTTTCTCAACCCTTGTTTGGTAACAAGGCTTGGTGAAAATGGTTCAAAGTCCTATCAATGAAGATAGACATCTTAATGAAACATGTGATCTGTTCATAAATGTTTAAACAAAAAAGAAAATGGAAACCTTGTCATAAAATAATTATAACGAGTTTTCTTAATGTGTGATGCGTGAATGATCATGAAAAAATGTGGATTTGGAAAATCTACAAATGATGTGTTGTATTGTTTATAGTTTTAGTCTAGTTGGTTTATGATTATCAACCAATGAACAAGAGTCATGATAGGTTTGGTGTCATATTTCAAAAGTAGTGGGATAATAACAACATTGAAAAAACATGTGAATGTAGAACATGGATTAATTGCAAAGAAATTTGAGGATGAAGTGAACAACAACACAAAAACTTGAATGGAAAAAAAAAAAAATTGTAAAGAAAATGCCAAAAATAATTGGAAGTGCAATCTTTAACTTTTTGGAGTTTGTTGATTTATTTTTAAAAAATAATGTACATAAAAAATAATTCTTACAAGATTTGACTATTCTTGTTGTCAAAAATTATCTACCCTTTTAGTTTATCAAAAATATTGCATTTAAACATATGATAATGCGAAATTGTGAGCTTTGTGTTATGTTCCCTTCCCCAAAAAACATTTTCTCAATAAGTATTATTGAACATAATTGAAAGAAATAACAAGGATATGTCTTATTGTTTTTAATAGATTGTGTTTCTGCCAATACTAGTTTTGACCTTTGGATGTTTAAAGGTGCACAAAATGTGTTTGCCTAAATTGTAGGAGCTTTTAGAGAATTATGGATTGAAAAAAAAATCTTGGTTATGTGAAGGATGGAGGTTTTGATATAAGCACAATGACAACAACTCTCAAGTCAACAATGAATTATGAGATTTTAGGGGTGGAGAAAAGTTTCCTTGAGGGACTTGCTTTGGACATGCCTTTTCTAAACAATGTCAATATTCAAATTTTAAAAAGAAATTAATTTAAAGGCTTAGGATGTGTTTCTATCAAATATATTTAGTTTGATTTGTAAAAAATTATAACGTCACCTAAGAAATTAGGGAAAGTGTGGCAAGATGAATGATAGCTTGCATTGATGTAAACATTCCCTCACAAAAAATGAACACCCCTATGAAAATGAGGTAATATTTTCAACCATTGTCAAATTTAATCTTACATGATTATATATATATATATATATTCATTTGTAGAATTTTAATATGTGTAAGTTTGCTAACAAAGTAATTTAATGTTCTAGGAGCCTTAACAATTTCAAGCAACCATTTCCATTTGTTATAGTACAAGTAGATTGGGCCATGTCATTGGCCATGTACCACCTCCTCTCATATTGCACATTTTTCATATTATTGTAGATTGTTTGTCTCCTATTGTCATTACCCACATATTGAATGAGTTAGATGGCCATTGGTTGTTAAATGATGTTTTAAATGTAGCCATAACAATGAGCTTAAACTTGAAAGAAAAAAACTAGCAATATTTCAAATACCTTGATGGAAGATTATTGAAGTCTTGATATGGAGTTGGGAAATTTTGTTCTTAACATAAAAAAGGAAGTAAATGGGGCAATATATATATATTCTTTCTCTTTAAAAAACATCGTGAGAGAGGGCTCACAATACGTTATCATTAATGTTGGATCCTAGACACAAATGCTTATGATTGGTAGTTTTTTTATTAATCATGAACAAGGTGTGGCCATTTTTGAAAAATATCACAAGAATTCCATGTGTTCCTATGCTCCTTAAGTCTTATTGCCATTTGCATTTAGGAATTGAAACTTCTTTTGATTACAAAGGTGAGGAGGATTACAATTTGCATATTTTTGAAATGGTAATAATCATTTATATTGAACTCGCAAAAGACCTTATGAATTGAAAATTGTTAATATTCCAAAGATATTAAGTGGACATGAAGGATATCAAATGATTGTTGAAGTGGTGGAGGTAGCATCAATCCATGTTCCCAATTGTTGGGTTTTGCACTTGATTTTTTTTAGGAGTAATTGGATTTCAAATTGAAATTGAGAAAATATTTTCCCTTGTTGGCATATTCATTAGTTTAAGGAGAAGTCCCTTGTAAACACATAACCTTGAAAAACTTGCCTTTGTGAATAAGAATTGGCCAAATGGTGCTAGAGTTAGATGTAAGTCCATTTCTAATTTGGTGGAATTGATAGAATTGAAATAGAGTTAGAGGAAGAAGTAGAGGAGTTTGATGGGTTCATTTGAATGAGATGAAACAAAGGAGATGTGATTATCAAGACATTTTAAGTTTGTTATGTACATTGTATTTCTTTCCCAAGGCCCAATTTAACATTTCAAAACTAGTGAGTACTTGTGTTGGTTATTTAAAATTTGAAGTTTATGTGAAAGAATTGTTTTTATATTTAACCAATTAATGGGTCATGATTTGCTTGAGTGTTTAAAAAATATTATTGTTCATTGCAGTCTCTTGGGTAACTTTGTATGATAATGAAAATTATAATTTACAAAATTGTAATATGGAACAAGCACATCACAAAAATGTTGAATTTTTTTTCATGCATATGAATTTAAGTGATATTTTGATAATATTGTATAAAACAAAAGTATTGTCCTATAAAAGGAGATACCTCTTGTATGTAATATAGTAATTACAATAAAACCATTTGTATAAGAAACAATGATTGTAATTTGATATACATCTTTTGGTCCATTATTAACCTAATTTACATATATTGATGAGCCCCTAGAATGTTAGGCATGTGCTGAAAATTTAACTTTGGTTCACATATCAAAATATATTGATTCTTGTGTTGATGGGGGAAATCACTTGCAAAATGTATTCAATATGATATATTTTAATGTACTATCTATTTTTGTGTTTGAAATTATTTCTCTTAAAGTGATAGCGATATGGTTTATAAATGGGTACAAAACTCTTAAAATATTTTTAAAATATGATTTTTCTCACCCAAAAAAAAAAAAAAAACCTGAAATGAATGAATAATGCAACTTGTCATGTGGGTTGTCAACGTTCGGAGATCTTGACAATTATATAGGTTCTTGAAACAATAATTTGAAAGAACTAGGATGGGCAGGTTCTTGAAAGAAAAGTAATACCCAAGCAACACTGGTTGAAAGTTGAAAATGGGTTGCAGCAGGATGGGATATCATTCCCACCAACCCTGGCATCAAATCTCACCTCTCATCATCTGGTGCTGAGGAGAGACGTTATAAATTTCAAAAATCATAGTAAGATGAATCATGATCTATGGCCTATTTTGGCAGTAAAATGTTTGTTCAACACTTGTCTGTTGGGAATACGTCTCATAGTTTGCTGGATACACACACCACATGTTGTAGTGGGATTATTGGAAAAGCCCATTCTACTACATATATCATCCCCACCAACCCTCGCATCAAATCTCATCCATATGATTCCTACAGTTAGGTAGTAAAAGTTTGAGACATTCCAACAAGGAAAACCAAATCTCATCCATATGATTCCTATAGTTAGGTAGTAAAAGTTTGAGACATTCCTACAAGGAGAAGGATCAACTAAAACATGGTCTCAAACATCAGTGATCCATCCAGAGACGAGCTTAAAATAGAAGCAATGACGTGTCTCCATGAGTTGAATTTTTAAAATCTCAAACCAACTAAGTTTTGTGTAACAATTTTTGATTCTTCCATGAATCCAAAAGCAGTACCAGAAGCTGTTATAGCCAGTTGTATCAGTTGTGTCAGATGTCATGGGGATAGAGATAACGGATCTTGCCACCAGCATTAAGAAACCTCCCTATGATATTATCTATCATGGAATCAGATGCACATAGTTTGTCTCTCTCTCTAACCCATTTGTATTTCATACAATCATCACCTGCTTCTGATTGTTGTGAGAAATTGTTTTTACAATAGAATTATCTGTAAAGTCACCCTCTGTTTCACCCCCATCTCCTCTGCTTTCGCCCCCTATCCCCTCTTTCAGTGGTATCCGCAAAGTAAGGATTTTTTTATTAAATCTGGGTATGAAATGCTGGAACTCAGCATTTCATGCACAAGGTTCGAGAGTAATTATAGTAGTTGTACAGGTAGGAGCAGTGAAATATATGTAGCAGCAGTGCAGGCGCTGAGGAAACACGGGATGAAGCTCTGTTTACCGCCAAAATTGGTGGGAAAACTAGTTTGGGTCCCAGTTATTTCCTTTTGTAAAATTTTCATTCCCAGTTAAGACTTCGATGCCCTACTATGCCGAAACTGGCTGTTTCTCGCCCCCTAAATCCGTCTCGGGACTTTAGGGATAACTCTAAAGGACACTTGAGGAATGGAAAAAGAAAATTTGTAGCAATGACATCCAGTTGTGCTAATTGGGAAAAATCACAGTAATTGTACTTATTTGAATAGATTGAGCTTCGTCAACCATTTGGCAGGAAGATCCAGAAAGGGCCTGATGCAATTTGAACTCAAACAAATCTTTGTGGTCTGGCGAGGAGACAAAAGGAAATGCCCACTTACAGCAATGCCGTTTGCCATCACTCCCCAAGAAAAAACAGCAACCCAGAGCACCTTTTACCCACACTTTCTGGCAGACCCATTTGCATCATCAAAATTGAATGTGATGGAAACTTTCTGGCAGTCCCATTTTGCATCATCAAAACTCAATGTGACGAAAAATTGGTACTGAGTTATTCGTTAGATGGACCCCGCTCTCGTTTGGTGCTGGGTACCACATGCCACATTCAAAATCAAAAGGACTGGAGCAATTGTTGTAGCAGAATATAAAGATCAACAAACATGTGCATTCAGATAACAGAATGACAGCAAGTTTGCTGCAGAGAAGGATAAAAACAACAGAAGCAACAACAACAACATCCTGCATTCATAGAACGGAACGGAAGGGACTGACAGTTTTGGGTCTCAGTCAGAAACTCAGGGTTTAACTCTTGAAAGCCTAAGCCCTTTAGGGGTGGATAATTTTCATTACCAAAAAGAGCTTTCAACACACTTCTTCATGAATCTATGCATATATTCAGAGATTTAAAAAATGCACTCTTGGATTTGAATAAGCTGTAAAAGTTTCAAAACTTTTGATAAATTTATGAGCAAGGTCAAGCATATGGAATGCACCAATCTAGAAGAGGGCAGCTTCTGCTCCAAGAAGCTATGGTAAAAGCTTTGAGCACACTAATTTTGCACTTGTAACAAACATAGTAAGACATTACCCATTTGGGGTTTTTTGGGAAATTTCTTTATGTAACCTAAGAGGTAATCATCCCTAGGAAGGTTTAGCCAAATCTGGCTATAAATCAGATGTGGAATAAGAATATTTAATTATTCTTCTATATTCATGGTTACACATTGAAAGCCAAATATAGAAATCTGGCAATTTTGAACTCTTTTTTTCCCCTCACTTAAAATGATAGAAACCTTCAAAATCACTTCATTTTCAAACTTTTTCTTTCTCATTTTGGCAAAATTTCAGTAAAAATAATGATGCAATTGAGCGACGCAACAACAATTTACATCTTACCTATCTCATGTGTAAATTTCAGATCATGCAAGGCTAGAATGAGTTGGATTTAACACTTCCAATGAATGAATGTTCATGTAATTTGGTGCTTCAAAAACAATTCTCACGTTTGGAATAGTTGCCCCATTATCAATCTCTAGCCCATTATTGTCTCGCAATTGGGATTGACCAAACACCGATTATATTGCACTAAGACAACTAGGGGGCTAGGCTAGGAAGGCTAACCAAGTGAAGTTCGAGCCTTGAGCAACCCTCTTCACACATGGGAAAATGGTTGCCCCACCTCGCCCCTAAACCCTAAACCCTAAACCCCCCTCCCCATTGAAAAGATTTTTTTCTTGTGCATCCAACCAAAAGAAAGACAAGATTTAAATATATGTCATCCATACCCATTTAAAATTCTTTAAAGAAAAAGCCAGATTTGTCATTATAGGCATGTATGGGTTAAAGCATTTAAATTTGTACAATATTATCAAAACTAGCAATTGTATATAGAAAATTGTATCTCTCTACTTCAGAGTCACCAAAAAAGGAATGCTGCTTTGAAGTGATGAGATCTCTCAAAGGATGACATCTTGACCATGCTCTCTCTGGGTTACCATTGAAAGCGCTTGATGAGGAAGGGGTGCACCAGCATGGGTTTTGTAATGCTTTAAACTTTAAACCTATAGAGTACAAGTTATTGAATTTTGAATAAATTTTCATTGAAGTTTTTTTAATTAAAAAAATGCAAATTGGGGCCTACTCTTGATATTGTTGGAAAGCCTTTGATAACTAGGGTTGCATGAAAGGGATTTCATAAATCCAAAAACCTAGTGTGTGGGAGCCACTTAATTTCTGAGTATTTTTTGTGATTGAAAATTCTGTTAAAAAATTTAAAATTAAAATTTTAATGAGAACTAGATTTTAGACATAGGTTTAAAAAGGTATACCATTTATCTTTCACAATTCATTCAATATTACAAACCATGGAGCATGCTCAAAGGCCAAGCTAATATAATTTATAACCAAATTTGGCTAAATCTTCCTATGGATGATTGTCACTTTGGCTAGCTACATCACAAAATTGACCCACCCCAAAAAATTTATAAAAAAAAACAGAACAAAACAAGGCTTCAAAGTAATGAGAAGGGGGGGAAGTTCAAGAAGATTTAAGTTAAAATAAATATTGTCCATAAATGTCTTTAAGAATGAACATACTTCATTGATAACTAAACACCTGCCAATTTGAAAAACTTGTTTGGATCCCATGAGCTAATAAGTCTCAAGTGTATGGACATCACCTGCAGCCATGATGATCCTTCATTGTCCAGCTACATTATTGGCTTTGCAATAAAACATGAACACAAAGATGGCTACACTAAAGATGTCTCTAAAGTGGACCCCAGTTGGACCCCACTTTCACCACCTCTTTTTTTTTTTTTTTACCCTTCTGTTGTGTTATCACTGAAGCATTCAAATAAGGGACCAAAATGGGGGCAAACCCAGGATGGGATTCCCAAACTAGGCATAATAACTTTTTCTGGGGTCACCTATGGGCTAGGCTATGAGGCTATACGTGCTAGGGCTAGGAGTTTAGGGGGCTATGCTTATTGGCTATTTGGCCATTAGTTATATTGGTATTGACTATGTCTATTGCTATTGGCTATATGGAAATTAGTTGTATGGCTATAGGGTATGGGTATTAACCATTGACAATTGGGTTTCGGTATGGGTATTGGATATTAGTTGTTGGTTATGGGTATGTGGCTATGGTTATTGACTATATGGATAGGGTTAGGTTTTGTCTTTTAGGGTTTGGGGTTAGGACAAGCTTGCTGTGAGCTTGAATGTTTAGGGTTTAGAGTTATGGTTTTTCAAGTATGGTCTGATTTTTAGGGTTTTGGACTTTTGGAACATAAGATGCTTTGTGTAGAATATTGGAGTTAAAAATTAAAATTCATGGTTAAAATTAGAAGACACAACTATGAATTAAAGATAATGATGAAAAATGTTGTGTTAAGCTCATGCTTTTGTGTATGTAACACAAAGAAATTAAAAATCAGCCCTAAAAAGGTGGTTTAGGGTTAAGGTAAGTTGGAATTTGTAGATTTAAATTCTCATGGCAAGTATACATGTAAGAAGAGATCATTCTTGTAAACTTCTTCCTATTTTCATTTGAGAACTTGAAAGATGTCTTTTTCAAGCTCTTCAAATGGCTCTTCTTCAAGTAATGGTGGTTTTATTTCTGCCTAAAGTAATGAGAAGATCCTAGAGGATATGGATCAAGACGATCTCATGATCTTTTGAATCATGTTAGTGCAATTTGCAATTTCAATGGATTTTTCACTTCATGTGAAATGGAGGAAGGGATAGGGCAATGCGTGGACATAGTTGCTAGTGTTTGGGACATATTGGCTACAATGTGAGTCACACCAAGATTATACAATAGTTTGACAAATTTTACATCATAGGAGTTCAATAAGTGGCATCTTTTGTAGTCCCTACCATAAAAAATCTATGTTATATCCATAGGTTAGACTCTTATTTCATATGTATTTCCAATTATAGGTTAGGTCTATTTTTAAATTTAGGTTTAAGGTTAAGGTTTAGAGTCTAATTTATAGGGTTTTAGGGTTATGGTTTAAGGGTTAATGTTAGGGTTTTCAAATTTTCAATTTAAGCTTTCAAGTTAAAGTTAAAGGGTTAAAAGTTTTAATTAGAGTTTAAGGTCTGATTTTTAGGTTTCAAATTACGGTTTAGGGTTAGGGTTTCAAGTTTGGTTTTTAGGGTTCATCTTAGGGATTAATCTTTAGGCTTGATGTCAATGAAAGTTTCTAGGTTTAATTTTTAGGGTCAAAAGTTAACATTAAGGTTTGTAGCTCTAATTTTAGGGTCTTTAGACTGGGTTACTAGGGTTTAGGTTTTTAGGTTTTCAAGTCTAATTTCTAAGGTATAGATTTAGGGTTTAGGGTTAAGGTTTGATTTGTAGGATTAAGTCTAATATAGGTGGCTTAGACTTATGATTTGGTGTTTAAGGATTAGGGTTAGGGTTTTTGCACTGATTTTGAAGGTTTCAACCTAGGGATTAGGGTTTAGGTTTTACTTTAAAAGGTTTTAAGTCTTAGTTGTAAGGTTTAGAGTTAAGGTTTAAAGTTTAAAAGTTAGCATGAAGGTTTTGAAGTTTAATTATAGAGTTTTCAGACCTGATCATTGAGGTTGAAAGTTAGGGTTTAATATTTAATAGTTAGGGTTAAGGTATTTAGGTCTGATTTTGATGGTTTCAACCTAGGGTTTCAGTTTTAGGTTTAGTTTTTAGAGTTTTTAGACTTGATCATTACAATTTAAAGTTAGGGCTTAATGTTTAAAAACTAAAGTTAAAACTTTTATGTTTGATTTTGAAGGGGTCTTATTACAGTTTGGGGTTTAGGTCTAGTTTTTTGGGCTTTAGGTCTGATTTTAGGGTTTCAAATTAAGGCTTAATATTTTGATGTCAAAGTTAAAGTTTTCTGGGTGAATTTATAGGGTTATGATTTGATTTTTAGTTTTCCATCAAAACAAGGGATGTTCTAATTGTTTTGCACAAGCCATCAAAGTTGATATCAAAACAACACTTCTTGAACTTCATTTTTTACATGAAAGACAACAACTTCATGATGTATGCTACCTTCATGTGGAATTGGTCAAATTTTGATTTGTGTGATGTTACATTGTTCATTATATCATGCATTAATGGTGCATTTGTAATTGAGATTCGATGGCCAACGCTCAAGAAGAAAATTGCCTTAGGTATTTTGTTTCAAAAGTTTCCAAGTTGTATTGGTTTCATTGATGGCAATTTGGTCAAGATTTGAGAATCATGGAATAACAAATTGCACAAGAATTGGTTTAATAGTTGGAAGAAAATCTCTATAGTCAACAACAAGGTCATTTTTGACCATTATGGATTGTTCACATATAGAGACATCAACTACCTTGGGTCCTATCATAATGTGAACATTTTGCAACATTTGAATGTTTACCAAAAACTAACATTGATATTTCATTCATGGAGATGACAATTTTGATTATTTCTCAGGAGATCCAAGGTACATGGGTGAAGATATGTTTGTTATTTGCAAGATAGGACAATGGGAGCTTGCCCCAAATGCAACAAAAATAATCAATAAGGTGGATGTAGGTTTTAAGGTTCAAGTGGAATGGGGGATTGGTGGATTGAAAAGAAATTGAAGATGCTTAATGAAGAGGTTCAATTCAACTAAACCAAAATATACACATTTGTTTTGAATTGTAGTTCTCCTCACTACCTTTGTACATAAGAAGCATACGGACTTCACATTTGAAGTGGCTAGGGACCAAAATCTTGATCCAATTACACATAATTAATAACTAAAGGAATTTTAACAAAAGGTCCAAAATTGCTTTAACCTCTTGTTTTAATTCCTATTTTGATATGATACCTAAATATTTAATTGATTTTATATTTTTGGTTTCGACTTTCTATTTTTATTCATTGTTGATTTCCATTTTGCTTATTAAGAAAACATTTCAAATCTTAGATGTGAAGGCAAAATAAGACATAAAATTATTACCATGTTTTTGGATTGGTTATGTAACATTTTTGTTTTGGTCTCCATCCACTCATCATCATCTATAGATTGTTTATGATCAAAGGATCTAAAAAAATTAGGTATGCAAACTTAAGACTCAAGGGTGTTAAATATAGGTGTAGGCATCTTAAGAATCGGGTACTGGTATACCATTTATTACCTTATAATAAAATTTCAAAACATTCCCTAAAAAATGCCCATCTAACTTTCATCTAACACCATCACATTAAAACATTGCCCTTTCACTCCCCTCATTAGAATTTCCTATTTTCAATTCCTTCAAAACATCATGTTTGCAATTTTTCAATGTCCCCTTCACTAACATAAAATTTGAATATTGAGCTTAATAATTAACACACATTGATATTCAAATCACATTAGGAATTATTTGGGTCATTTGTTTTTTTACATATGTTATACTTGAAAAAATGTGTGGTATAGGATGTGGGCATGGTGTCAATGTGAAAGATTCCATTATTTTCTTAGGTAATTTTTCTTTTCAAGGTCCCTTTGTATTCGACAAAACTATTGCTTCAAATAATTGTGTTTGAAGCTAATCATCATTCTCCATGACCTCAATGGTTACCATGGATGTTTCACCCCTTCAATCATGCCAACAAACCAAAACAAACAATCACAATCACACTTTATTACATATACAATATCTAAAAATTTCAAATTTGTTTTTAAATTTAAACAATTTGATCATTAGATCTCCAAACCCATTTTTTAGATTTCAAGGTTTGGTTACTATATTTGAACAAATATTTTTAAATTTCCACCATACAAAGTTATTGAAAGTTGTCGTACGAACTATGGACTTGTAATCAAATTTCAAGTTCAATAAACTAACCATACAAACTAGATTGGATAAATACATGCGCAAATGAATTGTGAACCTACCTTCAAGTTTCAAGTTCAAACAACCACCCATACAAGTAGAATGGATCAAAACAAAAAACCCAAATGAGTTGCAAACTTGTAATCAAGTTTCAGATTTGCATAACCACCCATACATACCATAATGGCTCATAATAGAAGGGCCTTGTTAACTGCAAACTTGTCTTTTAAGTTTCAAGTTCACATAACCACACATGAAGCTAAAATGCATCATAATTATTGTGTTTTGAACCAATCATCATTCTCCATCACCTTTATGGTTGTCATGAGGGTTGCCATCCCTTTAATCATATAGACAAAGAAGAAACCAAATTCACTTAAACCTTAATTCAATATCTAGATTTTCAAAGTTGTTTTTAAATTTGGATAATTTGGTCATTAGATTTCCACAAAAAAACTTTTAATTTTAACATATTGTAAAACCAAAAAAACCATAAAAAACCATTTAGGATCCCCCCTAATGAACTATACATTCTGTACATGTATCAAGGTCAAAAACATAGTCATAGATCCCCCACACATGCATACAAAGTTGCAAATTTGATTTACAAATTGCCCAAACATGATTTAGACTACAATAATGTTAGATTCAAAAAATTTGGTCCAAAATTGACGTTTTAAATGTTGCAAATTATTTAATGAAATTAGGTTCAATTAACATAGTTTAAATTAGCATGTTTTAAGAGTTACATGCCTATCACATAATTTTCAAGCTCAAATGAACACCCATACACACCATATAGTCCCAACTAAGATATTTTAAGAGTTGCAAATTGCCCAAATATGTTTTAGGTTCAAATGAGTACCCATACACATCAAACAATCCATTAGAGACATGTTTAAAGAATTGTAAACTACCCAATTAGATTTTAAGTTCAAATGAGTACCCATACACACAAAAGTTTTGTTTAAATTGAGGTTTGATATGAGTTGCAAACCATAGAAATAGGTTTGATGTTTGAATAAAAACACATACTAATTAGAATGGGACCAAATTGGAATGTTTTTAAATTTGCAAAACTCCAATATAAGTTTATGGTTGCAATGAATACACACTAGATTGGAGCCAAATTGATATGTTATATGAAATGTAAACATCCAACATAGGATTCAAATTTAAATGAATACCCATACAAACTTGAATGGGGCTTAATTGAAAAGTTTAATGAGCTATAGACCTCCAACATAGGATTTAGGTTAAAATGAATACCCATGCACAATAAAATAAACTTTGATTGGAATGCTTTTTGAACTACAAACCAACATATTAGGTTTCAAGTTCAAATGAGTACACCATACACACCAAAATAAGACATGATTGGAATGTTTTAAGAACTATAGATCAACATACTTTCAAGTTCAAATGAATACATAATACACATTAAAATAGGCCATGACTTGAATGCTTTATGAATTACAAATTTAAAACATAGGTTTTAGGTTCAAATCAACACCCGTATTCACCATAATCAGCCCTAATTTTTGTGAGTTACAAACTTGGACTAAGAGAAATATGGACCAAATGAATACACCATACACACTAAAAAGGTGCCAAAATGATATGTTATATAAACTACAAACCTCCAACGTGGGTTTCAAGGGCAAATGAGTACCCATACAAACCAAACATAATTGTGATGAAATGTTTTATGGATTACAAACTTAAAACATAGGTTTTAAGTTCAAATGAACATCCATACATAGAATGCCAACTTAATTGAAGAGTTTTATAAGATGCAACCCATAAAAATATTTGAGACTTTCAAATAAAAACCCATGGAATCAACTCCCAAGGTTTTATGAGATATAAACCTTCAACATAGGATTCAAGTTCACATGAAAACCCATACACACCAAAATGGAACCAAATTGACACATTTTATGGGTTGTAAACCTTCAACATAAAAATCAAGTTCACATGAAAACCCATATAGACCATAATGGAACCAAATTAACATGTTTTATGAATTGTAAACCTCCAACAAAAGATTTTATCCAGATGAAAACCCATACAATTGAACACAATTTTCAACATAAGTTTCACATTCAAATGAATGCCCATACACATCAAATGTACTTTAATTAAAGTGTTTAATGGGATATAAACCTCCTTCACAATTTCAAGTTCAAACAAATACCCATTATAAACCAAAATCAACCCTAATTGAAATGTTTAATGAGTTGTAGGCCTCCAAAACACAAATGAAAAATTGGATGCTTGCATAATTGCATTTATGTACATGAATTTACAAACAATTTATTAAGCAAAATTTGAAACATTGGGCTTCAAATTCCAAACGTTGTTTGAAAGAATGTGTTAGAAGCCCTAGGTTGTAATTGTGGAGGTAGTGAACATTCGAATTTTTCACAATTTTCAAGGCTTGTAATTCCATGGTATTGCCAACAACTTTGTGTCAATTTCAATTTATTCAACAAAGGCATCATTTCATTGATGGGTCCATATATAGACAATTTATGTGAGTATGTTCAATCACCAAGGTACTTGTAAAAGGAGGGAATAGACATTTAGATTTGTGACTATGGGGAGGTTTGGGGTACAAGGTATCAGAGTTTCTAGAAGCAAAGTTGGAACTACAATTTTTTGAGGTAGTTCAAGTTGGTCTAGTTTTGTAAACTTAGATTGCTTCAAGGAATCTTTAAGCCATGCACTAATTAAGGTTTGCAAAAACTCACAAATTTTGTGACAACAAATGAAAAAAGACCACACGAAGAGAAAAAAGGTCTTCAATGGATGAGACATTCATAGAAAATTTCATCTTCTTGCATTGGTTGAGCCACCAAAACCATAATTTCTCTTTGGGTGGGCCTCATTTTGCCTTAAAAGAATGGTAAATGTTGCAAATGGGTCATTATTACAAACTTTGGCAACCCAACTCTTATGCCAAAGGAGTGAATTCCTCAAGTGTGCTAGCCAAAAATGGGTGTTTTAGAGCTGACGTTGTCTATATCCTTTGCTCCTCACCTCTTTCTTCCTCTTTCCTTTACATCTCTCTTCTCTTTCCTTTGTAAAAAATATTAATTGTGCTAATGAAGATGCATGATTGTAACAAAAGAAAGTGGCGATAGTTGAGCTCAGATTCATTGGTTTGTGATGCAAGATGGAAGCAATGGCCTTTCATTGTTTTCAATTAGGTGAGGAACTTGACATGAACTCATATTGACTCTCAAGTAGCTACTTTGAGTTTGGGGCCCACTAGGGCCCCTTTGTAAAATTTTGCTAGTGTCTTCTTCATCCGGTCCCATGTACTGAGCAAAACACATGATTCGGGTGCCTTGTTTGTCTCACTTTATGGATGACTTTAGTACCTTACAAGTTTGAGAGCCACACTTGTGACATAAGTCTTTCTTCAACTTGGTCTTCACTACAAGCATGCTTTCACATCATAGGACAGTTTGATGTTGAATGATATGCATTTTTAGAGAGGAGGATGTAAGGGTGTGAAAGTGACCTGCATGTTGTGAACTGAGATGACATTATGCATTTTTTCACTTGTACTCTACTGCCTGCATTCCAATGAGCTGGAGTCTTACCATTTTCCCTTTGTATAGGGTCTCAGAAGAATGTTCTTTGACACAAACTACAACTTACATTAGGTGGTGAGTTTTTTGGGACTCACTTTTCCTTCACCAATTGTCATGATTACTTAGTACATATTTCTTATTGTATATTTGTAAGAGATCTTCCAAACATAAGGCTCACTCTGTGGAAGGGAAAGGCATCTTATGTTTTTAAGAAGGAACAATTTGTTTTGAAATGTTTTTGTCTGTACACAAAATGAATGTTTCTAGTGGTGCTTTCCATTGAGTTCATCCCTCATGCCAAGGTGGAACCTGAATATGTGTGTCTGTCTGCAGCTGTTGTCTTGGATCCCTTATTCTGGTAAACCTTGGTTGGGCCTTACCCTAAACTGAAGTTTCAATAACCATCATTGGCCTTGGTTTGGTTAAGGTTCCAAAAGGCCAATAACTAAGTTCCATAAGAATTTTTTCAAGTGTATGTGGAGGACAACTTTGCCCTGACTAAAGCTTTGGCTCAACAGAGGATGCACTTTGTGCATAAAAGGTTCCTAAAAATGAATGAATGAATGAATGAATAAGGCAATTTGTGCTGCTCACAAAGCTTTGACTTGCCATTGCCAGGTTCCAGGTCCATTCCATACCACTTCAAATTTTGCCTGAGGAAACTCGGAAGAATTTGTCAGAACATTCTAGTAAAGACCCAAACTGAAAAGGCTTTTATAGTGCCCTTGATTAGGGGGGTCTGTTGTGAACCTAGGGTATTGGTTGCACCATGTGGACCGTATATGGAATATAGCAAAATGGCTATTGCACTGGCCATAAACCATGGTGCGGGATATATATATATATTCCCCCCATTCACACCCCGTTGTAGTGGGAATAGTCCATTACAAAGGATCGGATACCCTTGGCTTTTGGATTTTGATGCTCCCCAATGTGTTCTCTCTCACCAAGGTCCAATCAAGTTTTCAATGTGTTCCTAACATGTTCACCAAGTTAGCAATGTGGTTTTGCAAGATCTATTCCCCATGTCAAACAGCTTATCCTTTGCCCAGAGTGGAACTGTCATAACTTGTATGGGTGCCAAAGGGAAACAATTGTATAAATTCAATGTTGGGACTGCAAACTTCTACTGGGGGGGGAGTGTCCAAAGCTTCAAATTTGGTATTTTTTGGTGATGGGCCAATCAAAGTGGCTCATTGCCCAACACCAAGAAAAAACAAAAGCAAAAAAAAACTTTGAGATATACCTCCATAACTAATTAATAGAACCAACAATAGGCACTGCAGGTACCCAGCCAAGTGGGGTTGCACTTTATGATGATGTATGAACATGATCGATAAGGGAAAGAAAAAAAAAACAAAAAGAACCCACCATAGCCTACTAATGGGAACTATGACAAAATTTGTGGAGCATTGGGCCTAGCTAGCTCAACTCCAAATGTGTTTGGTAGAGCAGAGGAAACGTAGGTGAATTGCTAACTGTTTTTGTTGTGAGATTCTGTGTATCTAGTGACTGGGTTTGTCTTGGTGGTTTGTTACCAACTTACCCAGCTTCCCACAAAATTGCTGGGTTGATAGGTGGAATAGAGAATTTCACATGATATCTTTGTTTGCAAGACATTGAAAAAAAAGGCAGATTGTAACTTGCAAGAGCATCATCACCCATAGCTTTCTGAAAGACAAGTTATCAGGTTATCAGCAATCATGAATTTTGGAGCTTCTCCACTTCACACGCCACCCATCACTAGAGCACTTCTTTAGAGCGTTAGGGGGTGATGGTAGTACAAATATATGTGTATTGTTGGAGGTGAGGTGTTGGAGATGAGGCAGCCACATAATGCCAAAAAACACAAACACATGGAGCACTTGTGTTGTCATCATTTTTCCCCCTCTTTTGGGCCCCTCCATCTCTTCAGTCAGATCTTTGAATTCTCTACTACAGTCTCAAGCCGGGAAATCAAGGTTGTAACAACACTGGTCACCAACTCAGCATTCAAAAAACTATTATTATTTCAACAAGCTACATCTACATTTTGGAAGAGAACAACAAAAGCTTGATTTTCAGTTACTGTATGCAGCACAGAATGTTTAGCACTGAATAGCATTCCCCACTGGAAATCACACTATGGCTTAATCCATCATGATACCCAACAAATTACCAATTACATTCAATGCTTTTGCAAACTCCTTTCTCTGGACATTCAAGAGCTGATTTTTTAATGAGGTAAATAGTTTGGAGTTAATCTAAGGTGCTTAAGTCATATTAACTTTAAGTAGTAGTGAATTAATTGATCGTGGCTCTTAAACTCCCAAGTGCCAGAAATTATTTTGCTTTTTGGGCACATAAACTTGTAGTTATTGAGCATTTAGGTGCACCTGCCATAAAATCCAAGACCAAGTCACAGTTAGTGTTCTTGTTGAGCTCGAAAGCTCCAGCCTTAGTCCAGATTGTAAACCATTTCGTCCTGAGTACCTGTTCCATTGGTGGATGGTTTTGAGTATTCTGTCTTTGGTTCAGAAAGGCTCCGATTTTTGTCTGTTTGTTAGTAGAGACCTCCTCTAGTATAGATTTGATCCAAGTCGAACAGATCCCCTGTTTCGTGGTACAGCAATTGCTGCTTCTCTCCTTTAGATCTTCCTCTCCCTGCAACTTTTGTTTTGATTTGAATCAAACAAGCTCTGGGTCTCAGCTTAAATTCAGAGTTTCGTTTGATACCTTCTTCTTGTCCTTCAGCTCATGCTGTCCAAATCTCACTCTACCGGTGACAAGATCTTCAGCTTGTAAAACTCTTCAGTATCATGGTGTGTGCAGATCGATCACAAAGCAGGTTCCGCAGTAGCTAGGCATAATCTGCTGCATGGGTGCCAGCAGCTCTGAACAAAGTGCCATGGTATGCAGAAGACCTCTTTCGCAAGCATGATCATCTTGTGATGGCAGCAGCTGTTCTCATCAAACAGTTTCTCACAAATTTCGGCAGAATGCAAAGACACATCATGATCGGCTTATTGACAGGCATACAAAAAATAGGTATTTATGCATCCAATCCATATCCTTGAGTTTCTGTGCTTGTTTCCGGAAGACGTCTTGAGCATTGACGAATTTGGTGATCAGTCTAGAAACTCAATCTCTTTCTGATCTCCTTTTCCAAGAACAAACAAGAGAAAGAAAAGAGGAGAGGTTGATAATTTTCATTCATCATGCGCATTTGCACATGGGTGTAGTAAGTATGCAGGAAAGCAGAAGCTCACAACAACAGTACAACAGAAAATGGGCTCAAGTGTGCAAATTGAGTAGTCTGGATCCAGTCATTTTTGAAAATCCCATAATTCTTTTAGACTGTTTGTCTCCATAGCTTGAGTTCCTTGTGAGACTCACTTTGAAAAAAAACCTTGTGAAGCCTTTTTAAGAATCAGAATGGTGCTGCTGTCAGTCTAGGGATAAACTTGGAAAAATCTATAGCTTATGATCTTGGGCCTTTTCACCAGTTTGCCAAATATGGTGAAATCCTCCTGTCTGTGAACTGTACATGGGCTCGTTCATGATTAGCATTGAACATACAATTAGGAGTTTCAAGTTTTATGAAACAGTCGATATAGCTCAAGATAGGCCTGCATATTGACCCAGGTAGGGTAAATGGGGTATTGAAGATGGGCATGTTGATGAATCATCCCAGGGAGAAAGTCCCAATTTTGTCTCTAGAAAGAGAATGTGCTAGACCTCAAGATGCGGTGTTTGAACTTCTTGAGTTTTGATTTTGGATCAATGTTATAAAAAAATTTGATGGCGCTTTTGGCCATGTTCAATTGCAGGTGCTTGTTTGCAATGGCAGTGATGAAGCCGGTAGGAAGCAAGAAGATGTGTACAAACGTCCATTTTCCTGAGGAATTGTCATTTGAGTTTCTTGTACCTGCAACAACGGAGGCAATTTTGCCAGCAGCAGTGGACAGCAACGATCTTGGTCATAGACACTGTCGATCTGTCAGGTTTTATCGAAGGCTCAGACATCTGTATCTTCAAATCCAAGATGAATGGTTCAAGAAGATGCACTAGTTGCTGGGGAACATTGCTGTGGATCTATGTTAATCAGATTTCTTTGTGTATTTGAGGTTTTGCAGTGCTCCTAATAAAGCATCTGGGCCAACTTCTTGGAATTTCTCACCTCGAGCTTCTCTAAAGCAAGCTCTGAAAGAGGTGGAACCACTGAGTCTGCCACTCTTAGAAAGCTTCAGCGCAAACCCTTGTCTCCAATGTGTCTTAAATAATGTTGTATTGATATCAGTTAACAATTGTGGAATATGGGCTCTGGAAGATGGACTGGTTTTCTTGCAAAATGTATATTATCAACAATCTCTTGGAGGTACTGGATTTTGCTCATGGGACTTTAATAATTTATGTCCATGCAGAGTGTGCAGCACTGGAGATGGAAGATGGAGAGGAAGGGCTTGGAGGACAAGAAGAAGCAGGTCCCCATCAGCCGGCGAGCTATACTTGAGAAAGATGTAAGGTCTATGTAAGATATCTGGTTTAGAAACATTCAAGGGTTATGTTAAATTGTTCCTGTTTTCTGTTACATTGTGTTCTGATACATCTTAGATTTTCCAAGCCTGAATATGGAATAGATAATGGTCTCCAGTTTTTTCATTTCGGGTCTATGTAGGTGGTACACCTGCAAACCAGGTTGCATGATGAGAAAATACTCAGAATGGGTCTTGAGCAAGCACTTGGAGAAGCCTCTGATCCATGCACACCTCAAGATGTATCTGCAGATCTTGCACCCCAAGTAAGCCCCATGAATAGGACCAAAATGTCCTCATCTTGTATTGCTGCTGCACTGCAGGTGCTTTTTTGTAGGTAGTGAAATAACCTACCATAGCTATGCAGAGTTTGGACTGGAAAGTTGTGATTGTTATTTGTCTATTGGGATGTGGTGGCAGGCTCAGGAGCTCATCACAGAGATTGTCTCACTTCAAAAGGAAGTTTCACATCTGGAGCAGCATGTGCTCTCACTTTACCGCAAAGTTTTTGACCAAAGATTGTCGACCCACCAAGATGGAACTGACCTCTGCAGTTCAGAAGCTCAAGAGCCTAGCATTGTGATTTCACAATCATCATACCATGTATCAAGGTTCAGAGCTGAACAACTTAGACAAACACAGCTTCCTCCTTCCTCACCACAGCACAGACACCCTGGATCTGTTGCTATGCAAGGATTCAAAAGACCGCACTCTTCTATTGGTGCAGGCCAGGTCAAGACACAACATAGGTCTCTTCTTAATGATTCAGTCTACTGTGTTGATAAAGAACCCGAAGCTGGTGGAGAGCCTCAAGGCTCCACTGCATCACCTGTAAGCTCTGATCTTTCTTCCAATCTTTGATGCTAGAACTTTTTGTGTCCAATTTTTTTCACAATAATCCTTGGAGATGCATGTGGATGCTCCCAACTGCAGGTGCCATAAGAATCTCTTCCATTCTATCAAACTACATCTGATATAAAATGGAGGGACTAGCATTACCAATTGTAATGATTGTATTCGTTGTGTCAATCCTATTTCCCTTTCTGTCAAATCTTGGTGCTCTATGGTTGCTCGATTGATTCATGGAAGTTTATTTGCAGCAAGTATTGCAAAGTGAAATGAGCCCAGCCGATCAAGTCAAGATCCTGAAACCATCAAGCAGCTCAAGCCCTGTGAAAGTTGATACCAAGCAGACACCAAAGAAAACTTCTGGGGATGTTGTAGAGCCTTCATCAAAAACACCGAACCAGCTTGCTGAGGAGCTTGTTCGGTGCATGGCGGCAATTTACTGCAAACTTGCCAATCCACCTCTACCCAAATTTTCTTCTTTGTCACCCTCGTCATCGTCTTCTTCCACAACAACACATGAATCTTCACATGACTTCTCCAATTTGCATGATAGTTGGAGCCCTGGGTCGCAGACTGATAACACATTTAGTGAGATGGATGGATGCATAATGCCTGACCCATATTCTGTAAAGGATGTGGGAGGAGAGGATGTTGGCCCATATTTTTCAATGGTGGAAGTGCCCTGGATTTGTGTAGACAAGGACAGTCTCACATACGCTACCCAGGCTCTTCACAATTTCAGGTAATGTTCAGGCCCATCAGATTCATCAAGTCTAATGAATAGGACAGTTAGCATGACTCCACAATTACCGGCCATGTGATGCCAGTCAGTCTTGCCACAGCATTTAAGAAGACATTGAAGTACCCAATCCACAGAAGGATGTGAATCTTAATCAGTGAGATTTAGAGCCAGAAGGCAAGGGGGCCTGTATCGAGACCCTAACTCAATTTTTCAGTCGTGACCACCAATAACTTTGCATCCAAAATTATTAAGCCATTCTCTGCGGCTTTAGAATAACCATTTAAATCACCATAAGGGAACAAACAAAGAAACCCATGCAGCCTAACTACAAGCTGATTCCTTCATGATTCTGTACAATCCACAGTGTTGCCACTTATAGCTGATTTTGTTTCATTTAACTATATTGGCTGTCACTGATGACCAGAACTTTTGGTAGTGAATGAGGAGGTTAACCTGGTGGTGTGCACTAGATTGATGGTGGAGCAATTGGAGAAAGTGGATCCAAGGCAAATGACACACAAACAGAAGCTTGCATTTTGGATCAACATCTACAATGCCCTCATGATGCATGTAATCAACCCTCTTAACCTGTTGGCCTCTTGAGCTTTTTATATCTGGCTTGAAAGATCCAAAAAGGCCAAGAGCTACCATTTTGGGTCAATCCATGGTCTACTAGGGAGTTAGGGGATCCTGACTACCATCTAATGCTTTGCATATTATATGGGCAAACAGGCATATTTGGCTTATGGCATTCCCCAGAACCGATCAAAGCGCTTAAATTTGCTACAGAAGGTATCCACTCTTGACCAGTTCACCATGATGAAAAAGGACATCCCTGTTTGCCAACCTTTGTAGAGGTGAATTTGCTTCACCAGATTTTGATTTTGCTGCATGAGGTACTCTATCAAATGTTATGATATCACTGAAGGAAACTGATTGTTGAGAATGTAATGTAGGCAGCGTATAAAGTGGGAGCCTACTCTATCAATGCTCAAACCATTGAGCATTCAATTCTCGGTTGTCCTTCCAACCGTACTGCTCAGGTAAAAAAAGCCTCCTCTCAAATCCAAATTGCTCTGCAACTATTTGTTTCAACTGGAAAAACATCCTACAATTTTATGGAAACATGATCACTGATATATTCTGATTATGTATGATGTGTGGAGCACAATGTGCATACTCTTCTGTCACTTGTTGATATTATGCCTAGCTATGAACTGATCTGCTAGTGCCATGAATAATCTGGCTGCTGGCCTAACAGCAAGGTTAACTAATATTAGAAAGTGAGGGAATTAAGAAGCATGGATAACTACCAGGATCCATCTGTAGGCTTAGCAGGATGTAGAGTTGAGCTAGCTGGTAGAGATGCATCTGTGATAACTTTATCTACTGCCTTGACTGAGTTTGTTTTAATTGTGTTGTGGGTGCTTGAAGTGGCTGCAAGCATTTTTGAAGCCAAGTACAACTTTCAAAGAGGGTGATGAGCGACAAGCTTATGCTTTACAGACACCTGAGCCCGCTGTTTGCTTTGCACTTTGTTGTGGTGGACACTCCGATCCTGCTGTAATGTCCCCTGAATCCTCATTGCCAATCTCTGTTGTATACATCCAGAGCAAATTTAGACCACTCACATGGTACATTTTTCATGAGTGTCATAAGGGGATATTTTAGGACACAACATGGTTGGCAATACAAGTCTTTCTCAAACTTTGGAAGGTTCTTAAATGGGGCAGCACATTGTAATTGTGAGCTTTTTTAGGCAATCTGAGACTCAAAGCCATTTTCTTCAGCTAAACCAGAAGAGTGAAAACTGTTATTTCAGGTCCGTGTGTACACAGCAAAGAATGTGCGGCTTGAACTTGAGGTTGCTAAGCGTGAGTTCTTGCAAGCCAGTGTTGGGATCCATGGCAGCAGCAAGGTAAATGGGGTCAGGAGAAGGGGTGACCTAGTGTTATATAGCTGTTTTTGCCTTCCAATTTTTGTTCATCTTCCAACCTCATACCAGGTATTTGCACATCAATTGTGCAGAAAGCATTGGTCCCCATCCAGTTACAAGGCCCTCCCAGATTTTCAATCATGCCTATTGGAAAATTAGGTTAGATCTGTGCTTACATTATGTTGTTTTGTGCAAAGATTTCTGGGATGAAGTAACATGGAAGAAGAAGCTCATGGAAGTTTTTTGGATGACTCAGGTGTTGTTACCCAAAATCTTGGAATGGTATTTGCGGGCACTTGTGATAAACTCTTCAACAAGTTTGCTGGAATGGGTGTGCCAAAATGTACCTGGAAAGCTTGAGGCACAAATTCAGCAGTGCCTCAAACTGAATCCACACAAAAACCCAGCACATTGCCTTCGATGGGTGCCTTACAGCTTTGGATTCCGCTACATTTTTGTCCATGAGCTTGCCCATCGCAACCCCATTCTGATAAATGACTCTGCCTTAAATGGTGTTTCTCTTGGTGTATAGTTGCATAACTCCTGAGGCGAGGATATAGAGTTGTAGAAACATGTGCCAAAAATTGAAAAGTTTGCCAGTTTTTTTATTGTCCACATCATGTGTAAAACATAACCAACTTTCTTGTGAGTGCCAAATGAAATGGGTTCTCACTGAACTTGGACTCTTATAAGGATAGTTTGCAAGTGGTTAAATGTTTTCCCTTTCTCTTCTGGGGAAAAGCAAAGACACATACATAAGTAACGTCCACACGCCTTCTGCATGCATTGCTTCAAACTGTGTGCACTGTTTAGTTGGGAGAATGTGTTTAAAGTTCTGGGGCTCTTGGAACCTTTTCGTATTACAATACTTAAGATTCAGATTCACAATCCTTTTTGTTCCTTTGTGAGCTCAGGTCAGTGATCAAAAGGTGAGTTATGAAATTTTCCAAGTAGCAGAGGCTGAAGAGGCCTGTGATTTGTCGTGGTGGTGGATCCTAATTATGATCTGAGTCCCTATTGTTACTTTGTACTAATTAGTTGTGAGGATGAGTCCAAAGTAGTGTTTTTTCATCAATCACAATTTGCTTCTTACCAATGATGGGCTGCTTTGTTTGGGCAAAAGATACTGGATGAAGTGTGGAGGTATTGAGAACTGACTGGGGAACATATTTGAACTTGGAACACATTCAGACACATCATTGAAAACCTTTTGGGTACACAATGGGAACACTAAAATTCAACAAAATGGTGAGAATGGGGGGAAAGCAGGGAGTGGGGACAACGTCTTTTTTGGATTTTGGTTTTCTTAATGTGTTCCCACCACTATGTTCACAAGGATGCTCCTAGTTTGTTTCCCACAGCACTAAACTTCATCCCATATCCTTTGCCCAAAACTCTACTCTATATATATACCTTACACCAAAGGGAAAGGGTACATAATCTATAACGTGAGGAGTGTACATAGTGTTTTGTGTGATGAAAGTGGCCTAGTACAAAAATTAAAATTTAAACTTTTTTTTGGAGGCACCCTCACAACTATTTAATACAACTAACAATACTAGTAGGTACCTTTAATAATCTAATAGATAATCTATAGTGATGAGTGAAGATTTTGTAGTTCAAAATCCTTTTAAGTGTACATATATAAGGTATGCGCAACACATGTATAGTACACACATACTCTAGATTCTCAATTCTTCAAATTGAGCCGGATCAACCTCAAAGGTTCTTAGATTTGAACCAAATTGCCAAATCAAAAATTGCACATTCAAATTGCTTGTAAGTTAGGCTACATGAACCTAGGTAGGTACCTAGCTAGGTTAGGTAGGTAGCCTAGGTTACCTACCTTGCCTATCTTAGGTTGTTGACCTAGCCTAGCTTGCTTACATAACCTACCTATCTATTGAACCTACCTACTCACCTATTTATTTAATCTATCCATCTATATGACCTATTGACATATTGACCTACCTACCTAGCCTTGTAGGTATTAGGTACATAGGTAGGCTAAATACATAATATCTAGGTGTAAATACCTACATAGCCTATGGTAGATAGGTAGTTGGTTAAGCTATGTAGGTAGGTAGGTTAAAATAGGTTAAGTTAATTAGATTATTTATGTAACTACCTACATATATTATTTTACCTAGGTTTAGGCTAGGCGAAGCTATGTAGGTAGTATGTAGGAGACAAGTAAGTTAAGCAGGCTAAATAGTATGGGGGAGGTAGGTGACGACTTTTGTATGGGACAAAGGATGTGGGATAACGTTGTAATGTTTCTTTGGGACATTAGATTTTATCCCATATCCTTGTCCACAACTTCAATTTTGTAAACTATCATAATACTTGAACAATTTTGACAACAAACTACTGAATAATTAATTAAATCTTAAATCTTAAATATTAACTTCAGCACTTGGTTTTTTAATTCTGAAAATTCTGGCAGGTAATGGGTATATAAAATAATAAATAGTCTTTTTTTAAGGTTGTGGAACAATCTAGTGTGTCCACATGTATATAAAATAATAAACAATATTTTTTCAAGGTTGTGGAACAATCTAGTGTGTCTAGATTGTCTCAATTTTAATTCTCGGTACTTGAAGGTCTACAATTCAAACCAAACAAGTGAACTTTTGATTTTCTTTAAATTTTGGCACAAATACTAAAGAATTTTTCAAAAAAAATTGCGAAACAAAATTTTTGGCAAATTGACTATGCTGACAATTGGCATACTTGGGACATTTGATGGCTAGGGGATATGTTTGCATTAAAAATTTGACATTCATTGGATGAGTAACCGTGATTTATTCTCCCATGTTAGATTAGCTAAACATAAGTACCTAGGAATGTTTTTGTAAAAGAAACTGTTAAATGATGATCAAAGAACTTTTAATTTCATAGGTGAAATGAGAAAAGTTGGGATTGGATTGGAAAGAAGATCTACTATGAAATGCAAGATTATATCACATTTTCTCAAAAGGTCTCATTAAGTCCCCATGAGAGAATCGTAATTATAATTGAAGGAGTTGGAATACTTGGAAAGCCCAGGGAAGTTGGCTGGACAATGAAAGAATGAAGAACATGGAAGGAACCAAGTTGCCACCATTTCACCACAAGTACCATCTCCAAACAATATTTCCATCAATGAAACTAAGAACAAGATGTTGGATTTGCATGTGGACATGACTTATCACATCATTGAAGGCTTGGTGGATATTGGAACTTTGATCTCCAATATAACAATTAACATGATCAAAGAGTTGGGTATCATGCACTTGGTGGTTTTATTAAAGTCTTATAAAATAACTTCAAATGCAATGATACAAGTGATGAGCAAAATCAACAAATTACTAATCTATTTGGATGAGGTTGTACATAAAATGGAATTTACGATGGTAGACACATATGGAATCAATGTTTTGTTGGCATTAGATTTCCTAATCAAGATTAGAATTGTTGTCAATGTTCATGTATGACATGGTTTAAATGTTGATATGAAAATATTACCATTGAATATGGTAACTTGTTGCAAGTGTTGGAAAAGAGTCAAAGAATCAAGATGGTGGATTTTAACATTATATGCATAAATATTTGTAAAACTTGCAGCTTGATGAGGAGAAATGCAATTTTGATTTCTTTGAGGATAAGCACTTGTAAGATTTTGACCAACTTTATGATGACCCTATATTTGAAACCATTGATGGTGACAAAGAATTACGAATAGAAGCAAGCAATGATCAACTCAAATTGATCCTACAAAAGGAGATGGTGCAAGAAATGGAGCTAAAGGACCATGGGTTCAAAATTTTGATGAAGGAAGAGGCGCCAAAACAAATTTGTATTCTAGTTTTTGGGAATAAACGGAGAGTGTGATGGAAAATTCTTCATCTAATGAAGATGACTACTTCAATTGCCTAAATTGTGTTGGTCATGAAATAAAACAAACCTTTAGGAATTTTAACATATCAAATCCAAATTTACCAACATTCAAATTCATGCAACAAAAGGAGATTTAACATGGAGGTGAAAGTAAACATAAATAGAAAAACAATGGGAGGAAATCGTGAATAGGATAAAAGTTGACCAAACATTGGATCAACAAAAGTCTACAAAATTGTGGCAATTTATATAAAACTTTGCAAATGTATTCATGTGGAATGCGAATCAATTGGGATGTTACACTATAGGGGAGCATTTCATAGACACCCAACGATTCCTTCCTCGCAAAATAATGTTAAACATGTTATCATATTGGGAGGAAACAAAAATCAACAAATAGATTCAAACATTGTTTTTTTGGGCAAAATGAGATCAACCAACACATTAAATATGCATGCAAAATAATACTTCATGTCAAGAGAGATGGTAGTAATTCATTTTGCAATGACTACAAGCCCTTTAATTTGCACATGAAACAAGATGCTTTAACAATGTCATTGGTGGAAAATGTCTTATCCTAACTGGGGAATTTTTTAAAAAATTGCATGGATTTATAAAGCAGCTTTTAGTAGAAAAGGATGGCACCAAAAGATCAAAGAAAACTAGAATCATTACCTAATCTGGTTTATTCAATTGGGCAATCATGCTTTTAAGCTTGAAAAATGCAATGAGTAGGTTTAAACGTTTGGCATTTTTTTATTTGCTTATGGTTATTATCCGGGTATATCATTAGATATATACATATATGACCGCCAAATATCTTCATTTGAAAAACATGGCCCCACCTCCTACTTGGGCATTTTAGAAACTTGGTATCCACCCCACTTCATAATTAGACCTTCTAAAATTCAAATATCTATAACTAGACCCAATTCGGGGGCGATAATTGGAAAGGGTATTTACCAAAAACCCAATTTATACCCTTTTAATACCAAACTTATACCCACCTCCACCTAGTATGGTTAGGGTGAAAGTTTTTTAGTTTCTAGAACTTGTGTTTTGCACATCTCATGTTTTCTTCATTTTTTGCATTCTCCTTCTGCCTTTACAACATCCACTTTAAACTTTCTATCGATGCACCATTAAAATTATGAATGCAACCTATTGGCCACTAGAGCATTAAGAGGAATTAATCAACCATGGCGAATCCAGAGCCAAGTGATTTACATGAAGAAGGTATGTGGTTTGTGAGCTTCCATCTTCAACAATTTTTTATTTGCAATTTAGATTAGAATTTTTTTAAAAAAATTGATTGTTTGGTTTCAAAAAATGCATGAAATAGTCACTAGTTGTAGTTTGCAACCTCCTTTGTGTTAATAAGTATGTTTATGTTTTCAAAGGCAAGAAAAGACAAGGGATTTCAACATAATTGTTATTTATTACCAATTAATATGAATGTTTTTGGTCTCTAATTTCTGAATTTCATTATTCTTGCCTATTTCAATTGTTCTACATTTTACACCTTGCTACAAGTTTTGTTCAAAAATGCATTTGTAAAGCCACAAGGGTGGGGAAGGGCTTGAATCAACTTTCCCATTTTTAATTTTTTGTTGTCTTTTTGTTTAATGTCTATTGGTCTTTTCACCTATTCACAAACAAGCTACAAGAAGGTATGGGCATACATGGCAACATTTGATAATATCTTCAAAATGCATTAAGTGGCCTGCAAGATTTTTCACTTCATGAAGCTTTACACTTTAAACCCTAAACTATCACCTTTTTTTCTTAAAGGATTGTGAAGTTTCCTATTGTTAGAAGTTTTTTTATTGCAAGGGTTAAGAAGATTTATGAACATTTCATAACTTGTTTGAATTATTTTTAGATCTTGTGTTAGTTTCTTACTGAACAAATTTTTGATGAATTTTCTTCATGTTTTACCATGAATTAAATGAATGTTCATGATCTCCATTCTAATGAGGATTTCCAAGTTTCTACAAAACATGACAATAATAGTATTGGTATTGTTCAAGCAACATGCCATGGGGAGCTAAAGAATCCATTAGTTGTTGATGCTAGAGTTGTGCATGATGATGCATCCATCACCAAAATGCATTTGGAGATTTTGCAAAAATAGAGGCTTCTATGGAAGCCACATTATCATACTTCATTCACATGGGTTTTTTTAAAGGTAAATAATATAACCAACTTGTGAATTTTTTAGCATAATTAGATGATGAAGTGCATTATTTTCCATGGTGATTCTATTGGTCTTCAAATCTTAACCATGATGCGCACCAAGTGTATAAAAAGGATTGATTGCATACCATAAGTCTAATGGAATTACAACTATGAAAAAATGTGTCAAGGGTGACCATTTTGCCTTCATGAAGAAGTTGGCAAAAGATCCCTGATGCATTGTAGTAAAACCTAGGCTCCCACTAATCAAAATGTCAATAAGAAAAGGGCACATATTTCTCCATATGAAATTTCTAAGTTTTTTTTACTTTAAGTAAGTTCAAAAAAGATGACCCAACACAAGTGGGTTTCTTGGATGATCTCACGTTGTTGGTGGTGAAAGGGTTTTTGCCTATGAGGATTGTAGAATATGTTTGGTTCTAGAATTTATCATATTAATTTTATTTGCAAATTGTTTTCCCATCCATGAACGCTTTTATTGACTATTCTACTTGACTTGGTAGAAAAAACCATGATTTATATGTGCAACCTAAATTGGTTAGCTATTTGTTTACCACTTGCACATTCAACTTATGGATGTCAAAAGGAGTGCATGACATTTTTGTTGTGGTTATTAACTTTATTTTTAGTGATTTGGAGGTGAAACATGTAATTATTGGCCTATTTGAAGTGACTAACACACTTATGGCATTGCAATGGCTATTAAATTATAGGAATTACTAATCTTGCCAATGGAATTGCTAGGTAGAGTCTCAAAATTTTAAGGACTACAATATGTAGATAGTACTGCAATTTCAAAAGAGACGTTGAGGACCTTACTTTGGTGGGTTCAAACATGCATCAAGTCTATTTGCTTCATGTTGGCAAAACATGAGGAATAGTTGTTTTTGGTTTTTTATTGAGTTATTGTCCACCTTACCTTAGATGGGATGTTCAATTTGTGTTTGTCCATACCATAAAAAATGCCTATTATCATGTATAAGTTGCCAAGATAGGAATCACTAGAATATGTATGTCAAGGAGGTGAAGAAATGTTAGGAACAAACTTTAGTATGCACCAGGGGCTTTATTTGGTAATGTAATTTTTAGATTATAGAAACTTGTGGATTAACAAAAGGCATGCAAAATTAAATAAATCATGCATTTTAACCACTATTGCACCTACATGTTAATAGAAGAAGCCAATTGTGGACCTTTTATTGACCCAAATTTTATAAATGTGGCAAATGTGATGAAGCCATTCAATCAATGTTGAACATCTTTTTTTTATAATCAACTATGAAATATACGTTCAAAAGTGCAACTACATGAAGTCAAATTATGAACACCACCCATGAATCTAAATGCCTTTTTATCATTATTCATATGCTTCATAATCAACTAGTTGCACATTATAGATATTTCAACACAGATAACCACATCATGGCCATCATGAACATCTTTTGACATTAATAAAAAATAACAATTTTACAACATTCAAATAAGTTGTATGTACTTGTAAACATTGTCTTGAAACAATTGCACACCAATATGTTTAGTGTGCACACTAGCTTGTAGTAGGCGTTCACACATAATAATTTGTTAACAAGTTTATAAGGAAATCAATTATGAAAGCAAATTAGCAAATAGAAAAAAAAAGGAAACCTAACCCTAAGAGTAAATAATGTCTTTTGAGGAATAGAAAAACAATCATAAACATATCAAGAAAAACCTTGAACAACAACACATACAAAGTTGATGGAGGCTTCAACTATAACATAAAAAAACCTAAACAAATCACAAGAAAGAAAAAGAACAAATCAAACCCCAAAGAACATAAAATGTTTTTGTTGGGATATAGAAAATCAAACAGATGAATAATTGAACAATAATAACCATCAAACACATGTTGAGAGACCTTCCACACCAACATGTATGCAAGTGATAAAACTATCAAATATAACACCAAAAGCCCCAAAAGAGAAAGGAAAAGACAAATGTAAATAATTAAGGCATGTTACACAAAACCATGAGGTTGTTGTGATCACAAATCAAACAAGATGTGATAAGATGATCATTACAATGATGAATATGGGGTTTAGTCTCACGATGTTGTAACATTGGCCAAAAGTAGAAGTAATTCACAAACCAAAGGAATGACAAAAATAGGAATTTGCCATATTAGAAAAACTAGGCCAATTTCATTTCTTTGTTAGAAACCCCCAATGATATATTTATTGTCAACCATTGTGATCCCATGACCTCCTTTTCTACCTACCAAAGAAGTTTTGAATTCTAATTACAAGATCCCTCATTCTTTCTTTCATTTATGGTTCAATCAACTTTTTGTGTTGTTGTTCCTTTAGCACAACCACAACCATCCATGTGTACTTGTAACAAACTTTAGTATTGTTTTGTGTCCACGTATTAACAAACAAATTTCTAACACATGTAACATTTCACAAAAATAAATAAAATATTTAAGTTTTATTACATAAGCTAATTGATGTGACCATTACTAGAATTCTTGGTTTTTCAAATGGTTCAAATTGACTAACTAATCCTTTTTAATCAATGGACATGTCCATTTTGATTCAAGGTCCGAAACATGTATTTTTTGATTAATCAACTTGATTAAAGTGACTTATTTGAGTAATACTAGTCAAGCTAGACAACTTTAATTAAAATGGCCAATGGGACATTTAATCAAATTGAACATAAAAACTTGACATCATTAATCAAAATGACCAATGTTTTTTAATTAAAAGGGACACATTATGCCTATTACGTACCTACCTCCTACTTCCCACCCACCTACCTCTTACAACCTACCTACCTTCGTACTTCATAGTTTGTAATGATGTGTCAAAATAAACACTTGAAATAAAAAACTTGGACAAGAGTTGAACACCTTTGATGGCATGGTCCATTGGTTAAAGACTTGGTTTATTGTTGGGTTAGTTAAGGGTTCAATTCCTAACACTTATAACTTATGTACATGCTTAAAGGGTTAAGGTGGGCAAGGTAGGTTAAGTAAATTAAATAGGCTATATTAGGTGAAGTTAAGGTAGGTCAAATATGATAAGGTAGGGTAGGTTACCACCTACATACTTGCCTTTTGATGACCTACCTACCACAAAATATTATTTTTGATAATAATTTTAAAAATAAATTATTTAAAATGGGTAGAAATTTAACCAATGAAATTGTCCATTGTTCATTAATCAAAATGAGCAGTCAAATGGTCCATATTCTACTAGTAAAAAAGACCACCCTAATCACAATGGAAATGTCGAAACAAACTTGTCCAAAATGATGAAGTGATCTTTTTAACACCCTTCCAAATTGGGTATTTTAAAACTACAAGTTATGTTTGTTTTTCTTTCAAGTTTATATCTAGCCACTAGCTAGTTGAAAAGGTAGATGACCTTCACAAGATTAGTTTGACAAATAAGAGTTAAAATTTGAAAGATGAAAAACAATACAAATTAAACAACAAAAAATGAAAACAAGGCATTATCATTCAAAGGTGAGGCAATAGACATAAAAAAAGACAAAATAAAAAAAAACCAACCTCTCTAGCTCTTCATGTGGAAGGGTGAAAGATTGTAAGGAACTCAAACCTTGAAACCTAAATTAAAAAAGAAAAGAAAAGACATTGAACATGTTATAAATTACAAACATAAAGACCTATTGAAAACTTTCTAGTTTTAGGGGAGGCCTTGTTCTAAAACGAAATTCTAGCTTAGCAAAAATTTATTTCTCAATAGATGGGTCTTTAGTTTTTCAAGGGATCTTCCATTTCACATGAACCATTTGGTCCATCTGAATTTTTTGGGGGCAGGATCTTTACCTTGGGTAAGGCCCTTACACAAGGGCACTACAATAAGAATGTTCTGCACAAGCTCCTTCTTTTGCTAATGCCCTAGTACAAGGGCCATGCCCTAGTACAAGGGCCTTACCCTATAAAAAAAAAAAAAAAATCGCTTGGGACCTAAATGGAAGAGAGAAGAGAACCCAAAGGTTAGTATTGTAAACCCGCGGACACAAAATCTTTCATTTTGTGGGTATCCGCTGGTTCGAAGTGCTTGCCTCCAGGCCTCAGGCTTTGGTTGCTAGCGAGGCTACAAGACGCAAGCGTCCGGGGTTTACAAAATTCAGCGAGAGTTGGGAAGCAAATTTTGGAGCGACGGAAGGGGCACTGACACATCGCAAATGGCGTCGAAGAAGAAAAAGAAGCAGAGGTACGTTGTGAAATTTCTTGTGATTTAAAAAAAATATATAAACAAAAATTTCATGCGGAGAGCTCCGACTCTGTGCTCTATTGCTTGTAGCAGCCGCAATGATGCATTCTGGAATGGAAGTTTTGTTAGAAAGGCGCTTGCAGAGGCGTTCGGAGATGCGGTTCTTTTGTAAATATGAATAACTGGTTGGCAAGTGGCGTGTTCTGTCCGCCCCGCGATGTTTGTTC
This sequence comes from Sphagnum contortum, assembly GCA_963920785.1. Taxonomy (NCBI): domain Eukaryota; kingdom Viridiplantae; phylum Streptophyta; class Sphagnopsida; order Sphagnales; family Sphagnaceae; genus Sphagnum; species Sphagnum contortum. The sequence continues at coordinate 1,459,816 of OY987290.1, read as the reverse complement.
CATGCTGATGATAGTTAGTTACCAGGTCTTTATGTGTAAAACGCTTGAGAAAGAGGCTTGTGAAAGCTTTCGACATGGTTTCTTGAAGGGCAAAACAAGGCTTCCTGCTTTTTGTTAAAATACATTCGCGCAGTTTTAAAATCTGAATGGAAGAATTACATGAACCTTCAAGGAATCGTGAATGTTGATTCATAAAAACAGCCGACGTCCGTCCAGATTCCCAAGAGATGTCGTTTCTTCTCTTTCTTTGTTCAATTCATGGCCTATATGATGTGTTTTGCTGTTCTGTAATGGAGACACAAACGTACATTGCTGCAGGAACGGGAAGCTTTCTTTCATGTCTGAAGAATTGCATCCTATTTGCATTCTCTCAATTTGTCTACCAGTTACTTCTTGCAATTGTGAAATTCTGTATTTGGCACCAGAACTTCACACAGGATTCAATCCTTTTTCATGTCTCTCAAGTTGTGGGGAATGCCGTTCTAGTGAATGAAGAAGATGATGGAGTCATAGGAACTGCTTTTTTGGATTACACTCTGTGTTTTTCTCTCTGGAAAATGTCCCTCTTCAGTGGATTCTTTGTGTAGTTTCTGCTGGAAGGGTCAGGAGTCAATGGAAGATCTGGAGACCGTTTCCAGAGCTATTTTCCCTGCAATGCTTCTCACAGTTCCATACTTTGGAGATCTCCCACATTGTAGATATCTATGGTCTTTTGCACGTCTTTCCTTCTCCTCTCTCACTTTGTGTCTCTGTCTATTGTTTGTTTCTTGCTTCTTTATTCACTTTCTTCTTCAAGGAATCCTTCCTTCAAGCTTTTCTTGTGCATACATTCCTACATTCAATGCTATATCTGCAATCTTTTCTGTACATCTCAATTGTCTGCAATTCATGGTGTTTCTCTTGCTAATCTCTCCTTTCTTTCCCTTCACTACCCTTTTTCTCCTTCATGCTCCAAACCACCTCCCCCACCTACAATTTAAGGGCAGATAAGATCCATCAGTCAAATTCTCTGCAAGTTGTTGCTTGAAGTCTCAAGGCAAAAGCTTGCCCACTATTAGACCAGACAGTAATTCACAGTTTCTCTGATTTCCATTTGTCGGTTTCACTATCGGGCTAATTTCTCCATTGTGCAGTGTTGCAACTGAGCCAACAATACCAGCAGCTCTGGCAGACCCACAGGTGGCACAAGAATCAATCCTTAAGGAAGGATCTCAAGATCCTCTAGATGGACTGTTGGTTGACAAAACCCTGATCCCAACTCCTGAAGAGATTCCACAAGAAAGGTAAGAATCTGCATGCTTAAACCATAAAATCTGAACAGAATTTGGTGCTTTGTTGAAGTATTCGTAGTGGAATCTGCACGGCATATGGACAGCGCATGTTCCATTGTTTATTGATACTACAAAGATGACAACTGACTATGTTTGTTTCAAGAAGTTAAAAGAAGAATTCATTCAGCTGTAATAAAGAAGTTGGAAGATTAGTCATCAGGTCTCCATTCCTCCTCCAATTGCACTGATGGAGATTAGATCATTCTGATTGATGGAGAGTGCCCTTCATAGACATCTCTGATCTAAGTCAATTGGTCATATTGGGTCTCTTGGACACATGGAAATTGAACTGACCTTTGTCCCCACAAATGGTCTTTCTGTGTGACTGATCAGCCTGCCCAAGATTCTCCCAGATCCAAATCCATGTGTTTATTTTGACATCAAAATCGGGCTAAAGCATGTAGGCCGCATTTGGATAGAGCTTTTCAAAGACATTACTCCCAAAACAGCTGAGAATTTCAGGGCACTATGCACAGGGGAGTATGGCCTGGGCACATCTGGATATCCCCTCTGGTACAAGGAAAGCACATTCTTTCGCACCATACCAAATTTTGTGCTTCAGGTAATACCTTCTCATGTATGACTCACAGCTAGAGAAGGGAACAGCACTCACTGTCTGCTCCGAGAGCACTGCATAGTATGTGACAATATCCCATTCAAGGTTGGACTTACTGATCTTTATTTGATGACAGTCTGTATTCTGAACTACTTACTCGTATCCAAGATTTTGACTCTCTTGTATAGATACTTTCAATTCTTGAGGTTGAAATGGAAGTTGGTTTATTGGAGTTTAGGTAGTTTGGAAAGTTTTCAATCTTAGTGACACTTCTGCCTGATTAATAAATACCTAAGTACTAGTTCAGTTTTAATCATCTCAATTGATGATAGGATGCTTCTTCTCGCTCTGGAATGTCACATGGTGAGAGACTTGTTTCCTTTTACAGGGAGGCGATTTCACACGAAATAATGGCACTGGTGGAGAATCAATATATGGGGAGCTCTTTGGAGATGAGAATTTTGAAAGGAAACACACTGGATTTGGCACGTTGTCCATGGCAAATTCTGGGCCAAACACAAATGGCTCTCAATTTTATATCTCAACTGTGCCCTGCCCATGGCTTGATGGAAGACATGTTGTTTTTGGACAGGTCAGCATTTCTCTCAACACCTTCAAACCAGTCGGTAGTATGTTCTATCTATATCCTGAATGCTTTGCATGCCTCTTGCCATGAACTTCCATAAGCGTAAGTGGATATGAAGAGAGTGATTGACTACAGTGTGGTCATTGATAGTAGGTGATAGATGGTCATGAGGTTGTAAAGTTAATGGAGGCCAATGGGTCATTACGGGGTTGCCCCAAAGAGAGAGTTCAAATATGGGATTGTGGCCAATTGCCACTAAACACAAACAGATTACCAACTCGTCCTAACATATTTGGCGAGAGAATTCTTGCGGAGGGACCTGATTGGCCACGACTTGATTTACCACAACCAACCCAATACCTGCCATCAATTTGGAGACGCCGAAAGAACTCAGTGCCTGTTACACTGAGGCGGAATATTAAGGACCTCCAGCTTTGTATTGCTAGAACTGAAAAAACCCGGCTCGAAATTTTTGAAGTTTTCCCAAAGAAGCTCAAATACAAGGAGAAGAAGCGAAGGCCTATTATGGCAAACCAAACCAAACGAATTTGCATCATTAATCCATTTTCCATGGAGAGAAACCTGACATATCGGTGGTCTATCTCACCATATGCCCAGTTGGACAGGGATAAAGAAATGGGGCCTTACTTAGGGGGGGAGGAATTTCCAGATGACAAGATTATGCGACGAATTTCCAATCTTTTATTGGGTCAAGAGCCACCACACATGACACCAAAGGAAGTTTCTCCAAAAGCTGCTCCACCTGAAACCAAGAAAACAAAATATTCCAAACCTATCTTGAAGTCATGAGTCTCTGAGAGTTCAGGTAGTGAATAATTTAAGCCAACATCATAACAAAAATGTTGCATGAGAATTGAGGTGGTGGTTGTATATTGTCTGAGGAACCTGATGCCACACATCATTCACAGCAGCCTGAGCAATGGGTAACAAGTTGGCACTTCCCTGAATCTTACAATCTCAGACTTGAATGTAAAGAAAATGATCCACTGAAACCAACTTGCTGCAGTTGTCCTGTTGTTGCAGAGGGATGTAGCTGATCTTACACTGACCCTCAACATGCAGTACTAGAGCTTAGGTCTTTACACTGAAAGGCTTGACTTTGTGGATCACATACAGGGTGAGAATTGTTGGAAGTTTCTCGACAGCAATAACAGGCTGATTGTGTGTTCCAAATGCATGCCAAGTTGATTAGGACTTTTGCACTTGGATCACCTGTGTGGGTGTGGCTGTTTTGCATGAGATGACTTGGATGCAGAGAAGTTTAATGGTCTCAAAGTGTTACCGTGAATTTTTTTGACAATCTTGTGAACACAATTTTTGTGCTCAAATTGAAAACCCACTAGAACAATGTCTGCTGTCAGACCACATGAGTAACAATTTGATGGAGATATGCAGAGTAATTATTACAACTGAGATCATGTAATTGAATGTTGTATCCATTATCTATGGCTGAATAAATACATTAGCCAATGGCAGATTTAGGGAGAGCTCCCAGTGATGTCCTCTCGAACTTGTTCTTTGGAAGCATTCCCAACAAATTTCTGTTTCAGATTGCCTTTCATATCATCCTTCATGGCATCATCTGTATTCTTGATGCGCTCGCCAACTTCCTTCACACCTAAGCCCTCCATCTCTCTGTCTCTTGGACGTCTTTGTTGCTTTGCACTGATTCATGTCATGGGCTATTAATGCGGTTTGAAACATCACCAGCAACAGAGTCTAAAGCACCTCCCCGTGATTGTTTGTCCAATCCACCTGCCTCATTCTTTGTCCTCTCATCATCATCTCTGTTGCATGACAGTGTGTACATGAAGAGTAGTTCACCTTTTCTGTACATCTTAAGCATCATCCATATGACACTGAATAATGATGCATAAATTATGTTCCTTGATGTGATGGGTTCTGCTCATCTGTGCCAGGCACTTTGGCATCAACCTTACTGAGCTAATGTTGTTTTTGGACTCCAATAAAATCTTCTAAATTTTGAAGTTTTTTGGATTCAATTCATGGAAATTATGGACCTGAGGATTCGATGAAATTCCAGTCTGTAGCATCTTTTCTCAGAGTACAAAAAGGACTGTTGGCTGCATGCTTGAGGATCTGTTGGCTGCATTCAAGTAGCTAGATCCAGAAAGTCAGTTTGACAGTGTGAAATTTTGGCACATGAAAAGTGGTGCAAACTGTAACATACATACCAGCTGCAAGCTCTCCAGATTGCAAAACTTCTTCAGCACCTTTGCTCAGATTGAGATTTTTCTGCCAGAATTTTCAATCCATGCATCATATAGTTAACAAATTGAACTTGCATAAATTCAAACAATCTCATACAAAATTGGGAAAGCTGAGGCGGGTCTGATTCTGATTCTGCAGCCAAGGGTGATCATCACCAGAAGATTATGTCATATAATTTGATCAAGAAAATGACATAATGTATTAGTGCTTTACTATGTTGTGCACAATGAGCAACAATTTCATTTATTATTTATGTGGGTTTGGAAATGTTGTAGGGTTTAGAAATTTATGCAATCGGCATTTATAACATGTTATAATTTAAGAGTTAAGAGGTGCCTTAATTGACTATTGTCATACTAATCTAGTTAACTGGGCGGATCTAGTTATGGATGATTTTACTTTTTGGGGTCTTTTATTAGAGTAATCCCTCTTGCATCAATATTAACAATTATCTAATATGGGTTCATTCGAATACATTATACATGTGTTGGTTTAAATTCTATCCACATGAATTTTTTTATAACTAATTAATATGGTTTCATTGTTTTGGATATGGTACAAAACAATTATTGAGCAAACAATTTTTAGTGTAGATTTTCATTTGGGTGATAATATATTGCGAGGTTTTTAGTCGAGCGTTAAATATTATGTCAATTGCGGAAGCAATTACAAAAACTCCACACAAACATGTTGCATGTTGCTAAGTTGACAACAATGTAGATATAATTTAATAGGCAAGATGGAATAAAAAATTGAATTTTTTCAAATATTTTATGATTCCAAATTTTGTTAGACAAATTGTTGGGATCAAGGATTATATATTTGGAACATAGAAATTTCATGCAGCCAATGGGAAGGCTCAGCATGCCCTCAAAGTGCCTTGATTTTTTTCTCTTTTAAGTTTTGAAGGGGGGAGGAGGGATTTTTTTCAACTGTCTTTGTTCCCAACATGTTCCCATCAGGTTCTCATTAATGTGTTCCCCAAGGGTGGTCCCAATAGCACCTCGCTTTAATCCCATATGTTTTGCCCAAAGTCCTCCCCTTGTCATGTATGTAGGTGGGCCAAAGGATGAGGCGCTACATCTTTCCATAGAAGCTTTTTATTTTGGGGAGCCTCCATAGTTTCAACTTTGTTTTGTGGCTTGACAATTGTGTTTTTGTTTTCAAAGTGCATAGAATGTGTGATACTTGTAGATTGCGGTTGCAATATGATGTTGATGTTTTGAATGTCCTATCAACTCCATTAACAAGATTGTCGGATGTTGCATAAGTTCTAGCACATAATCCATTTAATATATTTTGTTTGATACAAATTGTAATGTGTAAACCTATAATTTTGTTTAGGTGATCTAGAAGTCTATATGATGTTAGGCATGGATGGTGGTGAATGTATGTAGCCTTAAAATGAATGTTGAGCCAATTATTTTGTTAAATATAATTTTATTATGTTTCCGCACTAGGATATTTCTTATAAAATAAGTGTGGTATAGTTAATACATTTGGTATTTGTCAACAACAATTTGAATTAAGATGTTAAATGTCTTCTGAATTTTGCATGCATGTATGAAATTTGTTTAATATTTTGTTTTAATCTAATGTATTATGTGATTGAATGATGAAATTGTTTGTCAAATCATATTTTTCAATATGTAATGTGTTTGTAATTGGGGTTTAAAGACACATTTCACCAATGTCATCATCAATATCATCATTCCATATGTTCTATGGATGAGAGGATTTTGATTTTAAATTAATAGCATCATCCTCTTCATTTGTATGTATGTGTTGAATCTTATAATTGAAATTGGATTTTATTTTAGATTTTTCTTTTTTACTTGACAATATGGATCATGCCACACATTTGTGCCTAATTATGAGTCCTTTGAATTTATAAATGGTGGATATAAAAGAAGTTATTTTCTTGACCAATTTTTATTATTTTTATAATTCTTAAAATTCACAAACTTGATGATTTTCAATTTGCAGCATTTTGATCATTTATTATTATTTGTGTTGTAATAAAAACAATTCAGCTAATGATAAAGATTCATAAGGTTTTATCAATTTAAATATTTTTCTATAATTAATGAATACATTGTGTTAATAGAATAAAATTCTAATTGATTTGATAAGGATTATGGTTTTAATACAAAACACATCCTTAAAATAAAAAATACTGATAAATTTAAATGTTCTTGATGAATGATATTTTAAAAATTAAAAGAACTAATTAAATAGCTAGTTGGGTAGACATTTGTTGAAAATTGAAAAAACATATTGCTGCATTTTTGGATCTTAATGTTGGCATCATTTTCATTTAAAATATTTTTTTGTATTATAAAATGAAATATTCATTTTATAAAATTGTTGATTTCAGTCATGTATGATGTGCAACATGATGTAGTTGTATATGGATCTAAAATAAATTGCATATTCATATTTGCAAACCGTAAAAGAACAACACATGTGCCAAATGCATTAACTATAATATTTGATGGTGTTTGTTTTAGGAAAATGTGTGGCTTCATTGATTTGGTCCTAAACTTTGATATGTCTGTATTTTTATCAAGCTATAAAAGTTTTAAAATTTTAGAGAATATAACGTTTTCATTTGTTTTGAAATATTTTAAGATTGAAAAAAAATAAAAATTGTTTTTACAAATATTTTCTCCTAACAAGTAGGTCTTCTTTTGATTCAAGTGGGGGTAACATTTTTGTTATTTTCATGGGAGGTAATGGATAATGGAATTTACAAACAACATGATTTTTTTCTTACATGTTCAAGTGTGATAATGTTGTGCATTTTGTAATGTCATCAGTAATAATGAAACATCACATGAAATTTATTTAACCACAAGTTTTTTTTTTTAATTCTTTCATTTTTATTAATTCTATGTATGGGTGCACGTTTAATCCATAAAAGGCCATGGATCATGTTCACTACCATGATTTTCAAAATTTATGACAAAAACAAATCTATGATTGTAGATTTGTCCCCAAAAAAAGGGTCTTTGTTGAATCATGTGTGATAGCAAGACATTTTATGATCATAACATTTTGAATGTGTTATAGGATTGATGTGGTTAAATTTTTTTAAATGCACAGAATCAAGGGATTTCATTTTGTTAAGAAGCTTTAATTTTTAACATATAAGGTGTATAAGATTTTTATGATGAGTTCGTCTAATTTCCTTCCAAACATAAAAGTTATTAAAAATGTTGGCGGGTCACGTTGTCTTAGCATAGTAAATAAAAAAATTCATAAAATTTCAGAATAATCTACTAAAGCATGTTAGCCATTTAAATTGTGATACCTTAAATATGATTTGAAAATATTATATAAATTTGGTTAATCTTGTACTTCAAAGGCCTTTAATTATCTATCACTTATTTTTCCTTTGTGTATACATGCCCATCCAAAATTATGGAGTTTATTGGTGCACAATTTACATTTTTTCATTTTCCAATTCAAAAATTTCAAATGATGATATATATTTTTCATTTATTTTTCAAGCTTGTATGCATAACATACAAACTAGTCCATTGAGGGTGTATGATAAAAATTAATTTTATATATGATGGTGTTAAAATTTAAGTTTTTAATGTCAACATGATTAAATTAGGATGAACATCTTTAAACATGTAAGGTGATTTGCATTGAAGCCACCATTTTTTTAATACACCTATTGTTACTTCATTATATGGCAAATGCAATAACAGTAATTGTGTTTGGTTAATATTTGTTGAGATAAGATTACCTTTCATTTTATATTGACCATAACCATGAAGTTTATACATTTGACCAAAAGATAATTGTGGAAAAATATGATTTTTTTTCTAAATGTGTTAATTTGATACATATTATGTAATTTTATTTCTTGATATTATTTGAAACTTGATATATGGTCTTTTCCCTTTTTAGATGTTATTTAAAGAGCTTAATCATATTTTTTAATTTTATCATTTATCATTTCAAGATTTTAAAATGTGTAGATTTTGTTTATTACTTTATTTGTAACAACCTTTAAAAAAAAAAAAAATAGAACAAAAAATTGATGTTATTGGAAAATTTTGAATTTGTCCATTATGTGTACTACCATGTTGTGATATATGTCTTCCATTAATTTAATATGATGTTTAATATCATTATTTTGTTTGATATTTCAGAATTTGTATTCATTATGTGGCCATCTAATTTTTGTTTTTGAAATACAAACTTGTGGGTTTTTACTATGTGAATACTTTATTTGAGAAATATTTTTATTTTTCCTTTTCAATTTGTGAAAATGTTTCCAATAAAATCGTAGTTTTTATATAACAAGTCAAGTAGGAATGGATTTGTATTGTGTTTGAAATAATGTCATCATAAGGTGTCCAATACAAAGTATATATATATATATAAATTTTTTATTTTATTTTGTGATATATTTTGTGATTTGCAATTAAGCGATTTTTTGACTATTTGAACATTTTCAATTATTATGATATTTCCAACTATATTGATACTTTCTTAATCATTGAAACATTTTCTTCAACAATTGAAATTTTTCTATGAATTGGAATGCTGTTGATCATTGGATTTGCAAAAAATTTATTTCCAAAAAAAAGTTAAAAAATCATATTTGTATTGAATATGATTATGCACTTGACTTCTAATAACATTGGTATTACATGATGAATTAAATAATTTAACAATGCATCCTACAAATGCATTTGAATAAATTTCCAAAATATTCATCAAAATAGAGTTTAAGTCATCTTCTGAAATCAACTTAGATGAGATCTTGATGGGATGTTTGTTAATGCAGAAGGAATGTGAAAGACAAGGGAAGAGTTTTAAGCAGAAGGTGAGCCAAATTGTCACACTCTCAAGAATCACTTTCTTAATACATGAAGGTGCCAATGAGCAGAGATACTCTACCTACCTACTGAGACATCTGATTTGGCTTAATGAAACCTATAATGGTTTCTATGAGAACAACAAATGTTTTGTGCATAACTTCAAGGCATCAGCCCACTACCAAAAACAAAACTCCATTATAATCTTTAAAACAATATCCAACTTCTACAGTTTCTTATGATATGTGTTTGAATTGATATCTCATGTTTTAAGTCTTAAGTTACATGAATCAATTTTGGTTTATAGAGGTTCTTTGAATGTGTGAGTGAATGTTTGGAATTTCTCAGTTGTTCAGGGTTCCAAAACTGATCTATGCTTTTATGACACATCTTTAGTTGGGATTATGTACAGAACTCATGCAATCACAATGGATTAGTATCACCCATATATGTACCTTTTCTTGCTACTTCATGTGCAAAGTTTCAGTTGTATCTCAAAAAGGGTTCTCAAACATTAGGAATTGGGGCCTGGAAACAAATGCCAATATGAAATTATGTGAGCATAGGCAAGCAAAGATGATAATCATTCAACTAGTATTTCCAAATTGTTCCATCAAATCTACATTTCTTTAAAAGTGTTGGGGCACCTTGATGCTAGTAGGTATTGAGCTCTTGGATATTGTTGGCAAAACCCTATCTATATAGGTCAGTTATTAAGCCCGATCCTCACTCAAACCCTAATTTTTCACCACAATTATCAAGAAATAAACTTTCTGGTTTATGATGGACTTTCAAATAGGTAAAGGTTTCTTCCACTGATGTAGAAGAGGTAACAAAACTAGATTTGCCAAAATTGATTGGTTATCATTTCTAGTGTTTTTTCTTTGGCAAAAATTGCACTGTACAGATAATAGTTAGTTGACATTGATTTGCATGTACTGGTTTGGGTAGTATTTATCTACTGGCTATATTGGCTAGTAATTTGAATATTAGATTTGTATATCAGGTTTTCTAGCAGAGTTTTGGACATTACAAACATTATTTATTTCTTTCTCCAAACTTGGAGAACTTCAGCTTGAATTTGTTTCATGAATTCAATGGAAATGAAGTTCTGTTTTGATTTGATTTCTATTCATGTGTAGTAACTCACCGTGGTACATGTCTTGAAACAAATTCAGATTGGAAGAAATACATATTGATTTTTAACAGAATTTAGTTCCTCTAGAATAATCTACAGACATGTTAATCTATTGCAAATTAATGTTTACAAATCAGTAAGGAAATCAGTGGAAAGGTGTTAAAATTTTCCCATTTCCATGGGCATTGCAAAGTATGAAGTACCTTTGATGCATGGGAAAAACCAAAAAACACATTAAAAGTTGAACAAATTTGGCTCATTTTGTTTTAGGGGAGGTTCCCATACAAGTGGGTAGTTCTCCTGAGGGAGGGTTGCACAAGGGCGATAGCCTTGAGGGTGTTCCCAACCGATTGAGAACACACGAGTATGGGAATCTCCATGTACTTCAAAATCTCTTCTTTTTCTTTCCTCCATTCTTTCCTTGTTGTGTTTTTTATTTTCGTGATTCATCCCATCAAAAAAATAATTCATGGGAACATGGGAACGTAAAAAATATAGCGGGATCTCCCCCACTGCATAACTCCATAGGGATCTTCTGCTGGGGTAGATCCCTCAAAATACAAAGAGAAATAAAAAGAGAGGTTTCTATTTCTAATCAGTTGCAATACATAACAAATTTATATAAATATGTATCTTTTGTTCAAGGACCTAGTTTCAAAAATTTCTATGGAAGTCAGACATAATTCTATCCACCATCTCATTTACTATTTCACATTGATGAGTGAAGACATCAATTTTTGGTTAGGGTAAAGATGTCCATCATTCAACACGGGCCGATCAATCATCAAACATTTTGAATGTCTTCTCATTGTTTTGAGCATTTTGAACCATCTAAACAATCAGGAGTGCGCCAACAGGAATATCTACTGACCTCTTTGATTGAATTCCATAGACAAAGAAACAATGAAGAGGAACCATGAAGAAGAGGAGTATGTTGAAATCAAAAGGGTCATCGCCAAACACTGACCCCTGCCTTTTGTAACCCCATAATTTCCTCATTTTTGGTGCGTTTTGAGCGACCTAAACAAGTATGAGTGAGCCAAGCAAAAGCTCTACAAAAACATTCTGAACTTCCCAGGCAAAGGAGCACTGTCTTAAAATTCCAAGTTCTCTGAGTTGCTAATTGTTTCGTGACCAGCTTATCTACCCTTTCCATTAAGGGGGAGAGCCACCTCCGCCACCTCCGAATGGACCTCCGCCGCCTCCAAATGGACCTCCGCCGCCAAACGGGCCCCCTCCACCAAATGGACCCCCTCCACCAAACGGGCCCCCTCTACCAAATGGACCCCCTCCACCAAACGGACCACCGTCTCCACCACCACCACTCCCTCCTCCACCCCCTCCGCCCCCTCCGCCGCCGCCGCCGCCACCCCCGCCCCCTCCTCCACCACCACCACCATTGCCCCCATTGCCTCCGTCACCACCACCATTGCCCCCATTTCCTCCGTCACCACCACCATCGCCTCCGCCGCCACCACCATTGTTACCACTACCAGTAGGTGGAGATTGAGATGGATTTCCAGATCCACTTGGGCTAGGAGGGATTGCTCCTCCACCTTGTGGCACTGGATTAGGTGGTTGGCTATGACCTCCTATAGGGCCATGCGGAGGGTTCCACCCTCCAGCAGGACCGGACTTGACATCACCTGCAGCTCGTAGGCCAGCTGCTGGCCGGTTTTCCAGTGTTGTTCCATCTGCACCATCTTCTGTACGGGAATTCTGTGCAACCCACATTTGCCAACAGAATTTATCAAGATAACAGTAACTTCAATGCTGCAATAAGCAAGCTCTCAGCTTCTAGTTAGTTCTGAGGTTTGAGAGCTTTGGCATGTAAAGCAGAGCTCACCTGATTATCCACAGAACGGAGAATACCAGCTCAGAGGCTTTTGAGGAGTTCACCGAAATTTACCAACAGCTTCTGATCATGGGTTTTTCATGCTCCACTATTAATGGCGTGTCAAGTTCACAAGATTGCCATCTCATGGCACTCTGTACTGGAGGAATTAGATGACGATAGAGTGGATGAATCGCGTAGGTGTAAATCTTAAATTATGTCATTGTCAAGAGCAGAGAATTCGAGAGGAAAGACAGAACAGACTCTCATTTTCAGCATTTCTCAAATTCTGCCCAAATCTTTCTCAGCTACCCCAGCGTGTGAATCCTAACTGCGTGATTTTTAGACGTCATTGTCAATTGACAGAAAGACTTACAGGCTAAGGGTATCCATGTGTAACTGTGATCACAGCAGCCTAATGTTAGTGGCTTTCCATGGAAAGCCTGCAAGAGGGCTGAATAATTAATCAATTTAGCAACTCTGAGAATACATGTTCTCATAAAAAAAGGACAAAATATTACTGCATGGTGAATACTTGATCACTAGAGCTGTGAGATGATTGTGAGAAACTAGTTGAAAAAACTTAGTAGAAATACCTGCTGTGATCACAGAATCACACACACACACACACACACACACACACCCCAAAAAGAAATCTCAGCTCATATTGAAGGGCACACCAGACTCACCTTCGCCGCGGCATGATACACTTCATGAGAAGATTCGAACGACACACTGATCAAATGCCGACGTCCTGTATCCTCCAGGGAATATAACCCGACATCGTCACTTCCAGCAAAGTTGGGCCGCTCCAGAAATTCATTATAACTGCCGCTGTCCGATGAAGAACGAGAAGCTACACCGCGAGGAGCTGCTGCTGCAGGAACAGATCTTAAGGCGAGAGCAGGGTGCACTTGAAAGAATCCGGTGTAAGACAGAAAAATGACCACTGCAGCGAAAGTTGGGATAGACACAGGTGCAGATGATTCTCTGGATCTGTGACTAGAACTCCTGGTGGCGCCAGCATTGCACCACAACCACGCCATAGCCGCCATCGCAATTGAGCTCTCTCACTGCAGGAGCAGGAGGAGCAGCAGCAGAGGCAGGGAGAAGACGATGCTGGCAGCAGTCTTTTTTTTCACCTGGCGATATATCGCCAAAATGCGAAATAACAAAAAAAAAAAGATTTTGGAGGTTTTCTGTCGCCAGAAGGAGGGAAAAAAAAGAAAGAAGTAAAGTCACCAGATTCATACAGTTTAACTAAATTTGGCTATAAAAAAAAAAATGAAAGTAACACAGTTTAAGCATCCTTCACAATTTTTGACAAACATGCTTTATTAACCTGATAGAGAAATCTGAAAAAAAAAATTCAAAAAAATTGGGGGAAAATTGGCGACTACAAAACAGGAGAAAAAAAATTACATATTTTTAGGCATTTTGAAAACAAAGCAGCGAATTGTCTACATTTAGCCAGAAAACAAAATGCTATGCTGGGCTGGCTGCCACTCAAAATAATAATAATAAATAGGCAGTTGGAGTTTGCAGACAGAAAGTGAGGCGTGTGAACTCCGACTCTGCAACTGCAATTATATCCCCGCGACTTTTGGTGTCACGCCTGCAACTCCCCAAACTGGCGCTCGAGTGTAGACAATTTAGATATGGGTCCCAGAGACCGCTCGCTCCCAGCGCCTCCAAGTACATAAACATCTCCTTTGGTTTAGCTTGTTTTCCAAGCTGAAATTATTACAATGGCCCACTGTTCCCCTGTTGTTGTGTGTACCACGTAATTGATAACTGCCATACCCACATTACTACAAAATGTGGGTGTAGTTCATACTCTCCATTCAGTAGACTACTGAATTCATTGCATCCTCTCTCTCTCTCTCTCTCTCTCTCACACACACACACACTATCTCTCTCTCTCTCTCTATATATATATATGTATACATATGAATTCACTGTTATTAATGAATTCACTTGTTGTACATGTACATCTTTTGTTGTTGTAATGGGCCAGTGGAAAAGCTAGTGATTTTTTTAAAAAAACAAGTTTTGTTAAATTTTTGACCCAAAAAATGAGAAATTTTCAAATAAATTATTTTTTGGGAGTGCTTGAAATTCAACTTATTTTGCTATTTTTTTTGTTTAATGATTCCACTTTCTTTTTTTTTAAATGAAAATAAGAAAGAGAGAGAAAAAACTAGAATGCTAACACTTTGGCATTTTTATTTTTATTTTTGAAATTTTGAATTTTTTTGGAAGATTATCAACCCATTATTGTGTTGAAAATTTCAAAATATCAGGTAAAACAAAAGTTGTATGCAGGTCTTTAGGTAGTTACACTAAACAAGGTTATTTGCTTAGATTTGAATCTAGGTATATAAATTCAAAATTATGCATTATCAAGTGTTAAAATTTTCAAAACATCAAACAAAACAAAAGTTGTGCATTCTTAAAGTAGTTAGTTGCACTTAACAAGGTTATGTCTTGGATCTTAACAATCTATTTGAACAAAAAATCCCAATAAAAATCGATGGCCAGAACCATCACGGGAAAAATAAAAGGAAAGCCAAAGAAAGGCCAAAACACATGCAACCTATAGCAACCAAACAAGGGAGAAAGCTAGTCCTTCTCATGGTAGGAAGCTATTTCACCCATAGCCCTTTTAACATCACTTGCTTGGAAATTGTGAAATCTAATAGTAATAGGAGGCCTAAAAAACCATCTTTCACTAACACAATCTTCCTCTCTACAGTAGAGGCTAAAATTGCATGACTATTAGTTTTTTGCAATGATGTTTGACGCGCCTTCAAATTGATTTTTTAAAAATTGTGATAGATTTTAACATTATCAATGGCATACTTAATTTTTTTGACATTGCATGGCCATAACACGACTCTACAAACGAAGAAGCTAATTAAAGGGGCAAACAAGAAGCTATTAATTTCGAGGAATGGGTCAATGTGTTTAAATTCTAACTTTGTTTTTGACATAAGCAGACTTTATTAAGCAAACCAAATGAGTCAAATAGAATTTTTATCTAGTTTGCCATGGCCACACCAATTATATTTTGCACATCAAAAACTCCAATAATCACATAGATAGGCTCACAAAACCTATTGATAACAACCATATGAAATGTGTTGTAGCTAGCACATAATATCCAAAGATCAAAAGAGGATGTACATGTAATACAAGAAAAATAATTTGGAAACATATTTTTCCTTAATTTTTATTACAATATTTGGAAGGACTTCATTCACCAACTATCATTGAAATGGAAACTACACCCACTTGCATTGACGGAGAACTAGACACCTTAGCCATGGATTTTCAACGAATGACAAATAATGATAACCTTCACAATGTACAATAGTAAGTCCTTCAAAAAACCTTATTTTGTTTGGTTAAATTTGGAAAAAATTGTTTGTGACCACAAAAAAAAAAATTGTAATTTAAGAAGGTGGGACAATTCTCCTTTTTTTTTGCAACTTGTTTCTCATTTATTTTTGCCATTGTCTATAACAAAAAAAAAATCCACGCCTTTTTATACAACTTAAGATGTTCATCAAAAGTGTGTTTTTTTAATGAAATTGTGCCATGTTAATTGTTATAACTTAGAAGCCCAAATTGTTCTTCCCTTGTGATAGATTCCTAGCATTAACTTGCATTACAAAAGGGTAGCATACAACACATCATAACATTTGTGCATTGCAAGAATTTATTCTAGTAACATCATTAACAACAAAAAGATCCCAATAGTTTTAAAATGCAATGGCAAGAGTATTATAAATTCTAATTAGTTGGGAGTTGTGGAACAAAAAGGTGTCAAATTATTTCCATGAAAGGAATATATGCCTTTCCTTATCCAAGGGGGTTGATTTGATTGAGGAGTTAGTTGATAACATAAACTCATCATAGTCATGTAAAATTTCAAGTGTTTCATTTGTTGATGCCATCTTTCTAGGTACACACACAAAACATTTAAAAAAGACATGAAAACACAAAACTTAGTGAGCTAACCTAAAACTTATAAATAATTATAACAAAACCATATAAAATTACATTTCACAACTTTAGGGTTCCACATAATTACATGATAAAAATGAAAACATATAATAAAACATAC
Source organism: Sphagnum contortum (assembly GCA_963920785.1). Classification (NCBI taxonomy): domain Eukaryota; kingdom Viridiplantae; phylum Streptophyta; class Sphagnopsida; order Sphagnales; family Sphagnaceae; genus Sphagnum; species Sphagnum contortum. The sequence goes on along the minus strand of OY987290.1, from coordinate 1,443,151 downwards.
ATAATTAGATCCCATTGTTTTGGTGTTATTATCCTATTAAAATAAAATTTAGCCTTTCGATGTGAATCTCCAATTGGCACATACTTAGTAGTCTCTTCTAACTTATTATAGTGGTAGCATTCAGTTTGTTGCCATGAACAAATTCACATATTCATGAGTCCAAAATCTAATGAGGTATGGTTACGCGCTCCTTGGTCCCGGGGTGAAGTTGCGGAAAGTTGGGACCGCAAGGCACGCTCCCGACTTCCAACTCTAGAAAGGGGTAGAGGGTGGAGTTGGAAGCCCCGGGATTAGACTAAGAAGAGGGACTAACTTAGCTTGTGTGAATCTGCATCCAAAAACCAACCACGGGAGGTTAGTTTAGCATTCGGGACACCTTTTTATGTTGGGACAAGCCACGGGCACTTGGACACACAAGACTCACCATGGCCCGGACTCGGGAATAAGCCACCACCTTACTCCCTATAGTATTCTCTGCAGCTCGCCGTGGGGACTACATCCAAGTGGCAAAAATTCCCGGGACCCCCGAAATGGAGTCCCGAAATTGTCCCAGCGAGACTCCCGAAACTTTGAACCGCCATAACTCTCGACTGCAGAGTTAGATCGCGACGAGGTCCAAACCGAAGTTGTAGCCCTCGTCGAGATCTTTCCAACGCCATGTTGCACACCCAAATCGGATGTCGGGAAGAGGTTGATTCCTGACTTTTAATGGTCGGGAGTCAAATTGCCAATTTGACTCCCGGCCTTTCTTTTGCCCATAACTTGGGCTGCGATCTCCAAATGACCAATGCGAGGCCATTTTCGATATCTACGTTTCAAGGCCTTTCCAATGACACCAAGAACACCCTAATGTGAGGTGTTTTGCCCCTTGTTATCGAACTCTAAACATTCGAGAGTCTCGAAGGACTTAAAATCTCCAACTTTTCTAAGTGTTGGGCTTCACCCCCACACTTGGCCAAAGTAAGGTTGCAACATATGGCTTGAGAATGCTAAGTGTTCTATCAATCCATATGAGCGACTAACCTTCTTTCTACAAATGCAACAATGCATAAGAACATTTTGCCCAATCTTCGAAAACATCATGATTTTAAGGTATGGACCAAAATATGAGTGACACATACCAAGTTGATTTACAAACATTCAAGCAAGACATATTTTGTGCAGAAATTGGCCATGGATATATTTTTATTAACTTCCCATTAAATTTATTCATTATTCTCATTTTGCCCAACCCAAGGACACCCCATTAAAGCTTATGGCACTCACTTAGATATCCGCCTTATTAATTGGATTAAAAAGAGGTTCAATCGAGGTCCCCATGCATATGTATCCATGTACATGCTCCTACTTCTACAGCTCGAACTTCTTTCTGTTTGTCATCAGCCTTCAGCATCAACCCCTTATAGAACCTATTATTAACAAGAACATACATCCTTCCATAATGTAGTCACTAGCGTAGTGGAAATTATAAAAATAACAATTACAAATCTTAACAAGCTCCACCTCTACTCTTCTAAAACAAGATCAAGAAAATCAACAAACTTGCCTCGCATTACTTTTGAATTTTTCTTATTATGTTGTCATGCATTATCCTATTCTCCACACCTCTATTGAATGTTACAACTTCCTTAGCCACGCATTGCTTGTTGTCAATTTGTTCCACATAATACACAAACAAACAAAGTTTCCTACCTCGATTCATGAATTTCCTTGAAGCAATCATTGCAATCGCTAACAAACAATAACGGAATAATTTTTGCCATTAGCACATAGAAAGTTGACAGCCATTCAAAACAAATCCAAAAGCCTAAAAACTTGTTATGTTCACATGAGAAAAATATTTGATTAACTTCTTGTCCGATCACACCCCCAATTCTAACACTTGGATCTAAACACTCGCACAACACTGGTTTGAACCCAACCTAAGTTACAACCTTTTCACAGGGTTGACATTGTGTTTGAGAACCTCATCATCTGTAAGAGTAGGTGGTCAAACATTCATTTGTGAAAATGGTTTTTATTTTCTATGTACATAACACATTCATCAAGCAACTTCACCCAATATTTGCTTTCATCCACTAGCCAACCAAACCAAATCTGAATGGGTAATATTACCATGACATATCTGTGAGTATATATGACATGGAAAATGTGTACCTTATTTAACTGGTAAATATTTTTGCTTACCCTTTTAATTACCTTACACAACGATTGTTTATTCTTTTGGCAAATTTTTACACTTTGGCAGCACAAAAACGTGCCCCACAACTTATACAAAGGGGTTTTTTTTTTTTGTTTTTCAATAAAATTGTTGCATGTGGCCATATTTCAAGAAAAAATTGTCCATACTATAGGTTCCTACTATATTTTTTCGCTCTCCTCTAGCCAAATTTAACTAAGTCTTTTTGTGTATGATCACTAGACTACTTACCTCGCAGAATTGAAAAAAAATCTTATGCCCAACTAATAAATATTTCAGACTTATCATGTTTTTATTTTACTTGCCTATTATATAGTCGAGGTTTACCCTTATTGGTGGAGGGTAATTGTTTTGAAGAGGGGTATATAAAGGGTATATGCCAAATCATAGTTTAGCATATATGCATTTTCATATTTTGCAATGCATGTGGTTATGATAGATTTGTTTGAATTATGATGACTTGAATTGAAAATTTTGCAAAGATTTTATACCCTTACCTAGTTTGGGATTTTAAAAGTCTATATACCTCTACCCAACTAATATATTTATTTTTGTATAGCCATTATCTGGCTTATATATTAAAATCAGTATTTTGGCCCAACACCAAACCAAATAAAAAAAAGGACCCTTTGATTACATTGACTTATACTTTGCTTTAGTGGATGGCACCTACCCTGTGAATGGCAATAGGGTAAAATCGTCCATCATTGAACACATACCTATCACTAAACATTTTTCAATATTTTCCTTATTCTTTAACCAAATTGAATGATTTTTGTGTCATTGGACACACAAACTAGAGGATTACAAATGTTTTTTTTTTTAATGTTACATAATCATAGCAATGCAATGTAAAGGAACAACACAGAAAACAAGGAAGAGGATGAGTGATAGTTTGTTTCAAAAAAATTGCTTTAGACCCCTCTCTAATTCCTCATTTTTAATTTGTTTCAAGTGATTTAAAACTTGATGGGTGTGAACTAGGACTTTACAAAACTTCATTGCACTCTAAATGCAACAATCAAAGATTTTAAGCTTGAAATCCTAATTTGTTTTCATTCATTCATCATCAAACATTCCCACTCCCCCTCCCTTGCCCCTTTAACACCACATTCTTGTACTGAATTGAGCAATTTTGGGCATTGGAAGCATTGGGTGGAGGATTTACAAATGTTCTTTGAGCTTCAGAAACAGAGGAGGAAAGTGTGAGTCTTCAACCTCCTTTGAGCTCTTCAGTGTTAACTCACTAGGCTACCTAACCGCGCCTATTGATACACGGTAGGCCTAAGGCTATGTGTCATTGAGTCCTCTGAAAAGTTGGGAAGTGTAGGGTAAATCCCCAGGGCAGGAGCATTCCCAAAATAAGCAGCCCCCCAGGGTGAAGGCTGGTTATTTTGGGAAGTCCAGCACCCAAGGGCTTTACCAGGTGTAGAAACCATTGCAGTAATTATTTTAAAAATTAAACTGTGATACCCAACAAGCACCAGATGGGTACTCTCTGGGTACCAAAGTAAACAAAAATTAATTAAAATTTTAATACCTGGTGGATAACCTTCTGGTACCCGCCATGTATCACAGCAAAGAGGTTTTTCATTTCAGAAACTGAAAGTGCCTCCCCTCAGCCCAGGAGTTACTACCCTTGGTAACTTGTGCCCTCTCAATACACTGAGAAAGAAATTCCTGCCAGGCTTTTATGCTTTTGGAAGCTTGTTCTATTTGACAAAATCATTGTTTGGAGCTTCTTTAGCTGGTCATGTTGAAAACAGTTTGTTCCAGCTTAGCAAATGTATCAAAGTGAAAGTCTGAGTGTTGGTTTGCATCTCCACCAACAGCACAAAAATTGGGTATATTTTGGATGCACTATAGCACCCTGGCAAACTCCATTAAACAAAGCAACCCAGCTAGCTAGGGGGTAAAAGAAAGGACCAAGAAGAGGGAGGACCCAAGTCCAAGCCAAAAGAGTAAACCCCAAAGTGGGTGCATTGGTGGTCTACAAGCTAGTCCTGGCTCAAAAGTTCAGACTGCTTTGTCCTGTTAACATTATGAACTTGTGCAGTTCATCTTTTTGGAGGAAGATTTGGGCCCCAGAAGTAATGGCAAAACTAGTCATTTCCATACAGCAGTGCTGCAAATTTGCAGTCCTTTGATATTATGGGATTAATCCTAAGAGTTGAGAGGGATGTTTGTAGCTTTTTTTTCAAATCTTTGGTTGGGACTCCTCACCTCAATTCAGTTTGAATTTAAAACAAAATTGACACCCATCTATGCATTTTGTTTGGTTTGTTTTGTTTGGTTGTCACTCTCTCTCAAACCGCATTGCTTCATGTTGTGTTCTTGGTATCTTTGGAAATAAACAATAAAGGAAAAGCACCCGGCAATGGAACAAGAGAAGAAAGAAAAAAAAGGGAAGGAACAAACTCCAAACAAAAGACCACACCCAAAAGTGTGGAATGCACAATGGGGAGCCCTAAGAGGAGAAAACATGAAACCTAAGACTTAAACCTTGTCACTAGCATGAAGCAACTCATGCACGGAGATGAGTGAAAAACTTGGAAAGACACTAACCCTAGAAGAGGCCTTTCCTACTGTCACAACTACTTGACGTAAAATAGTGGTAGCCTAAACTTTTTGAAAAGCCCTAACACCTTCTATCTATAAAATGATCGTATAATTGAAAGAGGAAGATTTTTAAAGCCTTTCATTAACCATGTCATGTTGGCATATCAATGAAAAAAATCATCTATCTATTGATGGAAACATCCAAATATCTCTATTACCAGAAGGATGATCTCAATGAGTAGTAGTGCACCAACTTGGTTTGAGCTATGGATTGAATAAACATTCAAGTTAAAAAAGTGATAAGATCACAAATTATTGTAAAAAAAATTTATAAGAAAGTTTGGAATGTCAAAATGGGAATTCAAAACAAGACCTCCTTTTAAAACAAAAAACCAAGGTTAGAAACAACCAAGTACTTTGATAAATAATTAGAATATGGTTTATAATAGAAATGAATCACTTAAAGATATAGACAAAAAAATTGTGATAATGTTCACATACTTTATGGGTGATAAGAACCAGTATTGGGTGGTTCTCACATGACATTTTAAGAATTGAGTTAAATTTTCAAAAAATAATCCATAAAAAATAATTGACCATGGTATCAAACTTTTGGAAATAACATTCAACTAATTTTCTAAATGCTAGTTCTCACAATTTTAAAACTAGTCAATTATCAAAGGTAGTTTTCACAAATTAGTTCTTAAGAATTCAATTATTTTAGCAAGCTAAATTTTTTTAATTACAAAACTATCAAAAATGGTAAAAAGAAAGTGAAATAAATAAATAAATAAATTCTTCCATAATTTCATGTGTTCACAACTTCATCCCATTCAAATGATCCTTCAAACTCCTCTAACTTTAGGTTTTTCTTTTTAGTAACTTCACCAAATTAAAAGGTGATTCATAATCAATTCTTGAATCATTATACCAATTATTGCTCACAAATATCAACTTCTCCAAATTGACCATTTGTAAATGAGATGTTCTTAAATTTGTAGGCAGTTAGTTTTAAAATCCACTTTGTTTTGATTTGAAATCCTATAATGCATAATATCTAGCAAACCAAAAAAAGTGGAAAACATGGATTCGTGGTTCTCCAATCATTAAAGAGGACATTGGTTATGTCCACTTGGTATTTTTTAAAAATTTAACTTTTTAACCACATTGACCTTTTCCACCATCTCATTAATGTTGGTAGTTTGTTAAGAAAATCCAAATTACAATTATTTCCAACCACGATTTTTGCATAACCAACTTCAAATTATAGCATTTGATAAGCATAGGATACAAAGATCTCTTGTTATATTCCTCAACAACAACCGCACCTTCATAGCTAATATAAGACAATATTAAATGAAGACTTTTTTAACTTAGGGTTTAGCATCAAAGAAAACATGTTATAGGTTTTTTTGGCATCATGTTTCTTTACAAAAGAGAGGAAAGACTCCAACACCCCCCACACCAACAAAGACAATTCAAGAACAACCCTAAAATCATCATCTATCAAATTGATTAGGGTTGGTGGGATTTCAACTTCTTCCTTTCATTTCAAACATATTGTTATTGTAGAATGCATATGTATCATTTAGCAACTAAAAGTCTTAAGACTTATTCAAAACATAAGCATTCACAACAAGGGAAAGGCAATCAACAATTATTTGAAAAATGTGCCATGTAAGAGGAGGAGGCATTTTTTCATTGATTTTGATAAAAGTCTATTTGCAATAACAAAGATTAATAACAATCTAAAACTACAAAGCTTCTTGGAACATAATCACTTTGGAGGCAAACTTGTAAACAAAGTTTAACATACAATGTTACTTTTTTTAAACTATAGTTCAAATAAAACCTAAAGACCTAAAATTGAAATTTTAATGATCTGTATTCAAATAAATAATCTAAAATAATTTAAGGTGGAAAATAAAAATTTCTTTATTTTAATTGTAATGTTTTGTCTTCTTGGATGGATATTAAAATCCTCATGAGCTTTGTTCCATTCTTATTTCCCTTTTCTTGATTCCTTGGGCCAAGTTATAAATTTTTGCAAATAGGATTGAACAAACTTAATAATAACATACTAGAGATTTTGACACACTCTATCATCTATTGTCACATATTGGCAAGCTTTAAAGAAAGCATGGTCAAAATAGGAACCTAAACAGCTTTCCCATAAACCCAAACATTCGCAACTCACAATAGACTTTAGAACAATTATCATAACATTCATATTTCGACCCTTCATCTTTTACATAATTAAGAAATTTATTCCTCAACCCATATTCACCAACAATTTGGTCAAAGTTATTGCTAAAGCTTGACTAATAACTTTCATTGCTTCAAACAAACCAATAATGACATTTTTTATTACTAATTGGTTTTCATCATTAATAAGAAAAACAATCACAACTAAAGTCATTAAAGCAATATAACATGAAAAAACTCCACACACAAATTCATGGTAGTGACAAAGGGGGGAAAGGAAACCCCTCCCCTTCCCCCAAACCCAAACCCAAAAAGATATGTTTTAAAAATTAAGAAAACCCCCCTTTAGGTTATGTGATATAGTATATTCAAAGTATGACAACATTTTTTTGCAAACACAATACCTAAATGGTATACACATGTAATTGTACAAAGTCTTGCATGATGTTGTACACATTATTAGTCATTACCTAGCTCCTACAAATTTAAGACCCATAGTGCTACTAAAAAACAATAATTATTTAAAGACTTGGGAATGGGAACTAGCTAGAGAATTTTGATTATATATTTCCCATCACTCACAAGATTATGCAAATTTATTCTCCTCTAGCCCCATCACCTATAAAAGAATTTAAATTTGTACAAATCCTTGAAATTTTGGAAATTATTGGGAAAGGACATTAATTTTGATTTTTTTTCTCCCTAGAAGCAAGAGGATTAACATGAAGTGATTGGGATCTCATTTGTAGCAAATTACTATCCATCAAAGTTCTACAACCAAAATATTTCACAAAAAAATTGCAATTAAAAAAAAACCCACCCAATTGCTAGCCCAAGTAATTTATTAGAATATTATTGCAAAAAAGTAATTCTTTGAACAATATTCTAAGAATTACAAGATCCAACTCCAAAGAATCATCGTGAACTAAAATCAAATTATTCAACTACTAACTTAAATAACTTACCAAGAGGTTGTTGCAAACAAAATTTTTGTATGAACAACCCTCTGGAAAGTACATGATCTAGCTTCAAAAATTTATGATTTTAACAAAATGGAAGATCTAGGTTCTTATTTTGTTGGAATAATGCACCTAGACACAATAGTAAAATCTTCAAATGAAAAATCAAAATTCTATTAAAAAATGATTATAAATACTAGGATAAGGTGGTTAATTATTTTTTTTTAACATGTAGGAAGGTAGATAACGTGAATGGATTCAAAAACTAATATGCAAACAAGGTTTTTCACTAGTGGTGCAATAGGAAAGGGAAAATAAGAATATGTTAAATATTAGTCCTTTTAAAAATTGGGTTCAATTATTATTATTATTTTTCCAATCAACTAATTGGAATCTAATGCAAGCAAATCACTTCTTCCCCCAAAATTTTACAACCAAATATCTAATACAACGTTTACAAAAATAAAATTTAAAAAAAAAACCTACCCAATTGCCAACTCAAATAATTTGTTAGAATATTGCTACAAACAAATTTTGGTTTGATCAACATTCTAAAATTATAAAATCTGACTCCAAAAAATCACCATGAGCCAAAATCTTTATTCAATTACCAACTTGAGCACATTTACCAAAATGTTGTTCTAGACAAAATTTGTGTATGGACAACACTTAAGAAATTACATGACCAAGCTTAGATATTGTCCATGATAACATGAGCACCAAAATTGTAAAGTGCCACCATCAAACCCACCTCAAAAAACATATTTTCTCAAGAAGGAAAGGCCACTCAAGGACACAAATGCAAGGCATGATGCTTCATCTAAATATTTTCCACAAACAAGATTAATAAGTGATTTTTGACAATCAAAAGGTGTGCATTTGCAATTTTTTATTTATTACACATCATTTTTTTTGAAAGGAGCTTTTGCAACAAAAAAAAAAACTTAAAAATTTGTCCATTAAATAAATTAGGCCTTTTTTGTTGGTTGCCTTTGAACAATTATTTTTTAATGGACTATTAGCTTCTTTTTCAAATGTTTTTACAATAATGGCATGGTTTACATTCATTGAAAGTTGTTATAACATTTGTCTTGTAATACAAAATTAAGTATTTTCTTGCTTAAATTCTAAATGCATTGATAGGACTATTGTAATAAATAATACCATACATCATTTGAGAATTGTTATTGATGATCAACTGTTTATTATCATTAACACATTAAAAAAACCCAACAAAATGCATTTTTTCCATGAAGTTTCCATTCAAGTTTTTGCATATGCAATTTTTTCATTCATTCATTCATTTTCATTTCCAAGAACTTTGCTAATTTTTGTTTCCAAACTATGATATCTTTTAACAAATTTTCTAGAAGAACATCATTGAAAAAACTTGCACACGTGTCAATTTCAGTTAAAATCATATTTTGATTTTCACTTCACTACTCCATTTTTCAACAATTTTTCAAGAGTGTTACTCAACAAGAGAGGATAAATTAAAACAAGAGATTGTTCTACCAAAGTGTGGTTTTAATTTTTTCTTGTAAACTACTTTAACTATCTAAAGCCTACAATATAACTCAAAACATTTAGCAACATTTACAAGGTTAAAAATAACTCATTGGACCTTCCTTTACTTCATATAAAAAATGAGTATGCAAAAAGAAATGTAATACAATGCAAAAACAAATGTATGAATCTTGTAAACAACAAACATATTTCTTGATCTTAAAAAGTTGCCAAGTTTAAGAACAAACAACGATTGAACTTGGAACATTAAAAAAATTCACTAAAAAAATGGGAAACTAAACATCAACATCTAAACAAAGAAACATAATTTGAAAATCATAGTTGAAAAAAGCAACTTAGTTTTTTATTCCCAAACCTACACAAATTAGGTGGGGGAAGTACCAAAAAAACAACAATAACAAGAAAAACATAATTATAAACAAAGCGATCAAACATAAGAAATAATTAAACAACACACATGGGAATTATGTCAGAAAGGTATTTGAACTTGGAGGAGTAAAGTAGCAATAATAGGAGCCAAACAACAAGAGGAGCTGAACAATAACAAGAGAAAAGTTGAATAATAACAAAAGAAACCAAACAATCCAACAAAAGGAGTAAAATAATAATAAAAATAATTGACCAACAACAACAAAAATACCGAACAAAACAAGAAAAGCAATTGAATAACAATAAGAAGGATCAATCAACATAATAAGAAGAATTGAACAACAACAAAAGGAGTTGGGCAACAATAAAATAAAATTAGCAATAAAAATAAAATTAAATAGTAGGAGAAGAAGAGTTGAACGATAACAAGAAACATTGATGAACAACATGGAGAGCCGATCAACAATGCAAAAGGAATTAACTTGAAACATTAGTAGTAAGAAGAATTGAACAACATAACAAAAGGAGCCAAACAACAACAAGAGGAATCAAACATTAATAAGAGGAATTGAACCGTGATAAAAATAATCGAGCAATACAATAATATAAGCCCAACAACAAGAAAAGTTGATTGACAACGAGAAGAGGTGACTAGCAACACAAAAGGATGAACATCCATGCAAGAAAAGTCAACCAACAACAAAGACAAAACCAACAAACAACAAAAGAAAAACTAACCAATAATAAGACCAATTGAGTCAAACAATAACACAAGAGGAGTTGAGCAAACCAATTTAAAGAAACCTTAACCTATAAGCCACAAAAAACAGAACAATGAATTTTAAAGCATCAAATTTTTTTAATGTTTAATGCACAAAACGAACGAATTAACAAAAGCAGGTCCCAAGCTTTTGAATTTGTTTTAAAAAAATGAAGAAGAACGAAAATTTTTAAAGCTTTTAACAGTTGTCGAAGCATCATTTGAAACTTAAAACTTTATGTTTTCTCTTTTGAAAACTTAAGGTACCTAATTAAAAACCCTACCTTGCTCTATTTAAATACCTTGTTAAGGTATCCTTCTTTTGAAATTTCAATAAAAGGGTAGAATTTCAAGGGTTGGTTTTCACCCTAATGAGACCTTGTGAGTTGACAATATTGTAAAAGACATTCCATGATCTTCTTTGTGAGAATTGGATTGAATTCTTGACCATTTCTCACTTCATTTATGATACTTACCCAACATTGATAAAAACCATGGGCCTAGAAAACAACCAACTACCAAAAATGATTAATCAAAGAATGTAAATAATGTACAATATTAGAAAGATGGGATAAATAGGCAATTGTTTTCTTATCACCTAAATTTAGTCAAATCATTATTTACATTCATGCTCAACCAAAAGCATATAGTGAAACAAAGGTGTATATTAAAAAGATTAACTTAACAATGGCAACCACTATGTTATTTGAGTGATGGAATCTCATTGTGCAAAATTGACAACATCATTTGAATTATGTTTGAAGGGTGTCAAACATTAATGGGTAATTAAATCAACATAAAGCTTAAAATACATCATGTTAAATTTTTTGAAGTTGCATTGTAAGTGTTTTATGTCATGGATGACATCCATTAACACATAGAATATGTAAGGCTCAACACTATTTGTACAAAATATGAAATATATTACGTAATAAATTAATGTAGTAAACAATTCATTGTTCATGGAGAAGTTCATTATCATCCATTTGTTATCAAATCAATGGACGAATAAGTCATCCATCAATAATCATTCTCCATCCATAAGTAAATATGAACTTCATCCATCAACCTCATTTTCATCTATCATATGAAGTTGTTTAAATGACAATGTAAATTTGTGCAATGTGAAAGCACAACTAAAATAATTGTAGAAATGCATTCTTGAAATGTTTGGATTATAACAATCATGCATTGTGCAAAAGAAATACCGAAAAAATTATTGATTGTAAGATGGGTATGATGAGTGATTCAATATATATTTGAATGAATTAGAAATATTAATCTGATTTTAATCAAGCTCATAATCAATTTTTTCTTTCCAACAAATATTATTGGTTTTTTTTCCATACAAAAACTGGGAAATTTCTGGATGTTTTTCTAGTGTAAATTCAACTATTTTTTAGTGTGATTTTTTTTTGGGCCAATTTTTCGATATCAAAAAATTAAAAACATCCCTTGTTGATATAAAAATAAAATATGAGGCATTTGAATGAAGTATATATATATATATATATATATATATATATATATATATAGACTTTTGCTATAGCTAGTGATTTTTATAAAAGGTCTAGGTCTAAATATGGAAATTTTGTTATTTCTTTTGAAAAATGATGAAAAAACATGAAAATAATCTTTCATAAAATAAATAAATAGTCAAGAATAAAAAGTTACAAAGAGAAAGAAAAGAAAAAACTCACAATCCTCCACAATAAGAAGGAAAAGCAATGATCACAAAACTCAAAGGCTACGAAAAGCTAGAGGACATAAGATGATGTAAATAGGATCTAAGGCAAATGAAAAAGAAAAAAAGGACCACATACATGCATGTATGATGCAGCATATCAATAACCTTATCCTAACACCTAAGTTAGTTAGGATAGTTAGCATTGTACATAAACCAAATCCATTGTCTACACAAATAGGCTAATGTATTCTTACACAATTGTGCCAATGCCATTTGGAGCTTCAAAAAGCTAGAGAGCCCTTCTCCTAATGTATTCATTGCTTTTCTTTGTCAAGAATATTATATTACCTTGCAAAGAATACAAGCATCTTCCATCTTAATTAGGCGGTAGCAATAGGCCAAGCTACTTCACACACCCCATCATCACGACCGACCTATTGCAAACGATAAATTGTTGAGATGGAAAGATTTTGTCATGTTTGTGTTAACTTGACGTCCTTTCAATTCTCCCTTTTTTCTAATTCCTTTGTACATTTTTGGAATCCACTATTATGTTTAGAAATAAAGCTTTGCAAAGTTTTGATGAGTGTCAATATTTCTTCTTTATATTTTGGATACCGTCATTAGCCCTAGGATTGCAAGTTTTGGTGCCATCTTTTCAGGGTAACTTTCACCTGTCAAAAGTGACCTACCATCATGTCAGGATAAAAACTCCCGATTGGTGGAACCTAAATAATACTAATAGTTAGGATAATATTGCTTACTCTTGGTTCTTGCTTTTGATGCCTAAGACAAAAGGAAAAGCGAGAATTTACAAGAAGTCAAGTTAGCTCAAACTGAGTAGATGTCAAAATCTCTCCATGTCAAAAAAAAATCAACCTCTTGTAATACGTTGATCGTATTTCTCCATGTCAAAAATCGACCTTTTACAATAGGTCGCCCATGGTGATAGGAGGTGCGTCCTCAAGCGGTGGGGTGGAAGTCAAAAAATAGCTAAGCCTACGGCTACCACCTTTGGTTTTGCTTCTTTCGGAGTCCATTAGTCTATTTGTTCCCTTGCAAAAAAGGTCAAGCATGCTTTCATTCATTTGCCCCTCCATTATGTTCACTTGTTTTTTGTAAGGAACTAACATGGCCTACAAATAAGCCCTTTATGGGTACCACGTATTACAAGTATTAATAGAGGAACAGCCGGCCAAGGATGATCATGTTTGCTGACTCATTACTTACTACACGTGACTAAAAGAGGAATTGCAGCCTTGTAGGATCTTTCTCCTTGCTGACTCATTGTGACTTGTTCCCTTTTTCCAGCAATTCCTAACTCTACTGCAGTTAAGTAAGTAACCGACCTAATCACAAGATGGGTAGCAGATTTCAGGGCTACTTCCTTCTTGCTGTTTATCCCAAACAAATTTTTAAGATAGTGGAAGGAAGATAGCACTGGCTTGGGTAAAGCTCGGTTTGGAAAGATGGTTTTTGGAAATCCTAGTGATGAAGCTTAGTTCAAGTTAAGAGCACAATTTCCCTACCCAGACACGGGTGGGATTTTACACTCCACAAAAGCACTTTTGATTTACACACCCATGAAGGAAAACAAGAGCCAGGTCTTTAAGCACCTAGAGAACAAACTCCATTAGAAGCTGTAAAAGAGGTGCCTTTTGTGCATTGCTTTTTCTATTTACACCTCGGTTCTTCTTTTTTGCTTCTCCTCCACCTCACTCTCCAAACAAGATCTGATTTTGCCCATCATTTTGGAGGTGGTGGAGTACTTCGTTTTTTCACTTGTCCAAAAAGAATCTTCAACTTAGTGTTTAAAAAAAAAAAAAAAAAAAAGATTTATCTCTTTCTCTCTCTCTCTCTCTCTCTTCTCTAAGTAAGACTGATATTGCAGCAGCCAAGTGACTTGACATGGTTGAATTATCCTCATTTTTCCTTTCTTCAATTATTTCAGGTTTGGTCCAGAGTTTTTTTTTCTCAAATTTTGATGTTGCAACACTGCCAGGCGATCATCCACAAAAAGATTTAGTCACAGTTGGCTATAGACCACCAGCCATTTAAAAAAAAAAAAAAACGAAAATCCTTTTAAATTGTGATTACTTGCTTGAACAATGTGTAGAAACATGGCAATTTTTAGAATTTTTTTTTCAAATTTTCAATATTAAAAAATTTGATATTCATCAGAGTATTATGTTTTGGGAAAAAAAATTCGCCACCCCATAATAAAAAATAAATTAAAAAAAAAAAAAAAACTCTGGTGTCCACAGGCAAAAACCCCAAAAAGGAAAAAAACTGGTTTGCCACCTGGGTAGACCATGACATCGGTCCCTTTAAAAAAAAAAACTATTTACAAAACAAATTTTCCAAGTCATATTTTGCATTTTGGTGGGTTACTCACTTCACACGACGACACTTCTTCCAGGCTGATTCAGCACTTACGAACTATGCAAACGTGTCACCTCCAATCTGACGACGGTACCTGAAACGTAGGACACGGGACCTGAGACGAGGATAGCGTATGACGTGTGCTATGTTATCATTTGACACTTGTAGCGCAGAATAAACAGTGGGAAAGCAACTTGATGCCAGGTGATAAGGATCCACAATCGCCAAACGTGGCTTGTTTCAAGTAGTTTTAGGCTAAACACTAGCCTATAACCTTCGCCAGGAAAAAAAAAAGGGCTAAAAAAAAAAAACAAACCCCTTGCCCTTCTTTTTTTTTTTCTGGCGAAGGTTTTAGGCTAGTGTTTCCCCTTTCCTTTGGGTAAAACCAGTGTTTATGTGGCTATTAAATATTGAAAATTTTATTTCATTGGTCTATGGTAAGGACCGACCACTGAGAATGGCACTTAATGAATCAAGTCCTTTTGATCATCATGTCCATTAGTTCCTTGACAAGTTTCTCTTTTCATTTTCAAAGGTGGGATAGGTCTTGTTTCTCCAGAGGTTATTGTCTTGACATTGTACTTGGGAGCTAGGAACTTGTCCCAATCATTACATCCATATTTTTGTAGGATGGTCATCCATTTTTATTGTGACTTATAGGGGCCAGTAGTTTAGGTCCACTTCCATTCTACCTATATTTTAGGTGGACTTGCAACCTTCTATTTCTAACTGTTCAAAATTCCATCACTTCATTCGAGCAATTGTCAAATAAATAAAAATCGTCTGTAGGAAAACATCTTAGACAATGTGCATGAACATTCATTTTTTAACATAATCACAAAGTTGTTTTCAAAGTATCGTTGAGTTCAATTGTGATCTTATGTAGTCAAAGCTCAGGTGTTTAACTTTTTGCTCACCTGATCATTTTATCCTTTAAGATAGCCTTTCACATTTTTTTCCCCAACACTACACATTAGATAGATTGGGTCTCCTCCATCTTACAACTTGTGGTCCATCTCAATACATATGCGACCAACCTATAGATTTGACATGGATACATTTATTTTGTTGTGTGCATGATGTAAAGTGCATTGTCACACATGATTCAATTCAAAGATTCTTTCAACTCCATTGCTAGGGATGTTGGGTTCCATATTTTGCGTGAGCAAAACTCCATTGCTAGGGATGTTGGGTTTCGTATTTTGTGTGAGCAAACTCATGTTTTCCTAATGTCATTTCTTTAATCATCATGACAATGAATGAATATTGTGCTTAAAGAAATAATATTTGCACTTTGGTAGACCTAGTCATTGTTGATCCAATTCGTGCAACTCTTGTTTCTAGAATCGTTTTTTCTTGTGGACTGACGATGATAATCTAACTCAGACAAAGGTTATGTCATATTGTGATCAACATCCTACGAATGATTTCATCCTTCTAATAATAGACATATCTGAATGTTTACACTAATAGATTGACAACTTTTTTTCATTGACGTGCCAACATGGCATGGTTGGCGAAAGGTTCTATATGTCCCTTTTGAATTTACATTCATTTTGTAGGCAAAAGGTCTTGGTGACTCTTTATAGAGTTTAGGCCATCACTACCTTATGATGGGCACTTGTGGTAGTAGGAGAAGCTTCTTTTAAGCTTCGTGTCCTTCCAAGTTTTTCACCCATCTCCTTACATGGCTTGCTTCCTCCTACCAATGGTAGGTTTAGGTCCTAGGTTATTTTATTTTTCCTTTTAGGGCTCCCCATTGTGCATTTTGCACTTGCAAGTGTGGTATTTTGATTGGACTTTGAACCTTTTTTTCTACCCCTTCTCTTGGTCCCTTGTTGGGTAGTTTTCCTTCATTTATTTATTTAACCTTTTGAGGCTTGCAACACTAAGCAATTGATTTTGTCAGTCACATTTGTAAATTTTTGATCTGAAAACATATTGTTTTTCTATGTAAGCTTGATAAGTTACCCAGTTCCTTTGTGGGAACGAAAGAGGGAACAGCAACCTCAAGGGATACAATTGCCAGACTCACTTGTCTTAAGTATTGTTGGTGGATCTGAAAGTCGCTGAACTGCTGATTCTGAGGTCCTTATGCTCAACAAACAGACAAGAGACGTCTGGCTGCAATTGGTGACAGTATAAAGAAATAAAATCCTTATAGTACTCAAAAGCAAAAAAAGAAAAAAAGAATTTAACCACAGATGAAACAAGAAAACCTAACACATTTATATCCCAGAGATATCTTTGAGAAAAGAAATATCAAATCATTTTTGTGTTCAAACCTTGACACAAACTATATTCTGAAAAAACAACAATCTATAAAAGGGTCCAAAAGTACAAAAGGGTAGGAACTAAGTCCCAGTTACATTGTCACAAGATAGATGGTGGAAGACCTTTAGTGGAGATCCTAACTCAACTGCTTGTAACAAGACAGAGATGGGAATTGGAGGTGAGTTTGGAAGGGGGATGATGAGAGATGACTAAACAACAACCACCCATTGGCACAATTTGATTTAGGATGGAAAATGCTTGCATCTTTTGGATTGTAATGGAAACTTGATGACTATGGAGATTGATCAAGACAGAAAGAGAGGGAGGACCCTAAGGCTTTTATTCATTCCCCCATGTAGGTCATGTAGGTGCAATTGTGCAAAAAAGACATCTACTTATTTGAAAATATCCCAAAACATCAATTATAGCTTGTGCCATCTTTATGATTGTCTAAAACATGATAAGAAATGATTTGCCTCCCTTTTATTTCTTACTAAAGCTTTAAGTTCTAAATTACTAAGTATTTTATGACTCTAGCTTACTATGTACTTTTGATAAATAGTCTTTGAGATTAGGTATATATATGACCATTTGAAGTGAGTGTAGAGTCATGTGCTTAAAGGCATTGCTCAATAAACCAGGTACCTAAACATCATTACTATAGCAGATATTTTCCCCAGCATCTCTAAAGGACATCTTTTCAGATCCTTAGAGATGCTGGGAAAATATGAACTGGAATTGTGTACCCATCTCCATTTTTCAAACATTTGTAAACACAAGGTTTCTGATGGTCGAAATGTCAAAAGTTTGTTTTTAAGTGTGAACTTGTTGCCCAACTAATTTCTTTGTTGTCAAAACCAGTTGTTCTAATTTAGATGAATATTCAATATAAATTTACTCAATTTTTTAAAAAATCTCCCACACCTTAGGCCCAAAAAAAACTTTAAAAATCACCTCCATTAATCCTTTAGTTGTTAAGGGCTTTCCAATAATATCAAATGCACAACTCAATTTCTTTGCAAATTTTCAATTTATTATTTTATTTTATGTTATTAAAAAATAAAAATACTCAATATCCATAACTCGTGTACTGTATAGTAAATCTAAAACATTACAAAACCACCTTGGTGCATCACTCCCTACTGATCATGAGCTTTCCAAGGGGGCTCCTAGTTTGGGATATCTTAATGGAACAAACAAAACAAGTAAACTATACCTTAGATGTCGAAGAAGAAAAGCAAGCAAGCTAAGTAACAACATCATTCCCGTACCGACTTCTAGACACAATTACAGACTTTGTAGAATCATGAGGAGAGAAAATTGCTGCATTTTTCACATGAAGATTCTTCACATTTCACTTTTTGTCTGGCAGTTTCTTTTCAGTCCCAAGGGCCCTCCCTTCCTGCCCCTGCTCCTGCCCCTGCACTTCCCATTAAATTGTTGGGGCCATGTCTTCGGCCCCCTCAACGCAGCCCAAGTACAAACTTTTTGGTTCGGTCCTGGACAAAGAAAGCACACTGACAAAACTATAAGCAGCTTTGGGGGGGCTGACTTGATGACTTGTCTCTTCCTGATTGGATATTCACACCTCAACTATGTTGCATATGAAGCTGCCCATATCTCAGTTCTGTGTTTTGGATGAAAAAATGATTTGCATCCAACTGCAACTCAGCAGGTTATGGATGTTAAAAATGTTGGTATTGTTGGGTAATTGACTCATATAGGCAACTATTTATTGGCTCTAATTTTGGTGTTATCAGTGTCAATTTTTAATGTAAATTGACATATTGAAGGTGCTTGAAATGTGAATGGGGCGGTCACAAACTGGTTACACTTTGAGTATATGCCCTGAAGGAACCCCATTGGCATTTAATGGAATTGATACACTTTGAAACATGATGCCCCCGGAAGAACCCTTTACCCCAACAAAGGGACTGGTTGCCCCTACTAGGGCCATTTTCTAAAGAACCCAATACCACTTAATGGAAGGCTATGTGACATAGTGGGCTTGCTGTGCTTGTGGTATGCTTGAAAACAGGTTCCTGAATGAACAAAACAATGGCGCACCTGTACTGGGCCCATTCCATAAAGAACTCATCACCAGGCCCATTTCCTAGTCCAATAATGGTATCCAACTGAATTGTGGGGGGTTTTTGGGACCGGAGAAAATTAATTGGGCACATGGATGTCAAGATCGAAGAAAATTACTTTTGAGTGCCGACTGGATAGTCAGTCGTGATGCTCGAACCCGAACAAAATTAAAATGGGCATATCCGTGTCAAGATGAAAATAATTTACTAATGGGTGTCCGACTGAGTCATCATCAGCTCAGGGCATGATTAAGGGCGGGCCAATCCATGAACCTGTCAAAACAGGGGGTGTAGTGTAGTATAGTGCCTTGAAACAAGCAAGCTGAGGGCATGAAGGAGTAGGGGACATGGAAAATCCCCCAACCTGTTGAAACATGGGGTGCATCATCGTAGCGCCACTAAACTAGCTATCTCAGGGCATATGATGGAGGAGGGGACATGCGAACCGGTCGAAACATGGGGTGCAGAGTAGCGCCACTAAACAAGCAAGCTCGGGGCATGATGGAGGAGGGGACATGGAAAATCCCCCAAACCGGTCGAAACATGGGGTAGCCTACAGCGTAGCGTAGCGCTACGAAACAAACAAAGCGGGAAAGAAAAAAGGACAAGAGAGTCCAAAATAAATAAAAACAAACAAAATTGCTCCGCTTCTCGACGACGTAAGTACGTGTCGCTATACTTGGAAGCTGCGCGCAGGGGATCGCGCCATCCCCTCGCACACTCACGCGATGCGTTGACACAGAAAACTTAGCACAATAGGCAGTAGTTCTTGTAGCTCTTGTTTTCGCTATCCCATTGGTTTCCGGACTTTGGTGTGTGATGTTTCGTCAAATTTGCAGTTTGGGGAGGAACATTTGTGAAGTGTGTTTTGCTTGATTTGTTTGTTTGTTGTCGTCCCTTCTCAGCTGCGATTTTGACGTGTATGTGTTTTGTGTCTCATGGCCTCCAAGAATTACAGTAGCTTGACACACTCGCAGCAGCCGCCTCTTTTCGACAAATACACCTACGCTTATAATCCGTCAAACTCCAAGTTCAATCCTAGTATGGGGATCATTATCGTGGCTTTGGGTTCCGCGTTGATATTCGTGGCTTTCTTCACCATTTACGTGCGTAGGTGTGCCAGAGCGAATGCGGAACAAGACTTATCGAGTGCTGCCGCCGGCAATCCCGGGTCTTCCACCTCGCGACAACCCAAAGGACTGGACAAATCTGTGGTGGAGTCACTGCCGGTGGTGCATTTCAAGGATTTGAATTTCCAGCATGTGGTGGACGAGAAGGTGGACGGTGGCCATGGGAAAAACGAGAACGATGATGTGCATCGCGAGTGTGCAGTATGCTTGAGTGAGTTCGAGACAGAGGATAGCTTGCGGCTGCTGCCCAAGTGCAATCACGTTTTTCATTTGGAATGCATCGATGTTTGGTTCCGCTCGCACTCCACATGCCCGCTTTGTCGCGCCAGCCTCGTTCCTACTACAGATGTTCAGCAAGTGCCCGATGCAGGAGAGAGGCTGGATCAAGCTGAATCCGTGGTTGTCGAGCCTGAGCAGGAGCCAGAAGGGGATGGAGGTCAGGGGGTTTTGCAGGTTCCCTTCGAAGTGGTAGTAGTGAGCATTGATGGAGGCGATGTGGGAGAAAGCGCGCGGGAGCAAGAACAGGAAGCTGCGCAGCTTGCGGTGCCGGTTGCAGCTCCGACTCGAAGTCGGATCGCTACAGAAGGTAAAATTCGAAATCAATGGAGAGGAGGAATTTCTGAAAGTTTTTCCTTCTCTAGGATCTCGCTCGCTCGCTCTTGAAACATGTTTTTTGTGCAGGAGAAGAAGTCTTGAGACACAAGGAGCTCTTGGATGATTCCCTTGTCTAACTTTACCTCCAAGAATAGACTACAAACGTAGACCGATTTTCCCTTTGACATTGGTTCTAAGAGGGATTTCTAAACAGGATAACTGAGGACTTTCTCACATTTCACAGAGGGAGTTGTAAGAGAGCTCCTTGTGAGAGGATCTTGGGGTTTTCCCGAGGGACTCTGATTCCTTTTTTTTGTTTGTGCAGATCATGACCAGAAGGACACCGCATGGTTTGCTCTGTTTCGAAATGTTCAAAGCTTCAAGAAAGCTGCTCGAGTGATGTTGCATGAGAGGACAGGCACATCACCACCTCCTGGGTTACTACAACAACACAGCCTTGAAGCAGCACAAACAATCTCAAAGACGGTCAGGAAATCCCCATCTCCAGTAAACAAACCCATGCAACGGTCTGCCTCTCTAGATGGTGATGGCAAGTCCATCAAAGATTTCTTCAGTAGCAGCAACAACCTCCTCTCCCCCAGAATTGAATCTCAGTTACATCCTGTGCCAGCTGCTGCTTTGGACCTTGCAACCATGATGAATCTCCCTACAACGTCAAACCCTGATTTCCAACAAGCATGTTCATCATATTCAGGGCTCGAGTTTTTGAGAACTGGCATAAGCTTGAATTCTGCAGAGAAGGCTCACCTTTCAGAGTCACAACCAATCAGGTCAAATTCTGAGCATTGGGTGCATATTGAATTGGATGATGCTCTGGGACTGGAGTCTTCTTGTGGTGTTGGGCCTTCTTCAAGCACAAAACCAGTGCAACAACAGCTTTTTGTTAGCAAGAGCCCAATCATCAGTAGCAGGGGAACTGTTGAAACTGGGAGGTTGGAGAGATGGAGTTTCTTGAACCTTCGAAACTCACTTTCTTTGCAAAGATAGTCATCTGAGTTGACAGTGACACCCTAATTTCTTAACCCTCTTTCACTTATCAGAGTGGATTTCACACATCCCAACTTCAACCCAATTTAGAGCAGCACCCAAATCATTCACAGGGGTTTTATTGTTTGAAGCCTTCAAATTCACCTTCCACAAAGCCTTGTTGTAGGCTTTGCTCAGAAGTTTTGACTTCAGGAAGGAGAAATTCCCAGTCTCTTTCATCAGAGGAATCGCAGGAGCTCTTGAAATGTTTCAAGCACTCTTGCATCTGTATCGGAACAGTGTCTTCAGGGGAATCAGAAGCTGCTCAGAAATATGTAAAATTCCACCACCATTTTTCCCAGGAGGTTCAGCTTTCAATGACATGCAGTTGATGCAAGGTGGTGTTTTGCAGCCGATTCCTTTTTTCAAATCACAATCTTCCAACAGCAAAGTTCCTGCTTTTCATTGCATTGGATTTAGCGCAGTCTTGTACAGGAGAACATTGGGACTTGAGGCAGTGTCCATTTGGTCTTCATATTCATTTCTCACAAACTACTCCAGAAATGTTACTCCTTTAGAGGATATGCAAATCAAGCAAGAACTTAGGCTAAACGCATACTTCAATGTTATATTGAAGTGCATTCAGATTCCTTGAATGCTCAGACCTCTGCCCTCTCTCTTTGGAGAATGTTGATTGTCAATACTAGGGAGTGTTCAGCATTTAGCAACAGAATGTGAAGGACCAATACAGGAGAGGATTAAAATTCTCTTCAACTCTGTTCTTCTGTACAGCAATTATTTGTGAATAAATGGTGAGTGCCAGAATTTCATTTGGGTTATGGCTTGTTTTCTGCACTAATAATAATCTCAAGGAAGTGGCTGCAGAAGGTAGGTTTATAAAGCTGTTGATAATTGTATGAAGTCAACAGGGGATATACAAGGTACAACTTTAGAGGAAGCTTCACCTTAACTGCCTAGTGGAGACACATGTATTCTAGATTTTCTGTATCTCTGGAACAAGTGATTTAAACACGTTGTGGAAGCAAGTAAGGGGTGCAGAGTTCTTCCTAGGCAACAAATGGTTTCTCATGATATCTCACACAACATTGATCTGTGTTGGAGGACAAGGATGGTCTTGGAGTGGAGAGAAGTGCTGCACCTAAATTGAAAAGCAAAGTTGACCCAAGACAACATGGCGAGGGTTTTGTCACAGAAAAATCCACAAAATTGGGGAAGATGTATTGGAAAAGTTTTACACATTTTCCAACCTGAGCTTAAAGCCATTGTGAACATAAAAAACCCAGCACTAAACAGTTTGTTGTCATCATCATGTTTACTTATGTTGATGCAATTGTAACATGTAATTAGTGGATTGTCAGTTGTGGTTTCTGATATTGTGGGGGTAAACTCTTTATTGCTGGCAGGGCTTCCTTTGTCTAACACAGGTAATTCACCTCTTCACAGAGACAGGTAGTGCCAAGATGACAGGTATCGCCTAGATTATCATCTGTCATCAAGCACGATGCTGTAGATCTTTTCTCACCCTCCCTCTTCTGCATCTGCATTTTCTGCTCCCTTAATTCTTTTCTGGCCTGGGGGAATGGTGTTTGAGTAATTTGTCAAGAATTCTAGAACTGGGAGAAATTTTTGGAAACTGCCATGAGAAAGTACAACATACTACAAGGAAGATTGCCTGGAAATATGTGAACTAATACTTTTGGCATGAAAAATTTTCTGGGTAGAAAAAAAGATCTGGAAAATTTCTAGAGTATCTGCAATGGTAGCCAATGGTAGCAAATGGTAGGATCACAGCAGTCTAATGGAAAGCCACTAAAATGAAGCCCTGTTTCTCGTTGCATGGACAGGCACTCTCTATTGGAGATCTGTAACTGGGTTGGAAATCTGTAGGTAATTGATGTTGGGAACATTTCATATGTAAGGAACTTCATTGAAAAAGAGGATGACAAGTATCAACCTGGGATGATTCACAAGTTGACTCATAGCTCTACATTTGGACCTGTTGGTGACAGGACTGTGATCACAGCTAGATGAAACAAATGTAATGAAAAGCCACACTGGGGCAGAATCTATGATCACATCAATCTAATCGAAAGAGATCCTAAGGGTACATTTCCATGTCTTCCACTTGCCCACTATCCAACTCCAATTAATTTGGTCAAATGACATATGATGGCAAAAGGGTTTCTTTGCTCACCGCACTATTTCTCAACCCACTTTGAAAGAACCCACACCTGGCAGTTGCAGGTGTACAGAGCTAATATGACCAAGACCAAGACACATTATTTTTGCACTTTGTTTTCCAGGTTATGTGACTTACATATGTTGGTCTGGTGGGTAGCTCCAGACCTGGGGGAGGGGAAGGGAGGCACCCACCAGAATAGTGAGGAATCTGCTAGAATAGTGGCCCAGTGTCTCAAGATTTTACATAAAGCCCCAGCTACTTGAGTGGGGATACTAGGAATGATGGGTGACAGAGATCATGGAATTGTACCTGATGAGAGTGATTTTGTCAACCAGTCAGTGGAATTGCAGAAACCATTTTGTACATGCCTTCAACAATGAAGCTTTGGGGTGTTAGAGGTTGCAAGGGTTCCATGTCTCAATCATGGTCAATTTTCTTAAGCAGCAGATTTTTACTGTGCCTCAAAAGAAGCAAGCTTTAAGTTGAGAAATAGCACTGGGTTGGCTACCTGTCAACTTCCATCCCTCGCAAATCCAGGCCCTTCCCACTACTGATTTGCTATGTGCTGTTGGTAGTTGAGTAACCCTTGCTCTGGGGCTTTTAAGCTGGGACCCTTGTCCTTTCAATTTCCGTTTCACTCCCTCTCCTCCCACTGTTGTGTTCTGCTGCAACAAAGTTTGGCTGGTTGACATTATTCAAGAGCCTCTAGTGGGTCCTTTGGAAATTGTCAGCACCAAAGTTGGGCAGGTTGACAGGATTTGAGAGCCTCCAAGTAGTGGCTTTGGGAGTTGTCAGCACCAAAGTTTGGCAGGTTGACATCATTTGAGAGCCTCTAAGTAGTGGGTCCTTTGGGAAGTTTGTCAGCACCAACTTAAAACCTTTTGGAGGTGCCTAGTCTCCAATTTTTTTTGTCTATTGAGAAGGATCAGTTGCCAACTTGGAGAGGACACCTGCTATTGAGAGCAAACTCCTGACTAACCCCAATCCAAATCTGTTGAAACACAAGAATGTGGAAGCACAGCCTTGAGCCTTGGAGATGCCCAAGACTCTGCTCCATGTTTACGAATGGGTGTGTACCTGTAATCTGTTTGCAGAACAAAACATTTTATATTGCCTCTCAGGGACCAAAAAACCTTGCAGGATTCAATTGAAGGAGCATGCTTCTCGGGATACAAAGGTAATGGCACCAAGGTCAATCACAAAAAGTTCTTGAGACAAGGTTAACTTCAACTGGAAGCTCCTACTATGAGGCCACCAAATGATTGTTGATTTCTTTTCAATAGGAACAAGCCTAAATACTTACTCCAAGAACAAAAGCACAACCTGCTTCACAACCATTCTCTTTGTCCAACCATACAGTCTATCACCAAGTAAACAAATAAAACTGGATCAGGTTTCTATTTAGCAATACTGTCACTTATGGTGCTCACTGATTGATGTTGGGTATATGTTTAAGAGTACAGATGCAACTGATATAACAAAGGCATGAAGCCAAGATGTAAAGCTTGGTCTTATTGTGCTGTTATGGCTACATAACACACCCTTCACTTTTTGCCTTTGTTATCTGACAGACTCATACAGAAGATACCTTTGTAAAATGGAGGGCCATTCCACCGCAGAATATCATCATTTTCCAAAAGCCAGGGAAGGCTGGCTGGCCTGTTCCCACAATCCTCACAAGGTTCTCTGGAAGGGGGAGTACCAGTACCACCATTCCTGTGTGCTGAAATCATGCCTCAGAAAGGTTTTCCCCTATAGACACAAGCAGCAAAGTTATCTTTGAATCCTTTGACTTCTGCATTTGTCAAATCCTGGATTGAGTTCATCCGTGGAACAATACAGTACATACTAAACCCAAAAAGAAAGATCAATGACCACATTCAAAAGCAGTTAAACTAGACATTTCCAGTCCAATAATAGATCATATTTCTACATATAGCAAATGACCAGAAATCGCAGAAGGCTTGAAAACAAACATGGGCATTGACAAATTTTCAGATGAAATTTCAATATTGGGGCATTGTGAGGTGCTGCAGTGATTTGACAAAAATCAGTGTCAAAGGATGCTATTGTGTAACACCTTCAATAAGTGGATCTTTGTACGATGTAGTTATGTCAAACAAAATGGAACTGGTATTGTTCTAAATTTGGTTTGTCCAGAAGTTGAGCATTAAAATCAAGAAGTATAGCACGCAAATATTGAATAAACAATCCTAGGCACTTACCTCATAAATTGGTTTTGTATGTAACATGTAAAGCTCTAGAGGTTAGTTTCTTCAGCCTCTGCAGTGACAGGTTCCCAGTTAGCTTTGGGTACACAACAAAAGAAACAAGTTGAAACATCTCCACACAGACAGACTCATCATCCAGTGCACACCTGTAAAAGAGACCATACTGAAGTCAAAAGGAAAAAGGCAAAAGGGAAGGGCTCTTTGCATTAATGGCATTCTTTCGAATACAAATGTTTGAACAAAGGCTGTTGATGTCGACAAATAATCACTAATTTCAGGCAACAAATAAACACTTATACACTGTAATGCAAAAGCCCTATAATACTCTTTCAATACCAACATACAAGAGAGTGCTACAAACTGGTTTTGTATTGATCAAACTGGAGTTGCTGAGATGGGAAGAGAAGAATTGAGAGCAAAAGAATTTGAGTCACTAAGGAAAATCGAAGTAGAATATATCCAAAGAGCAAATCATATACATCAATTTCATTTCTCATTTTGGGTACAAAGTGTAACATTGACTAATGGCCAAGTAATGGAAACAACCAACACCATTCCAAGTAATGGCCAAATTGCAAGTGTAACATTGAATTCTACAGACTTGTACTACTTAATCTCAGTGTAGAACAGTGACATAATATACATGGATAGACATCAAAAAATCACACAAAGCATGCCCTGATTTAGAGACAACTCTAGAATTGTGGATGCTTGCAAAGAATGAACAAAAAATTAGTCATCTGGTGCAAGGATATGGCTTTGAAGTCACCATCACCTGCCAACCCGTCATTGCATGTACAAAATTGCAGCTAGTGTTACCCTTGGCCTGCCTTTTCCGCAAAATCTTTCAAGTGCTGTTTGATTGTCTGCATCACATGAATGAGATGATATTATTCAAGTCATAATTTTTTGCCCAAGTAATGGAAACAACCAACAACATATAACTCTCAAGACTGCAGTCTTAATTCTTCATATCCTTCTGGAAACAAATATCTCTGTGGAGGGACTTCTCAACAAAGATTCCAACTGAGCAGGAGATGTCTGTGCACTTTTCAATACACATTTCATTGAAGTTTTATGTCTATTATTTCCTGTATGAGGTTTAAGGGAGAAGAGGAACTAACCAGAAGCTCATCATGTAACACATTGAAAGTCTTTTGCATGCGCTTAGACCTCTGCATACATCATAAAGCAGTGCCATCTCCATGTCAATCCCTGCATCTTTTTCATCCCTGGATGCCAATCATTCACTTCCTACATTCTTCTTTTTTGTCACTGTGATTCTCCATAGCTTCCTTTGCAGTGCAAATAAAATGGTCTCAGCTGAAGAGAGTAACAGAATGAACTCTTTCTGATTTGCTGTGTCTGACAGAATCAAAGGTTGGTCTGACTTTATACCTTGCGCACTGCATGATAAGTCATTTGTATTTTACTGCGGACTTGTTGGAGCTTTTCTGGGGCATTGCTTGCACGCTCAATTTCCCTTTTGAAAGTTGCAAAGTCCAACCTGCAAATGCAAAGCCTTCATCTCAATATGAAACAGGACATGAGATCAGAGTTATTCCCATGACTTAAGCAAAACCCATGCACCTTGATGGCCACAAGTGAACCCTTAAAGAGCATACATGTTGAGGGCATAGCAATAGCAAGCAACTAAGCCTGACACCGGACAACAGAAGCAAGAATGGATAGGGCCATTCACACACCTGGTATCTTCAATGTCATCATAGAGGCGGCGGTAGATTATGTACTTCTCTTCATACTCCCTTTTATACTTCTCAGCCCTGTGGCAACAACACATGATGGATGTAAGGCTTGTTTATAATCAGATTACTCAATCTATTCAGTAGACCTTGACATTCACAGGGTAAGACAGAATCATAACAATTAGACATATTGTGTGTGTCATTGGGATCTACATGCTAAATTCCACCAAATCCAGTTTTAAAACAAGATATCACTGATATTATCTGCGGTTCAATATGTCAGACCATGGTGCAGCACATTGATTACAGTATACAACCACAAACCACAAATACAATATGGAAGGGTAAGAGGTGAAACTGTGCAACATACTGTTCGTAAGTCACTGCTGGGCCCCGCAGTTCTGGTGCATTCTTCTCATACATCAGGAAATAGTCCTTCTCATCAGCACCATCACAGCTTCCAGATAGATTTGCCCATTTGCCATTACTTTGACCTGAATCAGGTAATGCACTAATCTTATTCCCAGGGGCTAGCACACTAGCACTAATCTTTGGCTTCTGGTCTGGTTCTTGGCCACTTTGTTGCTCAAAACCCTCCTTTTCACGATCTTCTTGTCCTTTCACATATGGCCACTGTTTCTGGCCATTCTCTGCACTGGAAGCTTTGCTGCTGGGTGCTGCATGATTCAATAGCACATCAAGAGGGCCCCCTCTGTTCAACTCAGCATTTGGGGGCCTTGGAGCAATATCCTGCACAGCTGATGTTTTCTCCAACTTGCTGACAGGTGCAGTGTCAGAGTGGACACTAAAGTTGACAGGTAGCTGGGGAGGCACAGGAGTGACAGAGGGCTTCTTGTACACCCTTGCAGCTGGTTCCTGATTATCACCATCTTCTGCCAATCTCTTTAATCCCCTGAATTCTTGTGGCCTTTCAGCACTCTCACTGAGGCTAACTCGAGACTTTAATGCTGACACTGCATCAAGCCTCTCCTCCTGTAAAATATTACCTGGTTTCAAGATCCCTGTAGTTGTGCGACCTGTTTCTCGGGCTGCCACCTGGTCTACTCTCTGCACCTCTTTGTGAGTCAGTAGGATAGGTTTCCGAGTCTCTGCAGTGATAGGAGAATCTTTTCTGAAGTCACCTGCAGCCTTGCCAGTACCCTGAGCTTTGTCTTTAGGTGGGCTAACTTGTCCTTTGTGCACCAAAGGCTTATTACTTGTTGCTTGTTCAACAATTTCCCAACCTTTGACTGCTTCAACTTGAGTGCCATCCTTCCTTGTTTGATCTGAGGTCTTAACATCCTGAGTACTTTCTTGCAGCTCCCCTACCTCCAGGTCTGAACTCTCTGTTGCTCTTTTCTCATTATGTTTACTGACACCATCATTGTTGTTGATGTTCAACATACCTTTGGCAGGTTCTTGCGTGATGGTTTCCTTCTTCCTTCCATCTCTAAATGAGCTATTTTGAGCCAAACCATCATTGCATGTCCGAGCAGCCATGTCAATATCTTTCGTTGGTTTCCCCTGTACATCTGTCTTTTTGAGGGATTCATTTTGTTGTGGTACTGCAGGCTCAAGGCTTTGCCTTCGGGCCTGCTTTGGGTCCCTCCCAGGCCTAACTACAAGCCCTGGCTCCTTGTAACTATTTGTACCTTGAGAGCCCATATCTCTCTTCAGCTGGCGGTTCCCAAGGTCCTTGCCTGGTCTTCCAAGCAGCCCTGCATCTGGATTGTTTTGTAAATTTAAGTCTCTCGGAACCCTCTTTGTGCTTTCAGGCTCCTTTGAGGATTGTGTAAAAGCTGCAGCATCTGTCTTCCTCCCAGCTACTGCAACAGGTTCTGCTTCTCTCAATATGGTGGAGCTCACATCTGTGTTTCTAGATGCAACATTGCGTTGCGGCATCTCAACTGGCTGCTTGGACAATGGATTAGGTTTCTCTCCCCCCTTTCCAGGCCTCTGCAAAGGTTTATTCAATACCCCAACAATTTTCTCTCCAACATTCTTGTCTGCCACAGCCTTTTCACTGAGTGTTCTTTCTCCAAGCTCATCTGTTTCCCAGTCCACCACAGTCTTCACTGCTGCTCCAGCATCCTTCGGAAATGTCTTGAGAAATTCAGGATTTGCATGTCTCTTGGCCATGTTTTCTTTGCCTGGTTGACAACTGGTCTCCACAACATCATTGTTCACAGCAGGAGATCCAAGACTTGATTTTGAAGGCATATCAGATCTAAATGGTGAGGCATTGTGTACAGGAGACTCCTTTGCTTCTGCCAATCTGTTATTGTGAATCTCAATTCCACCACGACCTCTCAAGTTGGCTGCTTTATCCTTCTCCTTTTCCACAGATTTGGCAAACCTGCTGTCCATGTCTGCCCGTTGTGTCTCTCCACCCTTCACTAACTGTTTGCTTGACTCAATGTCATCCTTCTTCTTCTCCAACCCTTGTACATTATTTTGTTTTGTCACCACAGCACCCAAGCTTTGATCAGAATCAGCACTACTCTTATCAATAATAGGTACCAATTTCACCTTTGATTTGGCATCTTCTGAGCCTCCAATCCCCTTCAAACTTTCTTGCTGTCTTTGCAACCCTGGTGGAGAGAGAGAACCCCACTCCTGTGGGGACTCAATGCCACCATCCACTGATAGTACATCCACATCAACTTCCATGTTGTTGTCTAAAACTTCAACCGCCACAATAGCCTTTTCTGCTGAGTCAGTGCCAATGTGGCCCATTGCCTCATCACCAACTATGTCCACTTCTTCTGAGTCATGAGATATGGGAATCTTGTCTGAAACCTTGAATTTCAGCTGCTTCTCCTTGGATTGACGTGATACCTGTTAATCACTCAGGGATGTCACATGTTATCACAGGCTGCCATATATTTTGTCCACTGGAGAACCATTTGACTACACAGATATCAAGCAGCTTCATGTCATGACAGTTTGTCTCCAAGTGGTCATTTTGTCATCAATATCCCAAGCATTAATTGTTCTGTATTCCACTGTAGCAGTTTCTTTGTTCTCTTTGAGCAAAACTGACTTCCACAAATGTTCTCTTGCAACCAATAGCTCTCCAACTAATTGTGAGAATCAAAAAAATCTCCATATTCACAATTAATGCAACCAGGACCAGGTGAAGAACCTTTTTGTTTTAAGTCAAAGAAAAAATTCCCAGATAAGGACTGAAGAACCAGGAAGAAGAAAAACACAGGAGGGAAGAACTAGAATGAAAAGAACTAGGAGTATGAACAGCAGTGACAGTCTCTCACTTTTTCAGGGACCATCAACTGGAACATGTATAATAGTGACTTCACTATCACAACTTAATCACTTTGATCAGTTCCCTGCAGTGGGTATAGGCCAGGATAAATCACTAGCCTGTGTACTGTGTCTCTATCACAAGTCAGAAATCAGGAGGAAGACTCGGCAATGGTATCAGAACCAAAAACATACAGAAAATTGAGAGGGAGAAAAACAGAGAACAGAAGAGGATGCACATTAGGAAGAAAGAACAGAATATAACAGACCAAAGGGAGAAGACAAAATGATGACCAAGTGGGCTTTAACTCCCCACTTACAAGACTACATAAATCATGTGGAAGACTCCAAACGATGAAATTCCAAAAGAGAATTTCTCTTATTGAGCAAACCTCTAGTCCTCTCTTAAGAGAATCTTTAGAGGGTAGCCTTTTATTCTTCAGAAGGACACTATGACTGACCATCCCAGAAATGAAGAAACCTTTAGAACTTCAAAGCCTCAAGAACTCTTGCAACCAAGGAGATGTCACACTGCATATGTTTAAAAGGAATTGCAACAAGTAAAATATAAATCACCTGTTTCTTGTCTTTGGTCTTGGGTTTGAGGTGTGGGGAAGCTTCTGACACAGGAGTTCCATTCTCCTCATCCTCACTCACAATCTCTACATCTTCATCCATGTTTTCATCTTCATTGCCACTGGAGCTGCTGCCATCACTGTCACTATCACTTCCACTTCCGCTCCGACTGACATTTTAAAATGCAAAAGCACACCTAAATTAGAAAATCCATAGTTATGAAGCTCAGTTCGTTGTTCACATAAGTCAGCACAGATATATATGATCCATGAAGGCAAAAAAGGACAAAATGGAACTTATGGTGCTTGGGCAACATTCAACATGCTTTCAGCAGAGTCAAACATTGTGAAATCAAAGACTCAACTTATGTACCTTGTACCACTGTGACTCTCGCTTCCACTGTGGCTGTCAGAGTCAGTATCACTTCCACTATCGCTAGAGCTGCTGCTGTCACTACCACCACTATTTGCCATCTTCTCCTCCCCCTCTGGAGAATCCATGGCCAACTCCTCCCCCTGCTTTGATTTCCCAAGCAGAGTGCCCTCAGTGTCCATCAAGTCTTGTTCGGGGCTCTCATCCCCTCTGATGCTGATTAGCTCTGCATCATGTGAATAGGGTGATGGTTCCTTCAAGCTGACAGAGTCAGGATTTTGAGAAGTCATGCTCTCAACGATGGACTGCTGAGATCTCTCAGCATTGACACGCAGCTTCTCATCAGCTTTTCTGATAGCACGGCTCACCCGATCCCCACTGCACCTCTGCATTGTGAAAGAGGAGAGTCGACCTGATCCAGCACCTAAGGGGGCCCCAGGTCTCTCCCCAAGCAGGCCCAATTCTCCAGGTGCAATTCGTTCTTTCAATGGTTCTGGAACTGCATCAGGTGCCAATTCCACATTTGCAGGAGAGTCCACTAAAGGTGGAGTCTCAGCAGCTGGAATTTCTGGAGAGCTGATAATACAGGGCAACAGAGCCAATTACAAAAAACAGAATACCGTGATCTACCAACTTACACCAGTGCCAAGGATTCCTCGAAGCACAAAATAACTGACCTAACAATGTGTAGAATACTCTCAGACTCATTACCACACAGTTTTCCTCAATTCTCCAATTTCAAGAAACCCTTGCATTTCAAGAACATTTATCAGACTTCACAAGAGGCCAATGAGCAGCAAGAAAGGCAGCAGCTACAAAATGCTTTCACAGAAATGTGACACACCTCCCACCACCAGGAGAAGGTTTGGCAAAGCTCACTCCCTCCCTCAACATATACTTGCCAGGCGCGTGATATGAAGCAATCTGTAACCATAATCACCAACTATAGACAATTTAGTGACACATGTGACATAGTGCATAGGATGACATAGACCCAAAAACCAAATGAACAGTCTGAATAATTCTTTCCCACATATTGCTCTTTCTTCTTCCATGCTTTCTCTTGAAGGGACACTGCTAAAATCAAAGAAAGTTTCCAAAGAAAACCCACTCAGAACATTAAGAATCTAACAATTTCCATTACCATACCGCTTTGATGGCCTTCTCTATGGTTTTCCTTTCTGGCTTCACATGAGGCATTGATTCTCCAAATGCCTTTTCAACTGCCTGTAAGTGGCAAGGACAACACATTAGCAAAGCAGAGTCATTTTGCAACATTCCTTCCCCAGATTAAACAACCTAAGTCATCTTTGTCTCTGAGGAACTAAGCCCTACACACTTTACACTGGCCCTACCCACATAGGAACTGTAAAGGGAGGTCAGGCCTGCAACAGTCGAAACTCACATTGTAGCACAGGTGAAGTCCAAGCTCAAGTTTCAGATCCAAGATATCATCTAAAATTCCACCAGTGAAAAAGCTAATCATCAGTCATTGACCCTGAAAGAGATGAGAACTAACCTTTATCGTCAACCCCTTTGGATTATCAGTAAGCAGAGAGATGAGACTATTTCGGAGCTCAATGGGGCTGATTACACCCCCAGCCTTTGTAGCCACAGCTGTATCAGATGTGGTTGTCACTGGGCTGGGTGTGTTAATGTTCTGAACCACAATGCTAGCCTTCATGGGGGCAGATATGGAATCCCTCTCTTCAACGACTGGTCGTCCTTTGGGTGGCAGTATTAGTGCAGCTTGTGGCTGAATCGGAGGTGGAAGCTCAGGGGAGCTAACAGAAGCTGCTTTTGCCACCCTTGCAGCCCCCAATAAGGATGCTGTTGTCATCACTGGCTTAGGTTTTGTGACAGAGACAACTGTAAGTGAAGGAAAACAGGCAAAGACAAGAAACAAGGAAGCCTGTTAGGATCAACCTGAAAAAGTATCGGGCATCCAAAACGAAACATGAAACTACCAAGAATCACAAGAAACCAACTGAAATGAAATAGAGGAAGTCATTTGGGTTCAGTCTGCAGTTGCTAGTAGAGCATGACTCATCAGCCTTTGACACACTAGTGAGAACAAAGAAGTGCTTACTGATATATGTCATGGCATCATGCCAAGCACAGAACAAATTGCATCCCATGGTATCAATTTCAATCCACAGAAAAACCCACAGTACTGCTCCATCACTGCCATATGCACTCAGGCTTCAAATGTTCTAAAATTCTTAGGTTAGGTGCTCACAAACCCTTCTCAAACCAGACATAAAAGTATTAGCAGAATACAAGTTCACTGCAAGGAGTTACCAGGGCTGCTTGTTGGTGCCTTCTGCATCTTTTTGGGCGGCTCCTTCTTGGGCTTCACTGGCACTCTCCGTCCATTTACTGATCAAAACCATAAGCCACCATGTTAGACAACCATTGTGTAAGTTTGACAAAGCACTTGAGCATGCATGTCAAACTGTTACAGCAAACCCTGCAGTTGGGTTTCATATCCCATGGTTACCACCCCTTGAAAACTCTCTTGAAGCAAAGACTCACCATCCCCAGAGGCTCCACCTTGGTTTTTGACAAGAGAGTGTGTTGGATCCAGAATGATTGCCCTGCCAATCCAGACACATGCACCACATGTTTAACTGAGCAATTTGAGGGTTTTTACCCTTCCAAATTGGGAAAGTTTAGAAACCTTCAATTTACATAGGTAGTTCAATACTCCACATGAAAGCAAAGAGCAAGTAAAAGCACAATCAGCCTCACACAGAGAAAGAAAAACAGGAGGAAGATAAGATAGGCATGACAAAGACCCATGAGAGACAAAAAATACATAAGTTTAGTGCCAGAGCAACATGATTCAGCTTCCACTAGCTAGACATTAGCCCAATGTTGAGACTCCACTCAGACTTCACACAATGCATACTTGTACAACATTTCTGTTACTTTACAAGTAGTGAACAGCAACAACAAGACAGTCTGGAAGATAGCTTTAACACATGCAGTAAGACACTGAGAGGAAGAATTACAGCAAGAATAAGGCAACAAGCAAACTGAAATAACTCTGCAAAGACTGTTGGAGTTAACAAATGATCATTTTGACTCAACATTGGGAATTTAAGGGATTGAAATTGAGAAGACATACTTCCGAGACTTCTGCTGGCGCTCAGCCTCCTTGGAGCGGTTCTTCACACGATCCTTCTCACTTGCATTCAAAATTCGAAGAACTGAAAGCTTGCGCCACACCGACCCTGCCTCCTTTAGCACGCCATTACCATCTTCACCATGCCGATGTTCCTCATAAATGTCACACAAATCTCCTGGTTCTGGAGCTGAAGAGAACTTATACTCCTCACTCCCAACCTTAATCACCTGGTCAAAAGAACAACAAACATTAGCAACTTTGTCACAAGGGAAAACACACAACCAATAGTCTGCTAATGACATTTACTCATCATGACAAGGACATGCAAATAGACTGAAATAGTACAATGCTTAGAGTATCTCCCTCCAGTGGTGCTCAGTATGTGACCCTGCAAAAATATTTCTCACATCCAAGTTTAGTTATTTACTTTTTTGCAACCTCACCCATAAAACGAAAACTGGGACTGCAAATAGGTGGGAGACTACTAATAGCAAACCACCTGGACCAATCATTATGATTGGCCAGTCAGAAACAGGGAGCAACAGTTAGATCATATACATTTCACTCTTCTCTCACAGGTGTCAAGCTTTGTTGTGCCTTTCACCAGCCTCAGCAAACTGTGCAGAACTGTTGAGCCAAAAAACTATTTTGCTGAGCCAAACCAACATATTTTGACTTTTCTTCATCCAATTTTAATGGTCAGGGTCACACACTGAGCACTGCTGGGGATGCTCTTAGACCCCTTTCAATCTAAGTTGAACCCAATGCCCTGTGCATGAATTCAGGCCACTGTGAGGTTCTAGTGAGAAACCCTACTTGAAAGCCAGGCTTTTCAGACCTTAAAAGAACGCATCTACACTTTGCAACCATAAAATCTCTACAGGGGAAGGTACTTTGACTGACCAGGCCAACAAAGAGGGGAAATTCAGCATGGAAGTTGAACAAAAACAAACAAATGGAAGCAACAAGAATACCAAAGTACATGTGAGGAGAATAAACCAAGCTGAGCAAGCAAGAAGATGTGATGTAAAGACCTGCTGAACACCAGGTTTCAACTCCGAAGCAAGCATCTTTGGGAATTCAAGTAAATTTGTTGGAATCTAGGAACCAAAGCTAATGCCATTGCAAAAACATTTTGAGAAGAATGTGTCTGGTGCAGCCAATTGTGCATCCACGAACAATGCAAAGCTCAACGACAGTTGAGGGGATAAGACAGGGAGAGGATCGGGGAGGGGACGAGGAAAGAATGCAACTGTCGATCGTTCTTGTCGGCCATAACACCCTGCAATCCGAAAAATCGCATACTCTGAGACGATAAAGGGCATCGAAAAGGAGAGTCTTACGTGACCAGAAGGAGTGATGCCGAATTTCATTTCACATTTCACATCTTCAGCTTCCGCACGCTTCAGATCGTCCAAAACCTCAGGAGTGAGCCTGATCGCCATCGCGAACGGTGCTCTACCTTGGTCCAAAGACAGAACCTGGAAGCTCTCCTCTTGAGAAGGTGCCACAAAAGCAAGCCCACTTCCTCCCGCACTCCCCAACCTCCCCATCCCTGTCTCCTTCTGCTTGGGACCCATCACCTGCCTCCTCATAGGCATCGCC
This sequence comes from Sphagnum contortum, assembly GCA_963920785.1. NCBI lineage: Eukaryota > Viridiplantae > Streptophyta > Sphagnopsida > Sphagnales > Sphagnaceae > Sphagnum > Sphagnum contortum. The sequence continues at coordinate 1,406,344 of OY987290.1, read as the reverse complement.
ATTCCCCTTCCCAACGGAGGTGGCGGGGCGACCCCCATCCTTCCCGTCCCCCGCCCTCCTCCCTTCCCCAGCTTGCTCCCCGACATTGCGCCCAGGAACTAGGCCATCTACGGCAGTGTGTGTCTGTACACTAAACAAATCAAGTCCCAAATCCCTGCCCCTTCTTTTTCATCTTCATCTCCTTCTTCCTCTCTCTTCCGCCATCGCCTTTCCTAACGTCCTTGGGAATTTCACCGGGCATCGAACCCTGAAAAACGCAGACAAAACCAAAATCCAAGAAATCCGATTCCGTCCTTTTCCTCTCCTCTTACACTTGGAAAAAATTCCTTTATTTTTTAATTTTCCTCAGCGACCAAGGAATCCAGAATATCCTCAGGAATGGCAGGCGGGAACGTTTTGGTAACACAGGTTAGCATTGCCTGCAAGGGCGACAATACGTGCGAAACACCAAACCCTAAAAAACGGGAGCGAATTACAAAGGAATAGGAAGCGCAAGTGAGCGCCAAACCCTAATCCAGTCATGGTTACGCGTCGGAGAAGGTTAAGTCCATTGGGATGAAGTTACGGAATATTTTATTCCATCCATCAATTACTTAGGGTTTCAGCATTCATTCAGACAAATAGATACCGGATAAGGACAGTTTTTTTAATTTAGTTTTTTTACAAAAATTTAAAAAAACAAAAATTGCAATATAATTTCCATTTCTGTGTTTGGAAGGCAGTAATTATTATTTAATCTTTCTGTTCTCTTTTTCATTCATCATTATGGGGGGGAAAAAAATAATTCAAAAATACACACTACTGGAAACATATCTCTGGAGTCTGAATACTTTTTTTCTCATTTTTCATCCATCCATATTGTTGCATATGGTTTTCCCGTCTACCACCACTCACTCAGTTATGAACCTTTTTTTTTCTTTTTTTTTTCCTTTTTCATTTCCATTGCTTTTCGCATTCTTGTTTAGCCTACGTATGTCTGTCTCACATGGTACAAGGGGGGTATGTCACACTATGGCCTTGCCATTTACATTAAAAAAAAAGTATCTTAATGCCAAAAATGAGTTATGGAAACTCAAATATTTCACCATGCAAAAATATAATCTTCAAAAAAAGCCTCTAAAAGAAAACCAAAAATCCTTCAAGATATTTATTATAACTCTATTATAACTAATCTCAAGTATCAACAACATATATCACAAGCCAAAATATCATGTTTCAAAAAAAATCCTCATATTAAAAATAGAGACCTATTATTACCTAGAGGCCAGAAATCCATTAAGCTACTAGTTATGTACTCTATGATGAATCTAAACACGATATCGTGTGCCTTGGTAGGCAAGGCCAATAAAAAATTTATCAAAGCTTTTTTGAGTGATGATGTTTTTTGAACGTCATCAATGCTTTCAATACAATTTATAGAGAGAGAGAACTTTGAAGTGCAAATACTGACATTTGTGGAGCATATTGTTGTTGTTGTTGTTGTGGTGGTGGTCAAATGGGTCCCAAGTGCAGTGGTCGAATGGGTCACAAGTGCAGTGGTCAAATGGGTCCCAAGTCCGCACTTGCTGCACGACATCTCTGGGGCATATGCTCCTCCTATTCTTCTTGTTGTTGTGGTGGTCAAATGGTCCCATGGTGTCGGCACTCCCTCCCTCCATGATCGGTTCATTTGGCCTTTTGGAAAGTCCAAAATTCCTTAAAAGAAGTTACAACCAGTGTAATTGGCCAGTTAATGAGTTTTTTTTACCCTGGTTATCACCTTGGTTATTAACAACCTACCTACCAGTTGATTCTTAATTTTCTAATAATCAATTAAATTGGCAACCGCCTTGTATTTAAATTTTTAAATTTTAAATAACCTACATTGTCGAGACTTGATTATCATCTAGATAGGTTATCAATCTTTAAACATTAATGGAATTTTTTTGAAAAATAAAATAATTTTAATTTTAATTTTTCAAAAATCTTATAACTAAATAATAACTCAAAGGATAATAAGTTGTTATCAACTCTTTATTTGATAACTGTGACCTTTATACATTAACCAACAATAATTTCCCAATTTTTTTAAAATTTTTGATATTGACAACCTATATGGTCTGAAAAAAAATAATAATAATAGCTTAACTTGTGGTTATATATAACTAGCCAACACTGGTTACAATCTTACTACAGATTTCTTGTTTTTAAAATAATTTTGTGATGTTGAGGAGGTCATAATAATTCATTAGGCCTATTTAGCCAAATTTTGCTATTAACAGAATATGAAAGGAAAAAAATAAAATATCCTTGTATAGTTTTGGCTACCTACTTGAAAAACAAGTATGGAGATGTGGTGATTATTTTCAATTTTTTGAAATTTTTCTGTATTTTTGTGATTTTAATTCTCAAAAAAATCATTGAATTTGCACCCCCCAAAATTCCAAAAAAATTCCACTAAAAAGAAGGCCACATGCTCACAAAATACCTTTAATTTTTTTTTAAATAGTTCAGTTTAATTAATAATTAACACCTAACTAATTAAACATGTAATTTTAAAACAACGTTAAAATTACAAGTTCGAATAGTCAACGGTGAATGCTACCAGGTCAAACGGGCCAAAAGAAGAGGCGGAGGTTGAAATATCGGATGCTACCCAATGAAAGATGGACACCTGGATGGCCAAAATGGAAGTGGTGGAAGAAGAGTGGTGTGTGAAAGGGAAGTTTAAAAAGCCAGGAATTTGATGGGACCGAGATGAGACAGGTTTCAGGACTCGATTGGTCCAAGAAATTTCTTTAAGTCAATGTAAGCAATTTGCTACCACCTATCAGCCTTTTGTTTGAGTGCCAAATTTTCATTTTTTTTGAAAAACAATTGCCAAAAATCATCACAAGTGCCTACAATATGAAAATGTGTTTAACATTTTATATTTCAATGTTTTGAATATTGCCAAATTTGGCTAAATATTCTTATGAACGATTGCCACTTGAGCAACATCACAAATTTGGGAAAAAAAAACCTCGCTACGTCTCACACACACACACACATTTTTGGAGATTCTAAAACCAATTTTTTTTTTTTTGGAAATTCATTTTCCTTATATCATTATTTATGAGTGCCTATAAGGGGGGAACAAACCCTATATAGCTAGTAAGTTTTTACTATCACCCTTTGAATTACACTAGGTAATTGGTAAAGTTTTCATATTTTCACCCTCCTTGACCAATTTATATTTGACTTTTGCCCTTAGCCAAAGAAATGTAATTGTTTTGAGGTGGAGTAAAAAAAGCCATATCAGTTTTTTTTTTTTTTTTTTTTTTTTTTTTTTTGGCATTACTTTCCTTGAAAAATACTCTTAGGATACTCGAAAGCATTGTAAGTACAACTATTTGCCACAATAAGAATTAGGACTTGAATACCTTGTATCTTTGAAGGTCCAAGCATGGTGCTAAAAGATTGTTGTAATAGTGCCACACATCATGAAATGGAATTTCAAATTTAAAAAAAAAAAAGGTTAAATCATGTCAAGAATGAAGTAAAACTAGTTTTAAAACATTTTCATCACTAATGTCCATTTTTATGCAAGTTCAAGAAGATAGAAAACGATGTAGGATAGTTGTGCCAAAATTTGAAAAAACCAATCAATGTGGCTATTCTGTTGGGTGGTTTTCACTTTTTTTTTTGGGTGAAAATCACAAGTGTTAATTTAAGAAATATAATTTAAGAATCAACTTGGTTTTTTTGGGAAAAAAATCATTTTGGAAAACCGCCCAAGGTTTCAGTTTTTTAAATATATGAATCCATTTGGTTCCCATGAAAATGGTTGTCACAAATGTCAAAATCTTAATTTTCAAAGGCAGCTCTTCACAACCAAATATCAAAAAAATTATAAAAAAAATTATTTTCAAAGTTTCATTTTTCAAGAAAACACATGAATGATCACAAATTTTGTAATAAAATTCAAAGATGAAACAAAAACAAAACAAAAAGTACAGAGGAAAATAAGTTTGTCCGAGTTATAAAATGTGTTCTCATAATCTTTTGGTTGTGTTTATATGGAGTAGATGCAACGCCTACACATGTACTTTTTATTTCAATGACCTTGGCAAGTGCAATATGTTCATTATGTTACAAGCCCTAATCCTTTGTGAGAGAATGAATGACCAAACAATGAACACAAATACCCTTTACATATTCATATTGCACTTAAAAAATTTCTCTCTCTTTCTTTTTAGGAATCAAAATAATGACTAAGGAAATGGAATCATTCAACCAAAAAAAGGGAAAAGAAGGAAAAGGGAAAGGGGCAAATGGTAGGCATGAGGAAAGGAGGTATGTATGAAAGAAGAGAGTGAAAGTGGAGCAAGATCAACCAAAAAGAAGAATGAAAAAGGGGCAAATGGAAATGATGCAAAGAGTAGGCATGAAAAAATAAAAGAGCAAAAAAGAAAAAAAATTATATATATAGTATGGAGAATGATATATTGTAAAATCCCTTTCATTGTGGTGTAAGCTTTCTCATGTTGGTCCCCTTTATCTAAGTTGTTTGCAAGTGTAGTTGGTGGAATTGTCGGCCTCTTGTAGCTTTTTGTGTTGTTGGCATCTCCAATAATAACCAAGTGAGCTTCTTACTTCATACCATTTTTGTCATTTTGTACTCCCTTTTCTTGTGGTTGTATTGTAATTCCTTTCATTGTGATATTGCCTAATAAAGTTTAGGGTGAGCTCCCCATGTTGTTCCTGTTCATTCACATTATTGCAGGTGTAGGTGGTAGTGTTGTGATCATCTTGCAATTCCGAACATTGTTGCAACCTTCATCAAAACCCTATTTCAAGTGAACCCAACCTATTATGATGGCAAGTGGGCAAGGGTATTTGGAGTTGAACGTTTTAGGTTCATCGCCACTTGGAAAAAACAACTTCAATTTCTTAAATGAAAAAATTATCCTTGTTTCTTTGCTATTAAGTGATCCTACATTAAAAGACATCCATTGTTTTTCATCAGCACATGTTAACATAAACATTGAAAACTTTGTCATTCAAAATCATGATTCGCTAAAACTTTATTGACTTTGCATAAAGAAACCAAGTTTTGTGTTTAAGGTTTATAATGTGTAAAATTGTATAAATAAGTGTGAATTTTTTATGTTTTACATCTACATTTATCTTGTTTTACACCTTACATAATTTTACACTTACACTTTTGACATTATACATTTACATGGAATAAATGAAAAATATATACTCACTCATGAAATGTATATATCTTTGATATACACAAGTACACTTACCCAACTAATACACTATGCCAAAATCCTAGTTTTATGATTACATCCATAACTACATTTACAAGCATGTGTGCCACTCTTGACTACATGACTATGTAGTCAATATGAACTCGGTGTTCTGGCCATCTAGTCATGAACATAGTTGTAGTCATAAGTGTTAGTCCATGTGCTCTCAATGACTATGATCAAATTTGATACATGATTATACACGTGAATAAACATTTGACTATAGACATGACTACAACATGATAAACATATGGTCTTATAAACATGACACATGGCTTCTACTCAAACTAGCCTAACCTAGCCTAGTCTAAGTAAGTAGGTAGGTTTGGGGACAAGCCTAGTCTTTGATTGGTTCAGCCCAAGTGACACTTGCACTTTGAATACTTTTAATGCATACTATGTGTAATATATTTCTTCACATAATTAATTAATTTACAAAATTGAAGTTGTACACAAAGGATATGGAATAAATTATAATATATATGTTTTTAAAAAAATTATAACATTATCCCACATCCTTTACCCATACAAAAGTAACTTACTTACCTCCTCATACTACTTAGCTTATTTATTTATTACCTATCATCGCTCTATCTACCATAGGTTATGTAGGTAGGCAAGGTCAATAGGTAGCTTAAGCTAAACTTGGTAGGTTATAAGGTATGCTAGGTAGGTAGGTAACCATAGGTAGGTATGTAAGTAGCCTAGGCTACCTATCTAACCTAGCTAGGCAGCTTGTTTAATCTAGTTACATACTTACCTACTTAACTTAGTGTAACCTAACCTACTTGGAAGGCTTAAGCCTATAATTAACTAGCCTATGCCTATTAACTAGATAGCCTATTACCTTGTCTAACTAGCTTATATACATACCTACCTATTACATACTAACCTAACCTACCTACATACCCACCTACATAATTAAATTATACTATATTTTAGATAATCAATAAGACATATGTAATCCTAGTTATGACTATAGTCATCGATGTCGAATTTTATAGTCATGTAATATAAACATGACTAAAAATGGTCGACCCACAAAAGCATGTCCTCCACGACTACATAACTAAAAATAAAACATAGTCACAAGATGTCCTAATCAAGAATGCTAGGTTTTGGCGTAGTGATATATCAAAAACAATGTATGCATATGCACAACCCTTGTGTGATACCATGAGGAATGACTTGGGGAACACACTAAGAGCATCATTGAGAACTTTGGATTTTGGTAATTTTTTTGGCAACACGAATCAACATGTGGGCAATCATGTTTTCATCTCTGACCTGGGCTAATTCCTGGGGTGACAGAGCTGGAAAGACATTCTTGCCAGTAAAACAGTGCACACAGTTTGAAGAAATGCATGCAGAAGATTGTGGGGACATTCCTTATGTTTGTGTCTTTGGTTTTGTCCAAAAGAAAAAGGGAAAACATTTAACCACTAGAATCCAAGTTTGGCAAGAACCCATTTGATTTGCTACTAAGCACAACGTTAGTTATGGTTTTACATATGCTGTGAACATTGAAAAAACTGGTGAATATTTTTTCATTTTTGACAAATGTTTCTAGAACTTTATAAGCCTTTACCTCAGTCCATGCTATCAATCCTCAAGACTTATGCATCTATATACCAAGAGAAACACCATCTCCGACACAGATTCATCGATCAGAATGGTGGTTGTGATGGGCAAAGGTCATGGACTAAAATGTAACGGAATCTAAATATGTAAGGTAACCATTGAAGGCAATGTGCTGGGCTTTTGTGTCGATTCAGTTTGAGGAACTGCTGAATTTGTGCCTCAAGCTTTCCACATACATTTTGGCACACCCATTCCAACAAACTTGTTGATGAGTTTATCCCGACTGCCCCTGAATACCATTCCAAGACTTTGGGTAGTAACACCTGTGTCATTCAAAAAACACAGATCTAACTTAAATTTCCAATAGGCATGAAGGAAAATCTGGGTGGGGCTTATACCAAGTTTATCAACCATATGAGGACTGATGCATTGTGCACAATTGTTGTGCAAGTACCTGATTTGAGATTGGAAGATGAACAAAAACTTGGAAGATGCAAAAAGCTATATTAGAACAGTTCCCCCTTCTCCCACCCCCTGTTTACCTTGCTGCCGCCATGGATCCCAACACTGGCCTGCAAGAACTCACGCTTAGCAACCTCAAGTTCGAACCGCACATTCTTTGCTGTGTACACGCAGACCTGAAATAACAATTTTTGCTCTTTGAGTTTAGTTGAAGAAAATGGCTTTGAGTATCAGATTGTCCAAAAAAGCTCACAATTACGAGGTGCTGTCCCATTGAAGAAACTTCCAAAGTTTGAGAAAGACTTGTATTGACAACCATGCTGTGTTCCAAAATATCCTCTTACGACTATCATGAAAAATGTACCATATAAGTAATCTAAATATGCTCTTGTATGTATATGTACAACAGAGATTGGCTATGATGATTCAAGGGACATTACAGCAGGATCAGAGCGTCCACCACCACAATGTGCAAAGCAAACAGCAGGCTCAGGTATCTGTAAAGCATAAGCCTGTCGCTCATCACCCACTTTGAACATTGTACCTGGATTCAAAAATGCTTGCAGCCACTTCAAAGAACCCACAACATGATTAAACAAACTCAGTCAAGACAATCAATAATATTGTCACAGATGGAGCTCTGTGAGCAAGCTCGACTCTACATTCTGCTAAGTCACGAGGGGTAGTCATCCACGCTTAGTAGTTCACTCACTTTCTAATATCAGTTAGCCTTGCTGTTAGGCAGGCAGCCAGATTACCAATGGCACTAGCAGATCAGTTCAGTAGCTAGACTAAGCTGGCATAACATCAACAAGTGACAGAAGAATATGTACATTGTGCTCCATACATCATATGTAACCAGAATATATCTGTGAACATGTTTCCATAGAATTGCAGGACTTTTTTTCCAGTTGAAGCAAATAGTTGCAGAGCAATTTGGATTTGAGAAGAGGCTTTTTTTTACCTGACAACCAAGAATTGAATGCTCAATTGTTTGAGAATTGATAGAGTAAGGTCCCACTTTATATGCTGCCTACATTACATTCTTAAACAATCATTTCTCTTCACTGACATCATAAGATTCTATAGAATACCTCATGGAGCAAAAATCAAAATCTGGTTAAGCAAATTCCCGTCTACAAAGGTGGGCAAACAGGGATGTATCTTTTTTTTGCTCATGGTGAACTTGTGGAAAGTGGGTACCTTTTGTAGCAAACTTAAGTGCTTCAATGGGTTCTGGGGAATGCCATATGCCAAATATGCCCATATCATATGCAAAGCATTTAGATGGTGCTCAGGATCCCATAACTCCTCAGTAGACCATGAATTGACCCACGAGGTTAGTGCTTGGGGCTGTTTGGATCTTTCAAGCCACATACAAAGAGCTCAAGAAGTCAATTGTAGGTTCAGAGAGGGTTGATTACATGCATCGTGAGGGCATTATAGATGTTGATCCAGAATGCAAGCTTCTGTTCATGTGTCATTTGCCTTGGGTCCACTTTCTCCAATTGCTCCACCATCAATCTAGTCCACACGACCAGTTTCACTGTCTCATTCACTACCAAAAGCTCTGGTGATCGGTGACAGCCAGTATAGTCAAGTGAAGCAAAACCAGCTATGAGTAGCAACACTCAGATTATACGCAAGGATGAAGAAAAAAGCTTTTAGTTACGCTGCATGGGTTTCCTTATTTGTTCCCTTATGGTGATTCAAATCATTATTCTAAAGTCACTCTCAAGGATGGCTTGATACTGTCTGATGTGAAAGTTATTGGTGGTCACAGCCGACATATTGCTTTAGGGTCTCCAAATAGGTCCCCTTGCCTTCTGGTTCTAAACGTCACTGACTAATAAGATTCACATCCTTCTGTGGATTGGGTACTTCAATGTCGTCTTAAATGCTGTGGCAAGCCTGGCTGGCATCACATGGTTAGTAATTGTGGAGTCCTGCTGAACTGTCCTATTCATTAGACTTGATGAATCTAATGGGCCCAAACATTACCTAAGAGTGTGGAGATTCCTTGCAGCAGATGTGACACAGTCCTTGTCTACACAAATCCAGAGCACTTCCACCATTGAACAATATGGGCCAACATCCTCTCCTCCCACATCCTTTACAGAATATGGGTCAGGAATTATGCATCTGTCCATCTCAAAGGATGTGTTATCAGTCTGCCACCCAGGGCTCCAACTATCATTCAAATTGGAGAACTCATGTGAAGATTCATGTGTCGTTGTGGAAGAAAACGATGATGAAGATGACAAAGGGGAAGACTTGGGTAGAGGTGGATTGGCAAGCTCGCAGTAAATTGCTGCCATGCACCAAACAAGCTCCTCAGCAAGCTGGTTGGGTGTTTTTGATGAAGGCTCTGCAACATCCTCAGAAGTTTTCTTTGGTGTTTGAAGCTTGGTATCAACTTTCACAGGGTGTGAGCTGCTTGATGGTTTTGGGTTCTTGACTTGAATGACTGGGCTCATTTGACTTTGCAATACTTGCTGCAAACAAACTTCCAAGAATGAATCAATCAACCATGGAGCCAGTCAAAACTGACTGGAGAGATTTAACAGAAAGAGAAATAGAATTGGCACAATGATAACAATCATGAAAGTTGGTAATCCTCGTCCCTCCATGTATATCAGATGTGGTTTGATAGAATGGAGGAGATTATATTGACACCTGCAGTTGGGAGCATTTCCAACATGCATCTCCAAGGATTAGTCAGGAAAAATGGAGGGTTCTAGCATCAAAGATTGGAACAATGACCCAAGCATACAGGTGATGCACTGGAGCCTTGAGGTTCTTGCCCAGCTTCATGTTTTACACAGATAGCAGTGTGGTCTTTTGAATCCTTGCATAACAACAGATCCATGGTGTCCATGCCTTGGCGAGGAAGGAGGAAGCTGTGTTTGTCTAAGCTGTTCAGCTCTGAACCTTGATACATGGTTTGATGATTGTGGATTCACAATGCCAGGCTCTTGAGCTTCTGAACTGCAGAGATCAGTTCCGTATTGGCGGGTGAACAATCTTTGGTCAAAAAGTTTGCGGTAAAGTGAGAGCACATGCTGCTCCAGATGTGAAACTTCCTTTTGAAGTGAGACGATCTGTGTGATGAGCTCCTGGGCCTGCCACAACATCCCAATAGACAAATAACAATCACAACAAGTCTATTTCCAGCCCCCAAAACTCTGCATAGCTACGGTTAGGTTATTTTACTACCTGTACAAATAGCACCTGCATCGCAGCAGCAAGATAAGATGAGGACATTTTGGTCATGTCCATGCATGGGGCTTACTTCGGGTGCAAGATCCACAGATACATGTTGAGGCGTGCATGGATCAGAAGCTTCTCCAAGTGCTTGCTCAAGACCCATTCTGAGTGTTTTCTCATTGTGCAATCTGATTTGTAGCTGTACCACCTATAATGACCCAAAATGAAAACAATTAGAGACCATTAGATCTATTCCATTTTCAGGCTTGGAAAATCTAAGATGCAATTGAAACACAATGTAACAGAAAACCAGGAAAGTTTTTAGCATAACCCTTGAATGATTCTAAACCAGGTATCTTTACATAGACCTTACATCTTTCTCAAGTATAGCTCGCTGGCCAATGGGGACCTGCTTCTTGTTGTCCTCCAAGCTGCCCTTGCTCTTCACCTTCCATCTCCAGGGCTGAAAACTCTGAATAGACATAAAATAAAGTCCCATAAGCAAAATCCAGTAGCTCCAAAAGACCGTTGACTATATATTCATCTGGCCAGAAAATTGGCCCATCTTCCCAAACCCATATTCCACAATTGTTGATTGGCATCAATACAACTTTCTTCAAGAAGCTGAGAAGGGTTAGGAAAGAGGGAGAGAGACAAGGGTTTTCAAGAGCTGAAGCTTTCTAAGAGTGCCAGAATTAGTGGTTTCACCTCTTTCAGAACTTGCTTTAGAGAAGCTCGAGGTGAAGTTGGTGCAGATGCTTTATCAGGAGGAACTCTGCAAAACCTTAAAAATATGCAAGGAAATCTAATTTAACACAGATCTGCAGAAATGTTCCCCAACAACTAGTGCTTCTTCTTGAACCATTCATCTTGGATTCAAAGATACAGATCTCTGCAGAGCTTCTGATTTAAGACCTGAGAGATGATGATCCACAATGTCCATGATCAAGTTCTTTGCTGTCCACTGCCAGTAGCAAACCTGCCTCAGCTGTTGCACGTAAATAAAACTCAAATGACAAATCCTCAGGAAGATGGACTGCTGTCCTTATCTTCTTGCTTCCACCTACTGCCTTCATCACTGTCATTGCAAACATGTACCTGCAAAATTCAACATGGCCCCAACAAGAGCCATCAATAAATTTATGACATCAAATCCAAAATCAAAAGCTCAAGTTTCAAAAACACCACATCTCGAGGTCTAGTACATTCTCTTTCTAGAGACAAAAATTGAGACATTCTCCCTGGCATTGACTAACACACAAGTCTTCAATACCCCAGCTACCCTGCCTAGGTCAATATCATGCAGGCACATCCTTGGCCATTGTCAGCTGCTCAGAAGACTCAAGAAATACTCCTAATTGTATGTTCAATGCTAATCCTTCAAGAGCCCAATGTGTACAGTTTGCAGACAGAAGGATTTCACCATACGTGCAGGCAACTGGTGAAAAAGACCCAAGATCATAAGCTAGAGTACATTTTCAGAGTTCATCCCCAGACTGATAGAAGAGCGCCATTCTGGTTCTGAGAAAGATTTCACAAGGGTTTTTTCAAAGAGAGTCTGAGGAACTCAAGCGATGGAAATATAAACAGTCTCTAAGCATTCTGGGGCTTTCAAAAATGCCTGGACTCGTCGGACTACTTAATTTGCACACTCGAGCCCATTTTCTGCTGTACCATTGTTGTAAGCTTCTGCTTTCCTGCATACTTACCACACCCATGTGCAATGCACATGATGAATGAAAAATTATCAACCTCTCTTGTCTTTCTCTTGTTTCTTCTTGGGAAAAAGAGATCAGAAGAGATTGAGTATCTAGTAGCACATTTCTGATCACCAAATTCGTCAAACGCTCAAATCTTCTTCCGGAAATAAGCTCGAAAACCCAAGCATATGGATTGTATGCAAAACAAGCCAATTATTCTATCCCTGTTCAATAAGCCGATCATGATAATAACTCTTCAGCATTCTGCCGAGATTTGTGAGAAACTGTTTGATGAGAACTCTCAGCCAGCCGCTGCCATCACAAGATGATCATGCTCGTGAAAGAGGTGGTCTACATACCATGGCACTTTGTTCAAAGCTGCTGGCACCCATGCAGCAGATTAAACATAGCTGTTACTGCGGATTACACATGCTTTGTGATCGATCTGCACAACACCATGATATACTGACAAAGTTTTACAAGCTGGAGATCTTGTCACTGGCAGTGAGAGATTTGGACAGCATTCATGAGCTGCAGGAAAAGAAGAAGAAGAAGAAGAAGAAGAAGAAGAAGAGGAAGTTATCAAACGAAACTCAAAAAAATTTAAGCTGAGACCCACTGACTTGCTTGATTCGAATCAAAACAAAAGTTGCAGGGCTGACTCAGAGGAAGATCTAAAGAAGAGAAGCAGCAATTGCTCTACACCACAAAATAGGGGACAGATCTAAACATGAAGAGCTTGCAGACTACCCAGTGGGATGAAATGAAATGAAATGCAATGAAATTTATACTAGAGAGGAGGTTTCTACAAATAGAATGAAATCATTGGAGCTTTCTTGACCAAAGACAGACAGAAGACTCTGAAAAAACCAGCCACAAGTGGAAGAGGAATGGCTTCAACTGGTTTCACAAATTTAGACTCTAAAGCTTCTGGACCCTATCAAGCAAGTTTAACAAAATCCTTCAAATTATTATAACTCTATAACTAATCTTAAGTTTCACCACAAGCCAAAATATCATGTTTCAAAAATCCTCTTATAAAAAATTGGCCTATTATTATTACAAATATTTATGTTTTCAAAAATCCCTTAAGCTACTACTGTACTCTATAATGAATCTAAGCACAATAATCCTTCCTTGCCTTGGTAGTAGGCAAGGCCAACAAAGGAAAAAAACACATGTCAGGAAAATGGAGCAATGAGCACTCTTGATATTACTGAACTCTTCCAACATTTGGTCTCAACAGAATTGTTATTATGTCTCTCCTTCCTTCCTTCCAAGAAACATTATTATTATTATTATTATGTTGTACTCTAGACCAGTGTTGGGCAGGTATCTGAATTTTTTTAATAAATTACTGCCTGTTCTGAGTACTTGAAAAAAAATTGGAATCAAAGAATTGTGAGTTTGGGGTATTTTGATAACATTCAGAATTTATCCATAAGTTGCCCATTGTCTTTGGTCTACAAAGAGAAGTTGTAAAGCTCCTCATGGTGTGTCCATGGTCATTTGAACGATTAATTTTTCAAAAAAGTCAAGAATTGAGAAAGATATGGCCATTCAAAGTTTGAGGGATCAAAAATACCCAAAACAAATCCCTAAATTACACTTGAAAATGGATGAATAAATTTTTGCATGCTTACGATTAAACAATCACATGTTCGCCAACAGATATTACCTATCCCACCACCAACACCAAGATGGATGACTTACAGAATGAATAGAATTGTGTGCTTGATGTCTGTCTTTGTGTTCAACAAGGGCAACCAAATCAATGAACACTAGCATTTGAGGGTTTAGAGAAACCTAATTTTTTAAATGGCCATGTGCAGTGGGTCTATGGACACCATGGGCGTAGTGGTTTTGTTCAAATGGAACACCATTTTGTTCCCATTCATCATCTTCCTTTCAACTTGGCCTTACAATACCCAATTTTTTTGGGCATCCTTCTTCTCTCACAAGGGTGTGATCATGTTGGAAAAGCTTTAGGCTTAAATCACAAAGCTTGCAATTGTTGTGTTCGTGAAGGTGCAAGCCTATTGGCCCTCTGCCTCTTTGCATTGGCCTTCATCTTCTCAAGGTGCAAAAAGTTATTTTTTCGTTGGTCTTTATGTACTCAAGTTGCAAACGTCCTCTTTTTCAAAGTGGCCTTATGTTTTCAAGCTATTACCATCTTTTTCTTTGCATTGGTCCATTTGTTCTAAAGTTGTCACCATCCTCCTCTTCACATTAATCTTCTTATTTTCAAGCTACTATCATCATCCTTTTCACAATGGTCTTCATTTACTAAAGTTGCAATCTGCCTCTTCTTTGTGGTGGTCTTCGTGTTTTCAAGTTGGACCCATCCTCCTTTTCACAATGGTCTTCATGTACTCAAGTTGCAATTTGCCTCTTCTTTGTGTTGGTCTTGTGTTCTCAAGTTGGACCCATCCTCCCCTTTGTGTTGGTCTTTGTGTTCTCAAGTTAGACCCATCCTCCCCTTCAGAATGGTCTTCATGTACTTGAAGTTGCAATTTGCCTCTTCTTTGTGTTGGTCTTTGTGTTCTCAAGTTGGACCCATCCTCCTCTTCACAGTGGTCTTCATATACTCAAGTTGTAATCTGCCTCTTCTTTGTGTTGGTCTTCATGTTCTCAAATTGGACCCATCTTCATCTTCACATTGGTTTTACTATTTTCAAATTATTGTCATCTTCATTTTCATATTGGTCTTCTTGTTCTCACGTTATTGCCCACCTGCTTTTCCCATTGGTCTTTGTGTTCTCAAGCTACTACCATCCTCATTTTCACAATCGTCTTGTTGTTGGTCATGCTACTAGCCATCCTTCTATTATGGTTGTCTTGTTGTTGGTCTTGCCACTAGTCATCCTCTTATCCATAGTCATCTTGTTGTTGGTCCTATTGCCAACCATCCATTCTCCTTTTTATAGTCATTTTGTTATTAGTCATGCTACTAGCCCCCCCGCCCCCCCCCCCCCTCTCATCTTAATTATTTAATATAATGATGCAAACTTGTTACATTGTGCCCTCATGCAAAAATTCTAGCCTTTGGTTGACTCCTAACCTTTTGTTGAACTTTCATGAGTAAGGTGAGCATGAACACAAGTAGGTACACATGAATAAATTTTAAAATTTAAAGTATATTCCAACCACATCCGAAGAATTTTTTTGACATGGAAAAAATATTTTTTAACATATCCAAATATTCCACCACTCATGACAAATATGTGAATATTCCTTGATAGATCTTAATATTCCATCACATCATAACATAATTTTTACACATGGAATGTAAACCCTCATGATATAACCAAAAAGTTGGCATTTAAAATTCATTCAATATTAATAGAAACCATGAACAATGTTCAAAGTTGAAATTACAAATTACACTAGAATATTTTCCACTCAATGCTTGAAAGGAGTTATGATGAGTAAGCTAGCTACTTTCTACTTAATCCTTAATAACAAATAGATGTGACACATGTCATCATGTGCAGGAAATTATTGTAATGAAAAAGGCACTTGATTTGATGGAATAAATCTAATGGGATTTAATATGATGGACTTTATCAAAATCCTTGTTAATCAAAACTTATATTGCACACATTAAATTGTTTGAAAAACATGTAAATTGATGACAAGATTTGTAACAATTTTCACAAAGAAAAATTTAAACCGATTACAACTTGTGAACATATTCTTCAAATATAATTCAAACAATATGAATGTTCCCATGAATGCATTAGAATTCATTTGATCCATTTTTGCACATGCATATGTTATTTGTTTTGGTGTTTTTCAACTAGGATTACAAAGCAAGGTAAGTTGACGTGTGAGTTGAAAATTAATCCTTCATAGGTTTATTACATGCATAGGATCGATTGTAAGGATGAAAATGCATAAAAAAACTGGGAGTTGTTTTTCAAATTACCACAATCTTTTGAACAAATATATTTGAATAAAGTGAAAGTAGTCATGGAAGAAAATCTATCTAGAATTAGAAGATTTGAAACAATGAACAACAAATGTTGTGAAGCAATTTCAAGTGGACCTTGAAAAAAAAAGGCATCTTCACAACAACATTGGCAAGACATAAAGGTTGATTAAAGCAAGTGAACAATAGAGGCACACAAACAATTTTTGGAATTTGTGCAAATGGAGATAATGGTATTTGTTGCATGAAAGACACATCCTTAGAAACAATGCACTTTTTGAAGTGGATATAATAAAATATAAAAAGACAACGAGAATGATTTGAAGGCATTATTTAAAAGTTGGAAGTGATATAAAACAATGTATATATGTTCTAGAGGAATGGTACTTGGTGGAGAAATTTTTGAATGAAACTTATGTTGATTGATAATACAATTGTAATATGAAAAAAGGCTTGGTGGCTTGTGTGCAAATGTCAATGACAAATGGAAATATTTAAAGTTATTTGACCATACACGTATATATGTATCATACCATGAGCAAAATTGTGTACATAAATATCTAAAATCATATAAATCCTTCTCAATACATGCTTGAATATGTCATATACATTTCCTAGTTTTTTTAAAAAAATGTCATCTCTTGACAAAATTTTGTAAGTGTAGATATATACATTTGGAGGAATGTCAGCCAAACGATAATACAACTTGTTAACTTAATTTCCCAATTAAATGTTTACAATGGAAAATATGATGTTGGATGTGAAATTGCATATGTGATAATTTTCAGAATTTAATGATATATTGCTCAAAATAACTAATTGTATCAATATTAGGATATGCATATGATTAAGGTTCTATATGAGGTTTTTGTATACGTGTATAAATGCATTTCAAATTAAATTCATCCTCTACAAAATTGCATATTTCAATATAAACATATGTTTAACATTGACAAGAATAATTAAATTCAATGTGCATATTTATATATATGTCTATGTGATGGATGTTTTGTATATTTACATGTATGTGTACATATACGTATAACCCCATGGGTATACAAAAGTTCAACGTGCAGTTCCATGTAAATGAACTATATTTTGTTGTGGATGGCATACATATCTAATATGTTTCCTTTATATATTTTAAGAATTTAGTTATTACATGTTTTTGTCACTATACATACATCTAACTAAAACTCATGTATGAAATCCGAAAGTTGAATAATTCTATTCATTCAAAAAAAAGAATGGCTGATATTGAATAGTTTTTAGGCGTGAAAATATAGTGATATTCACATACACACAAGAAGAAGATCATGTGCATAGAATGAAATGGATTGAATGTGAAAAGGACAAACAATTTTTTTATTAGAAGTCTCCACCCATCCATTGGATCACACAATTGATGAAATAACCTTGTGATCCACTCCCAAGCTCCTAAAAGTCCTACCAAAACATAAAAAAGGTTCATTTAGTTGTTGCACCATCATTTATATAACATAGTACATTAGGGTCATAAGTAGGTCCAACACCAAAACACCCATGTGAAGGGGCATCAACCATTAACTAAACTTGATCTTTTGCATAAGAAGGCAAACAAGGCTGGGAAAAGGACTCTAGAAGGAATCCTTCCATGCAAAGAAAGGAATTTGTAATGAAGGAGAATAGACAAATGGAAAAGTGCTAACCCTTTTGCCCTTGTCTTCATTTTTGAAGAGAGGGAGTTGGTTGATGACAAGCCATTTTGATTTAATTTCGAAGTGATACTCTTTGAGGTATGATTGGATCTTTTTCAAAACATGTAAATCATCTACATGGAAGAGGAGTATGGATCCGTTATGGTGGAAAAACTTGTCAACAATTTTTTTTTTACTAGACATGTAATTCTCCACTTGTTTATTCCAAAGTGGAATGACAAAATCAAAATAAAAAATCAAGGGCATAGGAAGCCTAAATGGTGTATCTCCAATCATAAGGTCACTATGTGTCTAAAACGTACAAGGAAGACCACTTTATGAAAAGACATCAACGGTGAATCTTGAACCAAAAAGAGAATGAAAGTTAAAGCATATATACCCATTGGATGAATGATTTGATCTCCTTAAATGTTGGTGGTCACTTTCCAAAATCTTGGACTAGAGGAATCCCCAACTAAGGAATATTAAATATTTTCTCCAACATGTTGAGAGATCTCTTCCATGCAATGACATCCATATGATTGTCACCATGGAATTGAACAATACTTTGTGATGTCCTCTTGATAGAACGAACATTCCGAGTAGTCATTCTGTGTGATATAATACATCCACATCATACATGTTTTCAACTTGAATGTGTGATTGGAAGATGTCTTTTTGCGGATTGTTTTTTGTGGATCCATGTTCAATATCATCATCTACCTCACCTCTCACACCTTTATCCTTGGAGTTTCATCGATCTAACAATTTCCCCTTCTTCTTTGTAAATGTTTTGGTCATTTTGGTGATAATATGCATTCTTTGAAGTTAAAATCAAATTTCTCACGTAATGGAAGTTCTAATGTTGGTGTTTTATCCTTCAAACAATTGAAACACCATTCACAATCTTAAAGGTGAAGAATGCCCCAATTTCGTAAAGATTCATTTCTATATATCATGTTTTCAAACTTGGGATCATTAGATCTTCAAAAGCGACGGCAACTCCTCAGTAACACGTGCTAGCAAAATCACATACCAAAAGTTCTTGCACAATAAAATATACAAGAATGAATGCGAAGGGAAACAGAACATGGATTGAAAATCCTTCAAATATATAAATTTTTCATGTAGTAGCAAAAAGATACAAGAAAACAAAAATTACAACCTCTTAGACCAAAAAAAAACATGCCACCACAAAAAACATTGTAGCAATATACATTCTTCCAATCACCCCAAATAAGAAAAACTAGTCCAATCATTTTTCTTTCATTCAAACTCATTTGATTATACCAAAAACTATGATTTCAAGTTAATATGTTACTTTCACTTTCTCACATATCCTCTCCTTCCTTCATTTTTTTTTTCCCCTTCTTCTTTCTCATGCTTCTTCTCTTCCTAGCTTTTTATGTTTCCTTCTCTCCCACTCTTTTCTCTTTCACACACGTGATTTCCTTTGGGCTCTCCTTTATCATGGTAAGGCTAAAAAACATATCTACATAATAACATTGTTTAGTTTTTAACATGGTATTAAGAAAATATTCTATTGTTATGTGATGAATTAATGTAGCAGTTGATTTGTCCTCACATTTCCTAGTTAGGTCGTTCATCCAACATGTAATCCTTTTCACTTCCTTCATTATTGTTGGGTGTTGTGTAAATGTTTGAAGGCTGAGTCATGTTGTCGATTGCCTTGGGGTTATAGGGCTATATACTTGTAGTATTAAATCTAAACATGTTTTTTTTGGGTGAGTGATTGGTCTAAGGCATGGTCCACCCATCCAATTAAGATGATTTTGTCTAATTCCATGTAGTTCTTTTTAACCATTGTTGCATCCCTAACTTTCTTGAATGATGTTTTTGAAGGGCTTAAACATGAAACATATAAATGTTGAATGGCATGAAATGTATAAGTAGGCAAAGTGATCATTTTAAATCCAATTCATGGGCTTGTTTTGTTGCCTCTAGGGTTACATGACTATCATGCTTATATGGAATCAATAAGTGTTGATTAGTTAGAGACACTCCACTTGAAATAAACCTTTTTAAAAAAACATTTGTGAACAAGAAACAAATTATCCAAGCCTTATTTTGCATAGCCAATCCATGGTTTGCAAAGTGTAGTGTAATTGTTTTTCAATCTGTTGCAACCCTAGCCTTAGGCTCGCGACCAAGGCAAAGGGGTTGCAAGGTTGCGGGCCAAGAGGAAGCCCAAGAGTCACATCACATACTCCCAGGAGTGTAGGAAAGTGTGAGGGAGTGAACCCTCACACTCCCAAGGCAACTCCCACTTTGGAAGATGGAGTCCCGGTGGACTCCCAAAAGTTTAGAGAGCAATTTCAGGGGTCAAAACTCAATGGATTGTGGCATTATTTACATCATTGAAAAGCTCTTGGAACTTATATGTCTAAATGGGCTCGCATTACTCATTTGGACATCTGAAACACAAGTTATGGCCAAAAGAAGGGTTGGGTTTGAAGTTTGACTCCTGACCACAAAAAGTCGGGAATCGACCCGACTTACTTGTCTGTAAAAGGCATGCAACATCATGTTGGAAAGCTCTTGACAAGAGCTACAACTTTTCTTTCGACCACATCTTGATCGGAGGTCTGCTCGCAAAGTTATGGGGCTCCAAAGTTGTGGGAATCCCAATTTGGACGATTTCGGGACTCCCACTTGGGAATCTTGGGATAAAAAGCCATTTGGATGTGGGCTCTGTGGCCAGCCACAGAGTATACTATAAGGGGGAAAGTGGTGGCTTCCCCCCAAGTCCAGGCCGTGGTGAGTCTTGTGTGTCTGTGTTGCCCGTGGTTCGTCCTAGCACCAAAAATGCTCTAACTACATACTAACGTCCACCTTGTGTGGGTTTTGTGCAAGCATGTGTGAGTGAGTGAAGCTTGTCAACTCTTCCTAATCCCATCCCGGAGCTCCAGCACACTCCTCTACCCCTCAAAGTGTTGTGAGCCAAGGAGCGTGCCTCGACCCCTCCCTCTCCCATTGGTTTTTACTTGGATTCACATTTGAGTCCCTCAAGGAATTGGGAGTGCGTCACAATCTTTCACTTTTAAAATGTAAAATCCTAGTAGAACCACACTTATTACATTTACGTCATAATTTATAATTAGCCATTGTCGAAACTTTGAGATGGTGTTATAAACTACATTGGACCTTTTCCTAACTAGAACTTTTGTTCTTGATTGTCTCCCTACTTAAATGCATGTTTTCTCAAAATTCCAAATGTGATATGTAATGTATTAATGTTGACCATATAATGACGCGCTCCCAACCTCCTTTATAAACTTTAGTGTGAGTCTAAACTGAAAACAACGGAAGAGCAAGGAGTCAGGGCATGTTCCTTGGCTCTCAGCACTTGGCGGGGGGGGGGGGGAAGGGCGTGTTGGAGCTCCGAGATGGGATTAAGAAGAGTGACAAGCATCAATTACTCACACTGACCTGCACAACCCAAACAACGAGTTGGTTAGTGCGTAGTTTGAACATTTTTGGTGCTAGGACAAGCCACGAGCAAACTCGAACTCACAAGACTCACCACGACCTGGACTTGGGGGAAGCTACCACCTTCCTCCTTTTAGTATATTTTGTGCCTTTCGACAAGGCCCACATCCAAATGGCATTTTGTCCCGGGACTCCCAAGTGGGAGTGCCAAAATTACCAAAGTTGGGACTCTTGCAACTTTGGGGTTTCTAATTGTATGTCACATGCCAGCTACACGCAAGGAAATCGAATCGATTCCTGATTTTTAATGGTCGGGTGTCAAACTGCCAATTTGACTCGTGACCCTTCTTTTGGCCATAACTTGTGTTTTAGATGTCTAAATGGGTAATGGGAGCTCATTTTAAACATCTACATTCCAAGAATTTTCCAATGATATAAGTAATTCCTTAAGCCATTGAGTTTTGACCCCTGCGATCACCTTTTGAAGATTTGAAAGTCCACCGGGACTCCATCTCCCAAAATGAGAGTTGCTTTGGGAGTGTGAGGGTTCATTCCCTCACACTTTCCTACACTCCCAAAACATGCGGTTTGACTCTTGGGCTTCCTTCTTGGCCCGCAACCTTGCAAGCTCTTTGCCTTGGTCGTGAGCTCAAGGCTAGAGTTGCGACATATAATGTTTACAAGTTGTAAAATGAGCCATAGGATTTGGTAATTAAACTTGCGCCTTGCATATTAAATTTTTTTTCAAAAAAATTATGTTTAATTATAAACATGTATGTTTGAATTAAAATCACTAGTTGTTCCTTAGTATCTATTCCATCTTGAAATGGTGTAAACCTTGTTTGTGTTAGATTTGCAACATTCATCTTTAATTGGTGTAAAAATATGGACAATCCACATTCCTACATAGGTAATGTTTAAGCAACAATCGCAACATCTTTTTTTTCTATTAGCATTCCTCTTGGGTCCATTTTCCAAGATTGAGTCTGACCATTTAAATGGTCACAAAAAGATGCTCAAATGTATGTTACATGAACTACTAGCATGTTGTAAAGAACAAGTCCTTCTTTCAATAACATCCGTTGTTTCCTCCATCGTTTCATTTGTCCATTTGCCCCTCATTACAACCATTGAAATTCAAATAACCTTTGCTACCTTTTTTTTGGTTGTGTTTTAGGAACATGAAACACATTTTCCTTGTACATTATTGGTTTATCAAAAATGTTGTTTCATTACCTACAAGGCGCAATCAAGTTCATCACTTCTTCATTTTTCCTATCCTTAGCCTCCAAAAAGTTGAAGGCTCATGTTTTGGCCCAACAAGTAGTAAGCCTATGCTTTCCTTGAACACAAAACAAGAGATGAAAAAATGAGTTAAATTTGGATATGTTTCAAGTGGTACATCAATTAAATTTAAGACCATTTAGGATTTGAGTTTTTGGTTGAAAATCAATTCAAGTTTAAATTATTTTTTACACTTGTTTAACAATAAATGCATAGAGTTTATGAATGTGTAAAAGTTCTCAAAGTCCTTTGACATTAAAAAGACATATAATGTAAATGTGCAAATTGTGGGTATGAATTTGTAGTTGTGGCAAGGTTGAGCTTGCTAAAATTTGGTCCTTTCCACAATCCTTTTAACACTAGAATTTATTGGTATAAAATGGGCAAACCAATGATAATGTAAATATTTCTTGTACTTGTCTACGTAAACATGATCTATGATATTTATCCTTACATATGGTCATACTAATATTAATATTGTTAGATATGTTTCTTTCACTCCTATGTTCCATTGATTTGCTTTCTCCATTTTTATATCTATTTTCAAGCATGGTTTTTACTTCTATGCATCTTTTACATTTATTTTTGAACTTTGACCTCCTACTATAGTTCTCACTAGATTTTCTAAGAAGGATTGTAAGTCATCCTTTATGGTACTTGGTAAGGACATTTTTTTAGAAAAGCAATTGAAAGTAAAAAGAGAGTTCTTGCATAATTGCTTTGAACTTTGCCCATTCTTGTTGGAATTTTTGGCAGGAAATGCAAAGTGTTCAAGAATGGGGAATTGACATGTTGGCTTTTCATTTGGGTTATAATAAATGGATGTTTGTAGGATCCAAAGATTTTATTTGGATTGATAATAAATGTGCATGTTTGTTGATCAAAATATCAAATTGCCTTCAACGATGTTTGTGCATTGTAAGATTAACAACGTTTTATTTATTAATGGTCACTTGCATGCCTTTAAATGTAACAAACTCATCCCCTTAACCAAACAGTTGCCCTAGCTTTTGTTGTTGAAACTTTCTTTAAATTGGCCCAAAACTCCCCATAATTAACTTTTGCCTAAGCTTGTGATGTTGGAATTTTGAAAAGATAGACCCAAAGCACCCTAGATCAACCATTTCATTTGGTAAAAATGAACATTTTTTTCCTTAAATGTTTTCATATGGCACCCATAACCAAATGTTACCTTGGCTTCCATATATTTAAAGATTGCAAAAGTGGGCTCAAATCAACCATACAACAAGATTGCTTTTGCTAAAGCTACTCAAGTTATTGTTAATAGTCTTCCAACTCACACCCATAACCAAATGGTCAAAGTACCACCACATTCCCCTCCTTCTGTTTTTTGGATGTATTGTATGCGTTAAACTATACAATTTCACCCCCCACCATGAAACAAAACCACACATAATGGTCATAAAAAAAAATCACTCTAATAAGCTACTCCCACCCCTTAATTGCACACTAGAAAACATCCTTCCAAACTAATGCACCAAAGAAACTAAACAAAAAAAACTCTCTAATCAGGAGATTTGGTCATGAGTGTGTTATTGAATAGCAAAGAGGCCAATGGCTAACTCTGGCTGGCTGTTCGGACACCAGCCATTGAACAGTTTAGGGTTTAGGGTTTAGGGTTTACCCTACCTATTTCACTTTTTCAACAAAGATTGAGAATCACAGTTGTATATCAGAACAGGGTATTTTTATTTTTTGGGATCCATGGTTATCAATCCTAAGCACAGCACTGATACCCAACAGTGGGTTTGGTGCAGTTTCTCCAACATTTGCTCTCTACACCTTCACAAGCAACAAATAACCTTTCTCAGATCCAACAACCAGGTGCAAAGATCAACACTTGTATTCAAACTGGGTAAACCCATCTGTATTAAAGATTAAGAGGGTATAATTTTTGCAACCAAATTACAAATGGGATAAAAATGTTAGCATCCACCTTTGTTTATTTATGATAATTATGGCAATAGATTAAGATTTAAACTCATTTATAAATGAAAAAAAAATCAAACATCTTTAATTGTATTTTCCAAAATGCCATTGTTTATTTTACAAATATATTCAAGATTTATTGAGGGGTTTTTTTTAAAAAAATTCTTATAACTACAAAGTAAAATAAACAGATACCTTATTTTCAACTAACACACCCACCAATCTCATGCTGGTCTACAATGGAGCTTGCATTTGCCATCTCATGTGTGTGTGCTGACCAGATTATTTTGGGGGGCAAATTTTCGCATTGCGTTGACCAAAAAAAAATTGGAATTTTTTTGGGAAGGTTTCATATTTATAGTGTAAATTTTTTAAATAAAAAATACTATAAAAAATGAAACAAATCCCAAACTTTCAAAACTCCAAAATTGAGAGGAAAAACAAAACCCCCTTGTTGCTGAGGGTTCAGACTTAAATAAATTATTCATTGCCTGTAGTAGAGGATTCAATGCCAGGGATGGAAGGCCCAAAGAGAGAAAAATTGATGACAACACAACAAGAGTTTGCATGTGTAAATTTTGACATCATGTAATGGCAACTTGAACTCATCTCCCACAAAACACAAACCTTTTTTTACTTGTGCTAATGTGGCACACTGCAACTCTCAAGGACAACTCATGTGATGGCTGGCTTGTGAAGTGGAAATTAAGCTTCAAAATCCATCATTGCTGATAACTTGATGATAATTCTGTCTTTTGAGAGAGAGAGAGAGAGAGAGAGAGAGAGCTATGCACACAATGATGCAATTCTGCCCTTTTGCAATGTCTTACAGACAAAGATATCATGTGCTATTGAATTACCTATTCCACCCCTCATAATTTTTGTACCCGGTGCATGATGCACCCCGTTGATCCCCCCCACCCAGTTCTAAACCCTAGTGCGGCATTTAGCCTGGCATTCATCCATCCATCCATCCATCACATGTCCCGCAAAAGCAAAAAGGGTAAGTACAACCAAACAGGTAGATAAGTAGTAGGTAGATACGCAGGAAGGCAGGTAGGTAGGTAGGTACAAAAGTTTTAAAAATCGAGCAACTGGTAAATGTGGCTAAATCTTCCCCGTTGAATGACGTAAAAAAGCCCACATCGGATGGATGTAATGTGGAGCATGTAGTGACAGACAATCTCGGACGGACACAGAGGGAGAAAAAAAACCCTGTCCGTCGACGACGGCAGTTTAGGGCGGAAAGAAAAAAAAAAAAAAAAAAAAAACCCTGTCCGTCGACGACGACAGTTTAGGGCGGAAAGAAAAAAAAAAAAAAAAAAAAAACCCTGTCCGTCGACGACGGCAGTTTAGGGCGGGAAAAAAAAAAAAAAACCCTGTCCGTCGACGACGGCAGTTTAGGGCGAGAAAAAAAAAAAAAAAAAAAAAAAGGTCCTGTCCGTCAAGGTCCTGAAACCTCGATTTCGGGACCTCGACGCACGCACAGACAGACGCACAGAGGCCGGTTCTGCCTAGGAAAAAAGATGCAGAATTGTCATCTAGGTGCCCAGAGGCCGGTTCTGCGTAGGAAAAAAATTCAGAACTGTCATGTCACAGACAGACAGACAGACAAGCGAATTAATATAGTAAGATGTGCACGTAGGTGGGTTTTTCTCCCGCAAAAACAAAAGTGCAACACATAGTCTTTTTCTCTTTGTCTTGCATCACTAAAAAGAGATGTAGAATCATTCTATGTTAATTGAGAGTAGATATTATAACAATGCCTGCAAATGCTATGCACATATGTTGGCCCAAAGCCAATTTTATTAAACCAAATGACCTAAACTTGACCAAACTCCATCCAAGAAATGTTATGCAAGCCATCAATGGAGCTACTTGACCATGCTCTCAGTTCAATTTACATCATATATGATATACGAGTCTCATCCAACACCTCACATAAAATATGGCATTTCACAATAGTTTACAAACTAGGGAATTGCAAAATTGTTATTACCACTAGCCACAGCTCGTGGTATGACTGGGGTTTAAGAGACCCCTGGTTTAAGGGAATATTCTTTGTGACAAGGGATAAGAAGCCATGGGTTTTTGTGAATACTCCCGCCCCTAACCAACAGTGGCAAGGGATGAGAATCTTAGGGT
The DNA here is from genome assembly GCA_963920785.1 of Sphagnum contortum. Lineage (NCBI taxonomy): Eukaryota > Viridiplantae > Streptophyta > Sphagnopsida > Sphagnales > Sphagnaceae > Sphagnum > Sphagnum contortum. The sequence goes on along the minus strand of OY987290.1, from coordinate 1,379,682 downwards.
TTTTCAATATTCTTGCTTATACCTACTAGGCCGAGGGTTTCTTTGAAGGATTTTGTGCTGATCCAAATTCCCCGTTTTGAGATTTTGCGTTTCTTCTTCTTTGCAGTGACCACCCACCCAAGTGCACTCGTCCATATAAAACCCTCCTCGACAGTTGCCACAAGAATCATCGGTTCTTCTGGCGCACCATCACGACCAGCTGCTTTGCAAGATCTCATTCCCATCAGAATATCAGCCTGGAGTACAGTAGCACGAAACCTTCTGATCTGTCAGCTGATCCAGTAGTGTGATTCTTAGACTTCTTGTAGTCGCAAATATTCCCGTGATCGTTTCAGCTGGCAACGATGCAGGAGGAGCTGGTGCAAGCTCGCTCATGACTTAGAAGAAAGTCTTGCCTTATGGGGATTAAATATTATGGGGTTAGTTGGTGGGGCTTATAGGTTCAATGTCACTTAGGATGTTAACATATTTCTAATTGAATTGCTATGTAAGCCTAGGTCATTCTTGCACTCATTTTTTCTATTTTTTTAATTTTTTGATCTATTTGTTGTGTTTTCATGTTTGTTGTTGAAGATTTGATTTGGTTAATGATTGCAAAAAGTAGTCAAAAATACATGTTCTAGCAAATGATGATGACAAAGGTTATTTGTTTCTTGCACAATGCAAGTTTCCATTAGTTCCATTAAGAAGACCGTGATAACCCAATAGAAAGCCAAGGCATCATCGAGCCAATGTGGATGTGGTAAAATACATTTCTAGTCAAGGATCAATAGTAACACTTGGAAACATAAAACTAGCAATTTAGGTTCAACTTAATATGGTCATTGAGAAGAAGATTAAGGTGAGATTTTGCTTTGTATTTGGGCAATTTGCAACTCTTAAAACATCTTAGTTGGGACTATATGGTGTGTATGGGTGTTCATTTGAGCTTGAAAAATATGTGATAGGCATGTAACTCTTAAAACATGCTAATTTAAAACTATGTTAATTGAACCTAATTTTATTAAATAATTTTAAAATTTTAAAAACAATTTGCAACATTTAAAATGTCAATTTTGGACCAAATTTCTTGAATCTAACATTATTTTAGTCTAAATCATGTTTGGGCAATTTGTAAATCAAATTTGCAACTTCGTATGCATGTGTGGGGGGTCTATGGCTATGTTATTTACCTTGATACATGTACGGAATGTATAGTTCATTAGGGGGGATCCTAAAAGGTTTTTTTTGGTTTTACAATATGTTGAAATTAGAAGTTTTTTTTGTGGAAATCTAATGACAAAATTATCCAAATTTTAAAACAAGTTTGAAAATCCAGATATTGAATTAAGGTTTAAGTTTAAGTGAATTTGGTTTCTTCTTTGTCTATATGATTAAAGGGATGGCAACCCTCATGACAATCATAAAGGTGATGGAGAATGATGATTGGTTCAAAACACAATAATTATAATGCATTCTAGCTTCATGTGTGGTTATGTGAACTTGAAACTTAAAAGGCAAGTTTGCAGTTAACAAGGCCCTTCTATTATGAGCCATTATGGTATGTATGGGTGGTTATGCAAACTTGAAACTTGATTACAAGTTTCCAACTCATTTGGGTTTTTTAGTTTTGATCCATTCTACTTGTACGGGTGGTTGTTTGAACTTGAAACTTGAAGGTAGGTTCACAATTCATTTGGGCATGTATTTATCCAATCTAGTTTGTATGGTTAGTTTATTGAACTTGAAATTTGATTACAAGTCCATAGTTCGTATGACAACTTTCAATAACTTTGTATGGTGGAAATTTAAAATTACTTGTTCAAATCTAGTAACCAAAACCTTGAAATCTAGAAAATGGGTTTGGAGATCTAGTGATCAAATTGTTTAAATTTTAAAACAAATTTGAAATTTTTCGATATTGTATGTGTAATAAAGTGTGATTGTGATTGTTTGTTTTGGTTTGTTGGCATGATTGAAGGGGTGAAACATCGATGGTAACCATTGAGGTCATGGAGAATGATGATTAGCTTCAAACACAATAATTTGAAACAATAGTTTTGTTGAATACAAATGGACCTTGAAAAGAAAAATTACCTAAAAAAATAGTGGAATCTTTCACATTGACACCATGCCCACATCCTATACCACACATTTTTCCAAGTATAACATATGTAAAAAAAAAAATGACCCAAATAATTCCTAATGTGATTTGGATATCAATGTGTGCTGATTATCAAGCTCAATATTCAAATTTTATGTTAGTGAAGGGGACATTGAAAGATTGCAAAGATGATGTTTTGAAAGAATTGAACATAGGAAATTCTAATGAGGGGAGTGAAAGGGCAATGTTTTAATGTGATGGTGTTAGAATGTAGATGAAAGTTAGATGGGCATTTTTTGGGGAATGTTTTGAAAAGTTATTAAAATGTAATAAATGGTATACATGTACCCAATTCTAAAATGCCTACACCTATATTTAACACCCTTGAATCTTAAGTTTGCATACCTAATTTTTTTAGATCCTTTGATCATAAACAATCTATAAATGATGGTGAGTGGATGGTGAGTGGATGGTGACCAAAACAAAAATGTTACATAACCAATCCAAGAGCATGGCAATAGTTTCAATCTTATTTTGCCTCCACATCTAAGATTTGAAATGTTTTCTTAATAAGCAAAATGGAAATCAACAATGAATAAAAATAGAAAGTCAAAACCAATAATATAAAAGCAATTAAAGATTTAGGTATCATATCAAAATAGGAATTAAAACAAGAGGTTAAAGCAATTTTGGACCTTTTGTTAAAATTCCTTTAGTTATTAATTATGTGTAACTGGATCAAGATTTTGGTCCCTAGCCACTTCAAATGTGAAGTCCGTATGCCTCTTATGTACAAAATTAGTGAGGAGAACTACAATTCAAAACAAATGTGTATATTTTGGTTTAGTTGAATTGAACCTCTTCATTAAACATCTTCAATTTCTTTTCAATCCACCAATCCCCCATTCCACTTGAACCTTTAACCTACATCCATCTTATTGATTACTTTTGTTGCATTTGGGGCAAGCTCCCATTGCCCTATCTTGCAAATAACAAACATATTTTCACCCATGTACCTTGGATCTCCTAAGAAATAATCAAAATTGTCATCTCCATGAATGAAATATCAATGTTAGTTTTTGGTAAACATTCAAATGTTGCAAAATGTTCACATTATGATAGGACCCAAGGTAGTTGATGTCTCTATATATGAACAATCCATAATGGTCAAAAATGACCTTGTTGTTGATTATAGAGATTTTCTTCCAACTATTAAACCAATTCTTGTGCAATTTGTTATTCCATGATTTTTGAATCTTGACCAAATTGCCATCAATGAAACCAATACAACTTGGAAACTTTTGGAACTAAATACTTAAGGCAACTTTCTTCTTGAGCGTTGGCCATCGAATCTCAATTACAAATGCAGCATTAATGCATGATATAATGAACAATGGAACATCACACAAATCAAAATTTGACCAGTTCCACATGAAGGTAGCATACATCATGAAATGGTTGTGCTTCATGTAAAAACTGAAGTTCAAGAAGTGTTGTTTTGATATCAACTTTGATGGCTTGTGCAAAACGATTAGAACATCCCTTGTTTTGATGGAAAACTAAAAATCAAACCATAACCCTATAAATTGACCCTAAAAACTTTAACTTTGACATCAAAACATTAAGCCTTAATTTGAAACCCTAAAATCAGACCTAAACCCCAAACCCTAATAAGACCCCTTCAAAATCAAACATAAAAATTTTAACTTTAATTTTTACACATTAAGCCCTAAGTTTAAATTGTAATGATCAAATCTAAAAACTCTGAAAACTAGACCTAAAACTGAAACCCTAGGTTGAAACCATCAAAATCAGACCTAAAAACCTTAACCCTAACTATTAAATATTAAACCCTAACTTTCAACCTCAATGATCAGGTCTGAAAACTCTATAATTAGACTTCAAAACCTTCACACTAACTTTTAAACTTTAAACCTTAACTTTAAACCTTACAACTAAGACTTAAAAGCCTTTAAAATAAAACCTAAACCCTAATCCCTAGGTTGAACCTTCAAAATCAGCACAAAAAACCCTAACCCTAATCCTTAAACACCAAATCATAAGTCTGAGCCACCTATATTAGACCTAAACCACAAAACCCTACAAATCAAACCTTAACCCTAAACCCTAAATCTATACCTTAGAAATTAGACTTGAAAACCTGAAAACCTAAGCCCTAAATTCTAAACATTGAACCCTAAACCCTAGTAACCTAGTCTGAAAACCTTGACATTAGAGCTACAAACCTTAATGTTAACTTTTGACCCTAAAAACTAAACCTAGAAACTTTCATTGACATCAAGCCTAAAGATTAATCCTTAAGAGGAACCCTAAGAAACAAACTTGAAACCCTAGCCCTAAACCCTAATTTTGAACCCTAAAGTTCAGACCTTAAACTCTAATTAAAACTTTTAACCCTTGAACTTTAACTTGAAAACTTAAATTGAAGATTTGAAAACCCTAACATTAACCCTTACACCATAACCCTAAACCTAAATTTAAAAATAGACCTAGCCTATAATTGAAAATACATATAAGAGGCTAACCTATGAATCTAACATAGATTTTTTTTGGTAGGGACTACAAAAGATGCCAACTTATTGAACTCCTATGATGTAAAATTTGTCAAAATATTGTATAATCTTGGTGTGACTCACATTGTAGCCAATATGTCCCAAACACTAGCAACTATGTCCACGCATTGCCCTATCCCTTCCTCCATTTCACATGAAGTGAAAAATTCATTGAAATTGCAAATTATTGCTAACATGATTTAAAAGATCATGAGATTGTCTTGATCCATGTCTTCTAGGATCTTCTCATTACTTGAGGCAGAAATAAAACCACCATTACTTGAAGAAGAGCCATTTGAAGAGCTTGAAAAAGACATCTTTCAAGTTCTCAAATGAAAATAGGAAGAAGTTTACAAGAATGATCTCTTACTTGTATACTTGCCATCAGAATTTAAATCTACAAATTCCAACTTACCTTAACCCTAAACCACCTTTTTAGGGCTGATTTTTAATTTCTTTGTGTTACCTACACAAAAACATGAGCTTAACACAACATTTTTCATCATTATCTTTAATTCATAGTTGCGTCTTTTAATTTTAACCATGAATTTTAATTTTTAACTCCAATATTCTACACAAAGCACCTTATGTTCCAAAAGTCCAAAACCCTAAAAATCAGACCATACAAAACCATAACTCTAAACCCTAAACATTCAAACTCACAGCAAGCTTGTCCTAACCCCAAACCCTAAAAGACCAAACCTAACCCTATCCATATAGTCAAATAACCATAGCCACATACCCATAACCAACAACTAATATCCAATACCCATACCCAAACCCAATTGTCAATGGTTAATACCCATACCCAATAGCCATACAACTAATTTCCATATAGCCAATAGCAATAGACATAGTCAATACCAATATAACTAATGGCCAAATAGCCAATAAGCATAGCCCCCTAAACTCCTAGCCCTAGCACGTATAGCCTCATAGCCTAGCCCATAGGTGACCCCAGAAAAAGTTATTATGCCTAGTTTGGGAATCCCATCCTGGGTTTGCCCCCATTTTGGTCCCTTATTTGAATGCTTCAGTGATAACACAACAGAAGGGTAAAAAAAAAAAAAAAGAGGTGGTGAAAGTGGGGTCCAACTGGGGTCCACTTTAGAGACATCTTTAGTGTAGCCATCTTTGTGTTCATGTTTTATTGCAAACCCAATAATGTAGCTGGGCAATGAAGGATCATCATGGCTGCAGGTGATGTCCATACACTTGAGACTTATTAGCTCATGGGATCCAAACAAGTTTTTCAAATTGGCAGGTGTTTAGTTATCAATGAAGTATGTTCATTCTTAAAGACATTTATGGACAATATTTATTTTAACTTAAATATTCTTGAACTTCCCCCCCTTCTCATTACTTTGAAGCCTTGTTTTGTTCTGTTTTTTTATTAAAAAATTTGGGGTGGGTCAATTTTGTGATGTAGCTAGCCAAAGTGACAATCATCCATGGGAAGATTTAGCCAAATTTGGTTATAAATGATATTAGCTTGGCCTTGGAGCATACTCCATGGTTTGTATTATTGAATGAATTGTGAAAGATAAATGGTATACCTTTTTAAACCTAAGTCTAAAATCTAGTTCTCATTACAATTTTAATTTTAATTTTTTTTACAGAATTTTCAATCACAAAAAATACTCAGAAATTAAGTGGCTCCCACACACTAGGTTTTTGGATTTATGAAATCCCTTTCATGCAACCCTAGTTATCAAAGGCTTTCCAACAATATCAAGAGTAGGCCCCAATTTGCATTTTTTTAATTAAAAAAACTTCAATGAAAATTTATTCAAAATTCAATAACTTGTACTCTATAGGTTTAAAGTTTAAAGCATTACAAAACCCATGCTGGTGCACCCCTTCCTCATCAAGTGCTTTCAATGGTAACCCAGAGAGAGCATGGTCAAGATGTCATCCTTTGAGAGATCTCATCACTTCAAAGCAGCATTCCTTTTGTGGTGACTCTGAAGTAGAGAGATACAATTTTCTATATACAATTGCTAGTTTTGATAATATTGTACAAATTTAAATGCTTTAACCCCTACATGCCTATACTGACAAATCTGGCTTTTTTTAAAGAATTTTAAATGGGTATGGATGACATATATTTAAATGTTGTCTTTCTTTTGGTTGGATGCACAAGAAAAAAAATCTTTTCAATGGGGAGGGGGGTTTAGGGTTTAGGGGCGAGGTGGGGCAACCATTTTCCCATGTGTGAAGAGGGTTGCTCAAGGCTCGAACTTCACTTGGTTAGCCTTCCTAGCCTAGCCCCCTAGTTGTCTTAGTGCAATATAATCGGTGTTTGGTCAATCCCAATTGTGAGACAATAATGGGCTAGAGATTGATAATGGGGCAACTATTCCAAACATGAGAATTGTTTTTGAAGCACCAAATTACCTGAACATTCATTCATTGGAAGTGTTAAATCCAACTCATTCTAGCCTTGCATGATCTGAAATTTACACATGGGATAGGTAAGATGTAAATTGTTGTTGCGTCGCTCAATTGCATCATTATTTTTACTGATGAAATTTTGCCAAAATGAGAAAGAAAAAGTTTGAAAATGAAGTGATTTTGAAGGTTTCTATCATTTTAAGTGAGGGGAAAAAAAGAGTTCAAAATTGCCAGATTTCTATATTTGGCTTTCAATGTGTAACCATGAATATAGAAGAATAATTAAATATTCTTATTCCACATCTGATTTATTGCCAGATTTGGCTAAATCTTCCTAGGGATGATCACCTCTTAGGTTACATAAACAAATTTCCCAAAAAAATCCCTAATGGGTAATGTCTCACTATGTTTTTTACAAGTGCAAAATTAGTGTGCTCAAAGTTCTTACCATAGCTTCTTGGGGCAGAAGCTGCCCTCTTCTAGATTGGTGCATTCCATATGCTTGACCTTGCTCATAAATTTATCAAAAGTTTTGAAACTTTTACAGCTTATTCAAATCCAAGAGAGCATTTTTTTAATCTCTTAATATATGCATAGATTCATGAAGAAGAAGTGTGTTGAAAGCTCTTTTTGGTAATGAAAATGATCCACCCCCCAAGGGCTTAGGCTTTCAAGAATTAAACCCTGAGTTTCTGACTGAGACCCAAAACTGTCAGTACCCTCCGTTCCGTTCTATGAATGCAGGATGTTGTTGTTGCTTCTGTTGTTTTTATCCTTCTCTGCAGCAAACTTGCTGTCGTTCTGTTATCTGAATGCACATGTTTGTTGATGTTTATATTCTGCTACAACAATTGCTCCGGTCCTTTTGATTTTGAATGTGGCATGCGGTACCCAGCACCAAACGAGAGTGGGGTCCATCTAAGGAATAACTCAGTACCAATTTTTCGTCACATTGAGTTTTGATGATGCAAAATGGGACTGCCACAAAGTTTCCATCACATTCAATTTTGATGATGCAAATGGGTCTGCCAGAAAGTGTGGGTAAAAGGTGCTCTGGGTTGCTGTTTTTTCTTGGGGAGTGATGGCAAACGGCATTGCTGTAAGTGTGGCATTTCCTTTTGTCTCCTCGCCAGACCACAAAGATTTGTTTGAGTTCAAATTGCATTGGGCCCCTTCTGGATCTTCCTGCAAATGGGTGACGAAGCTCAATCCATTCAAATAAGTACAATTACTGTGATTTTTCCCAATTAGCACAACTGGATGTCATTGCTACAAATTTCTTTTTCCATTCCTCAAGTGCCCATTAGAGTTATGCCTAAAGTCCCGAGACAGATTTAGGGGGCGAGAACGGCCAGTTTCGGGCCTAGTACGGCATCGAAGTCTTAACTGGGAATGAAAATTTTACAAAAGGAAATAACTGGGACCCAAACTAGTTTTCCCACCAATTTTGGCGGTAAACAGAGCTTCATCCTGTGTTTCCTGAGCGCCTGCACTGCTGCTACATATATTTTCACTGCTCCTACCTATACAACTACTATAATTACTCTCGAACCTTGTGCATTAAATGCTGAATTCCAGCATTTCATACCCAGATTTAATAAAAATTTCCTTACTTTGCGGATACCACTGAAAGAGGGGATAGGGGGCGAAAGCAGAGGAGATGGGGGTGAAACAGAGGGTGACTTTACAGATAATTCTATTGTTAAAAACAATCTCACAACAATCAGAAGCAGGTGATGATTGTATGAAATACAAATGGGTTAGAGAGAGAGACAAACTATGTGCATCTGATTCCATGATAGATAATATCTATCATAGGGAGGTTTCTTAATACTGGTGGTAAGATCCGCTATCTGTATCCCCATGACGTCTGACGCAACTGACACAACTGGCTATAACAGCTTCTGGTACTGCTATTGGATTCATGGAAGAATCAAAAATTGTTACACAAAACTTAGTTGGTTTGAGATAAAAAATTTCAACTCATGGAGACATGTCATTGCTTCTATTTTAAGCTCTTCTCTGGATGGATCACTGATGTTTGAGACCATGTTTTAGTTGATCCTTTGCCTTGTAGCAATGTCTCGAACTTTTACTACCTAACTACAGGAATCATATGGATGAGATTTGGTTTTCCTTGTTGGAATGGCTCAAACTTTTACTACCTAACTATAGGAATCATATGGATGAGATTTGATGCGAGGGTTGGTGGGGATGATATATGTACGTAGTAGAACGGGCTTTTCCAATAATCCCACTACAACATGTGATGTGTGTGTCCAGCAAACTATCAGACAAATGTTGAACAAACATTTTACTGCCAAAATAGGCCATAGACCATGATTCATCTTACTATGATTTTTGAAATTTATAACGTCTCTCCTCAGCACCAGATGATGAGAGGTGAGATTTGATGCCAGGGTTGGTGGGGATGATATCCCATCCTGCTGCAACCCATTTTCAACTTTCAACCAGTGTTGCTTGGGTATTACTTTTCTTTCAAGAACCTGCCCATCCTAGTTCTTTCAAATTATTGTTTCAAGGACCTACATAATTGTCGAGATCTCCGAACATTGACAACCCACATGACAAGTTGCATTATTCATTCATTTCAGGTTTTGGGGGGGGGGGATTGGTGAGAAAAATCATATTTTAAAAATATTTTAAGAGTCTTGTACCCATTTATAAACCATATCGCTATCACTTTAAGAGAACTAATTTCAAACATAAAAATAGATAGGACATTAAAATATATCATATTGAATACATTTCCCCCACCAACACAAGAATCAATATATTTTGATATGTGAACCAAAGTTAAATTTTCAGCACATGCCTAACATTCTAGGGGCTCATCAATATATGTAAATTAGGTTAATAATGGACTAAAAGATGCATATCAAATTACAATCATTGTTTCTTATACAAATGGTTTTATTGTAATGACTATATTACATATAAGAGGTATCTCCTATTATAGGACAATACTTTTGTTTTATACAATATTATCAAAATATCGCTTAAATTCATATGCATGAAAAAAAATTCAACATTTTTGTGATGTGCTTTGTTCCATACTACAATTTTGTAAATTATAATTTTCATTATCATGCAAAGTTACCCAAGAGACTGCAATGAACAATAATACTTTTTAAACACTCAAGCAAATCATGACCCATTAATTGATTAAATATAAAAACAATTCTTTCACATAAATTTCAAATTTTAAATAACCAACACAAGAACTCACTAGTTTTGAAATGTTAAAATGGGCCTTGGGAAAGAAACACAATGTACATAACAAACTTAAAATGTCTTGATAATCACATCTCCTTTGTTTCATCTCATTCAAATGAACCCATCAAACTCCTCTACTTCTTCCTCTAACTCTATTTCAATTCTATCAATTCCACCAAATTAGAAATGGACTTACATCTAACTCTAGCACCATTTGGCCAATTCTTATTCACAAAGGTAAGTTTTTCAAGGTTATGTGTTTACAAGGGACTTCTCCTTAAACTAATGAATATGCCAACAAGGGAAAATATTTTCTCAATTTCAATTTGAAATCCAATTACTCCTAAAAAAAATCAAGTGAAAAACCCAACAATTGGGAACATGGATTGATGCTACCTCCACCACTTCAATAGTCATTTGATATCCTTCATGTTCACTTAATATCTTTGGAATATTAACAATTTTCAATTCATAAGGTCTTTTGCGAGTTCAATATTAATGATTACTACCATTTCAAAAATATGCAAATTGTAATCCTCCTCACCTTTGTAACCAAAAGAAGTTTCAATTCCTAAATGCAAATGGCAATAAGACTTAAGGAGCATAGGAACACATGGAATTCTTGTGATATTTTTCAAAAATGGCCACACCTTGTTCATGATTAATAAAAAAAAAACTAATCATAAGCATTTGTGTCTAGGATCCAACATTAATGATAACGTATTGTGAGCCCTCTCTCACGATGTTTTTTAAAGAGAGAGAATATATATATTGTCCCATGTACTTCCTTTTTTATGTTAAGAACAAAACTTCCCAACTCCATATCAAGACTTCAATAATCTTCCATCAAGGCATTTGAAATATTGCTAGTTTTTTTCTTTCAAGTTTAAACTCATTGTTATGGCTACATTTAAAACATCATTTAACAACCAATGGCCATCTAACTCGTTCAATATGTGGGTAATGACAATAGGAAACAAACAATCTACAATAATATGAAAAATGTGCAATATGAGAGGGGGTGGTACATGGCCAATGACATGGCCCAATCTACTTGTACTATAACAAATGGAAATGGTTGCTTGAAATTGTTAAGGCTCCTAGAACATTTAATTACTTTGTTAGCAAACTTGCACATATTAAAATTCTACAAATGAATATATATATATATATATAATCATGTAGGATTAAATTTGACAATGGTTGAAATATTACCTCATTTTCATAGGGGTGTTCATTTTTTGTGAGGGAATGTTTGCATCAATGCAAGCTATCATTCATCTTGCCACACTTTCCCTAATTTCTTAGGTGACGTTATAATTTTTTACAAATCAAACTAAATATATTTGATAGAAACACATCCAAAGCCTTTAAATTACTTTCTTTTTGAAAATTGAATATTGACATTGTTTAGAAAAGGCATGTCCAAAGCAAGTCCCTCAAGGAAACTTTTCTCCACCCTTAAAATCTCATAATTCATTGTTGACTTGAGAGTTATTGACATTGTGCTTATATCAAAACGTCCACCCTTCACATAACCAAGATTTTTTTTTCAACCCATAATTTTCTAAAAGCTCCTACAATTTAGGCAAACACATTATGTGCACCTTTAAACATCCAAAGGTCAAAACTAATAATGGCAGAAACACAATCTATTAAAAACAATAAGACATATCCTTGTTATTTCTTTCAATTAGGTTCAATAATACTTATTGAAAAAAAAAATTTGGGGAAGGGAACATAACACAAAGCTCACAATTTCGCATTATCACATGTTTCAATGAAATATTCTTGATAAACTAAAAGGGTAGATGATTTTTGACAACAAGAATAGTCAAATCTTGTAAGAATTATTTTTTATGTACATTATATTTTTTAAAAGAATCAACAAACCCCCAAAAGTTAAAGATTGCACTTCCAATTATTTTTGGCATTTTTCTTACAAATGTTTTTTCCATTCAGGTTTTCGTGTTGTTGTTCACTTCATCCTCAAATTTCTTTGCAATAAATCTATGTTCTACATTCATATGTTTTTTCAATGTTGTTATTATCCCACTACTTTTGAAATATGACACCAAACCTTTCATGACCCTTGTTCATTGGTTGATAATCATAAAACCAACTAGAGTAACACAATAAACAATACAACACATCATTTGTAGATTTTCCAAATCCACATTTTTTCATGATCATTCACGAATCACACATTAAAAAAACCCGTTATAATTATTTTATGACAAGGTTTCCATTTTCTTTTTTGTTTAAACATTTAATTTTCATTTCTTTCCTCAATTTTTATTTATTTTTCATTCACGAATAGATCACATGTTTCATTAAGATGTCTATCTTCATTGATAGGACTTTGAGCCATTTTCACCGAGCCTTGTTACCAAATAAGGGTTGAGAAAACCAATCAAATTTTGACATAATTTGTACATGGGTTTATATTATTTGTTCTTGTAATTTTAAAATGTTGAAACATGCAAACAATCTAAAAAATTATAAACATTGTCCAAAATTCACTATTGATTCCAAGATGTATGATGTATGCTGATGATACAAGTTTAAAAGTTGTCACAAATAAAGAGATTAAAGATAAATGTACACCACTACAAAACATGTCCCCATTCCCAATCAATGTTGGGTGGATGTTGAGTGAAATGCATAATGGAATGGGGACATGTTTTGTAAAAGTGGTATGTAACTTCAATTCAAACCATGCAAGTCTTACAATTTATAATTCCTCTTCCTACACAACAAACATATTAGACCTTGGAAATTAACCAAATGAACAACCAATAGAAAACATATTAAAAAGGAAAAGTTGGTTGTCCTTGCATGGATATGTCATCATGGATTGATTCTAGATTGTAATTATGGTTTCTCTTGAAAAGATGATTAAAATGGTCGATTATGGAAATTTGATTAAAATCATCATTCAAACATTGTTGATTGTTGGTGGTCTAACATGTGAATCATTGTCATCTAAACTCAATTATTTTGGAGTTGACGGTATGAATGTTTATTAAATTGTCATAATTAGAGTTTCATAACAAATTCAATTGGATTATGTTCCTCACATGCAATGCACCTATTGCATGGCCCATTGAATTAATCTAGCCATGCAAGCTTTGCTTAAGCTCAACATGGTTTGTAGGTTGAAGAATTTGCTCTTAACCTAATAAACCTACTACAACAAGAGACTTAAGAGACACTTAAAACTCAACAAGCTTGCTAAAATCATGAAACTTCAAGATAATAATTTGCCAAGGTGAGCTTTGCGCTCTTGTGTAATAATGAAGTCTTACATGGGTTAACAATTTTGTTGCCATTGTTGGAGGAAATGAATATCTTGATGAAGTCGACCTAAGTTTGAGTTGTATTTGTTATTGACCATATGGTAGTAATCAATCTTTGTCAAGCAAATATGTTTTCACATTTTGTGGACCATGACTTTACTTTCAAGTCCAATGTGTTTTATCTTTTAAAATCTTTGGTGGATTCCTCCCATGACCTCTTCATCTTGCAGTTGATATTGGACCTAAAAAAATAAAAATTGAACACTTAACCTTTGATTGCAATGGACAACATATTTGGGCAAAACATCTTGACCAACTAATAGGGGTTGTGAGGTTTGTGACCAAAAATGTGCACACTCAAGTTATGGAAACTACGAAAAATCAGGTGAAAGAAGTTGTTAAATTCTCGATTTTAAAGTTGGAATCCCCATTTCTTCACATGGTGTTATGGAAGTTTTAGGGGTGGTTTTCCATCAATATTGAATGATGGAAAACTATGAGGAGTCCTTCAAAAAACACATTGTAGTGATCAAGGCCCAATATTGCTACCTTAAGAGGATTGGGCTTGATCAAACCTCAATACCAAAGGTCTTATCTTTTATGTTTTTGGATTTGCAAATGTCATTTTTCAAGTAAACAATGAAAAGCAATGTTGCATTAGCTATGGGTTCTCTTTACATTATGAATCCTATGACTTGGCTTAGGAGATCTATGCCTTTTTCACAAGTTGCCAAAATATTTTAAGTTGGTAGAAATTGCCATGATCCAAGTTATTGGTTATGTTGAAGATGAAAGGTGCTTCAATAATTTGAAATTTTTTTATCAAATCCGAACTTTGCAACCAATTGACAACACATCTAGACCTTGTGGTTGGATGCTTGCCTAACAATTTTTACATGTTGGGGAATTTTCCATACCCACAGGTAGTTGCAACCTGGAAGAATACGCAAACTAGCATGGATTTTGAAATATAATTTTTGTTTGGATAAGTTGAGGTCTGATTTTTTGCCTTTGGCCCTTAGTTTCCTTAAAAATTTGTTTGTTTCACGGTGGTAGTAAGTTAATAAGTTCTAACAAGTTTTTTATTGTTGTGTATAGTAGGTATGTTTGTTGTGTGTTGGTTTGCAAGCAACTTGTGTTGCAATGGGTAGTTTAGGTGTTCAATTCTTTCACAAGTCATATCGCAAAAATCTCCCCTTAAAGAACTTATTCGCTGCTAGTAGGATATTCAAAACATTTACAAATTATCTAATCTTTTTAGGTGGGCCAAACACACATAGTCAAATTAAACCCCATTGCACATTCTAAAATAGCCAAATAATTCATATTCAAATAAATAAAAAATATATATGTCAGCAGATTTCTTGAAAGCAAAAGACCAAGTCACCTACCCTTCAAACAAACATTTCATCAAACAAGCCATTCAGGCCATGGCAAATGCTTCCTCCTTGCCAGGATAGCTATTTATGAAAGTTGTAAAAAAAAAAACCCTGCTCTACAGGAGCAACATAGATACAATTCAATTTTCCATATGCAATTGGTGGCTTTCATAACATACTATACCCTAAACTTACAAACACTGAGTTTTAGTTACATTGGGGAAGAAATCCCTTGTTTCAGAGCTCCCTGGCTTTTCAGGCCCAGCTTTGGGTTATCACACTTGATCAGGCCCTCAAATCCAGGAAGATCCTCAAAGGGATTCCTTACCCTACATATACACACTTTGGGTCATGTTATTCAGGTTTTGGGCTTGTGATGGACATGAGCCCAGAATCACAAGCCCAGAACCTGCCTAACATAGCATGGGTTCAAAGTGTGTCCAGGTATCATTCATGGATTGGGCCAAGGGAAGAAAAGGAAAAGAAGAAGCAAGCAGTACTTTTGTACTACCTCCAATAACAAGTATATGTACATATAATGTTGTGGCTGTCCCTATGTTGTCTGAATGCACACGATTGTTTGATGTTTATACCCTTATGTGACAACTGCCCCAGTCCTTTTGTTTTTGAATGTGGGATGTTGCACCTAGCACCAAATAAAGGGGGTCCATTGAAGGAATAACTCAACACCAATTTTCCATCAGTACTTTTTGGCCGATTTGCACATTATGTTTGAATCTGGATGTCATTGCAATTCAGTTCCTCAAGTGTCTATGATGTAAAAACAATTTCCCACAACAATCACAAGCAGGTGATGATTGTGTGAAATACGAACAGGTTAGAGAGAGAGAGAGAGGAAGTATGTATGTAATGTACATATGATTCTGTGATAGAGGAGATCATGGCAACTCCTCTATTTAACTGGCACTACAATCTGCCATCTTTTATCACCATGCCCTTCTGAAGCAACTGACACAATTGATTAGAAACTTGCTGTAACAGTTTCTGGTATTGATTTTGCATTCATGTACATTGGACAATAATAAGAAATTGCTGCAGAAACCCAAGACTCTTTGAGTTAAAAAATGTCAAAGACATGAGACACTATAGTTTTCTGGAAAAGAAGAAGGAAAATGTAATGGCAATGTAATTTATCCAGTTTGGATACAATGCAGAATGAAATTGCAAATATTCTTTAGACACTTTTATTGCTGGTGGCAATTTTATTTTTATTTTTTTGTGTGATTTCACTACTGTTGCTATATGTAAAGATAAAATTTTAAGAAATCATTTGCAATGAATGAGTACTTTTAATATTTGTCACTCAATTTTTTATTTTTCTTTTTCTTTTGGCGAGGACTTTTGACATTTGTCACTCAAGTTTAATTATTTCTTTTCTTTTTGTGAGGACTTTTTATATTTTTCACTCAATTTTGATTTTTTCATTTCTTTTTGTGAATATCAACATTTGGGTCTCCAAGAGGGGTTGTGGGTAGTGTTTTTTTTGGGGCGAATGTTTACATCCTCGAGACAAAAAAGAAATACCATGCAAAATGTACAAAGGTTTTTTGAATTTTTTGGGCAAAATTAGCCATATTTTGAGGGAAAATAGTCAAAAGTGGCCATATTTAGACATTGAGTTCATAGAGGTTGCCACAACAAAATGAAAATTCGAAAAAAAAATCTAGTTTCTTGCTTGACTTTTAGCCAAATTTGGCTCGTTCATGTTGTGGATGATCACTAGTCCACCTATGTGACAAAATTGAAAGAAACACTTGTAGTTGGGGTGAAAAAGGGCCCAAAACCAAGGTGAGTTTATGTATAACTTTAGTACATCCTCACAATTTATCCCCATATAGTGTTTTTCTTTTTACAAAATTTTGCCAAGTGGCAATATCCCAATGGCCCACTCTACACCTCTTTGTTAAATCAAATGAATTTCCAATGATAAATTTTCCGTGTTCCTTACCATTGGATCTAGTACTAGTCACGCAAGGTTTGGAAATCATTGAAGGGTCAATCTTGTCTTGTCTAAGGTCGCCTCCATTTGTTGTTAATCTTGTTGATGTTGACAATAGGCCACCTCACATCCACCTCCATCACCATCCCCTTTCCCTTTTTTCAAGCTTTGTAGTTGATTACATTTTATTTTAATTGAGTTGACATCACATTTGAGTGCATCTCACATCCATTTTCATCACCTAGAATCTTTTTGCATCTTACTACAAAGAATCGCTACTTTTCTTAATAATAAGAAATATATTGTGCATTTATTTATTGTTGGAACTTGGAAGCTGGTGAAGGATATTGCACACATTATTCGGAGGTTTTTCAAATTGGTGGCAAAGAATGGTATGAAGATTTGTTGTTTCATGGTGTTAGACTTTAAGCATTAGGAGAGGAACATGTAAAAGAGGTTTCAACATATAGTTAAATGCTCCTTTCCCTCATCAATGTGTATCCTTTGCATGGAATTCATATGAAGATCTTCCTAGTCTTTACATACCTTATTTCTTTGTTTTCCTTTTGATCAAGTTGATCATTTTTGCATGTTCTCATGAATGCACAATCAACCTTGTCATTTATTCATCTTGTTAATCAAATGGGAGTTAATTCAAGTTTTTCAATTTGTGTAGACTACAAAATTGCCTTGGGTTGAGGTCGTTGGGTGTGATGGGAAGTTAAATATGGTTCATTACAAAATTTGAAAGGAGGTCAATCGTAGGGAAAAACTACTAGGGCCTAAGTTTGATCATTTGCAAAATTAGCATGTAAGTAAGTTAAAGTTAGAGATTGCATGCTTTAGAATTGTTGTGGGCCAATATTTCATGTCTATTAATAGTTAACATGCTAAGAATGAATAGTTGGGGGTTAGTAGGGTTGAAATATTATGGCTAAAATGGTGGTTTTTTTTAATGAAATTGTTAAAAAGAAGTTCAAGTTCATTCAATTTGTTACCATATCCTAGATCTTAAAATTTGGTCAATTATTTTGAAACTTTGAAGGTTGATATTTTGAAGGCGAAGAACATTCTAGACAAACATTGGTCCGACTTCACTAGCTAACATATAATTAAAAGCATGCATCATAAGTTATTTCACATAATTAATTATCTTTTTATGGGACCACCTTGAAAATATATATATATATATATATATATAGCCCTTTCCCTAATGGTAATTATGAACATATCATTGTTCCTAAGCATGAACACAACAGAAAAATTATTTTCATATGATTTTTTCTAATCACTATTACAAAATGTGAGTGCAATTCACTAGTCCCTATTCACTAGACTAGTGAGTTCACAACTTCCCCACTATGTCCTATTCACTATAACTAATAAATTCACTCATAATCCAATGAAATCATTTGGGATACAGGGACAACTTTTATTGAAGTGAATTTTCTTATGTGTGCAATATGTTTTGTTACTCGGTCAAACATGGTTCTCAAATCAAATCACATGTTTTAATCATGACATGACATAATCATGTAGTTGTAGAGATGATTATATCATGATTAAATCATGTTACATGACTAAAACTTTGTCATAATCACAAAAATGTTCAAGTCATGAATGTTGGCTTTCAACATAATGTTAAAAAAGTTCAGTTTTCAAAAAAGAATATATATATAAATGATTAGTTGGTGGAAGCTTCTAGAAGATTAGTTGGTGAAGGTTTTGGAAAAAAGTAATTGATGAAAGCTTTTTAAAAAACCAATTGACACAATCTTATAAAAGATTAGTTGATAGGAGCTTTGAGAAATACTAATTTGTGAAAGTTAAAAGGGGACCTTTTTCTTTGAATTAATATATGGTTGTTGGGTAAATTTTATAATTTCATTTTTACAATATTATTCTATTTATTTAAAAAATGAAAATAAAATGATATAAAACATGCATTAATCCATGGCATTAAAAAATAAATTTTAATGTAACATACATATTGATTGTTAATAAGTTCAATTAATACCATTAAATGAAATAGTTCATGAATCCATATGAGCATGAAATGACAAATTAGTTGTTAGTTCATTTGTGCAATTGACAACTTGCTAGGATTGACCATTTTCTGAATATTGGACCACATGAAACTTTTATTAATATTTTTTATGTTTTGTGCCATTTGTAGTTGTACTTGGACAAGTAATGTCACATGTTGTGAATATCCCAAGTTTTAACCAACAACAAAATCACATATCTAAGATGTGATAACATTTTTGACAACGCAAAGAAGAATGAAAGGTACACCACCATCATTAAATCACAGGAAAGATTTTTTTAAATATTAAATTTCAACATTATTCTAGCATGTTTACTTTGAAATGTATGGTGCCATGCATGAACATGGAAGCATGTGGACATTTAAATTGCAAAAGGTAAACTCATTTTTTACAAACCATTT
This sequence comes from Sphagnum contortum, assembly GCA_963920785.1. Taxonomy (NCBI): domain Eukaryota; kingdom Viridiplantae; phylum Streptophyta; class Sphagnopsida; order Sphagnales; family Sphagnaceae; genus Sphagnum; species Sphagnum contortum. The sequence goes on along the minus strand of OY987290.1, from coordinate 1,360,308 downwards.
TCATTTTTTCAAAAAATAATGAAATTTTGCACATTTTATATAACCTATATGATGAAAAAGAACTTTTTGTGATAGAAATTTGAAAGTTTGATTCACAATTTAACCTTCAATATTATAAGAATAATTAATTTTGCATATCTTAACATGAATTTTTCCATTCAATTTTTTTTCATCCATGTCATTTTATTGTGGCCTTAACATTTGCTTTAATTTCTTCATGTTGCATTATTTACTGATAACCAATGTGGCAAACAAATGTTTCACCTTTGGTGCTTTTGGATTCTTTTAGCCACCATTGATAATTAAATCATTTTGAGAACCACCTACACAAAAGGATGGAGTCTAGTAGACCTCTAGGCCTTGAAAAACTCAAAATACCATCATCTCCTTCATTTTTAAAGCCTCATAGAAATGAATAGACCCAAAAGAAGATCATCATGGATTTGAACCTCTCCTATATTTCTACAAATCATTTCAATAAACCATCATGGGTTCTAGGCCCTCAAAAGGACACACCATGATCACCTTCAAGTTTTTAATTGGATAGACCTTCAAAAAGACCACCACCATCACCACCACGTTCATTTCTTGAATTGGACAAGCCCTTAAGAAGACCATCACCTTTAGTTTTTGAATTGGATAGACCTTCAAGAACACCATCACCACCTTCATTTTAAAGCTAAATAAATTTTCAAGAGAGAATCATCACCACCATCACATATTTTTTGAATTTGATACACCCTCAAGGGGACCATCACCCTCATTTTTGGGCTAGACCTTCAAGAACACCATCACTACCTTCACTTTAAAGCTAAATAAAATTTCAAGAGAATCATCACCATTGACGTGCTCCCAAGTTCCTTGAAAGACCCAAGATGGGTCTAAGGTAGTAAACATCAGAATTGTTAGGAGCTTGGGGCACGTTCCTAACTTTCAGCATTAAAAGGGGGTAAAGGGGTGTGTTGAAGCTCCATGATGGGACTAGGAAGAGTGACAAGCTTTTAGTTACTCATTCGAATCTGTATCAAACTAACCAACAAATTTGTTAGTTCATTTTCTGGAACACCTTTAGTGTTATGACAAGCCACGAATGACTTTGGATTCACAAGACTCACCACGGCTTGGACTCGGGGGAAGCCACCACCTTCCCCAATATAGTATTCTCTATGCCTCTCCGCGGCACCCACACCCAAATGGTTTTTTGTCTCGGGACTGCAAAGGAGGAGTGCCAAGGTTCGGACTCCCGCCATTTTGCGAAACTATAATTTTTTGCTCAGACCTTCGATTGGGATGAGATCAGAAGCAAAGTTGTAGCTCTGGTCGAGAGCTTTCGAATGATGTGTCGCACTCCACCTGCACGCACAAGGGTCGAGTTGTTTCCCAATTTTTTGTGGTCGGGAATACTAGTTTGATTCCCGGCCTTTCTTTTTGCCATAACTTGTGCTGCAAACGTCCAAATCGGTCATGCGAACCCATTAGACATCTACACTTCAGTAGTTTTCCAATGATAAAAAACTCCCTAATGCGAGGTTTTTTGACCCCTGCAAAGTTTCGGGATTCCTGGTGGACTCCCAAGTTCCCATTTCAAGATTGCGAGTCTTCATCTTCACACTCTCTCAAGATTGGGGTTGTGACAACCACCATCACTTTTTTTTGAACTTGATACACTCTCAAGAGGACTAAGACCACCATGCCACTAACCCTCACTAGGAGAGCTTTCACTTTTAAAAATTTTGGATGTTGGATTCAATTCACATTTCCCAAGGGTCAACCTTCATTTTTTGGCTTGTGCTTCAAGCATGTTTGTTCCAAGATTGTGTTTGATTTCTTTTCCAAGTGTCCTTTTTCATTGGTTTTTATTTCTCCTCCTTTTTTCTTCCCCTTGAATTCACATGAAAATATAAACATAGAGCTCCTTGATGAAAGTAAATGCATTGAGGTATTTCAAAAAATTGAAACACAAATGTTTCAAACAACTTTTCCTTTAGAATCACATGAAAACAAAAGGGATTTCATTGAGCCAACTTGAAAACCAAATTGCAAATCTCACATGTTTTACGCTCACACAAAAGAAAAATGGTTCAATGTTAGAATTCAAAACGGTTTTTGCAATGGGCACACAACATGGTAGCAAACCTAATTGAACTCAACTTCGGTTGCAAATTTGAATTTTGTGCACCATTGAACAACGGTGTTAATTTTTGATGCCTTGTTTCAAATCTTTGCTCATGTATATTGCCCAAACATGGGTTTCCAATGTCAAGTTTTGCAAACTTTAGAAAAAAAACTAATGTAAAAAAATATTTAAACAATGTTATGTGTTAGAAAGTGAGGGAGTGGTTGAGCGATTCACATTAAGATGGATATAAAGGCAAAGCATTTAGAGACTTGCTAAATCAAAATATAGAAAATAGGGTTGAAAAAGTAATGAAAGTATAAAACATAACTTTGAAAAAAAAGGTGGGGGTGGGGAGAACCAATTGTCAAAAAGAGCAAGCTAAGGATCCAAAAAAATCCTATCAAGATTTTGATAACTTAATTTTTTAATTAGGCTACAACAACAAGAACTTTCAAATCTATGTTTTGACAAATGAAGTTAGTTAATTTTATATGTAATAGTTAGATGTGTGTCAAAGTCACTTGGTAAGTACATGATTTGCTTAATGTTGATTAGTTTATTGTTGCATCACAAAATGGATCTATCATGGTTTTATTTGCAAATGAATCTTTTGTTTCAAGTGTAATGTGGACTAGTAAACACATACACCTCCAACATTAAGTTGAACAAATCAAGGGTCTTAATAGATCACGAAGGACACATTGACTTCGATGTTTCTAAAAATAAAAATTATGACACCTAGGTTTGGGGTTTTATTGTTTGACATCAAAATGCAAACTATTTATGGTGAAACTTGGGTCACAAATACCCCTTGGAATTGTCCATTTTAAGTTTAATGTTGGATTTTTTCGGTCACAAGCTTGAACAATTGCAAACAAACACAATTCAAGACCTCCTAATACACTTTGATGGCTTCATGTTCACAAGTGAAAATAGGAAAACATCTAGTATAATGCCAAAAAAAAGCTAGACAACATAAAGCAAATATTTGGCAAACTTCATGTGGAGATGAAGAGAGAATCTTACCTTATAGTGGAGGTAGTTTTGAGCATTGATGTTGAGCTAGAGCTTGTTGCCTACATTAGCTCAGTATTTGAAAGCAAGAGACCCCATGATCTTCATCAAAGATCCTAGATCATGTATAAAACATCTCAAAATGAACCCAAAAAAAATGATATATAACATAATTTAAGTAGGCAAGAAATTGGGTTGTAGTCTTAAACTTGAGCAAGGTTGTATTGTGACTCTAGTGCTACAAAAATATTTTGGAACACACTTGTCCACAAGGCATAAATTTGGTAGTTGATTGAGCTCCGGGTTGGTATTACTACTACATCCATGAAAGCAAAACGTCCTAATTTCAATATAAGTATGAAACATTCTTGTACAAGATAAATGTTAGAAGAAAAAATTCTTAAGGAACTTATAATGACACTTAAGAAAGTTATTCTCAAGAGCTCTAAGTTAACAAGTAGTAAGAAACAATTCCATTGCCTTCTACCATTACTCACATTTCGCATGTCCTAAATGACCCATCTTGAAATGGCATCTTGTTGAACAATCTCCAAACATCCCAACAATTCCCACATTTTGCATACATGTCAACCAAGCTCCTCCCTAGAAAGCACTTTCAACAACTTGTTCATGGGTGCACACATATATGCCCACTTCAAGTGCAACTATGTTGACACATACATTTGGCACCCCCACAAAAGAAAAAGAATTTGGGAAATTTTTAGCATGTTAAACTAGGCATACTATTTGAGCAAGAGAGAAAAGAAAATGTGGTAACGCAACACATACATGAAGGAAAACCCTTGAAGAAAATAATGCCCTTCATGCAAACTAAAGTTTGATAGTGAAAGAGGGACCTTGAAATGTATAGACGTATGGTGGAAATGTTTTTGCGATGGGGTTAGATATATTCATAATCACTAGAATGCTCCAGAAGATATTTGGTTGCCAATTTCTCATACTTATCAATGATTTATGTACCACCATTATAGCTAACAAACATACAAGAATCCAAAAACTCCCACAATTGCTTCCTGCCTTGCCAGCAGCTGCTGCAAGACCATGTGGCAAGTTGATCTCAACCTAGCTGGGGAATTTTCAGGATGGAGAGAATAAATGTCATGGCAATTTGGGCCAAAGTTGGTAAAGAAGAGTGAATGCACACAAGACAATGAAAGTAATGTGATTTCCACCACAGTACTTTGATGGGTTGTCGGGGTAAGGCAAAACAGAAGTGGTTATCTTCGGAGCTCAATACCAGCAAGAAGAATGTCATGAAGAAGAAGCCCTTAAGCTCTGGATGATCCAATGCCTGATGATATTGATGAAGGCAAACAACAGTAAACCAGTACCCAGGGACAGTGGAGCAAAGTGCAATCAGAGCTTGTATGCATGGCTGACCTTGAAAAGCTGCTCCAGAACTTGATTGCAAGAATTGATCAAAAACTCAATCATAGAAAGCTCTAAACCCAAAAAGGCAGCAACATTACTGAAGACTCGGGATCTAAATGCAGCATTCAAACACCAAAAAACAAGGAAATGTTTAGGGTTTAGGGTTTAGGGTTTAGGGAGAGCTCCAAAACCGAATTCCTTCTGTAACATATACAAACCATGAAGAAGCAGAGCATCTCAATTGGAACATGTGTTTCTCATCAAAGCTTTCCATGAGTGAGAATCAAGTGTATGAGAAAACAGGAAAATTGAGAGATGATGCAACAGACAAGAGATGCAACAACAAATTGCCCCACTGGAACTCCAAAAGATCGGCAAGACCTGAAGAATAGCATGATACTACCATGTGAGTTGGTGTTGCAGCTCAGAGAAGCACGTTTGATGAAGATGGAGATGATCTCTTTCTCTCTCTGACCTTGTCAGGCAGGGTCTTAAAATGACTTGAATTGCAGTTCTTGGAACCTCTGTGTAGTTCTGTAAACACTTCACCTGCAGGAGGGATTTGTGATGAATCTGCAGCCATTTTGTTGGGGATCAGCATGGCCTGCTGCTGTAGCTCCAGTAGCTTTTGATCTTTTCCTTCAAAACTGATTATTGTCTCTCTTCCAAAAGAAAAATGTCATATGGCTCCTTTGAAGATGCAAGTCCTGCATCCATGGCTCTATGAAGCAGACCTTGAGGATGGCCTGAAATGAATTCACACAAGCAAAGAAGTCGATGCTTACCCCAGCTCTGCCTCCCATCTTCCTTCGTCTGACATGAAGGAGATGTGGATTTGAGCTTCACCGCATCCCAGGCTCGGTGTGCAAAGTCTGGATCAATGTGAAGGAGAGAAAAGCTTGCAACTGCTTCAGCAACCCAAATTGCTTCAATTCTTGATGGGTTTAATCTCTAGAGCCATGTTTTGGAGACAGATTGATAAATTAGGTTCCGTTAGTGCAGGTTTTGTGCTTACCTTGAGGAGCTCATACTCTAGACATATTTTTTGGGTATGGGGATTTGATGAAGTGCATTGCTATCTTTGTTCTTATGGTAACATTTATGCCTCGCATGTGGAGACTACATATTGGGGATCAGCTTGAGCAACTCCACCAGTGCTCAATATGTGACCCTGAAAATTAAAATTGGATGAAGAAAAGTCAAATCTTGCTGGTCTGGCTCAACAAATTGGTTTTGGCCCAGCATTTTTGCATGGTTTGCTGAATCTGGTAAAAGGCACAGCAAAACCTAACACTTGCCAGAGAAGTGTGTAATAAATATGATCTGACTGCTGCTCCCTGTTTCTGATTGTCCAATCATAATGATTGGTCCAAGTGCTTTGCTATTAGTAGTCTCCCACCTATTTTCAGTCCCAGTTTTAGTTTTATGGGTGGGTTCGGAAAAAAGTCAATAACTAAACTTGGATGTGAGAAATATTTTTGTAGGGTCACATAATGGTCACTGCTGCAGATGCTCAAATCTGGACTTCTGGTTGTAGGCAAATGAAAGGTACCCAGACTTGACAGATAAGAAGACACAGGAAGGACTCTGACTTGAGGACCAATAAAACCTTCCATGGGTGGCAGCAGAGATGGCTGCAATGGTACCAGGCACAGTGCAATTGAACCTGTTTTGCATGGAAAAAGAAGCTTACAAAATATGTGAAGGATGGGGAAACCTGAGAATGTCAATGGAGCTTTTCCAACAAATGCAATGGGAAGGTGTGAGCCCTCACAAATTCAGTTTATTTTCAGGTGATTCATGCATGTGATGCCTTAGGAGTACTTGAAGACCGCAAGGCATGTTCATGAACAGATAATTCAAAGTGGTTGTTGGTCTGATGTCTTTGTGTATTGTATTGACATGTATGCAAAATTTTGACTTGGATCGCCATGATGCTCATGTGCGAGGCCCATCAGAGTCCAGTGACTGCCATTGCAATCTCTTCATATGGTAGGATGGAGGCATTCTGCAATTATGCCATTTTTGGAGTTTAATCTGTAGAATCACTGAAGCTGCATGTTCTGCTTTGGGGTGCATTGAGGTGCTTGGTTATGAAGCTCATCTCAGAATGATGTTGCAACCTTAACAAAGCCACTCAATTGTCAAGTTTAATGTTCTTGCTATGGTCTTTAGATCTTGTTTATGTCAGGGCTTCTGATGGTTTATGTTTTACTCCAATTTCCTCATGGGAGTTGTAGTCCATCCCATTGCATGTTCTAGTGTTTTTTGCTCTTGCACGCATTCTGCATGTGCAAATGGAGCTTGTGGTCCAAAAGGTAACTGCATGGGATGGCTACAGTGGCACAGGCACAATTGAGCAAGTTTTGCATGGGATAAGAAGGTGGAGAAATATGTCAAGGTTGGGCAGTCAACAAAGGAGAAATGTAGCTTTTCAAACAAATTTGCAACAACAATGCATGAGTCTTGATACATTCACATTTGTTTTGATGCTTAATGCGTTTGCTAGCTTAGATACTCTTGAAGAGGGCATGCATGCTTATGAGCAGATCATTAAAAGTAGTCTACTCTCTTTGTGGCAGTGGCCTTGCTGATATTATGTCACAGGTGGGAGCATGGAGGATGGTTGGAGACTGTTCAACAAGATGCTGTCATGCAATATGTTGTTGGATTGCCACAATATTGGGACATGTGAAATGTGGGCAAGGGCAGAAGTTGTTCAAACTAATTTCAGCAAACAAATCCTGTCACTAGTTTCCTTTGGGTGCTTAATGAGTGTGCCAGTGTAGTGGCACTTGAAGAGGGTAGGCATGCTCATGTACAGATTACTTGAAGTGGTTATGACTCACATATCTTTGTGTCAAATAGCATTGTAGACATCTATGCAAAATGAGGGAGCATAGAGGATGCTTGGAGAGTGTTCAACAAGATACCCTCATGTGGTGTAGTTTCTTTTAATGTTATGATATTGGCACATGTGGTGGAATGTGGGCAAGAGCAAAATTCACTAGAACTGTTTCAAAAAAATGCAACTGGAAGTTGTGCAGCCAAATCCTATCATTTCTGTTGGGGACACCAAATGCATGTGCCAGTGTAGTGCGCAGTTGAAGAGCACAGAGTATTGATCATAAACAGATCATTCAAAGCAATTGTGACTCAGATACGTTTGATGGGCAATAGCCTTGTTGACATTTATGTTAAATCTTGGAGCATGGAGGGATGATGGTGGTGCATGATGCTTTGCAGAATTCATGATAATGTGGAGATGGGGAGAATGCATAGCAAAACAGTTATAGTTATTGTAGCTGAGAGGTAATTTTCATGTAGGGTAACACCTGAGGAGTGGGGAGGTCCCCAAATAATCACCCCGGAGGTGGGAGCCAAGGGTGGTTATATTGGGAGCTCCCCTCTCCAAGGGAGTTAATCCAATATAAAGCTCCATGAGGAAGTTCCAGAAGTACCAACGAAAATTCTGAGTCTCCTGTTGAAATCTAGAAACAACCCTAAACCCTTTTGGAAATGTGTTTCTAGAAGGTTGAGACCTTGTGTGAAATTGTGTATCATGTCACCTTTTGCATGTGGATGGCTGAGTACAATATCCTTCATTGGTAGTAATGTGAGGAAGCTCATGGTGCATGCTATGTGGGTAACATTAATATGTAGCCAACATGTGATAGATGTTTTAGAAGACGGCATATGGACTAAATTACACCACCTTTCAAGGACATATATTGAACAATAGAGTGAGTTGTTCATCTGGTGTATTAAACATTGTGTTGTGTTCCATGTTTAAGTTTGTTTGTATGATACAAAACAAGTGTGAATTGTAGTTGATTTCAGGAAGCTTGACACTTTTGTGGACATCATTATTAAAAAAAATTAGACAACAAAAAATTGGTGTTCATACTCTCTTTCTTTTCAATTTTGTGAGATAGGTAGTCTGTTGATCATCCACAAGAGGACTTCACCAAATTTGGCTACAGGTCAGAGAGGAAAGTATAAAAATTTAGGAATCCTGGTATATTTTGGTGGCATGCTGAAACCTATTATCTGAATCTAGCAATTTTGGGCCATTTATTCCAAAGAATCCTTTGAAGAAGTCACATTGGCTTTTCATTTTGGTTGCAAAGTGGAAAATGTTTGCTGAAAATGAAAAATGATAAAGTTTATGAGTCATGACTTTCATCTTTTTTCCCATGATACAAGTGTAAATATGGTTTCAATTGCTTTTTATATGAGGGTAATCTTTAAGAAAAATCTAGTTTGTGATTAAGACATTTTAACATCACAATTTAAGGTGATGATATTAAACAAAATTGATTTGAAGTTATGATACTCAATGAACATCATTCTATATGAAAGTTTGACCAACCACATTACATGCAATTGTTTCTATTTTCACGGGTTGATTTCACATTCATGAACTTAGATTGTTAATCTTCACATGAGTTGCATTTCAAAGTAATTTGTGTGCGGGATTTGTTTATGTGAATCTATTAAGGTTGATAATGTTGGGCATTAAGAGATTGGGAAAATAAATATATTCACTAGTTAACATTTTCCCTAGAACCTATATTGTCTACATTGGGTATCATCAGGATACAATTGAAGTCCCTTAAAACAGAAATTACTATTAATAATGGTGCATTCCAATCTATACCAAAAATTCATATTAATCAACTACCACAAATGTTTACATAATTACACATTAAAAAGTAGGGTTTATGTTATCATTAAAAATTAATATTTGCAAAACAATTTAGAATATTATGCATTCACTTCCATAGATGCCATTATCTTGCATACCAATGTAACAAATCTTGATCTTCCTTCATTGATTTGAATAATAAGTTTTCCATAAAGTCACCCTCTCTTCCACCCCCAATCCCATCTTTCAGGACTATCTGCAAAGTAAGTAAATTGTTATTTAATCTCCAATAAAATGCTGAAACTCAGCATTTGATACACAAGGTTCGAGAATAATTATAGTAATTGTACAGGTAGGAGATGTAGCAACAGGGGAGGCGCTCAGGAGAAAGGAAAGAGGAGATGAAACTCAGACCCACTTTAGACGAGGGTCTGGGGTCCAATTTCCTAGGAACAAATTTGGACTGATTTGAAGTAAATTGAATCCTTGAGTTGGACTGTAGCTTGGGCCCTAGCCTCAATCTTGGTTCTCCAAATCAGGAGCTCTCCTTTTAGGACGGTTTTGTGGTCCGAACCAATTGATTTTCCCTCCAAAACAGGTGCCGTGTAGCTTTAGCCTCAATTTGCCACTTTTTGGTCTTGGACCCTTGTCTAAAGGTCTTGGGACCAATAAGATTGCTTGAATTCATTTGTCCCTGGACCTTGGACCCTGTCTAAAGTCGCCCTCAGTTTACGACCAAAATTGGTGGAAAAACTAGTTTGGGTCTCAGTTCTTTTGTTTTCTAAAATTTGATTCCTAGTTACACATTTGATGCGCTCTAATCACCTGACTTTACGAATAACTTTAATGTATGAGATTAAAAGCAAGACTTTAACTAGGAATATACTAAAACTATATATACCACAGTTGGGTCTTTGATTTTTTAGAACCAGTGGTTATGGATCCTAAGAACCGCCCTGATAACTGCTGGGTCTATTCTTGTTTCGAATATCCGGCCAACACCAGTCCCAACCCTTCAATTTCTAGCTTAGTACACTTGCCAAAGGACAAAAGCAAAATGTGTCTACCACCGTTTAGTGTTTTTTCTTGTGACAAATTTTCACCACTTGGGTTATGAATCATGCAAAGACCTTTTAGGGGAAAAAATGGGCAAAAAGGTCCCCATATTTAAATGAAAAAAAAAGCTTGAAATCTTCAGATTTAGACTTTAGGGTCTAGCATGTTGCCAAAATATAGGGAGCTCCAAAAATTTCCTACTTTCCTCTTTGACCTATAGCCAAATTTGGCTGTGTCCTCTTGTGAATGATTGCCAGTCCAAAATTGAAAAAGAAAACCCAGCTACCAATCTCAGTAGCATTTTGTAAAGTACGAAGATGTTAGAGGTCCACTTAGGAAGATTTCAAACTTTGTTGAATCTTGCCATCTTTGAGATTTGATGTGCTCATCAACTTTAGTTTTAGTATTTTTCAATTTTGTAATGTGCCAATTTTGCAATCATCCATAAGAGAACTGGGCCAAATTTGGCTTTACAAAGCAAAAGAGAATAAAAGAGAATAACATTTTAAGCATCCTTCTATACCATTGGTTACCTATGGAACCTGATGTAGAATCTCGCCATTTTTCTATATGAAATTTCAGTATTTGGCCATCACATCAGGGACAATTCTGTGATAGAGCTAAACAGACAACCATCACAAGAATTTTTAGCCAGATTTGGCTATTCAAAGGTTTAAAAGTGTAAGAATCCTTCAATATTTGGCTTCCGATTGGAAACGAGTGTGGAAATCTAGCGATTCTATCATTATTATTATTGTTGTTGTTGTTTGAAATCTGGTGAATCAAGGTCCTTTCAATGTGTCAAAGTCATATATTTCAGGTTGAAATTTCGAAAAAAAAATCGGAAAAATAAAACATTGCATCAGATACCTTCGAAAACACTCATTTTGCACCATTTTGAAAAACAGATCCTGACCTGGTGAAAATTTGCCAAGAAATAAACATTGAGCTGAACCTTAGCCAGTTATGGCGTCAATGAAAGCCATCTCTCACTTGTGGCATTGTTGGATCAGTTCAAGTTTTCTGGCAATTTGTCAGTCATTGAGTTGTTGGATTTCCAGGACATTATACAACCCTCATCAAACTTCATGGCGACAATGTGGCAACAACCACATGCATGAATTTTATACTCATGCATGCAATTTGGCTACAGAAACCCCAAAAAGACCAATATTTATGTTCAGCAGCAAGGAGTTGAATTTGCACCAGGTGCAATTTTGAAACAACGCCAATTAGTTATTAGTTGCCTATTTCTAAGCACTATATGGCAACAATTTATTTTTATTTTTATTTTAAAATTTAACAAAAATCTCTTCCAACATTTGGCCAACCCTACAACAACTCAGGCATTGCACAAGGCTTGGCTTTGACCCTATGAAGAGTGAACTAGCACCCACCAGAGCACCATCTACTAGCTGGATGCCCCATTCCGAGTCTGTTTTGGATGGACCTGAACTGAATTAATATCTGGTTTCACTTTGGTAACCCATCCTGTGAGAAGTAGGAGATATTACAGTTAGATAGGTAACAAAGTAGGCGAGTATGAAGTAAGTTGATGCTTTATACTTTCCACATAGCTAATGGGTGCTTTTACTATCTACCTAGTAACAACCATGGTTAGCTATGGAACTGGAACAAAACAGAAATTTGTTTCCTGATCACTTATCATCCATCCTTCTTGGTGCTCTGGGTGGCTGCTAGTTCACTTTGGCCCCAAACTCCTAGCTAGAGCCTTAGAGATAAGCACCCGCCGTCTGAGTTAGGGCAAAAAAGAAAGTTGTCTTCCAAAGTCTCCCCACCCATTTAAGCAAAACTTAAATTGTAAAAGACTGGTTCTTCTAGTGTAATATGAGAGCTCCTTATGGAGCATTTATTTTTCTTCCTCTGCTTATGGGGGCAATTAAAAAAATGGAAAGCCCACTATTGTGGCTGTTCGAATTCTCAAAACTCCCTGCATTTTAATTTTTGAATTTTAAAAATTTCCCATGATATCATATCATGGAGAAAAACAATTTAAAAAAAATAAATCAGTGCAGGTCAATAAAGCTCTCAGCCACACAAGCTCCACTGGACTTGGGCCCGCACTCAGCTCTCTACCTTGTGCAAGGCCTTATTTCAGTTAAGCCCTTGGCCACAGGCTTACCCTACACAGTTGAATCTTTGAATCCTTCAGCCAAGTACTATGTACTGTACTTGAGTGGGCCTCTACTGAAAGATTGCAGCCTTTTTCTTCTTCTGTGACAGACATCTCTTTTGTTCTCTGTACAGCTGCTAATGTCATTCATCAGTGCTGCAGTAAGCCTTGTTGTCATTTGGATAAGGAGGTCCTCCTAGCCTCCAACCTTGCATTCTGTACAGCAACCAGATGGTTTTGCAAACCAATAGTTATTCAATTTGAACTGCAGGGATTAGAATTTTGACACAGGGAGAGAGAGAATCCCTTAGGGGAGCCAAAATTTCCTACCAGACATACATTTATGTTTGATCGTATCGGTCCGAATCCAGCAATATTCCTGTTATGGGCAGGACACTAAACAGCCCCTATGAACTTTGTGGGTGTCAGTGTTGCCATGGAGTCCACTAGCATGCTCGCAGACATTTTCCCTCCTTTGGCTATCACAATACCTGGTGGCAGATCGAGAAAGAATGACACTTAAGTTAAATTCGTGGTTAACCCATAACTTATTTCCGTGCAAGTAGTGTATTCCTTGCTTTCTATATCCAACATCTGCACTAGGAATTTTTTATTCTGGACTCTTGAAATTGGAGTGCACAATGAGAGCATAATTGGTCAGATGCGTGCAGGAATGAAGACGGCTGGACTTGGTTCAAGTGTCCTTTCTCATGATCATAATGACCTCACCAGAGAGGTCATTCTGTATGTGCGAAATGGCTGGCACACTAGGCAGGCCAGTATGGCAGGCCCTCCTGCTAGTACGGTGAGAGAATTTTGTATGTTCCTACCTTATGGGCAGGACGGCCCAGCATTCAGGCCCAACATACCGGCCGAGGTTATGGTGATGAATGAATGTGTGAAGATTGTTCATATGTTGCTCTGTTTTGTGGGAATCAGTGGCGATATGTCAACTTTTCATTTTGAGTCGGCATATGTTCATGTGACCTTTCTAGTTTAGAAACCCCTCTGCCACTCTATTTTGGCCACACTTTATTATTTCACTGGAAAGCTCAAGACCTTTGACTATCCAAGGTGATCATTTGGGTGTTTTTGTTTGTGAACATACCAGTGTTGGGCTGTTCTTAGAATTAGGGACAGATACCCGCCAGTTATCAACCCAGGTATATATTCACTTACCTATCAGTTCTCAACATGTCAAAGAACTGGTTGTTGTATACAACCAAGGGTTTCAAAATGAAAATGTCACAAATCATTGATTCTTTAAGGTTTTTGAAGTAATCAGAATTGATGGTTCTTTGATTTTGAATTTTTTTCAAAGAACCAAAACCGATGATTCTTTGATCCTGAAATAGTTAAAGAATCAAAATTGATGGTTCTTCAAAAACTCAAAGAATTGCGCAACATTGGAAAATAATTTGTTGCTTTTTGTATCTCTCTGCAAATGAAAGCAAACTTGGAGTAGTTAATAGAAACTAGAAACCTTATCATTGTAAATGATCCCAACATTAACACAGTTGAAGTTCATCCAGTTGATGGTGTGTTGGTGGGTGCTGGTTCATTCTAAGGCTACACACATGTAACTGAGTCGCAATCAACATCCAACTAATGGCACATTGGTGGGTGTTGGTTCACTCTAAGGCTATGCACATGTAACTAAGTCACAATCAACATCCAATCGATAGTGCGGTGGTGGGCACTACCTGACTTTAAGGTTGTGCGCATGTAATTAAATCATAATCAACATTTAATTGATGGTGTGTTGGTGGGTGATGATTCATTTTAATATTGTGCACATGTAAACAAGTTAACCAAGCTCAATCACAAAGCTCATTGGTCACATTCAAAGATGAGTCCATATTCTTATCACTAAAGATAACTTTTGAACTTTAACAAACATTGTTATAATTGATTCAACTCACCAAGATATGGTATATAGCATGCAATAATAGTTGTTGTTTAGGAAAAAACATGATCATAAGTGGAGCATGCATCAAGAGACAACTTCATCCCCCTTGCCATAAAGACTTATGGTTGTCTTCATTCTCATTTTAATTCCTTTTTTATTTTTTGTGCTTAGGCCATTATCACCCACCATCTATGATCTTCTTTAATTCTTGTGATGTTTATTTCTTATTATCAACAATGTGCCAATAGCCTTCCAACCTACATAAGCAATTGTAACTTTTCAACGTGTTGTCACACTTGTGAAGAATTCTTCATCTCTCCCACACATTGTAACAAATGCACCTATGTTGTTAGTTGATTTGTGACAAATGATGTTTTTGCAGTTTATGGCCTTCCATTTATTAATGTATTTGTGGTGTTTTCATTGCTATATTCTTTTGTGACATGTATTCTTGTGCTTTTAATTGAGGAAGCGGCCTTGAACACTAGCCAGAAATATTGGACGTTCATGAGGCCACATTAAATGTCCTTATTGTAGATTTCAAACAAGATTTTAAAACTTCGAGTAATAGGTGACAAAAGGAACTGTACATAGATTGTAGGCAAATGGTAACCCTAATCCATTACACTTGCCTTGCAACAATGTTCACGCATGCCCTTAAACCCTCAAGATTAATGGTGGCGACAATGGTGGAAAAAGATGAAAAGAGTCTAAGATTGTAAGAGTATATTTCTTGTCGATGGGTTAAGGTAAAATCATCCATCATTAAACAAACATGTTTTTATTATCTAAAACTTTCCAATATTTTCATAATTCCTTAACCAAATTGAGTGATTTTGTGTAATTGGATGTGCAAATTGGAAGGCTAAAAATGTTCTTTGAACATTAGAAGTAAAGGAGCAATGCAAAAAAACACAACAAGAAGAAGACTGATAGTTAGTTTCAATTTTTTTTTAAAAAATAGCTCTAGACCCCTCTTTAGTTCCGACCCCATATCTTCCTTATTTTTAATTTATTTTGAGTGATTTAAAACCTGATGGGTGCACCAACTAGGGCTTTAAAAAACTTCTTTGTATTCCAGAGGCAAAGATACAAATATTAAAAAATGTTAAGCATGAAATCCTAATCTGTTTTAAGTCACCCATCATCAAACATTTAAGCCCCCTTAGACCCAACAAATGAGCACGTACCCCACGCTTCTCCTAGCCTTTTGAGCAATGTTATCATTGGGATTGACCTTGGACTTCATCAACAAAAGGATGATCCCTTTGATCCCGAAATCTAAAAACCACTCAAAGTTAGGGAATTGGATACCCATCACTTTCCTTGGAAGTATGTACAAAATACTTGCTAAAATCCTAGCTTGAAGGATCCAAGTACACCTACCATTTGTGATCAAACCCAACCAGATTGGCTTTGTGATGGGGAGGAGCATTCTGGATTATAATTTCTTAGCCTTGGGAATCACTCGAGTGGGCAATAGAGAGTGGACAGGACCTAGTCTTGCTTCTCCTCGACTTTGAAAAAGCCTTTGATAGAATAGAGTGGGGTTTTCTTTTTCCAGCCCTGCCCAAATTAAGGTTTAGCCCCAAATGGATTAAGTGGGTCTCCTCATTATATTGGCTAGCCTCATCATCGGTCAAGGTTAATGGAGAATCTGGAGAAGACTTTAAGTTATGCAGATCGGTGAGACAAGTTGTCTGTTGGTTCTTTACCTATTTATATTGGCGACAGATGTCCTTGGACATATGATGGAGGATACTAAATATGATGTGGAGGGGCTGACCCTGCCCAAAGGAGGTTACATTCGAGACCAAACATTTGTTGAGGATACCGCTTTCTATCTCCAAGGACCCCAAAGCTCAATCAGAAGCCCTTCTTGCCAAATTATTAGTGAAAAGACTATCTCTCGATTGTGAACTGTGGAAGGAAATATTGAGACATCGCACGGACTAGGTTCAGTTCCCAGTTCATGGGAAAGGCCCAAGGAATAAAGACATCAACTGGCTATTCGTTGCCCCTAAACCCCAGAAAATGACTTTCTCGTTTTGGAAAAACATCCCCGGATCTTGGCTGAATGTGAGAGCAGGTCTCGCGAAGACTAAACCCACATTGCAAGCGGAAGTCCTTAGATAACTAATCTCCAGCAACCCCCTGGTCATTAATTCTATTGGCCGACCTTTAGGGGTGAGGGGCTGGCCATTGTTAAGGTTAGATGCACAAGAATAAGGGACTTATGGGACTAGGAGGACATGGAATGGAAGAGCCTCCTAGCACTTGAAATGAACTCCCACATTATTAATCGAACAAGCATGGATATCATCATCTGCAACATCCCTTGGAACCCGGCTACGTTCCCTAGTGGATTCAAAATTGGTGACTAGATCAGCAGCAAGGCAACAGGACATCTCACCCTTCTCACATGGATTTATCAAATGGCAGAAGTTCTTCCAAACTTGGTAAAAGCCATTGAATTCTGCAGGATTTCCCCTAACGGCTTTATTAAAGCCATGAGTTCTCAAAAGGTGACACTCTCACCAGCAGGCTACCACTTAGTTAGAGTTCTATCTTAAGAGAAACACGGAGCTCCCTTCAGAATGGTCAGAGACTTCTCTATGCTCCCCAAATTTACTCTATTCTAGATTTTTGAGACTGGCTTCATCAACGATCTCCCCTAGGATCTGGGAATGGCAAGCAACCTCCCCCTTGGGGGGCTCGCCTTTCTTTGGTTACTCGGTTAAGCAAGTATATATGAACTCAAGGCGTCCGTCCAAGGTTCATGTTATCCGCTCCTTCATCAAGTAACTCAATTTCAACAATTTGACGGATCGCCATGTGTTGGCCAGAATTTGACACGGCTCTTGCCCCTGCAAGGTTGGAACTCTCATTTGGCTCACCCTAAATCGCAGGCTCCCTATTGGCATTTGGCTCCAATGCATGGGGATCCCTCCTACGTGCAAGGTCTGCCTTGATGGGCTTTTCAAATCGTTGCAACATTGCCTGCTTGAATGTGCTAAAGCCAAATACACTTAGGACGCATAGTTTAGGGTTTGGCAAAAAAGGGGGGCTCCAAATGATGTTGCCCTTTCTTGGCCCTTTATTTTATTGGCAAGCTAGTTGTCGAAAGAGAGGATGATCCTCCCAAAATTTAGGTCTACCACACTTGTGGCTTCTGTTTTATTAGACAACCATTGGATATTCTTAGGAGTTTCATTCTTTATTTCCTTTGGTCGGAAAGGTGTAGGATGCACTTTGATGCGCAATACTCCTCCCACAATGTTTTCCAACAAGCTTGGGTCGCTATTGTTGAGGTTGGGATGGCAACCTGGAAAGCCATCAATTCCCACAGATCTATTCGTGAGTCTAGTCTCTAGGATAATATTGATCAGGCCTTCAAGGCCACTTGAATATTTTTGGGGAGGATGGCGCTGCCATTATGTGGCGCTTTCTGTCGCCTTTGTACTTTCTGAACTTTGATTAATGTTGTGATGGGACTGTTGCCTCCCTCCCTCCCCCCTATTGGGATTTTCTGCTGAAACCCCCTTACACCAAACACCCCATAGGGATTTTCTGCTGAAACCCCCTTACACCAAACACCCCATAGCTTGCCCATTCCTTTATCAAATTGAGAGATGGTTTTAGCATTGGAAGCACTAGGTGAAGGACTAAAAATGTTCTATGAGCTTCGGAATCAGAGGAGCAACGTGTGAGGATTTGACTTCATTTGAGTTCTTAAATGTTCGCTCACTGGACTATCTACCCTAACATCCCTGCCTTTTTATGGAGAGGGTTTTTTTCCCAGTGGTCTGTGACTGATGTTGGAGGTTGACACACAAGGTTCCCCTTGTTCAGCTGCAGCTATTTTCATCCTCCAATGGCTTGTTCATTGCCCTTCCAGCCACTATATATTTTGTTCTTGATGGAACAAGACTTGTTCTTGATCTGAGCAGATATGCATGAGCTGCACTTCGGCCTCAGACAGAGCCAAAGCCCGGCTGTCAGAGTGGCTGCTTTCTTTTTTGGGGTAGCTGAGTGGACATTTTCTTGAGCATGTGTGCAGCAGGCTCTCTCTGTGTAAATAGTGCCTTCCTTTTGCAACAATCCAGTCACCATGGCAAGAATTTTACTTAATCTGGACACAACCCTTTTCTCCTACAGAGGAGAGAGGGAGGACTTGAGGGACACTTCATGGATGGGGTCATGAATCCTGATGATAAGAAAACACAGCTCATGAGCAAAAGAAGACTGTACTTTCGCCTCCTGCAGATCCTAGATCCTGGATTCCTGGATAAAGATTAGAGTTATTCGTAAAGTCTGGCGATTAGTGGCCGAGAACGGCCAGTTTCGGCATAATAGAGAATCAAACGCGGAACTGGGAATGAAAATTTTACCAAAAGGAAACAACAAGGCTCCAAACTAGTTTTTCCACCAATTTTGGTGGTAAACTGAGTGTTATCCTGTATTTCCTTTTTCCTGAGCGCCTCCACTGCTGCTACATATATTTTCATTGCTCCTACTTGTACAACTACTATAATTACTCTCGAACCTTGTGCATTAAATGCTGAGTTTCAGCATTTCATACCCAGATTTGATAAATTTTCCTTACTTTGCGGATACCACTGAAAGAGGGGATAGGGGGTAAAAGCAGAGGAGATAGGAGGGTGAAACAGAGGGTGACTTTACGGATAACTCTATTATGTATCTATTATATTCATGGGGATCCTCCTCTCGTTTCTCATTGATGTTCTTCATGCTTTGAACTAGATGGGCACATGGGACTCCACTTTTGAAACCAGCTCGATGCTAGCTTACAATCTGGGGATGATTGTCAAGTTGGCCAAACAATTAACTATAAAGAGAGTGCCCCCACTGCTGATGCTTGTTTTTTGGGATTGCTCATCTAGTAAGTCCCCTTTTCTTTGCTTTCTGTTGCAAGGAGGGAAGAAGTGTCATTGGGCCAGAGTGAACCAACAACAGCTGACCATGCAGGACAACTAAGCTAAATATCAGTGTTGGTGGTCTGGTATCACCACTTTGTGATACCAGACCGAGACTGGTATCTAGTAGGGTTCTCCAAAATTTTGAGACCACATGCATAATGGTATCATAGCATTTTTAAATGTGATATAATATCGCATCACATGTAGAATTTGAAGGATATGAAATGGGTATGAAATGGTATCAACGTATACCTTATGATACCAGCAGATATAGTATATAATAAGTCTGGTATCAATGATGTGCTCACCTTGACAGATGGATGATGGGTGGACAGGAAACAATTTTCCATTGGATTCTCGGTTCCTTAGCTAACCATAGTTGTTAGCTCAGACCCTGTTTTTACTTACTACCCTACTTACTACAATACCCCTTACATACCCATGTACTAACCATCTAGATCATTTGTTTGCATCTGCTTATTATACTAGCCATGTATTTTCCCTGCCTGGAAACCTAAGAACCTATGCTGTAAATCCAGGTGAAAACCCAACATCAACCTGAGTTAGGGTTTATCCACAGCTGAGTCATAGCAGCCTTCCAGGGGAGGGTGCACTGGACGTTGTTTGTTGGTTCATTATGGCCATGGACTCATTGCACAGAGTTGTTGCTGCCAACTAAATCTTGGGACTCTAAAGAGCGTGATCCGTTAGAACCAGCAGCATCCTTTGCCTAGGGTTTAGGGTTTAGGGTTTAGGGTTTCCTAACCTAAACAGTGACCCTAATTTTTTCAAGGCTCAGTCTGATGTACACTATGTAAATGGCTAGAAAACCCTACAATATGGCATTTGTAACCCATTTGGAATAAATAAACAATAAATTACAATAACCTGCTGCCAAAATGTTCAGTACCCTGTCATCTGGGAATACATGATCAAGGGCATGATTGTAACTTCATTGAACACATTTACATTAATTGATTCACAGTTAAATTACACACTAAATTAAATTAGTCTAACTAAGTTAAATTAAGTATAATTAATTTTAATTTTAATTTATAACTAATCATAATCATTGGACAAATTAACACTAGCAAAAAAATTATATCCTTTGGTGTGAAGATTTTGTCATAATGCCACAATCTATGGTGTAATTCTGAGGACCAAACAAAAGGTTTTGCCCGGTGTGTGCTGCCTGACTGTTGATGCCACTTATGGATTAGGGTAACCGGCGAGAGGCCATGGGTTAGCACATATAACCGAGCCAAGGGGTTACCACATATAACCTCCATTCTGCCTTGTAATGAAACTGATTAAGAGACAGAAAAGGCCATAGGAAACCATTAGGTAGTACAATGAGCCCCAAGGAGCAGGGTTTTCCTGAAATAAGGTCCTACCTACCCAAGATGTGAGCTCAGGGGCCCTTATTTTAGGACTGCCCTACTCCGGGGGGTGTTGCGAGATGCAATGGCCTCTTCCCTTTTCTTTTCTTTTTCCTCTTTTTTCTGTTCAAGGTAACCAATGGGTAAGAAAGAAAGAAAGTTGCAAAAAACAAATTGTTGAACTTTCCATTTTCCGAAATGTTCCCATGCTTTTTGCAGAGGAACTAGACTAAAGAAGTGCCCATCCTTTGATGAAAGAATGAACTTAGTCTTGATTGTCTTGGGTGTCACCATTTGATGAGTAAAATGAGTGGAAAACTTATTAAGGCGTGTGAGTGAGTGTTCAAGAAATGTTGGGGATTTTTTATTATCATGCAATGAATTTGGATTCAATGAACAAATTAGGCCTTATTTTTCAATCACCAACTTTGCCTAATTAAATCAAACTAGTGTGGCATGTGCCCTTAGCCCAAGCATTACCTCGTCCTCAAGTGATTTTTCCTTCCAAAACCTGGTTTTTGGAAATTCATTTGAATTCTCAGCGGCAGAAAAAGATCTGTTGTTTACATGCGGCTAACATGAGACTTTTCCACATTATGTGCATTGTGGGCTCCAACGACATCTCTACCTTTTGTCATTGGCTGCTTAATTGTCGAGTAGAGCTCCTTGTGAGGACTCAGAGCATCTCCAGCGGTGCTCGGTATGTGATCCTGCACAGTAAAATTGGATGATCCAAAGTATGCCGGTTTGGTCAGGAAAATGCTTTTGGCTCCACATAATTGCGGTGGTTGCCATGGCTGGTGAAAGGCGCAGCAGCGCTGTGCACCTCCAGAAAAGAGTGTAGTAAATATGATCTAACTGCTGCTCAGTGTTTCTGATTGCCCCATCATAATGATTGGTCCAGGTGGTTTGCTATTAGTAGTCCTCTACCTATTTGCTGTCCCAGTTTATTGGTGGGGTTGCAAAAGAGTACATGTCTTAAACTTGGATGTGAAAAGTATTTGCGCAGGATCACATACTGCGCACCGCTTGAGATGCTCTCAAGAGGGTGGCAGGACCTACCACCCATCATGGGCTAACTTAGATTTTTGTTGTGCATATACAGACTTCTTGTGCTTCTCAGGTGACCAAGATACTGGTCCCTGTGGTCCATACATGTAGTACCTTGGTGGCCTCAGCATAAATTAAATTATCTTTTAATCTGCCAAAACAATTATAAATTTATTTTTTAATATGTCAAAATCGGCTTTGGCATCAATTAAATTATTTTTTAATCTTCCAACAAAAGTATAAATTTATTTTTGATTTGTCAAAATTTTGAAGTCAAAATTTCGAAAAGGTTGCTTAACGTGTAAGAGTTTGATTTATGATCGTCTTAAAGGAATGATCCAAAATAGAGGTCCACTTAATAACTGCTGAAACAATTCAAATCACTTGGATTGAACTTACCTTACAATAAGTTTATTCTTTATTATCAAAATTTTCAAAATTAAAAACCCAACTGCTGAACCAAGAGATTTAACTAAAATTAATTATTTGGCATTCATGTGCCAAATCCACCAAGGTACTATGATAATTCCTTTTGAAAAACCTAAATTGCTATCCATTCATCTCCTTTCTAGATGTGGATTCTCTAGGCATAAAATTGTACATGGCATCAATGCATCCCTTATCAACCCACCCTCAAATGAACCAACACCCACCAACAATCCAATCCATGAAACCTTGTTCCAATTCAATTGAGAATGAACCTTCTAATACCATGTAAGCCATCTAGTGCAAAAGTTGTTGGCACCCTCCATAACTACCTCCTATGGCTTCCCCCCCACCACCTTTTCGGTCCTCCCTCCTATGTGAGAAAAATACTACAATGCAATCATCACATGTGCACTCAACAATAGTAGACAAAGATAAATTGAAATTGATGTTATCAAGAATGAAAGTTCATGGAGCACATACCTTGTGTTGTTGAATATCCATCATGAGGGTCAACAATGATGTCAAATTTATCCACGAAGAGCATAAGGTCATTTATGGGTTTCATCCATTTTAATGAAGTTGCTCCACACAAGATAATTTTGATCCATCTAACTACATAGTTATATGTGGTGGTAATTTTTTTGTCCCATTATGTTTCATACAAGCCATCCTAAACATTAAACTTTTTTTTTTTTTTTTAATTCCAAGATTTCATGTATTATTTCAATTACCTTCCTTGGTTTCATGCTCCCACATGTTTTGAAGGTTCCAATAGATTCATTGGCTTGATAGACATATATGTTATGCCATGAAGGTTGTTCAGAATCATATGAGACCTTGACATTGTTGATTTTTCTATGCACTTGTTTTGAAAACATGCCACCCTCTCACCCCCTCTTTCCCCTCGAGAAAAGAAACAACAATAAAACAATGTTTTTTTGTATTCCAAACAATAAAATGCACACATATAAACATAATGTTAAATTAAGAAATGTTGTATATATTATAAGTATTGATAACATTAAACAAACTTTGACAATGACTATTGTTGATGAACATCGTAAACAAAGAAAACATTATCTAGGGATCGATAATCATGACAATGCAAGTTGCTTTTGAATTATGATGCCATTTGTGATTAAATTTGAACTTGGGGTAGTTAGGTGATAACTTTCTTTTAGAATTTTCAATAATTTATTAAGTTTTTCTTTGTCCAATTGTAATCATCCTTGCCATAGCAATTAAAGTGTGTAGTGCATTGATCACCAATCATGTGAATAAATGGAACTTAACACAACTAGTCTCAAACATAACATCTAATAGTTCGATGATGGAAAATATTGTATTGTTAAGGGGTAGTTCAACACAAGTTTGTCGAATAATTAATTAATTTCAATTTTTTCTTTTTTTTGATAATATAGCATATTTCAAAATATTATTCATTAATATTCAAAAAAAAGGAATTGGGGGTTTTTTTTTAATTTCAACATTTGTACAAATAACATGATCAGTGTTGAAACTTCAAAGGCACTCGATAACATGCATTGTGTTTACATTGACATTTGGATTCTTAAGGTGAATGGGATTTCTTGGAAATAAAACACATCACTTAAATGATTGTGTATTTAAGATTGTGAAAAAAATGAGTTATTGGGTTTGTGTCATTATTTGGGGGGAATTTATAGCCACTTACCAACATCCCATTAAACCTTATGATACTTCAATGCATTTCTTTGAAATATTTATCACCTAAATAGCTAGGTCTATCCATCTTCCCGTTTGTTGGGTTTAAGAAATCATTAAACAAGTCATTGAATAAGTTTAAAAGATTACAAGATTTTTCATCAAATCTAGTTGTTTTCACCAAAAAAACATAGGAACTATTATGGGGGTCATCGTTGTTGATGGCCCATGTCAATATTTTGATTGCTTATCCTTTTTTCTTTGCCACCAAAGCTTGTCATTGGGGGTATTGTTCACCTACATACAATCTCTCATGAATTGAGATTGTGAACAAGTTTTTAATTTAATACGTTAGATTCTACATTGGTCACAAATTGAAATGGAGTGGGCTAGAAAAAAAATTGAGTTACCTTTAGCAAGTTAATGGTTGTTGCAAATCATGTTTTGGAATATTCATAATTCATGATTGCTTATGAACAGTTGAGCATGTCACACACAAAATCTTTGTTTCGAAGTCACTAGTTACTATACAATTTAAAATTCTAAATTGTTGGGATTTGATATTTCTAGGGTTTATGTTTATAATGCAATGTGCATTGAAAAACTCACAAAGAGCTTCAATTCATGTTGTGACATACTATAAATGGTGAATGACCAACCCATGAATGATGTAACAACAAAAACATGCAATAGGAAAATGTTTCAAACCTCTTATAAGTGATTTGAGTTTCTTTTTTCAATTCATTTTGCTTTTAAAATGTTCTTAATTTTTGTTGTTAATTGTGATTAGACTTCAAGAGTCCATGCACTCACTTTTGCTAATGTTTTTTAATTATTTATTACAAATTATGAATCAATTATTTGCATCATTGTCATGTCATCATTGTTTTGTCATGAGTGGGTATTGAATAAACCTTTAATCCAAGAGATTGTTGGTGTTTTGCAATATAACCCACTCCCTCCAATTTTAGATATAATATTTTTTTAGATCATCAGTCTTTGACAATCATCACATTGCATCTATCACCTTTGGCACCATTACTTCTATCAACCTTCAATTTGTTATGATTTTTCATATAGAAATGTTTGAATAAGAAAAATGCCACAAACAAAAATAATATGAAACTATTTGAACCTTTTAGTGCATTTGGTCTAGCTAAACTTCCTTGGGAATTGATGACTAAGTGATGGAATTGTTAGCAACTAGTGATGACAAGTCTTGGGTTTCTATTTACGAGTATGTTCTTGAAAATTGGTGATGAAATGCATCTGGATATTTACATCATGTTTTAAAAGTGTTAACTCTAGTCATATTTGAATAGGTGAAGCTTGCCCAACTTGCTATGTGCCATATTTTGGGACATATTGAGGATAACATTGTTTCAACATGTTGTTTTTCAATATAATGGGCAAACTATGTAACCATCTAACCACCCATCTTGACCCATGCATGATAATGTTTTCATAAAATTTCTAAAATATATGTTTTATGTTCAAGTCGTAAAAAAATACTTGGAGGGACAACAATAGTCCTTACAATGTTCATTCTTGAAGCTTGAACTTGTGACAATTTCATAAGTCCTACATATTGACAACTATTCTCTATTCTATTGTGTCCAATGTGCACTTGTTTACTTGCTCCTTGACATTCAAAACACATACTATTGTTTGGAATGGAAGAAATTAAGGTTACCTACCCCTAGACCAACTCCATATACCTTCAAGATGACATATCAAACATTTACCAAACTATATATTTGTGGTTGATTAGAGACCTCAAAAATCCACCTCCATAGTATTCCATACATTGCTACTTTCACAATTATGAAAATCAATGTATTAAATGCTAGCTATTCCATGTCGCTTGGATCCCCATGATTGTGTGATGCTAAGGTCACCCATGATTGGGGTAACAATATGATCACCATTGGAAGCACTGGGATTGTAACAATAACTAGACATTTGGATGGCACCCATGATTGGAAGTACTTTTTTACTATGACTTCATCATTGGAATTAGAGGTGATCAAAAGGATATTTTGTTGGAGTTAAAACCATATTTGTTCACAATGGGACCATTGCCCTACCAAAATTGAAATTTTTGATTGCCATAGTAACTAACATGAAAT
The DNA here is from genome assembly GCA_963920785.1 of Sphagnum contortum. Taxonomy (NCBI): domain Eukaryota; kingdom Viridiplantae; phylum Streptophyta; class Sphagnopsida; order Sphagnales; family Sphagnaceae; genus Sphagnum; species Sphagnum contortum. Next base: position 1,334,426 of record OY987290.1, on the reverse strand, counting down.
CTAGTAATGATGATCTTATTATTTTCCTCATATCCCAAATGAAATTTTGGTAGTTGTAACTCATGCTAGCATCAAGGTACAACAAAAGAAAGGTTGTTAGGTGGATGTTATTGGAGGATATTCAAGCTGAAAACCTCAACTTGGGGATTAAAATAGACTCACAAATGGTAAAAATTAGTACATATTTGGATTCCCAAACAAGTCAAAATGTAAAGCAATTACTCAAGGAGTACAAGGATGTTATTGCATGAACCTATAAAGACTTGAAAGGTATACCACCATATATAGCTCAACATCAAATTGAGCTAGATAATATCCCACAAGCCAATCAAGTTAGGTACAAGATGAATCCCAATTACGTAACAATGGTTAAACATGATTTAAATAAGTTATTTGATGCCAAATTCGATAGCTCAAATAGAAGAAGCCAATTAGCTTTTCCAATTTAATCATATTGAAAAAAAAGGAGAAGTTATGAGTTTGTGTAAACTTTCAAAAACTCAATCTAATTACCAAAAATGATCCACATCTCTTATATTTTTATCTTTTACTGAAAAGGTTCTTGACATAGTGGTAGATCACAAGGTCTATTGTTTTTTGGATGGGTTTTCTGACTATCACCAAATCATGATAGCCTTAGAAAACAAGTAGAAAATAGCTAGCTCATTATTAATTGGGGAATTTTTGTTTCGTTGGTCATGCCATTTGGATTTTAAAATGTTCCTCATATGTATTAATGGGCAATTAGAATGGCTTTTTGATATTATTTTGGAATGTTCATGAAGTTGTTTTGGGATGAGTTCAACATGTTCAATGATCATTTGGACAAACTTTAAATATGTTTAAACAAGTGTCAAGAATTCAATATTGGCCTACACCTTTAAAATGCATGTTTTTAGTTTATTCAAAGGTGATTTTAGGATACATTGTATCCTAGGAAGACAAACTACCAAACCTTGAGAAGATTTTTTCCATCATCAACATGTCACCTCTAAAAACTCTCAAGGACAAACAAAATTTTAATGATAAGGCCCAATGTTACCATTTTTTTATCCCAAACGTTTTTTGGGAATTAAACATAGGAACCAAATTTTAATTCTTGTTTTTCTCCAACCAAAATGAGGACCCAAATGGTCCACACCAAATTTGGTAGTCATCAAAATGAGGAGCAAGATACTGAAACCAACATGGAGGTAGATTCAAGGGCTAGAGATGTTGCAAGACCTTTTGAGATGGTTTAATAATTTGATTTTTTGGGTAGAGTAGTCACTTTAAATAATGATCACAAGGATCTAACCACAAATATGAAAAAGGATGATTTTAAAGGTCAAAAAATATTGTTAGGATTTTTGTATATATATATATATATATATATATATATATATTGATTTCTCATTACTAACATTCAATACTAAAAATTGATTACCAAGAATTAATATTGAACATTCCTATTGAAAGCTTTTACTTAGTTTTAGTACCAAAATTTTAATGTTAAGTTGAAAACTACTAATTAGGATATGTCGATTATAAATGAAAATTGCTACTAATTTTATAAAGATTATAAGAATTTTTAAATTTTTGGTGGAATCACCATTTTGGATTTAGGCTTTCATCATTACTTGGATGTACTTGAGTTAGGTTGGTGCACACTCAACATAACTTTTTTTTTTTGAAATACTATATTTTGAAGCAATACTAAAATGTCTACTAATGTCTTTTCCATTACATAATTTTTGACTTGTTTCTTTCCAAGTTGTATTTGTTTTGCAAATTTGCAAATTTGAATGTTCAAGTGTTTTGATAATTTATTATCCATTCCAATTTAAGTCTACATTAGAAGAAATTCGGTAGTCTATTGGTACTACCATTTGCCAAATTGCTTTTCCTGTGACTATTTGTCACTACAAAGTTGTAGAAATGTGTTTCACTTTCTACTTCTATTATCTTTTTGTCTCCAAACTTAGGATAGTATCATGTGTTTTAACATGCATCCTCAAATGAAAACAATTGATTCAAAAATGTTGCATTTTATGTGATATATATAGCCCAACATATGGTTTTACATGTTTATTTCTTACCTTTCACTTTAGGGGTGAGTTGTGTTTTTTTGAGGAATTTGTAATGTAGCCTTAGTGCCTATCATCCCTAGGAAGATTTAACCAAATATGATTATAAATCATATATGAAATAAAAATCTTTAATTAGCCTCATATTTGTGGTTACACATGAAAACCCAAATATAAAAATTTGGCCATTAAATTTTTTTGCTCACTTCTAACTATTAAAACCTTCCAAAATCACTTCATTTTTTAACATCATCATAGGCTTAAAACACATAGACAATGATGATTACAGAAGCCAAAGTAGGTAGTTTTATAATTAGGTTTGGACATCATCATAGGCTTAAAACACATAGAGAATGATGATTACAAAAGGTAAAATGGGTAGTTTATAATTAGGTTGGAACAAATAGGTGGTTAATGGTTAGTAAAAGCATGTTTAAAATGACAAGGATATCAATAGGAATCATGACCAAGTAGGTGACTATTGATAAGTAGGTAGGTAAAGGCAATGGTTAAGTTAGTTTGTTATTTTTGGAGGGTTTACAATCCCTACACATTAGATAATGTAGAATAAAATTTATCAAAAGGTCAAGCTATCCACAATAGTTACAAATGGGACAAGAGACCAACAATAAATTTTATATTGTCTACCACTATCCGTACATCCACCCATCCATCCATCCATCCACATGCATGGTGGATGGTGGTTTACTTTGGCCCACCCTATCTCTTAACTTTTTTTGTAATTTCAAAATGAATTATTTTGCACAACGAATTTTTTATAAATATTTTATTTGTTGGAGCACAAGAGGTATGTTTTTGCTAATTGAAGGTGGGGGGATGAGAGGATAGAATATAGTCAAAATGGTTACTTTTTTTGAAGGGATTATGTCTTCAATTGGATATATCAACCATCCAAAACTAGAGGGGGCAACCTAAGGACTTCCAAACATTCAACCATGATATTCCCTTTTAAAAGTGATAAAAAAGTTTTGAAAAGGAAGTAGCCTTTCTTAAAAAGGTGAAACACTTTCAATCATGTGTTTTGTTTGGTTGTTGCATTTCATGTCTTTCTTCTTTTCTTGCTTCTAAGTAGCATGTGAGAACATCTAACTATTTTTTTATTGTAATGCCTTCTTCTTCCAATCAATGGTAGTGGTGGAATTTTTTATTGTTCCCATCAAGTTCTCATAATATTCCTCAAATTCTCAATATGTTCCCCAACATGTTCCCAATAGCACCTCATTATATCTCATAATCCTTTGCCCTAAGTGACCTATATAGCCTGCCCATAAGGAGGAGACTACAAAATATCTATTTTGGAAGTGTCCAAAGCTTTTGATAATTTTTTTCTCTGACAGGCCAATCAAAGATGCCCCATCACAAAAGAAGAAGAAAAACAAACTCGAACTTTGGGATCCCAATAATTAATGCACCAGAATATTTTTATTAAAAAAATTCTTACAAAATATCTATTTTGGAAGTGTCCAAAGCATTTGATAAATTTTTTTTCTAACAAGCCAATCAAAGATGCCCATCACAAAAGAAGGAAAAAAAAAACTCGAACTTTGGGATCCCAATAATTAATGCACCAGAATATTTTTATTAAAAAAATTCTTGCAATAGTCATCGGGTATCACAGGAAAACAATGAGAAAAAAAAGACGAGATATTTCAAAAAGTGAAATGCATGTTAGAGTCAATGATTTCATTTTTCCAAAATGCCGTGCTACTTGCAAGGACGAATTCCACTTGATAATGTGCCTCATGAGATCCACTAAAAAAATTCTACCTGAGCTTTTGACCTTGCGGCTTTTCAAATCACGAATCGGTATGCATATAGCACAAGTGGACCACTTGGCTCCTCAAAATAGGCCTGGGAGAAGGGAGTGGGTTCTCTGGAAAAGAGAATTCTTGTAAGAAGTTGTTAGAGAACTCTTTGTATTCGAAGAGTTGTCCGTAAAGTCAGGCAATTAAACAAGGGGCAAGAATGGCCAGTTTCAGCATAATAGGGCATCAAACATGTAACTGAGAATGAAAATTTTACAAAAAGCAAATAACTGGGACCCAAACTAGTTTTTCCACCAACTTTGGTGGTAAACTGAGTTTCATCCTGTGTTTCCTTTTTCCTGAAAGAGGGGATAAGGGGGTGAAAGGAGAGGAGATAGGGGGTAAAACAGAGGGTGACTTTACAGATAACTCTATTAGAGCCTCATTAAAGGAGTATGAGTCCTTGGAAGAAATGAGTTCACCCTTACCAATACTATTCTGGTTGAAATGGGCTTAACTTTAGAGTTCTTATGAAAACTTGCTAAACTAATTTTTTATTATCTCATCTTGTGCATTCACACTTGGTGTTGAGGTTTCTAGTGTTGAGTCCCTAAAGTCATGTTAATCATTTAGGACTTAAACCTACTTATCATGAAGATTTTATGTTAAGCTAACATTCACTTAACATTAGACTATCACCTATTTAAAATTGCGTGCCACCTAAGATGCCACCTAGATTTTCATTTAACATTGTGACTTAACATCAAGTGTGAATGCACCATTAGACCATGTTTTCCTCGATCAAATGTCTTCAGCAATGTCCATTCTTTGTTTTCTTTTCAAGGTGAGGTGGGTCAAGGGGGCAACTTTAAAAAAATTTGATTTCAAGTTTTTGTTCCATGACAATGTTCCCAATAGAGTTCTCAATATTGTTCCCAATTGTTTCCCAATTTGTTAGGCCAACCGCTTGTGTGTGTTGGCCAACATTGCCATTTGAACTTTCAAGCTTGTAAAATACACATAAAATTTTTAAATGTTAAAAGTTTGAAAGTTTGCCAACATGAACACAAGCATAGATAATAACATGAACAACAAGAGTTCCAAAATGGGTTTCAAAACTTGGGTTGATTCGGAGCATTATCATGGGGGGGGGCAATAGCTCCTTGTGAAAATTCAACCACTTGAAATACCTTTGGTGTTTCAACCTCAAACCTTAAAAGTTGACAATATCTCAAGGATATCTCAAATGAACATCTTTTGTTATCCGAGCTTTAGAAATTGGATGGAATAGAAGTGAATCAAAGCGGGGGCATAGCTCCTTGTGAAAACTTAATCACCTGAAATATCTTGAATGTTTCACCTTCAAACCTCAAAAGCCAATAGTGATTCAAGCATATATAAATGAATAGCTTTTATTATTTAACTTTCAAAAATCAAAATAGTTGTCAACAAGATCTAAGTAGGGGCATAATTGCAATAACAAATTCAACCACATGTACCTTAACCATCCTAGGTGTTTCATTCACAATACCTCAAAGTTCATACAAACAAATAAGCTATGCAAATTGGGTTTAAACATGAGTTGATTTGAAAGCCAATCACATATGAGGTTATAACTCCAACTTATATGTCAACCCCTCCCAAAATAGATAAATAATTCTATATTTTGAAAAGCTTAAAATTTGAACACATGCGTGCAAATTGAACATGAGAAGAAAACAACCACATTTAAAACAATAGAAGAGAATCCCCACTTGCTTGCAAAGATCCATTGTTATGAACTTGCATTCAAGCCAAAGTGCTCCAAATTGATGCCATCTTGAACTTCAAATCAATCCTCTAAAGAATTGAAATGAAACTATTCCCACATTCGAGTTAAAATAACACTAACATTTTATCTCGACATAATCATATTTCAAGTAGTGGCTATTCAAGATGAAGACCTCTTGAAAGATATTTCTTAATCAAATATTTTTTCTGCCAAATGGGTCAAAACACCTTAATAGGAGCCAATGGGATTATTTATAAATAGATTGCAAGTTTTTTTCATTTTTTCAAATAAGGAATTTTTTGAATGAAAGCTTTTATAGCTTATTTTTTAAATTACATATAGTTGTTTCAATATATCATATGTTTTGTGTTAGTCATTGTTAAATTAATATGAATTTGTCAATGTGTGCAAACTTTGCATTTTATTTTGAAAATATATCATGATTTCAAATCATATCAAAATATGCTAATTATTTCATGTTTTAGTTTCTTGTATCATAAGCTACATCTTTATTTTTAATGTCATGTACATTATGCCCCATTTACATGTGGTAAAGGACATTTAAATTCTGAGATTTTGAAATATATTTTCAGTTTTTAAAAACTAATGTTTTCATATTTTAAAATTGTGAGTGCTTTTTAAGGTGTGGGTAGTAGATTACTATCATTTCAAATTTTTCATCAATTTTTTTTATTAAGAAAGTCTTTTACCTTGGTCCTTTGTAAAATCAATTGCTTTTGACAAAATTATTGTTCAAGTTCAAAAGTCCTTTACTAAAACCAAAACCAAAATCTTGAATTAAATTTAATGAATTTTTAATCTCAATTCCTCAACATTCATATTATTCATTTAGGACAACTTCAAAGAATAATTATCATAACTTTCAAATGTTATTTACATATAGTTTGAAATTAAAAAAAATTCCAAACACCTTTTTTGGATCCTATTAACATGTTTTGACCTAAAAATAAATAACAACCAACATCATCCTATTGAAATTGACTTCAGAAGTTTACGGTTCATGGTAAAAAATGGAAATCTATGTGGATGAAATGGTTTTGGGAATAAGGGGATGACAAATAACCTATTTAGATGAATTGCAAATGCACACAAATGGGCATTTAAGTAAGGTATTATTTGTTAGAATAATACCCCCAAAAAAGATTTTTTGGGTATTTACAAAGTTATTTTACTTTATTAGGTAGGACTTTAATAAAATATTGGTTTAATTTAAAATTGGTAGGTAGGGCATTTCATATCTTACCTGAACTCAAGTTGCTAATTGGCCAATGTTGTTTTTTACCCCCAATAATATAATCAAATTTCAAAAATGATTGCAATGGCCTCAAATTCAATTAGACTAGGAAACCCACTTGTTGAATGTCAAAAACTACCTTTTTGAACTCCACCATGTTTCCACCATAAGATCTCAAGGTTGAAACCAACAAAGGTGCAAATTGGAAGGGATAGGAAATTGGGTAAAAATAGTCAAAGTCAACCCTTGGGCAACATCTTTTCATCTTCATTCTATACATGAAACATAATAGCATGATAATGTATGATGTTTTCATTTGGAATTTGTCCAATTTTGCATGTGGGTGATGATGCATTGTTCATTACATCATGTTGATTGCATGCACTTGTGCACACAATCCTTTGGCCCACATTGGAGGAAAGAATTGCCTTGGGGTATGGGATTGTAATAGTTGTCAATTTGTATTGGGGTTAGATATGGGATATTGATCAAGATTAAAAAAACTTGGAAGGAAGCACATAAGGCATGATTTAATGGTTGGGAAAATATTCATATTATAAACAACATTATCATTTTGGATCACCATGAATAATAATCTACATAGACATTGACTACCTTGGCTTTTACCACGATTTCAACATTCTATATGCCATTTGAATGTATACAAATATTAGTGCCAACACTTCACACAAAAACAAATATTTTGAATACCTTTTAGTAGATTTAGGTATGTTGGTGAATAAATGTTTATTACATGCACATGATAGGTTCAAATGGAAATGCATTCCAAATGTAGACCATGATGTAATGAAAGTTTAAGACAAAATGAATGCAAGGTTTAAAATGCAAATCAAGTGGGAATTGGTGGGTTTGAAAAAAAGTGGAGGGGTGCATTCATAGTTGTGGTGCACAAAAGGATTGTTTCATTAGAAAATCACTTTGAATTTCAACTTTGATTGATTATTATGACTTGTATAACCTACTTTTATCATCAAAAGGGTTCCATTAATAAAGCTGATCATGTCAATTTTTTTTATAATTAGATTACAATCCAAAAGTTTGGAAGGAAATATGTGAGATGTAAATACAAAAAAATGACGTTATTTTATGTCTTTAATAAGATTTCGGCATTCCAAATGAGAGACTATCATTTTTTAAAAACAATATAGTTTTACATTGGTTTATATTTCAACAAGACATTCAAAATTTGTTCAATTATTTGTTGCCAACCATTTTTTCATTTATTCGTTGAAAGACTAAACATACATATCCACCCCTCATTGGGTGAATGCATGGTACAGTGGCTCATTTTAGGCAAATGTTCCACTCCATAGGACTCCATAAAAAGTTGCTAAAGAACATGGTTATTTTTTTATCATAACTTATGATTATAATCATTTATAAGTTGATGGTCATACATTTTGTGAACAATCATAACTTAAATAAAATGATGATGACATTAGTTGTTTTAATGGATGCAATTTTTTTAAAATCATGATACTTGGAAAAATGTTTTATAAAGTTCATATGAGTAATGGCCCCTTTAGATATGTCATAATCAAACACTTTTAGAACAAAAAAATTGAAAGAAAAAATAATTTGTAATTCACAAGGACTTCTTAAAATAAGGTCAAATTTTAACCATTTTAAATTCCATACAAAAATATTTGCTAAGGTTTTCAAGAAAATGGTCTCATATATATGTTATTTATTCCATTTTTCAACATATACTCAATCACTAAAGATAATTAAATTAAAATTTACTATGAATACATTGACGTTATACCATTGTAGTTAGGAAATCAATCCATATGTTGTCCTTTCAAAAGTCCATTAATAATAATAGGGGTAATATTTTTTTTTAAAAATTATACTTTAAGTTTCACAATCAAGTTATGATTTTAGAATCAATTATTAATTAACAAATTGAAACATATATTTATCACCACATCCATTTCAACAAAAGGTACCTTGCATAAATATGAATGTGATTCCATAAGTGAACCACCATGCCATGCATCCACCTCATTGTTTAACATGTTAAAATGTTCATTTGTTTCCATACACAAGATAGGACTAGGTCATGGTTCTTGTTGTGGTAGGTCAATTATGAATGTACTTGGAGATGCTTCATGAAGAGGTTCCATTCAATAAAACCCAAGTACATTCACTTTTTTTTTGAAGTTATAATTCTCCTCGCTAACGTTTTGCACATGAAATGTATGGACCTCACATACAAACTACATATCTACCTACTTGTTACTTACTTACTTACATATTTAGCCTACTTACCAACAAGATAGGTAGGAAAGTAGTTAAGCTAAGTAAATAAGTAAGTAAATAAGTAGGTCTATGCCGATAGGTTAGCAAATCCTTAATGTATGTTAATATTGCCTAAATAAAATTATGATGTTAAACCCTCTACATATTCTTAATATATACCTAATATTAGTTTATGTTACCTTAAGTATGACATTAATAAAATCTCAATACACCCCTATAGACATATTTTTAATACATGTATAATATATTTTTAATTCACCCTAGTATACATTTAGGGGCTAAGTCCACATCATAGTGGTACATGACTGATTTTGGTTATTATTTCAACTAATGGGACATATAGGCCTATTCTTGAATGAAAAGAATATTTGAATCGTCCATATGAAAGGATGAAGAAACCAATAGTTGTCATAAATTTAACATAGTTGTACAAATGACCAAAATTTGTCAAAGTTGGAAAATAGTTGAAAAATGACCAAAGTTAGTCACAAACAACCTATATTTGTATGTAGTCATAACCAAAGTGGTTACACAAATTGGAAAATTTCTTGTAATGATAAAGAAGTCCCCATTTGCATAAGGTGTGTCATTTGCAATTTTGTCCTAGAAATTGAGGACATTTTGGGACTCCACTTTCCAAAGTGATTCTCATTTTTAAGTGTTTGGAATTCACCTCCTTTTTGCACCATTTCACTTATGGGAATGTGAGAGACTCTTGAGACATTTTCCTATCCACATCCTTTTTTGTGCCCCAAGCTTGGTTGCAAACCCAAGTAGGTTAAGGTTGTGACAATCTCTAACTTGGTCATTGCCTCCCATGACCTAAATTTGCAAAGAGTCCGTAGAGGCATAATTTGTTGTAATTGTAGGTTCCAAATTCATGAGAACTAAATCTAGGATTTGATGTTTGGGAATTGGTATGAAACACCAAAATGGGTTATTACTAGGGGTAAAATTTGTAAATAAATATTAATGTAGCTTAAGAGTTGAAAGGTGGATGAGTATGGATATAAATAATTCAATATATGGGCCTTATCATGAAGGTCTTTGTCTAAGGGCATAAACTTGAACTCATATGACTAATTTAGTCAATTATTTTGGGTTAAGCATAGTTGGAAATGAATTATTTGAATTTGCCAAGATCTTACAATAAGAAGGATGACAATTCTAGAAGGATAATGGGGTAAATGCATTCTACGATGTCCTTTTTTTGTGTCACAATGTAAAAATTCTTGACCCTCTAACTACATGATGTTTCTTAAGTTATAATTTTTTTTAATTGAAAAAAGACTCACATATATCATCATATTATCATAAAATAACATATTAAAAAAGAAAAACCATATGTTCATTTTTTTGTTAAGGGGGGATTTTTAAACTCGTGTTTAAAATTTGATCACAATCTTTATTTACTCCCTAAATAATTGTAAATGGACTCATAGATCTTGGGTTATTAAATTATTTGTTTGATAGTACCTTGCCACAAGTTGTATGATCAAAATGGAAACTAAAATTCTTATTAAGGATGTTATTATTAATAAAGTGAGCATTTGAATATTGTTTTGGAAGGTCAGAATTCACAAGTATTTTTCAATAAGTATTTTTTAAATTTTGATTCAAATGTTTTCATTGAATGTGGTTTATGATGTATTAAAAAAAATGTACAACACATAGTTCTTGCAAAAACTTAATTTGTAATTGGAAAACTCATTGTAAAGGTGATGACAACACTAAAAAAATGTTTTGGTGCATTTTTTGGTCCACCATAATATGCATTCACCCAACATGAGGCATAATACCAATGGCTTGTAATTGATGAATGAAAATATTTTATAAACATGGATGGATGGGGATAATCATCCATCCATTCCTCCTTTTGAATATACAAGGGGAACTTTATGTTCATATTTTCCCTTGCACAATTTCATGTTGTTATTTTGTGTTAAGCCTTGGAATAATTTTTTTGTGTAACAAACATATGATGCAATAAATCTATGTGTCTCTTCAATTATGAAAGTGTTCACAAGAGAAAACACACATGTTTTTAGTGAGTGATCCCCATAAAACAAAATGTTTAAGCACATGCGATGAACTTCCCAAATGGTGCAACTCACATAAGGACCAAGTGTTAGACGTGTGGGTGATCCTAGCTTTAAAATATGTAAGTTTCATTTCTTGTATTCTTCAAATGATTTGTATCATGTGTAGATGTTGTGTGGAACCTTAATTGTGCAACCTACCTATGTGATTATAGGAATTTAATTCAATGTTAACCTTCATAGGCCCAAACCCTTTTTAAGCTATAGGTACACCATCAATCAAAGTTATATGTTTCTTCATAATATTTTTATGGCATGCCCACCTGTACCCATTAAGTGTTCCAACATTTGGTCATATTGCAATGTTGCTTATTAGGTATTCACTATAAAACATTCATTTTATGTAGTTTGTTATTAGTTATTAAGACCCATTTTAGTTTGAATAGGGTTATGGCTTTTTCATGTTTAGGGGGTTTATCCCCATGATGTGGCTTGAGTTTCATATTTTGTGTTTAAAAAATACTTTGCCACAAACCATAGGAATATGAATTCAAAACACATTAAAAAATCACAAAACAATCATCATTAACTTCAATTGTGTGTATGTTTTCATGTGTGCATGACTTTAATTGTGTAGCACACAACATGCCTTGTTGAACACTTCTTCATTTAACTTTCCCACCTTTGGTTCTTTTAAAATGTCATGTAAGTAGTCCTTCAACCTTTCCTTCACAAAAATAAAATGAGGGTATAATTAAGTCATTTTGTAGTTGATTATATAGATCTACTTCCACACAATTTAACAAGAATAATCCAAGTCATATTTTATAAGTTGCAAAATGCACATTTTATGAAATAGCCATGCTATTAAGATGGAGAGATTCCACAATTTGTCATTAGAATTTTTTGTTTTGGATAAGCTTTCCTTTCTGTAAATCAATGGATTCAAATTGTTGTGTTTATTCCATCAAAATCTCCATAGCCTAGGTGGCTGCCATCCCATCAAAAAATGAACATAACACAACAATAATCATTCTCAAACCTAATCCAATTTGCAAAGGACACCCAACAAAGGATTAAAATGCATCACAAGGTTGGTTCATTGGCTCCATAATCAAACGAATCACCATAGACCACCAAAATGGAGCTATATAAGGTTAGGATGATTTTGAAGGTTGCATTCATAACTATAATGTTGAAATGAACCAACATTTTTATAGAGTTGTAAAAGGTTAAAATGAGTTTAAAGGTTTCATTTATAGTTACAAAGTTCATATGATGCACCGCAACATAACATAACATAGCAATAAAAGTTGAAGGTGCAATTCAAAGGTCCAACAATAGTTGTATAGGTTAAAATAGATACCACAAAAGCTCCCATCATGGTTCCAAACTTCCCAAGTGAAATTGAAAGTTTCTTATGATATAACTCCAAAACCAAATGCACATGAGTAAGGAGATGACATTGGAAAGTGACATGGCATGTAACCATTGCACAAAAAAATTATTTGAATTACAATTTTGAGTTTTACAATTCAATTTTAGATGAATCCAAATGATGATCCCAAGCCATGTAAAGTGCAATAATCATTTAATTTAAATCAATATACAAATTTCCCAAACAAATTTGGATCAATATTGATAATTCTTACTCAATTTACTTAGGACCTCATGAATGGTTATCATTGTTATTTTGTTTTCACCTTCAAATGTTGATAAAAGTGATCTATAATATTATATGTCATTTTTGAATGTATATTATATCACAATATGTAGGTTACATGATAAATATTGAATCCTAAATTGAGTTGAAAATTTACAAATTTTTTGTTCAAAAGAGGTTACACTTTGTAATGTCTCATTTTATCACATACCTACCCCCAATATAATTGTTTTTGAAAGCTCCAAGGATAACAATAAAATCAAAATAGTTATCACAACTTGAAGCTCTCATTCAAAGTTGGTAGACCTCCCAAATGTTTTTAAAAGCTTCTAGGATAGTTGTAAAATCAAAAGACTCTTAACATAGCTACATAATCAAAAAAATTACCACATTTAAGGCTCCCATCAAGGTTGCAAACCTCCCAAATGTTTTTTTAAGGCTCATAGGTTACACTACAAGAAATCATGACCTTTCAAGCGATTCAACTTGACTAAGGTGTCTATATGGACTAAAAGGACATGCACAATGTGACTAGAAGTGTAAGGCATGAAAGACACCATTACTTTTGATTAATACATTTGACTAAGGTGACACCCATTTTTCTTTGATTAAGAAAAAACCCCAAAAAATTGTTAGTAAAGATGACCAAATCTTAGTAAAAATTGACCACATTGATTTGGCACTAAGTTAATAAGTATTATAATGTGAGTTCATGTGGAGTGGTTATTTAATGACATTAATTTAATGTTCATTTACATTGAGAGATTATTTGTCCTTTGGCTATAAGGAAAAGGCTATTCTTTCATATAGGATTTAGGCATAATTGTTTTTGCTCCAACTTGACCCAACATCATGTGAATGACATTTGGAATATTACATCTATGCATATATGATGATGGATAGGCATGAATCACATAAGCGCATGCATTTTGATAAGGAGCTCCATAACTAATTAGGGAAGTTTATAGTTTGTTAGTTTGAACCTACCCTAAAGGATAGGGAGAAGTTTGTAGTTCAAGTGTGCAAAGGCAAATCATTTGGACCAATGCACATAGATAAATTCCTTATATTCATTAGCATACACAAGAAGAAATCCTAGGGCTTAATAATAGCCTAACATAGTTTAGTAATAGGCTAATTAAGTCTACATACCTACCTACTTATTTACATATGAGAATAATAAGTTAAGTAGGTAATAATAGCTAGCCTAGACTTAACTAGCAGGTTAGCTAAGTAACTTATTAACTAAGTCAAACTAATTTAAAAAAATTATAGGTTAGATAGGTTAACCTAGCCTACTAGCTAAGGTAGATTAGGTTTTGACTAGGGTTTGTGGATGAGAAGGGATAAGAAAAGAACAAACGTGTGTCAAGTAAAGCACTTTCAGTGTAGGTAGGGAGAACTGGATCTGGTTTCAAGTTTGGACTCTTTTAAAGAATAAAAGTAGTTTAGGAATGTGAGAATTGAGACCACAACTTGTACCTGAGGTTCCAATCAAAAATTCTTAAAATAATAGCTTCCACAATAACATAAGGTTCTATCATATTTATTTATTTATTTATTTCAATAAAGTTTTTTTTGCAGGTATGAATGATTTAATTTAGTTTTCAGTGAAAAAATCATTCAATATTCAAGAACTTTTGCACTGCGAGTCCCGACGTCATGGAACCAATCCCATGCACCCCTCCTCGTAGAGAGCTCTCCAAAGACACCAACAAGAACACGATCTGAAGCATCCCAGTTCACTAGATCTCATAACTACAAAACAAAACAAAACAAAACAAAACAAAACAAAATACCTTCCTTCATGGTAGACTGGTATGGCCATTGGCCCAAGTGTTAACTGATTTTTCCTTCCAAAACCTGGTTTTTTTGGAATTTATTTGAATTTTCAGGGGTAGAAATCACTTAAAAATCAATATCTCCCACATTCTGAATCCAAATCTTACCAAATAAATTCCATTCAATCCTGCTCATCAAGATCTTTCCAACAACAACAAAGGGCACATTTTAATTCCTCCAATTTAATTTACTACAATTTAATTTTCAGTGAAGAAATCATTCAATATATTCAAGAACTTTTGGACCATAAGTCCAAACGCCATGAAACCAAGCCCATGCACTCCTCCTCCTCCTCCTCCTCCTCCAGAATACGATCTGAAGCATCCTGGGGTTCAGTGGATCTCATAAGTACAAACACAACAAAACAAAACAACAAACCTGGCCCATCATTTTGGGAGTGTTAACCCCACTTGTGCACTTCACCCATCATAAAGCAAGAGGCAAACATTATCATGAACTTAAACAAACGTTTAGGGTACGGATCGAGGCCATGGTGTGCCCAATTTTGATAAAGCTCATAGCCAAGGGATTTACGGAGAGTAGTGAGACTTGTGTCATTTATTTATTTATTTAGTTATTCTAAGATTAAGCCCAATTCAATCAAAGTAGTATTGGGATAGATGACCTTAAGCAGAAAATAATGGTGCTCTATTTTAGAGTGAGTTAGCTCCTTTTTTTTCTTACCAAAACGTGGGATTATTATTTTTGGCTAGTGTAAATTCAACTAATATTGCTATTTTTTGGGAATTTTTTTCCCAATTTTTGAGACCATGAAAGTATAAATAATATTGCTAACGAGAAGAGTAGCAAGTTAATAAGTATGATATTAGCCCCATTAATTGTCGCCTTGCAAGCCTACCAAAAGTTCAACTTCACATCACCCATACACTTGAGTAAGCACTTGGAAAATTTCCTAGTGTATTTGGGACACACCCTATATGGATATAATATTCCTACTAGGAAATAGAAGGGATCTTATGCCTACCCTTAAGAGTGGGAGGGAAATTAAGCTTACTTATAGGTGTAAGATCCTTTTCACTCTTTAGGGGTAAGTGTAAGAACCTCTTCCTATGCCTTGTGATCTAACCTAGAGACCCGTGTTGATTTTTGTGACGTAGTTGAAGGGCATGTTATATAGGTCAAAATGTTTCCTTTGTAAAGGGTGAGCATTTCGACAAAGGTAATGCCCAATATTGCAATTGTTTCATTTTCAAAAAGCCCACTTTTATTTGTTTTTTCTCCTTATCATTAAATTTTCCTAAAGTAATTGTAATTTAATTTTCATCACAAAAGGCACAAGAAATTCAATAACTTTTGTTTCATTGGTTCAAAAATTGCACAACAACAAACCTGCAGTACTTGTTTAGGGATTTTCAATTAGGGTACCAAAAATGGAGATGGGGTCTCATAGTTTGGAAGGGCTACAATGAGGGCCTAGGAGCATTAGTTTGGGGTACTTTATAGTTAATCCTATTAACTATGTAAGGAATATTTTTGGTGATAACAATAGCTTAATGTTAATTGTGGTCATTAGTGCATGAAATTAATATTTTAAGCTTGTCAAATTCAATGTAAGAATATTAATACATCAATACAAAATGTTAGATTGGATGTGAGAATGATAAGTGGGTACACAATGGGTGCAAGTCAAGAGGTAGCCAACCCACCACCACTATTCTCTACTATTGTTCTACTTATGGTTAGTTCACACTTGTAGGTAACGACAATGATAAATTGCCATTTTATAAACATTATTCACATATGTAAACCTTTTTTTTTTTTGGGTAAGTATCCGACATGCCTTAGTGACGTGGCATGTTGTCAACATTTTACCCATAATGGATAATGGGAAATGGTAAGCTATCATGGGATCAATAATGTTTTTCAAATATATATATTGGCACCTATCACTACTAATAGTTTATCAACTTTGACCATAAGGTGCTAAATTATTAAACTATTACTCTAAGGGTGACTTTCGACGAGGGGGTCCAAGGACCATGGACAATGAATTCAAGCAATTTTATTGGTTGAAAGCTTTAAATTGGTCCCAAGGCCTTTAGATGAGGGTCCAAGACCAAAAAGTGGCAAATTGAGGCTAAACCTACTTGGCACCTGTTTTGGAGGGAAAATCAATTGGTTCAGACCAAAAAACAGTGCTAAAAAGAGAGCTCCTGAATATGAGAAGCAAGAATCAGGCTAGGGACCAAGGTACAGTCCAACTCAAGGATTCAATTTGCTTCAAATCAGTCCAAATTGGTTGCTAGGTCTCCTTTCTTTTGCATCTTGAACACACGCATCATCATGTTCTTGTTCTTTCTTTCTTTTGCATCTTTGTTGAAGCAACATCCAACTATGAACACGAGTAATGTTGTTTTGTATTGCGCATTTTTTTGCAATAAGTTTTCAATCGCTCCTCGACTCAACAAATGTATAACATTCGTGAAAACATTGACAACAAATCCATTCTCACAATAGGAACAAGAAATTAAATGGAGAGGATGGCAAGGGGAAAGGAAGTGGGTAAGATGTTGTACATTATCTTGTGCAACATCTTGGAGAGCAGTTGTAGCACCAATCAAAGGAGTCGCATTATTAACAATTAGAAGAATTAACCATTACAATAAGCATGAAACATCTCAACATTGTAGTTGCAAAAACTTTCAATGAAACCACCAATTCAAAGAATATTTAATGTAATGACATTGCAACTAAGACGGTTATATAATTAAGTTCATTTGTTTGAAATGATTGACTACGTTTAATTTAATTATCAAAATTAAGTATCTTTGTTTTGATTTTCTCAAAACTATTTGATCAAAATGGACACTATGGAGACTTTGTGGTGGTGTTTGATGTGATTAAATGTGATTGTATTGTTAATATTTGACAATGTGACAAAATTAAATAATAAACATATTACTGAATTAATTTGAAAAAAAAGAACACAAAATAAATTTCATATTTTCATTTTCTATTTGTAATGCTTCATATAAAAATAAAACTAAGAAACACAACTGAAATATTAAAAAATTACATGTGAAAAATGAAATATCATGTTGATTTTTTAGAAAAGAACATAACTAAGGTACATGTGAAAATTTAATTAATGCAATATATTTATATTGGAAATTAAATATAACTTAACTAAATTTATAAATTAAAATCATGTGAATTTTAATAATAGAATTTCAAAAGAAAAATTCATTTGTTGCAACATTTTAAAAAAATAATTGAATTCATTATTATACTTGAAAATTTTCTCAAATCAAGATCTAAAAATTAATGTAATGTTTTAACATTTTGGAATTAAGAGGCATTATGAGTTTCGATGTAATTATGTAATTAAATCAGATTACAAGGTTTTAAATTGCCAATTATGGAATTAGAATACAATGGTAGTTGTTGCTATTAAAAGGTACTAACCTTCTTAATTTTTTAGGTTGTATAATTTTAAAATTTAAAAAAAATAAATAATCAATTCCTAAATATGAATTGACCTTTAAAATGAAAGATTATTTTCTTTTGAAATGCAATTAAAACTACGTGTTTGAAAAATGTGAGGGATAACTAAGAGGGTGGAACATTTGGTTTCTTGAGCAATGTTAATGTGTAAACATGTAAAAAAATTCATTAGTTTTAAAAATGTAAGCCACCAATTTCATTTGTATCTAAATGATAGAATTCAATTTTAAAAGTGTTATCTTATTTTGCTACTTGACTTTTGAAGTATGAATGTTGTTGTGCATAGAGATAGACTAAGGAAAAAGGATCTTTGATATGAAAGACAAAAGGTCCCAATGAGGGGGTTTGTTTGTGTGTGTGTGTGTGTGTGTTTTTTTTTCAATTTTGTGAGGTAGGTGGTGTACTAATCATACACAAGAAGACTTAACCAAATTTGGCTACATGTCAAGTGTGAGAGAGGAAAGTTTTTGTTAGGATTCTTTGCCTTAGTTTGGCAACCTACTAGAACCTAGAGTCTAAATATAGAGAATTCAGACAGTTTTCCCTTGAAATATGGAGGAACTGGGGCTTTTTGGGGTTCTTTTTTGGTTCTCAATTGTGTTCCCATCAAGTTCCCAAGGTGTTCCCATCAAGTTCTTGAGGTGTTCCCATGGTGTTCCCATCAAGTTCTCAAGGTGTTCCCAAGGTGTTCCCATCAAGTTCTCGAGGTGTTCCCATCAAGTTCCCCAAATGTCCCATATTGTTTGGTCATAGTTCAACTTCTACATATTTTTATATATAACTTGTAAAGGGAGAAGGGAATGTGTGGTTGAGGATCAAAGGGAAGCATGATAAAGCAAAGGAAGCATATTTTAAGGATCTAACAATTCTCTCCACAATATAGTTGTTAAGCATATGCTTTAAAGTGACCACCTACATCACACTACATGCCCTAAACCCTAAACCCCACCCCCAACACCTCTCATCTCAACCCCCCAAATTTATTATTCAAAAAATTGAAAACCTATTTTTGAAAAATATCAAATTAACAATATATCAAAAACCCATTCAATAAAATGATAAATTATATATAAATTATAAGCTTCTGAAAAATGAAGAACCAAAACTCATACAAAGTGGGTTTTGGGGGGCTGGTTTCAATTCTAGCTCTGGTTCTTCTTAGAGGCCCGGTTCGGCGATTTTGGTTTTGGTTTTGAGGCTAATTCTGGCTATGATTTTATTTATTTATTTATTTATATTTTCCAATTTAAAATCATCACCAGTCTGGATTGCCAATAATTAGCCCGGGAACCAGAACCAGACATTGAGGTCATAAACAATGTTTTTTTTGGGAGGCAAATTTCAACAAAATTTGATGTGAAAAAAATAATTTTGATGTATCACAAAGGATTTTTAATTTTTTTCCATGGAAAAAATGGTCCAAAAATCACCAGCTTTTAAAAATGATAAGTCCCAGTAGGTAGCCAATAATATAAAAGGATTATAATTTTATTTTCTACTTTCATATCAAGTATGTAGCCAAAATCTGACTAGATCATCTTATGGATGATCACCATTTTTTTATATGGGGTCCTTCAGTAAGTATCGCAAAGGAGGTATTAGATAATTCTCCATTATTATTAAAAATATCATCAATGAAATTTGCCTTAAACCCCTAAACCCTAAAAATAGATTATACATCTTTTGTGTGTAATCTATTTTTAAAAAAATTATTATGTGAAAATTAGACAAATTAATCTAGAATTTAATTATTATTGGCCTTGGGTTTGATTGGGTTGAGTGGTTCCTTCTACTTTGTCTTAGAATTTGGCCAATTTGAACTGGAATTTTTTTTTAAAAAATTTCCCTCAAAATAGAGACTACCAACTAAAATAATTAACAAAAGTAGCTTATTATTATTTTAAAAAAAAATTAAAAGTGTCAAAAATTGGAAATTTGTGGGCTTTTAATATTCAAATTTGAATAGGTCCAATATCAACAAACTAAAAGGCCATATTTTAAGTTAAAAAAACATCCTTTAAATCAGCAGCTGAATACGGGAAAAAATCGGCTGCAAGGGACATTTTTTTCTGGGATTTAAATGGCAGAATCAGCCTTTTTTTAGAAAGCTCTGGACACTCGTTGCTTGTTCGTACAGGTGAGACCGCGGTCCAACACATATACCGGCGGGTAACCAGCACCTAATAATATCTTTTGCCGCAGCATAGCTCGACGGGCCAGCGGTCGTGACGATCCCAGACAAATGCGTTTTTTGTCTGTGAAGTAATTTACTAGTTTTATCTATCGGTCCGATACATAAACCGCGAGGCCCGAGGAACGTGTTTTGTCTCTCCGAGGGCGGTCAAGGAAGGTACGCTGAAAATCCCACCTGCCGACCAGAATCCAGAATATTCACCTATATTTACCACCGTTTACTCGTTGTGACCTGCGGTCCGTCAGAACTTTGTGTCGTCTCTGGGCGCCCGACGGGAGTTTGCGAGAGGGAGAGAAAGAGAGAGCGGTGCGCGACGGGAGTTTGCGAGAGGGAGAGAGAGCGGAGGCGAAATTGTTGTAGCCATAGTGAGGAAGACATCGTCGCAGGTACTTTACTTTGTGTTTTGTCCCTTTAAGGTTCTTGTATTGATCTGTTTTTTTCGGAATTCAGAGGAGTGGATTCAAAGCTGCCTCTGGTTTCAGAGGGTCGAGGAGTCCGGAGCCAGAGAAAATGGTTTTGGAAGTCGAGGTCGGTCGGTCGGTCGGTCGGAAGAAGTTGATCTGGTTTTGTTGCCGGCTTCTTATTTCTTCTTCGTCGTCTTCTTTTCTTCTTCTTCTTTTGTGCACCTACATCACTCTAGTCTTACTCGATTTTTTTTTCTAATGCTTGAAGCGGCTGTTTCAAGTAATTGATGGAGTTGCGGAATCTTTTCTCTGTTTTTTTTTTTCTTGGGCTTCCAATTGTTAAATCCAGGTCGAGTTTCTTGTGTTGTGAGAGAGTTGGGTTGGTCGGGAGTCTCGGGAATTAATTGTTGGATTGTTGTTTTCACGAAGAAGCTGCTGGGTTTTGAGACTCCTCTGATCATCATCAGCTGCCTGCCAAGATTATGAGTTTAATTGGAGGACTTGCAGCTTAGGATTATGTCTGGTTTTCCTGCCATCTGATAACAACTGAGCTTCATTTGCGAGCTTCTTCACGCGGTTTTTTTTAGGGTGGTGCACAATTGTCGAGGCGCGGATTCTGGCGGATATATGATCTAAGTTTTGTTTTTGGTTTTGGGTTAAGGATCGGACTTTCATGTATAGAGGGAGTTCTCTTGGATCACAGATTTATAGGACTTAGGTGCGGCGGAGCTACTGGGGAGATTAATGCCAGTACCAGTGACAGAGCTGTTGCAACAGAATTTGGTTCCTGAAATTATACGACTTCAAAGCAGCCGCTTGAGGGTAGGGCTTTAAGAAGCCGGAGCTAAGCTGCGAGGTTTTTGTATGTCGTCGGAAGCTGAAGAGCTCATTGTTTTCTTTGGGACAACTCAACACGATCACTTGCACATACTGAGATTTTGCAGCTCAGAGTCTAGGAGTACTGTGAATTAGAGAGAGAGAGAGAGAGAGAGAGAGAGAGAGTAGATAAACCCTCTGAGAATCGCTCGTTTTTCGCGCCAGGATCAAGGTCTCTTTCCAAGGAGTCCCTAGTTGGAGCTTGAGTAACTGAGGAATCCTTGAGCTCATGAATTCTTCAAGAGAATTGAACACGAATCTTCAGGTTAATGTGATCGCACTAGGGTCTTGCGCTCATGAGCACGGTATATCCGTTCTTTAACAGGCTCTGCTTACTCGTAGTAGTGATGCAGCTCGTACTAGTGGAGCCGATGCGCTTCTACTACTTCTTCTCTTCTTCATGAATCTAGTGCACAGTGTATCGAGCAGCAGCAGGGCACCCAAAAACTGACGGAAAAAGAGAAGAAGCTGCACGAACGATCTTTAGCAGCGAGCGAGTGTTTTGTAGCAAAAGTTCTTAGTCCCAGCTTCTTCTTCTGTCCTGTGCAGGAACGTCGTCAACATTTGGAAGATAGCGAAGAAAAGAGCTTTTGGTTTCGGGAGAAGACTACCCAGGTAATCCTATTTTTTCTCTAACAGCTGCGACGATGGACGGCAGCTCTGGCAGCAATTTGGGCCTAATTGCAGCAGAAAAACATTGAACATGAAGGATAGCTCCCCTCAAGTTGCAGCAGCAGCAGCAGCAGCAAGACCTGGACGCACTGGTCATCCATCCCTGTCCCAGCACCAGCAGCGTTGGACACCGTTGCTGCAGCCTGCAGCTGGTGAAGAGAAGACCAGGTTCCAGCAGCAGCTGGAATTAGCAACTGTCAAGAGCGAGGTTATAGATTCCAACATCAACATGGGCAGGAGGTTCTCTGATTACCCCATGAATGTTGGTCATGTGATTCTGGAGTCTCCAGCTCCTCTGCCTCCTCCTCCTGTCCACCACTGTAGCACCAGCTTCCTAAATCCACCTGCTCTTCTGATGCCCACTACTAGTACTAGTGGTTTTCAGCGCAACCACTCAGCACCAAGCTCCTTATTGCACAGCCTTTGTAGCCTGAATAATTACGAAGATCCGCATCATGGCAGCTTCCCTCAAGCTTCTGGTACTGCATTGGATAGCAGCAGTAGCTGCAGAAATCGGATCAATACTTCCCTCATGTCTCCAGGCTTCTTCTCTGATGGACAGCTTACAGCAATAACAGAACAGATGATGGACACATCAGATCAGAAGCTTGCTAATACTGACAATGCAACAAACGTGGAAACTGAATTCGATCAGTACATGTGCAACATGAATCCTAGCAATTTCGGAAGGCGTGCTGCTCTCTCAGCTGCTGCCATGATAGAACAACAATCTGGAAAGTCAGTACTGGCAAATTGGCAAGTCCCCAGTGATGATGTCCTTGTTCCTGGTATGACTTTGCCTCAAATCATTCTTTCTCTGCCAGCCAGTGTTGATGTATGTTCCTGTGCAATGTTTTTCTTCAGTTTAGGTGCAAACTTGTACTTATGGTTTTTGCAGATGGCTCTGTTGAAGATTTTTTCCTGAAGGCAAAATTCTTAATTGTGCATCATGACTTTGTGTGATGATTTTGCAGAAGATCCTTTTGAAAGTTTGTTTCCATCACCGAAAAACAGGAGCTCACATAATAATAATGCACATCAGCTGCGAGATGCTGCTAGACAATTAGATGTGGATGAGAGTAACACTTGCAGTCCAACAACATTGGGTATGGCTGTTCACTCAATGATGTCTTCAGAAGATCAGGAGAGCAATATCTCTGGGACTTCAGAAGATGCCAATTATGGCAGCTATGGCAGTCAAGCTCCAGCTATGTTCTCGAGAGATGATTCTTTTCTTCTCAGTGACACTTTGACTTCTTTACAATTTCTGCCAACAAGCCACGAAGGTAAACAACACCACAACACCACAACACCAAACCAGCACATTCACATCCTTGAAAATACCATATCAGACATTTCAATGTCCTGAAGATTTCATTTCAATTCTTTTTTCCATCTCCTGAAGATTTTCTTTCATTTTCATTCTCCATCTTCAGGAGAAAATGAAAAGCCCCTCTCTGTGGAGGAAAAATTCTGCTTGGTAATGGGCCTTCCAGTGCACTAGAAATTTTCTGCTGGTGCTTTACATATATAGGAGAAGGGTACAGGGCCAGAGGCCCTTCCTTGTTTTGAGGTGCCTAGGCATGAGGGTGGTAGCCTGAGTGATGGGCACTGAAAAATGAGGAAGGGCCAAGAGCCCTATCCTTCTCCAGCATAAAAACCTGCCCTAATTTTTCAGAGGACCTGCACTTCCACCGCAGAAGATTTCTTCCATTTTGTAAGATCATTGTTGCTAACACCTTCTGCCTGACAATGGATGTCTAAATACAATAGAAAAATTAGGGCAGGTTCTTAAGTCCATATCTAACCACTTATATATGTTGTGCAGGTGATATGAGTGGTCATTATGAGATCGAACTAGGTGAGGAAAAGATGTCCTGTGAGACAGCACAAGGCCCAATGCGAAGCAGGCCTGCAGGAGCTGTAGCAGGCAGCTTGAAGCGGCACATGAGCCTTCCAGTAGCTAAAACTGAGATGAACTCTGGGCTGGAGGATGTCGCCTTTGTTGTATCAGTTCCAAGCTATGGTACTCGAGCAAAGCGTGGGTGTGCAACCCATCCCCGCAGTATTGCAGAGCGTGTACGACGCACCCGTATTAGTGAGCGTATGAAAAAATTGCAACAGGTGGTTCCCAATATGGTTAAGCAGACCAATACATCAGAGATGCTTGACGAAGCTGTGGAATATGTCAAGTCTCTCCAGAAAATGGTGCAGGAACTCACCAACACTGTGGCAGAATTGAGGGGGCAAATTCACTGATGAAGCTTTTCTTTGCTCTTTGATGATGGCCCAAGATTCTTCATAGGAATATACAGATTCTATTGTTCAGTTGGGTGGGCAAGAAACTGATGGAGAAAAGCTGGCTGCAAAATTTACCTTCACAGCATAGAAAGCTCCTGACAGGTTTGTGAAGTCTTGTAGGCTTCATTTCCTTTGCCTGTTTTGTTTCTTGTACATCTCTACTGCAGCAAAATGTGTTGCGCAGGTGTACACTGCCAATTTCACTATGGATCAGCCTTCAAATAAATATTGAGAGGCTGAATGTTTTGCTTCAATTGGTAATATGAGAGCTTCACCCATGTGAACAGGTTCACATCTCTCTCGCGAATGTAACTGCATCAGTTGTGAGCATTCCACAAAAGATCTGTCTTAATTAACTAGTGACATTTTTTGCAGAAATTGTTCAAACTGTTGAAATGTAGTGAACACATACATCTATCTGTTTGCAGAAGAATATAAACACAACTAGATGTTGGGTTGCTCTGAAATTACCAAGCTGAATACTATTGAAGATATGAAACCAAAATGAAACAGAAAATCAAGCAACCCAAAACAGACCACTTTGGCCTTGCTAGCTCCTTAGATCTCCTTGGATTGTTTTGCACTGTGTTTTCAGGTTGATCTTGTAAGTAAACTTTTGAAATAACATGTATTATTACCATTGTCTGGACTCTGGAGGGTTTTTCTCTTTCTGCTTTATCTTTTTCAGGAACATGTTTTCTTAGGAATTTTGGTTTTTAGCTAATGTGGCAATAATCCATAGGAAGGTGTAGAAAAAGTGGCTATGATCTCTTGGGAAATTTAGCCAAATCTAGCAACAAGCCATTCAAGTACAAAGCTTTCATCATTTTTTGATATTTCTGGCTTTACATTGAAAGCCATGTATAGAAATCTGGCAATTCTTATTTTATTTCTTCTCATTCTGGCAATTGAAACCCTCTCAAAATTGCTTCTTTGACAGTCCTCCTCAAATTATGTGTTGAAAATATCATATGAAAATTACAGTGTTTTTTAAAATGGTGAAATCTTGCTAGATTTTGACCTACAATCATCTCCTTTTATCTCTATGCCTAAAAATGAAGGCAAAATCACCCAAAAGCTACTACACCATGAGCACCTTTCGCCTTCAATTTGTCTTGAACCCTAATGCCCATTGTCACACTGGGTGAGCTTGCAAGAGATCTAGCCAGCAAATGGCTGCATTGAGTCGTCCATTATCACCAATACCTACTCGTCATTGTCATCCTTTGCTAGAAATTTGACAAGCATTACAAAGTTTTGGCCACTTATTGTCACTTACAAAAGTGACACTCTCACCATTGTCAATTATGCATTTGTAGTTGAAATCACCAAATTGTGTGTAGTTAGGATGCTAATGTTAGAGTTTGGGTCTAGAAGTTAATTTAACAAAATCATTCAATGTGCAAAAAGTTACCATATATTGGCTTCAAGTTTCAAACAAATAGATCATTGAAGATGAAATTCTTGGCGAAACGATGCACAAATCATGAATCATGATTGCCTCAATGCAAGAATAAGGATGTGAATCTAACCCTAACTTAAACTTTGATGGTTGCACTGTTGCACTTGAAAGTTGTTGCAAGATTATTTTTTTGCATGTGTTTTGTACATTATATTACAGTAATAAATTGTAGACTTTTTAATTTTTAAAATCCCATTTCAAAGTTGATTATTGGGACTAAGGAGGCAAACTGTGGATTCAAGACCATGGATGGAATTTCATTTGTGCATTATGCATGCTCACTATTATGCTTTTTAGATTGCAATGGGGGGCAAGTGTTGAGGTGTAGTGGCTCGTAACTAAATTTGCAATTCATGAACGATTGCTTGTCTTAACCTATGTAAAACTTGAGGTATGTTTAAATTTAATTGGAGTTTGAGCATCAAACTATTCTATTTCTTTAATGTTTCATGATTGAAATGTTTAAGGTTTAGTCAAGCTTCAATTGCAAGTTTGCATCCTCTTGAATCTTACATTCGACGCCTACTTTTCTATATGTTTCACAAGGTTTTCATTCTCATGAATCTTGGATCCAACTTTTTTTTATGTTTTGAGAAGTTTGCATCCTCATAAATGAATCCTACATTTAATTTTAATAATTTTCAATTTTGTGTGTTTTGAAAGGCTTAGTGTTCATTTGCTTCATGTTGTTGTCCTTTTCTTTCAATCTTTTTTATTGAGCATGGCACCTTTGTAACCTCCTCAAAACTTCAAGTTCCATGTTTTATTCCTCAAACAAAGTCAAGCAATGTAGCATCTTCTTGTAGAAACCAAACCCCAAACCTTATCACTTCTCTTGAAACTCTTTCAAATGCAAGTTTTTGGGTTTATATTGAAGAGACTAAGAGGGAAAAAAAAGAATATGAGAGAAAAAGGTGTTTTAAGATGTTTAGAGTGCAAACTTCTATGGGTTGAGTTAGTGATGGATGAACCCAGGAAGGCACATCAAGTCAAATGCAAGGTTTGTACCAAAATAAAGGGCAAGGAAAGTTAATGGCCCTTAAATTGACAACCTTTGGAAACATGGTGGAAGGAAGAAGAAAATTATGGCAATCACAAAAGTTTATAATGTTGGTGAATACTACATGAACAAAGATATTATCCATGCCAAGAATGAACGTTGTATGCCACAACTAAGAAGGATACAATTATTGATCAAATCTGCAAAGCTACTATTTTAAACCTAGGGAAAAAAAATTGGTGCAATTTTTAATTTGTTTCCATGTGTTGTTTAAAGGTGAGCTATGATTAATTATGAAAATATGAGTGTTGAATTGTGGCAAAGGGAGCCAATAATGATGTCCTAAATATAGATTCTAATATTTTTTTACATTGCAATCATAATGTTTGAACAATTTTACATTATTTCACAATGTTTTCTATGTTTATTAATCATTATATTAAGGTTTTTTTAATGTTGAAAAAGTTATATATTTATTTGGATTATTTTCAAACTTGTTGATTTTAGATTAATGTACTTT
This sequence comes from Sphagnum contortum, assembly GCA_963920785.1. Classification (NCBI taxonomy): domain Eukaryota; kingdom Viridiplantae; phylum Streptophyta; class Sphagnopsida; order Sphagnales; family Sphagnaceae; genus Sphagnum; species Sphagnum contortum. Next base: position 1,306,847 of record OY987290.1, on the reverse strand, counting down.
TTTAAATGGCCATACAAATACAACACGCAATTTTCAACATTAGTTTAGTTACCGAAATTTGCAAACATGTCAAATAAACATTAGTCGTGGCAACATTGGCTCCTTTTATCATGATTTGACCCATGAACAAGTTGCTACATTTTAGAACTTTTCAAAAACCCATTAATCAAATACAAATGGATGGGAAATGGAATTTTACATGCATGAATTACTTACATCAACAAAACCAAACCTTTGGTTGAAGGTGTTAAGTTCATCATAACCCCCCCCCCCCCCCCTCAATTGTATTGTTTGCATATGAACATTTTTACATCAAAATTTTGCAATAAGTTTTTTTATCCAACCTTAGAAATGTGTACATGATCCCTTTCTAACTTGATGCTTGATTTTGACACCCCATTTTAGTTTAACACACCATCAAAAGGAATTAGAGTCTTGGGATTCCATTTGGCATTTCATCATTCACATTATCTTTCATCAAAGATGCCTTGTTAAAGGATGTTCGACATGTCGATATGTTCCTTCTACTAGGCAATGCCAAGTACCCTTTGGAATTCTAACTCATTGTTTTGTACAATAGCCATCGTATCTATTACATTGTGCACCCCCCTCTTTCACCTTCATAAACTACTTTGTTTCCTTTGACTCTCCCTTTTTCAAATGTTTTGATGTTTCTTGGGTCCAAGTTCACTTTGTGTTTCATTAGATTTTGAGTGAAATTGAACAGATTTATCATGGTGAATGTGTGTAAACTTTTAATAAATGGAAACGAGTTAGTATGGACAAGTGAATTCATTAATATCCAAATGAATTCACTAATAGTTAATTATGAACCTAAGTTAAACACCTAGGAATCTTTACTAGGCTACCTAACCCAAGTTAAGAACTTAACCCACCCACCAACTTAAGGTGCAAATGTGAAGCTTTAAACCCTTCACCTTTTTCACATCCATATTTAAAGAACCAATCTTTAACTATTGAACCACTATTTAAATGAATGATATTTTTTTGTCATCAAATATTATTATGCACATTTTTTTTACCTTAAATAATTATTGGCAATTCTTAACTATTCAACCATAGGTTATTTTAGGTTATTTTAGGTTATTCTATTGTAGGCCATTGTTGGCTATTTTACGTTATTTTATCATAAGCTATTGTTGGTTATTATAAATTATATTACCATAGGTTATTATTAATTATTCTATCATAAATTATTGTTGGTTATTTTAAATTATTTTACCATAGGCTATTGTTTGTTATTATATGTTATTGGTAGTTATTTTATTGTAGGCTATTATTGGCTATTTGAGGATATTATACCGTAAATTAATTTTGGTTATTCTATCCTAAATTATTATTCGTTATTTTTAATTATTTTACCATAGGTTTTTGTTCATTTTTCTAAGTTATTTTACCATTGACTATTGGTGGTTACCATATCGTAGGGTATTGTTGGCTATTCTAAATTATTTTACCATTGATTATTCTTGGATATTTTATCATAAGTTATTGTTGACTATTATTGGTTATTATAAGTTATTTTAAAATAAATTATTTTGGATACTCTATCATAGGTTATTATTGGTTATTATATTGTATGCCATTTTTGGTTATTTTACCATAAATTATTGTTGACTATTATTGGTTATTTTACCATATGCAATTATTGAATATTCTATCATAGGTTATTCTAGGTTATTCTAGGTTACTCTAGGTTATTTACCATAAAAAATTATTGGTTATTCTATCATAGGTTATTCTTTGTTGTTTTAAGTTATTTACCATACGCAATTATGGGTTATTTTATCATAGATTATTATTGGTTATTCTAAGTTATTTACCATTGGTTATTGTTGGTTATTCTTGGTTATTTCAGGTTATTTACCACATGTTATTATTGGTTATTATATTGTAAATTATTATTTATTATTTTAAGTTATTTTATTTTGGGTTATTTTATCATAAGTTATTGGTGGCTATTTTTCATTATTTTATCATAAGTTATTGTTAGTTATTATAAGTTAGTTTACCTTAAATTATTATTGATTATTTTATTGTAAATTATTGTTGGATATTCTAGGTTATTTTACCTGAAACTATTATTGGTTATTCTATCATAGGTTATTGTTGGCTATTCAAAGTTATTTTACTTTAAGCTATTTTTTGTTATTTTATCATAGGTTATTGTTGGTTATTTTAAACTACTTACTATAAGTTATTGTTGATTGTTCTATCATAGGCTATTGTTAGACTATTGTTAGTTATTCAATGTTATTTACCATAGGTTGTTGGCTACTATAGGTTATTTATCATAGGTTAATATTGGTTATTATTGACTATTCTATCATAGGTTATTATTGGTTACTATATTATTTTACCTTAGGTTTGAAAAGATGGGGGGGGGGGAGAGAGCTTGAGCTTTTACAAACACACACACACCCCTAGAAGACAACAAGTCCTCCAAAAACAATGGTGAAGATCTGTCATGTCGACCATTAAGAGCACTAGTCGATGTGAATGTAGAATGGTCACCTAGGCACATCATGAATGTCAGCTCTAGTTGAGCTTGACATCTCAACACTCCCCCTCAAGCTCAATTCCAACTCCATCACTCCAAGCATGTTGTGGAATCGGTGATGCTTTTTAGCTTCCAAGACCTTGGTGAAGATGTCAACAACCTGATCCTCTGTGCTCACATAAATAAGATCAATCTCACTTGCCAAGACCCTCTCCCTGATGAAGTGATAATGAACTTCAATGTGTTTTTTCTGTGCATGAAACATTGGGTTCCTAGCCAGCTGAATATTGCTAAGGTTATCACAATATATGACAACCTATCTATCCACATGCAGCCCCAAATCTCCAAGTAGCTTGCGAAGCCAAGTTACCTCACATGTTGCCATTGTAGCACTCATGTACTCTGTCTCTATGCTCAACAAGGCAATTGTCGGCTGCTTCTTGTTATTCCACATAACAGCAGCACTCCCAAAAGAGAACATAAAACTGCTAGTAGATCTCATGTCTGAAATGTTACCAACCCAATCAACATTTGTGTATCCATGCACCTACAACTATGTGCTAGCTTCATTAAAGAGACCATAATATGTTGTGGCACTCACATAGTGTAGTGTGTGCTTCACACCATCCAAATGTGGCTTCCGAAGAACCTACATAAATTGGCTCTCCAACCCAACTGTGTAGTTTAAGTCCAGCCTAGTGATCGTCATGTAGATAAGACTGCCCACTATCTTCCTGTACATAGTGGCATCCTTTAAAATAAATGGGTTCAACTTCTTGCACAACCTTTGCCATATATATGCATAATGGCGAGCTACATAACCATCATATATCAATCTATGGATTGGTCATCGTTCCCTGGTAGACCTGCGTGGACCGGGATTTGTCCGTGGTGTCCTATTCGTTGCATTAACTCTTCTCACACCAGGTGTCATAATAGTTGGAATCCCAAACTCCTCATCAAGGCTCTACTCAAAGCCACTAGACTCTCCATCTACATGTGAATATCCTACAGAAATGTTAGGCATACCAAGGGGCTCACCGACTTTCTTTTTTCCTTTATATGATGCATCACCTATATTTGTAGGATTGCTATTATGACGCAACCTACCACTCCATGGTCTATTAGTAAACCCACTAAAAGGGGACTCTCGTGGTCCACTCAATGTTTGTGATTGCTAACTTGCATTCTTTGCAACCACATGTTCGTGTGCATGAGCCCCAATAGAGTCTTTTACATCAACATACCAATTGTTCATTTCATCAAACACAACATCCCTACTCACCCTCATTTCACGTGTGACAGGGTTATAACATTTGTACCATTTCTGCTCAAGTGAGTACCCAATGAAAACACATTTTTCAGCCTTCGGATCTAGCTTAGTCCGTAGTTTATCTGGTACATGTACATATGTAATGCACCCAAACACTTTCAAGTGTGACAAATCTGGTTTTTTGCCATTGTATTTCTCCTCTGGAGTCATACCATGCATTGCTACTGTGGGGGTCCTATTCATGATGTAAATTGCAATCGCAATTGTTTCAGCCCAATAATGATGTGGCATGCTCTTGTTAGCCATTAATGCACGAGCAACCTCTGCAATGTGCCTATTCTTTCTCTCAGCAACTCCATTTTGTTATGGAATATACCTGCATGTAAATTGCCTCTGAATTCCATGCATTTTCAAATATGTAATAAATTCATTGGAGAAATATTTTCCCCCTCCATCTGACCTTAGGCACTTAACTTGCAACCTTGTTTGCTTTTTAACCAACATTCTGAAATTCTGAAAGTGAGTAAACACTTCATTTTTTCCTTCATGAAGTACACCCACACTTTCCTTGTGTGGTCATCAATGAACGATATATAGTAGCGACATCCTCCCATTGATGTCGTCTTGGTTTGCCCCCATACATTTGAATGCACTACATCAAGTGTTCTCTTACTTACATTCTTGTCATGCGGAAACACATTCTTTGTTTGCTTCCCAAATTGACATGCTTCACATATCTTATACATTCCATCCACCTTAAACTTTGGCAAACCTATGACAATTTTTGAATTATGCATAGACTTCAATCATTGCTCATTTACATGACTGATATGCTTATGCCATATGTCCATATTAGCCACAACTCTTGCACCTTGTGTAAACATAGCAGCTTCCACCTCATGCATGCTTACATCCAAAGTAAACATTCTGCCCACTCTTTTGCCCTTAACAACTAAACGACATTTGTCCTTGAAATCTTTGACATAGCAACCATCAAGGTTGAACCGAACTTGCAAACCCTGCTCAATCATTTGCCCAACAAAAACCAAGTTATTTGTGATATTGGGCACATGAAATACATCAGACAAATACTTTATCTTGCCATCTTGCATAGGTAATGGCACATTCCCGATATGAGCAATGGGATGAGTTGTGTCATTTCCCGTCTCTACATAAACTGGTTTTTCCAAATTTTTGACATCCCTAAACCACTCACCATGATAGGTCATGTGCTTAGAAGCTCTCGAATCCACATACCATACATTATCAGCATTTGTGGATACATTTGCAGCCACTATATTTAACATGTGCTACACAACAAGTAGATGTTCATACCTATCTTTAGCCTGTTTGCTTGAGGATGCATAATTATTTTGCTGCAGTCTTCCATTCCTCATGTCATTTTCCTTCTTTCTACATTCTCTGGCCCAATGGCTTGGTTTGCCACAATAATGACAATCTCTAGAATCTGATCCAAATTGTTGTTTGTTCCAATTGCCACGTCCTCTTTGGCCCCCCCTGCCTTGAAATTGGCCTCTTCCACCACCTCTGTATGACTATTGTTGTTGTGAGTCATTTGACTACTGCTGTCCAAAATTCCGATTTCCAAAAAGGCCACCACCTTGGCCTTGACCACGCCCTCTTCCTCTACCTCTACCTATATTTGAGTAGAAGGCATGCTGCTATATGTTGTTCTTGTTTTGTGTAAAACAATCTTCATTTAAGGTTTTTTCTTCTACAATCAACATTGACACAAGATCTCGAAAGTTGGGAACATTCTCCCCTACAATTATGGATGTCTTGAAAGGCTTGTATTCCTTTCCAAGTCCATTTAGACAAATGCTGACCAAATCATCATCATCCACAGATACATTAATAGATGCAAGGGATTCAACAATACCCTTGATCTTCAATGAATACTCATTGATAAACATGTTTTTGTTCTCCATAATGTGCAACTCTTGCTTTAGTTGCAACTTCCTTGCCTTTGTATTTGTCTAGAACATCTGCACCAAGTTCTGCCATGCTTCTGCTAGAGTGTGAGCATCCTGTATATGCCCAATCATAATGTTTGTAACACTAACAGACAACCAATACATAACCTTGCGTGCACCCTGGTTCCAATCCTTGAATGTTTTTATATTTACTACAGTGGCATTTTCCTCGGGCAACTCTAAAGGGTCTTCATTCTCATTTTCGACATAGTCCCAAAATCCTTTTCCCATAAGGAAATTAGTCATCCTAAACTTCCAAGCATGGAAGTTGTTCTTGTCAAATTTTTCACTAATAATTTGATTAATGTCGTATGACATCTTGTTCAAATAGCATGCAAACACCTGCTATTCAAAAATGGAAGTCAAGATGATGCCAAAACGCAATTTTGGCCCTAAAATTCCATTTGAAAGGCAGTACACAATCCTTATAGCTTTGTCTTGGCGAAGATAGCTCTTCAATCCAATGTCGTTTTCCGGTGCCTCCCGAAGAGCTCTGACACGGGTGTAGTAGTGAACACGAAGGGGGAAAAGATGATGACCTTTTGATGCAATACCGCTTCCTTTGCTTCTTGTGCTTGTTGCTTAACCCTTAGCCTGTACCCGATTTTGATACCATGAAAAGATTGGGGGGGAAAGAACTTGAGCTCTTGCAAACACACACACGCACCCCTAGAAGACAACAAGTCCTCCAAAAACAATGGCGAAGATCCGTCATGTCGGCCACTAAGTGCGCCAGTAGATGTGAATGTAGAACGATCACTAAGCACGCCAGTTGATGGGCATGTAGAATGGTCACCCAGGCACATCATGAATGTCAGCTCTAATTGAGCTTGACATCTCAACAAGGTTATTCCACCTTAAATTATTATATGTTATTTTACCTTTTAGGTTATTAAATTATATTTCAAGATTTTATGTTATTATACCTTAGGATAAAATAATTTATGGTAACATAAAGTATAATGACATTGAATAGCTTAAGAAATAACTTGAAATAACATAGGGTATAACATAAAATAGTTTAAGGCACTTAAAACAACAACATAAAATCACTTATTTATCATATTAAATTATAAATATAATGAATTATGTCAATTAATAATGAAACATGATGTCTACATAATGATCCTATAATGAAATAACTTTAACCAAGGTGAAATAACTAAGGTGTAATGAACCTATTTCACTTTTAAAGTCCCATAATGATTTAGGTCAATGAACTACACCTCATTTTTGTACTAATATTTGTTAGCCCAAAAAAACCTTTAGCTCGAAAATAGGGTTCTTTCCCAATAGCGTTTAGTGGCATTGGACTCAACTAATAGCCACCATTGCCTTGACAACCTATTTAAACAGTCAGGCCTTTATAACTTTAATCATAGTTGTTAGGTTTATGGTTGACCAACATCCCTTCCTTTTGGAAGCTTTAACGAGAATTGAAAACAAGACCTTCCCTTGCCAATAACACTTCAAATGTGGCATGTGATTTCCTATTGCCTTTAACACACGTGTGTTTTTATATTTTTGAACAATTCATTTAGCAACAAATGGTTTGACTTTAAGATTTTATTTTTGAGAGTTTGCACCGTCATACTTTCTTTAGCATGTTCTCTAATGGGATACTTGAAGCCCATTATGCCCAAATTTTATCATGTTCTAGCCCTACGGTAAGCACTTAAATTATAGTTCGACTAGTCTTCTTAACCTTTTGATTATCTTCCATAGTTTTCTCTAAAACATTGCGAACGCGGCTAGTACTACCACATCCTTCAATTACAATCCTTCCTTGATGTGTGTGCACACATCCCATTGACCCTATGAGTATCGACCTCTTATGTTACACCCATGACAATGAACTCATGGGGACCCATGATGCAATTAGTGACATTTTTGCCACCGTTGCGTGAAATGTTAATTTGCATGAAAACAACTACAAACATTTCCTTCACCCATGTTCAATTCCTCTCATTGACAAATTAACAATGTGCTCTCATCAAAGTTGGAATTCTCATTTTAGCTGACATTGTCATATTTGACCCAACACATGCAAATTTATTTCCCTAATTTTACACAACTCAAGGATTTGTTGCCTTTGATGTAACTCAAGCCAAATAAAGGAGTTATTTGATTAACACCTCACTAATCAATTCCTCCCTCTAGCAATTGAAGTATTTGGATGTCTACACAAATCAATTGATGTGTTTTTACACAATTATGCCAATGCCATTTGGAGTTTCAAAGGACCAAAAGCCCCCCCCCCTTTTTTTTTTGGTTATTTATTTTCATCAAAATATTTCAATTATATTGCAAAGGATGCACACATCCTCCATTTTAAGTCAAGTGGTAATGATGAGCCTAACTATTTCCCAACTTCCACCCCTTCATGAAACACCCCACATCACCACAATTGATTTATTTACAAGTGGTTGGTTTTTGAGATGGAAAGATTTTGACATCTAGTTGTGTTAGATTTAAATAAAGACTATTGATTAACTTAACATCCATACTTTAAATTAACTAAATTTTAGGATATAATCCTTTGATTTCATAGGCTTAAACCAAGAGGTATGACCCTTAAGACCTCATTGTCTTCCATCTTACTGCACATACCTTTTACACTTCTACATCACATTGTATCATTATCATGAATTAAGCTTTTAGGAACATTGGTTTCTTCAATGTATGCACATCATTTTTTATCCTAATTGATAATAAGAGTTACCTTATAGTTTGTGCTAACTTGACATCCTTTAAATTCTCCCTTTTTCTAACACCTTTGTACATTTTTTGAATTAACGATGTGTTTATAGATTTTGCATGGTTTTGATGAATATGGGATGTGTGTTCACTACCACCACCCACATAATCACATGCATCCCTCCCCCCAAAAAATGGATATGCATATAAACAATACAATGATGTTGGCATATACCTTCTTTAAACCCATTTCAAAACAATTACCCTCCCCAAATATATATTAGTTGATCAAAATAAAGATATGGTAAGTTTGAAATATTCACCAAATATGGTAATAGAAATGATAACAAATAATAATAATAATAATAATTACCCAAGACATTTGTTTTTCAAAATGCCACAAATGAACTTTTTTGGGAGTATTTGATCATCAAATTTTGAAGTTTATAATTAAACTCTAAACCCCAAACATCTTTAGATTTTACATTAAGTTCTAATAAGGTTTAGGAAACCCTAAACCCAACAATGTAAAAGGACGCTCAAATATTTTCACTTTCGTATTTTGATTATATCATAAAAAACTTAGAATTTTTTTGTTAGTGTATCTTGGGGCACCTTAATGACCATAATATTATAGAAAGCTTTACAAAAAACATAACACCCACCTTTTGTGGGCTTTATGTTTTTTGAAAAGTTCACAATGATTTTTTCCCAGGCTTTATGCTTTTCATGAAGTCCACAACTAGGTTTTCTTGGGCTTTATGTTTTTTATAAAGCCCATTGTATTGTTATTTGTTGGGTATCATAGGGAAAATTTTGAAAAATAAAAAACTTGTGGTGATTTTTACATGATGTAAAGGCTTGGGGGTGGGTTTTATGAAAATTGAACATGCCCTTAGCTCCACCTCAAGGGCCCTTATTCTGGGAAAGCCCATCTCCTTAGGCTTTGCCTTACACATAACCCAATTGGGATTATAAAATCAACGATTAAAATGAAATTGTATATCCCCATTACAAAAACATTCTTACTAAAGTGGGGATCATTTAGAAGAAAATTTAACCAAGTTTGGCTACCTATAAATCAAATATGAAAGTATTTAGAAGAAATTGATGATCCTTTCTTCTATATTCTTGGCTACTTATTGGAACTTATCCTAAAAATATGGCAATTTTGAGTAGGGGAAAACAAAAAGAAAATTTGAAATTTGTCCAATATAAGTCATTTTCTTCAATGAAAAATCCTTTATAATAATAGGTTGAAAGTTGACAAGAAATCATATTTTTCACATTGATTACCCTCAAAAAAATCACTACTCTTCAATGATCTAGATGTTTCAAAAGATGCCATGCATGTCTACCTTTTAGCTTTTAACCAAAAAAAAGGAACCAAGGGTTTAAGGTTTAGGGATCAAAAAGACCTAGAGATATAGAGAAACGCTAGGCACATGCACAACTTAAAGGGGAAAATGGGGGGCTTTGGCAACAACCTCCCCTTTTGCCCATTGTTGATGCTCTTTATCTCATAGTTGTAGCTAGCTAATAGCCTAGGCTACAACTAACCCCAATGCAAGAAAAATACAATAACAAAAATATTATAAAAAAAAATCTACTATAAAATTTTACCATAATAAAAAATCCAACAACACTTCTTACATTGGTATGTATTTGATATTTAAGTTATTTTCATCAATTTGGATTCATTTCTTTGATTTATAATCTTTGTGTATGTGTATACATTATGATTGTTTTGAAGTGATTTTTTTGCTTCATCCTTTTTGAATTTGTCTTTGTATGATGTAAAATGTAATATATAATGTAACCTTAATATGAAAATTATGTATTAGGGTTAGGGTTCTTAATCAATATTTGGATTCTTTCCTTGAATTTATAACCTTTGTGTATGTGTAGACATTGTGTTTGATTTTGAAATGGATTTTTATTTTAGTTTTCTTGACTTTGTCTTTGTATGTATTAAATGTATTTTTGATCAATTTTTATTTATTTATTTGTATATGATTTTGTTTTGTAAAATCATGGATGATGGAAGGCCATATATGTGGACTCACTTTATAATGGAAGATGAGATGAAAACTACTATAGATCCTCCATTGGTGTAAAGATCTTCATCATCCATGGTTGTGGCACCTTCATTGATGCAATTACCAATTGTCGAATGATGTTGGAAGAAAAAAAAAATGGCAGACGATGAAACAAATGTTGGAAGGAGATGGAATGATATTGCTTTTGTTAACATCCTTGATTTATATGGAGTGGAGGTGTCTTGACAAATCTTGTTTGTCATTCAAACATTGGACACACATTCGCACCAAACATCATTTTCAATTGTCAAATGAATGTCATCACAAAGAAGAACAAATCAAGAATAAAATTGAGAACAAAATTGAGAAGATGAAATGTGAGTATCGACATGAAACAACTTTGCTGGAAGAACAAACTGGAGGTAGTGGATCAACATGGTCATGGTTTACATGCATGACAACTATTATGGAAGGTACTGCCAAAGGAAGAGGTGCACCTAGAGGGGTTGATCGAGGCACTATGGAAATTATTGAAATGGATGAACATAAAATTCTAGACACTTAAACATTGACACTTGCGCCTTCAAATGATGAGCAAGTAAGAGATGTGCCACCTTTTGAAACTTTTATCAATACATTGGAGGATGGTGCAAATACTTTTCCTCTTACCCTAAAGAATGTTTCTTGCAAATTGTTCGGGGTTTTTAGCAAAATAACATCTCGCAAATGATCATTGATTGGAAATGCCAATTACTTGGTGAAAGCCATGAACAAATTTGCAAAAGGTTCTATTAATGTTGAGAAACACAAATTAGAATCTAGGGGGAAAATGATAACTTTGCTTATAGAATCCAATCAAAAATTGGCTATTAGGTAAATGGAATTTGAATTTGAGAATTGAAAGCTTGAATTAGAATCTTGTGCATAAGTTCAAACAATTCAATTGGTAAAATTGCCAAAATGCTTGGAAATATTTTACATGCTTCTAAATGATTCAAATATTTACAAATGTGTAATTTTGTGTAAAGAGGAAATACATTAATTTTTTGAAAATCCTTCATTTGGTCATATCCAAAGTGGGTTTTTTCCGGATTTTTTTGTAATTTTAAATTTAAGAACCAACTTGAATGACTTTTTTTTTATTAATTTTTTCAATTTTGAAAATTGCATTACCTACTAAAACTCGTTATGCACTTGTGATCCAAAATTCAAACCAATTGAACAAAATCTCAGATCTGATGCATCTATATATCCAATGTGGGTGTTTTGCTGGGTGTTTTGCATTTTTTCATTTAAGAACAAAGTTGAATAATTTTTTTCTTTTGATTTTTTTTTCAATTTTGCATTAATTACTAAAACTCTTTACGCACTTGTGGTCTAAATTTCAAACCAATTGAATAAAACATTAGATCTCATGCATGCATATATCCAAAGTGGGTTTTTTGCAAGATATTTTGCATTTTTTCATTTGAAAAATTTGAATAAAATTTCTCTTCTGATTTTTTTTTCAGTTTTGCGAATTGCATGAGCTAGGAGTCCTCCTAATGGACTTGTGGTCCAAATTTCAGACTAATATAATAAAAACTCAAATGTGATGCACCTATATTTCCAAAATGTTCATGAAAAATATAAAATGGGGTTGGGGCAAACACTCATCCAATTTGTGAAATGTGTAGCACACATTGCTTCTCCACGTTGTGAGGTTGTATGACCTTCACAAACAAGAAAAATTTGCCCCCTTGCACCACAAAGTGGATCTACTTAAGACCTTTTAGGGGCAAGGGTATTCTCATTAATTGGCAATAGTTATGAGGGACACAACAATTCATCACAATTTTGGGAGCTCAATCAACACATGCATTGATGCAATGCAAGATCCTCCACCTATTTGTAAGAATCCCAAAAGAATTTTCAATGCTAACTATACCAACATTCATTTGTTCATTGAACATGATTTCTCCAAACCTTCAACCACCACAATTGGCTCTCTTAAAATTGATTGTGTTTGAAGTTGTTGAAAAAAAAATGATACCTTAAATTGGCCATCATTTGTTGTCGTGCCAAGAAGTGAACAACATACGTTCCAAAACAACTTGTCCATTTCACAAATTGCTTGCAAAACCACCAAAATTGTAATTTTTTCGTTTACAATAATAGTTTGCAGGTATTGCAATAACTCATTTATTCAACTTTTGAGAAAGTGAAATATGAGACCCATCAATAGTGCCACAAACATTGAATAGGCCACATGCATGAAAAAATCCATCTATAATCCTAAGTAAACAACATGGATCATGAAATATAAAAATATATCAACTAAACAATTTGTCCCTAAAAATTAAAACATCAATAACAATATCAACATATGTACTCATTGTATAAGCTTCAACATTGAATCTATTAGTAATAATGTTTGCATTAACCCCAAGTGCACAACAACATAACACCAACCTAATGGCTTTTCTAAGCTCTAATGGTGCTTTATCAAACATAGTAACTTCAAATTTGACAAAAGGTTCCAATTTTCTAACCAAATAAATAAATGTTTTATAAGTCATATAATATGCAAATAAATGTTTTCTATCCCTCATTTCCAAATTGATGTGCCAAATAACTCTTTTTATTAAGTCCCAATGTGTAGATTGATTAGACTCTTTCCACCAAATCTTATGTGGCCTAATCTCTTTGTAAGCAAGACAATAATATATATATATATATATACATTAAGTGAAAAATGAGTGGTACCTCAAACTCTAAAAATAAATTCCCCACTTGAACTAATCTCGTTCCTCTTGTAAAAATTAGTTTTCAAAATCTTGACACAATCAAAAAATAAAATAAAATGCCAATAATACAATGTCAATAGTCGTTAAACTCATTAAAAATACTAATTTAAAATTCAAATATGAGTAATAAAAATTAGTTGCAAACTCTACATTCACAAAATCATAAAGCTCAAAATGGCTAAACCCAAGCAACAAACTAAACTCTAAATTAAAATATTGGTTAAACCCTAATATGATTTTTTTTAATTTTTAAAAGGGTTCTAATATTTACCTTTCCTAAATTAAAGAAAACTCAGTGTTTTCATTTGCCTAAATTGGCAACAAGTGAAATGCCAACATGTGCTCCAAAAAAAAGATGTGCCGCTTTTGCCCTTTTCTTACGTTTTGGGGGGAAAATGGGGGGCAAAAGCTGGGGCAAAGTGGGGGCCAAAGTGGGGACTGAGACGTGCCCGGGCCAAGATGGGCCGCTACTGCTGCCGGTCGCGTTGTCTCTGCTGCGCCGAGCACTACAGTACAGTTCCCAATGTGCGCATTGCATAGTAGATTGATCGAAGATTGCTGGCTCGGAATCGACGTGTAGAGTGGCTACTGAGAGAGAAAGAGATTAAAATTGCGAGTTTGCAGTTGGAAAGGGAAGGAATTGGTGTCAGAAGATTTCAAAACACAGTTCTAAAGACAAAGAGGGAAAGAGAAAGAGAAAGAGTGAGAGATGAGGAACGGGAGGGAGCTTTTCTGGGTGTTGGTAATTCTAAGCTTGGGCTTGGTGGCGGCTGGATTCGCCTTTGCTGCAGAGGCCAAGCGTATCAAGGTGCTCAAACCCTAGACCATAAAACCCTAAACCGCTCCCCAATTCTTCAGGTTCCTCCCCATTTACTTACTTGGCCATTCAAATTGCAGAAAATGTTTCTGAAAGAACTTAATTTCGTTACGTTTTTGGGGGACTACTAAAGTGCGAGGTGAAAGATTTAGAGTGCTACTGCACTGGAATTTTGTGGGTGTTATGATTCTCATGGTGACCTAATCTCTGCAGCCTTTTATGATGAATTACTCAACGAGAAAAACATGGGATTAGTTCACACATACACCATCTTTTTCCATGAGAATTGCGTATTCAAATGCCACAAATAGGGTATGGTGTTACTTGATTTTTCCGAACTCCTTTCAAAACTCTTTCAGTGATGTATGACAGACGCTTCTTTGAGTGCAATATCTAATCCTCGAAATATCCAGAAAACTTTTTCAGAACTTTTCCATGGAAATTCAGTTGAGCACCAACTTCAACAATTGTTAATCTAACTTAGTTGTGATGAGGAAGAAGACCCAATTTTCTGAGGTATTTGGACATAGGATTTCTGTTCTTGCAGCCAAATTTCGGTTGTCTTTCAAAGTAAAAAATCTTGGGTACTGGGGTACTTAATCACCATTCAAGCAAATTGTGGAATTGTGGATTTTCAAGTTGGAGCTAAAATTCTGCTGCTCTTAGCAGAAATGCTAAAAGGACAGAGTTAAATGACAGGGCGAGGAATTTTTAAAGGATTTAATTTGGACTGATATCAACATGTGGCAGAAACATTGCTTTGATTAGTGAGTGTTCTGGCTGATCTGCCAAAATTCACTGGCAGATTGCACTTGCAGCTTTTGCCTGTCCATGATGTGAAAATGCAGATCTGGATCCAGAAACACCAGAGTTCAAATGCAGCAATTTGCAGATTGTATAAATATGTATCCAAGCAAATTCTGAAAAAATCTGCACGTAGAGTATTTAATGTGATTTGGGTTGTGCAGCCATGAAAGGGATGAATTTCTTTACGACTTTTGAACTATTTGGGTTAAGGTGCTAAGTCTACAATACTGTCTGAATTTGAATTTTGTTGTCTGAATTAGGGCATTACATACTTGATATAGCTTAGGTATTTTATGGGTTGCCCTTTGTGTTCATGACCATTTCTAATGTTGCAAGTTTCCTGATGTGTGCAGCCTGATCAAGTACTGGTAGTTGATAATCGGTGTATCTACCCCCATACTTCTGCTTTCATATTTGCTATAGTAGCAGCAGTGACATTACTGGTGGCACATATCTTGGTAAACACTCTCACTGGTTGTATTTGCCAAGGACCGAATGGATATGGCATTCCTTACAGTGAGAAACGGTCCCTTGCAATTACATATTTCTTCTTGGCCTGGTATGTACACATCTCATCACAGCCACCACAGAACCTAGTATGTCCAATGCTTCAGAAGAAGGTTTCCTCTTATGCATTAAGCTTATATGCTTGCTTGTACAGGGACAAGATAAAATGAACTGAAGCTTTACCCTCAAAAGCTTGTTGCAGCTTGAATGAGGATACTGACTTCCTCATTAGCTATGTCTCTTGAGTGCTAGCCAATGTCACAACTCAGTCTTCCTGTTGGTCCTGCAAATGTGACAGAAACTCAGGACACAGACGTTTGTATAATGGTTTGTCTAAAATTTGGGACAGATTATTGTAGTATACTTCTCTAAACCCACTGTCAGGAGACAATGAAGTCAGTGGGTTTAGGGTTTAGGGTTTACTCAGCTTGTCACTGCTATTCATGATAAAAGTTATGGTTTTCACACTTCGTGAGCCACACTCATACTGTTATGACTGCATTCTTTATTGTGTTGTTAGGTTCAAAGTGTTGTTGTGGAGGTTTTCTCTGCAGTCACATAGAGATGTTTGGGACAAAGTCTTTGTTTGGAGTATGCATAGAGGTAGCAAGTTTCCTGTGGAGAGTTTCATTGGCTTGTTTCTGGAAACAGGCTTGCTTTCCTTAACAGCTTCATATTGCTTGCGGCTGGGGCTATTCTGAACAACCCAGATCGTGATAGTACTCGGTGGAATGGAAACAACTGTTATGTTGTTGGCCCTTGGCTCTTCATCGTAGGTGGTTTGCTGTCTATTGCCACTGTGGTTTTGGGAGCAAACTATTATCTTCTTGCATCAAGAATCAGGAATGAGCTTTGGTCAACTGGTCTTCCTCAGCAAAGACAGGATGGGATTGCAATGGGGCAGCCAGTTTATGGTTCTCAACAGGTACCATATGGTGCTCAACCTTACATTTTTGGCCAGCAAGGTTATCCCCAGCAGGCCTATCCATATCTGCAAGGACCACATAATGGAAATGACTTTGTTCCTGGTACTGCACCATACCCAATCTATGGACAGGGTAGTCATATGAAGTAGGTTCTTTGAATCTATACTGGGTATTTGTTGTTGGCAAAGGATCATTGAGAAAGAATGAGTTGCTGGGTGGCTGAAGAAATCCCCTATTGAGTCTAAAATAACTTCCCTTTTGTCTCCTACTCACTCACACCTAGGAAATCTGCAACCATCTTTTGAGTCCTTTTGAAAAGCAGGAACTGTAATCAAGTTGTTGCCTTGATGATTTAACAGTAGATATCAGGTGCTATTTTCACATACAGTAATGCAGACTGAATTTGTATATTCGACTACACCACAAACATATAAACTCAAATAACAAAATACTACATGGTTTAGTTTGAAGAATGTATGTTTCACATGTCTGCATTTGACCTGAGCACATTCTTTGAATGTCGCAATACAGTTTCATTTCTCTCTATATTCTGTCAATTTGAACATCACTAGATTTGATGTTCTGACTTTAGTGTGGGCTTCCATGTGCGGCTGAATGTATTTTGAGCATCAAGGTTGGAGGCTAGACACTAAATCAATTGCATAATTGATCCAAAAACTTCTGCAAGAAGTATTATGTAGTTGCACGATGATTGTGTTAATAAGTTATGGGGGAGGATGTAATGAAACATTTGGATTTGGTAAACATATATGAACCCAAAGCGGTTGAAAGTTTGCCACCAAAGTGATGTATTTTGAGCTCGAGCATGTAAATAACTTGCTATTTAAATGCCACAAAATACTCTCAGCTTGATAATAATTTAGATTTAGGCTATTATATATGTTTAAACTAAAGGGACAAGGAAAAGAAGGATAACAAGTTTCAATCTTTGTAATACAATTCCTATAGTCAAGCCCCCATAATCCAATTTGTCAAATCCAATTGGAATTGCCATCCATCAATTGTTAGAATTTAAATTTTCTTGTATATGGCTTTTCAGTCAAGTAAGTACATTTATTGGATGAAAATACATGACATTGACATTGGTTTCAAACAAATTCAATAATTTTCCAGAAGGAAATGTATTTTAAAATTTCTTTAAAAAAATTGTTACCTTGCATGCTTTTGTGGAATTTTGTTTGCATTCGTATTCAAATTTTGTATTTCATTTATAATTGTTGGTGATCTTATTTTTAATGTATGGTTGAGAAATTAACATAAACTTGAAGCCATGTGACCATTGGGACTTACATGTGTGTGTGCATGCTTAAAAGTGTGGAGCCATTGCTATGTTTTAACTTAATTAATGAAAACACTTAGACAATATTTCATGGTCAAGGCAATTTACTATAAAATGATATGGAAATCATCTTGTAACTATTATGTGCACCATATATGTACAATATATATGCACAAGATGTCAAAGCATGAATCCATCTTATGCAAATACATTCAACAAACATAAATATTATAAAGTTCCCAAAAGCACCATGTTGTAGTACAAGTTGAACTTGCAACATTGTTGAGGAGATACTGTAATGTATAATAGATTGAACTTCATGAGCAAACCAAAATTGCAAATGAAAGTGACCTATGTTCTTGGACTGAGCTAAGTGAGGTGATTAGTTACAATGAGATGGTTGACATGAAAGGTTTACTTACGTTTGTATGGATTTGATGCATTGCCCAAATGTGGAACAAGATTTGGACAAACTACGAATTGATCCAAAATAGTAAAGCTTTTAAAGGAGAATATGTTTCAACCATTCTTAAATGGTCTTTACATTTGGTGTTAGCACCTTTAGTGGTAGGGACCATGACACATAGGTAATGATTGTAAAGATGTGATGGGGCATGTTATAGCCTACCATCATGATTAGTGGTAACCAGCATATATTGTAGATTCACACCTATAATGCCACCATGTTAAGTTATTCATAAAGTTTAGCCTACTTTAGCTTGTGACAATTCACACATAGAACCATCATGTCTATTCACCCATGTATGTTCCCATGGACATTATACTTAACCCTTGAAATTCTACAACTATTTTACCTCTACTTGTTATTAATAGCATCATTATTTCCATTTCATTGCAATTTTTCTTTCTTATTCACTTGAACTTCATTTGCTTTGTTGTCTTTTCCTTGTAGCAAATTCGTGTTTAATTCACTAACAATACATTGTTTTGGATCACTTACAATCATTAAGCTTAAAGTTTAGGTCTTTGGTACTCATTGTTTTCTTTCCACCATGGTCTTTTGTCTTTTGACTTTAAATCCATTTTGATTACACATTTGCCCCAATATTTTGTTCCTTACTCAATTGTTCATTTGCTAATTTTTTATTATTATTGTTTGTTCAATTGTTAAAATGTGTTTGTGTTGTTCATTTGTTAAAGTGTGTTTTTTCTTGTGTGTTGTTAGGTGACACATGTTATCATTTCTTTCAACAATAATCAACATGATTTTAATTTTTACAAATCTCACCTTGCATTCATTTGTTGTTTTATGTGTTACTTGCTCATATGTTGTCTATGTTGATGTTTCATTATTAAGCTACATCAACTTCCAATGTTATTTCCTTGGAATACAACATATAAACATTTTCAATCCATTATCATTTTATGTTTTATTACTATAGACCATGGATGAAACATAAGTAATAATGTTCATTATAAAGTGATTCAAATTGTGGATAATATATTAAATTCCCCTTTGTGAGTTCATTTTGTGACGCACCCCCACACCCCTTGATGGACCCAACTGTGAGTCCAAAGGTGAAAGTAACAGAAGGAGAAGGAATTGAGGCACATTCCCTGGCTCGTAACACTTTAGGGGTAGAGGGGCGTGTTGGAGCTTTGGGATGGGTCTAGGATGAGTGACAAGCAAGTCAATTATTCACACAAACCTGCACAAACCAAACAACAAGTCGGTTGGTGCATGGTTGAAGCACTTTGGTGCATGGATGAGCCACGAGCAGACACGAATTCACAAGACTCACCATGACTCGAACTTGAGGGAAGCTACCACCTTCCCCCTTATAGTATTCTCTATGCTTAGCCATGGGGCCAACACCCAAATATCATTTTGTCCCAAGATTCTCAAGTTGGAGTCCCGAAATCCCCTAAATTGGGACTCCTGCAACTTTGGGGGCCCATAACTTTTCTTGTAAACCTTCAATTGAAGTGAGGTCTAAAGCAAAGTTATAGCCATCATCAAGAGCTTTTTAATGATATGTGGCGTGCCACCTGAAAGCAAGGAAATCAAGGTTATTCGTGACTTTTAGTGATCGGGAGTCAAATTGCCAACTTGATTATTGACCTTTCTTTTCACCATAACTTATGTTTTAAATGGTCAAATGGGTCATGCGAGCCCATTTTAGACATCTATGTTTCAAGATCTTTCCAATAATGTAAGTAATTTTTCAATCCAATGAGTTTTGACCCTTGTAATTGCCCTCTGAAAATCAAGAGTCCATTAAGATTCCCATTCCTAAAGTGGGAGTTCATTTGGGAGTGTGGGGTTCATTTCTTCACATTCTCCTACATTTCCAAGAGCATGAAATGTGACTCCTAGGTTCACTTTTGGCCTAAACTTTTGCAAGCCCTTGCTTTGGTCGCGAACCCAAGGCTAGGGTTGCAACATTTTGGAATTGTTTAAAAAAATGTTCAATTTCTCTTTTATATATTTGTTTTTCATGACTTGCATCAATAAATTGTTTCAAGTTTCTTTTTAATATTTAGGTCAATGGGTAAAACTAAGAAACATAACTTGGTTTTCTAGATTTATATTCTTTGAACATGAAAATAATCCAACAATGGAAAATATTAGGATGTTCAAGTTCACCCTTTTTGCAATTGTTGACAAATTGTAGCCTATTCTATTTAAGTAAAACACAAAATATTTAAAAATCATTTCTATTGATTTTGAATGTTTTATTAAGATCTTAACCTTAAGTTCATGACCAATGTTTGGATGAAACAAGCATAATGAGAAAATAATAGTTCATAACAAAAAAATTAAAAAACTCTCCATGTGAAAGGAAACTGTGATGGGAGGGGGGGGGGGGGGGTTTGCAAAAAAGGAACCTTCAAGACTTTCAATTGCATTATCACTTTTAGGAATTGATAATCTTAATAAGTATTTCAGAACTTTGGAGCAAGGTTGGGGGATCAAACCTTATTTTAATTGAGCTCTGTTTAAACCATTGAATATGACTTGAAAGGGAAATTATTTTAATGGGGTTGCATTGTTAAAAAAAAAATTTAAATAAGAGTTATTACCATTAAAAGGCTTTGGAATCAACTACCGAAATGAATTTTGACTAGTTATTTAGCATTTTGAGAAATCAAATCATTTCCTAATGAGGATTACAATAAGCCCTTGCAAGATTTTGAATTAAAGTCCATATGAAAAAATAATGACCTTGCAAAATTGCAAGACTCATAACTCGACAATTTTTACTACCCTCGAAAATTTGTGCTGCTTTCATATAACCCTTGACAACATTTACAAATTATATTATAAGGAGAATGGCAATTCCTACCAAGTTCAAGTTGTGTGTCTTGTAAAAACCTATGGTAGCCCATCATTCATCCTTTCACCAATTTGCAATAATTGTCTTCTTTTTTGGTATGTGTAGATTGACTTCACCTTGAGATCAACTTAATGAACTTCCAAATAGAACCTAGTTTTTCTAACTTTTAAACATTTTTGTTGAAATTCTAGCACATGATTTCAAATTCAAAAAACCTTTGAAACCTATTCAAACTGGTTCCAAATACACGTACAGATCACACACTTCCCAATGTTATTAATTGCATCAATACAATGTATTATAGCAAATTAAAACAAAGGTTTATATATGTACAAAGTTTAAGAAGTAATTAAAGATTTCACTATAAAGCTCAACCTACTTATCAAGTTTGCAAAATAATTCAACTTTCCTAGCTTATGACCATATGTTCAACAAAATGTTTTTTCACAACTCTAGCTTCAATTTTTATTTAAACTACTTCCATGGTTCAATTCTAGAGGCATTTACAACATAAGAGTCTTAACTTGGTTCCATGTCATGATAACCTAAACCTAAACCCCCAATTTTACTTGGTAAATAGGATACCCACAACACTAATTGCTACCCTACTTCCTCCAACATTTCAACTACCTTCAACTACCTTCAACTACCTTGTTTGGAATGGTAATGCACAAACTTATTGCAATTTTGTTGATGGAGATTCTTGCACCCTCAACTTGCTAACAATGATACAATTTTTCAAAAAGCATGTGCACACTTCTCAACTTCAAGATCATTTCCATTTCATTTGAAAATAACAAAATGCATTTATGATGAGATCCTTACATACACATATATACACAAAGAACTCTTCCCATTGTTCAAAATTCATAATTCCCTTCCTTCTGATTCCTTCTTCTCACTGACTTATTTCCACCAGTGAACTCTCTTCTAATAGACTGCCCAAGTATATACTTCACTTAAAACCACAGAAACATGGTTGTGATGTATCTTGATGTTTTCAATTGAAATTTCGTTTTCCAAAAATACTCAGAGAATCTGTCAAGGTTCCTGTAACTCGAGATCATATAAACTCACATGAAATCAGTTTTTATCCTTCAAAAGACTGCCACATTGTTCCATTGTGCAATGAAGCATATCTTTGCTAACTAGCTAGACAACAAATGGGAATTTTACCAACATTGAAGAAAATGCTACAGTAACCTTCATGCTAAAAATTCTAGAGCTTGACACAAGACTCTACTGCCGCATGAACATTCTTCAAAGCATAGCAGAAACTGTTATCTTTTCAAGATGTGTGATAATTTTAAATAAGTGGATAGCAGGGATCCTTAATGGCATCATCTTCTGTCAAATGCGCACTCTCTCAAATGGGTGGCAAGTCCTTTTTTCTTCTCACTTATTTTTTATTACCATTTGATACTAAAGCTTTTACCAAAGAGCTCCGCATTGTGCTCTCAAATTCCACTTTGTACCTGTACATATGTACAAAGTAGATAAAGGCAATGAAGTTGATACTACTGAGAACAGCCAAGAGCCAGAAGTAGTAGTCAATGTGGCCAATGCTGATCACATTATTGACCCATGGGCTTTTCCCATGTTTACCTGTAATTTTTGAGGTCACAGTAATTAGGAAACTTCCCAAGTATGCACCTAGACCGGATGTTGCAGCAAAAAAAGCAGTTCCCATGCTCCTCATGCCATCAGGGGCTTGGTCATAGAAAAACTCCAGCTGCCCAATTGATGCAAAAACCTCAGCAAATCCCGTCAAAAAAAATGGAATTATAAGCCACCATGCAGAGAAGGGGACTGTAAGTAATGGATCTCCAGCAGTTCTTGTCTCCCAAGATACCTGTTCCCAGGAAACACCAATACATCACAGTTAAATCAATCAGATTGTGTATGGCTACACCACCCTTTGTTTCCCCAATAGCAAATTTGCACACAACCATTACAACTCCAAATTCACCACGGGTATGTAATGTAAGTCCAGTTAAGCTTGATGACGTTGCAGAGAAATCTCCACAACAATTGAAGGTAACACGCCAATGAGTGCAGTCATAACCTCATGAGAGTTGCTCACAAAGACAGACCATCACCTTCATCACAAATGGCAGTGACGAGCTACCATGACTACCCACCAAGTTCATCAGCTCCCAACAGTGGGTGTAGACAAGCATATAATAATCTTCCCAAAAACTTGGGCAAACCATTATACACAATCTGCGTCCTGAATTTCTGTTGCCTTTCCGAAAGCAATGGGAAGACTCAGAGGTCATGTTGGCTAGCACTCAAGAGACATCGCTAGAAAAAAAAGTCCAGCTAAATTCACTTCGTACCTGGCGTCGTTTTTTCTCAACAAGGGCAGCAGCCACTGCAGCAAGGATGGAAGCAAAAAGCCCGACACCAGTTCTTTGGAGATACGAGATACCTCGAGGATTCCGAGTGTATTGGCCAATAAAAGGCACAAGCACACAGTCATAGAGAGGTATGAACAACAAGATGAACATTGCAGATACCACAGGCACAGATGCAGCTGGAACATTGAAACCCCAGAGTCTCCTATCCATGTTCATCGCTTGTTGTGCCCCAAAGTTCAAGATTTGTACAAACACAGTATTGAGCACAATTGAAGTAGCCCATATGGGTATCACCCGCAGCAGCGCCTTCATCTCTTCCACCTGCTCATAAAATGAGAACTTTCATTTGATGTGACAACATATGATCTGTGATATTTTTTTGGCAGCTCACTTTCTTTCATTGCAGGGAATCTGATCAAGCTTCAAATGAACACTTGCAATTTGCTACATAGCCAGAAAGTTTCTTCACACATTTGGCTTTAGCTGAAAGCCCTAATGCTGATCAGGAAGTCTGATAGACAAAAGAGCAAAACCTTGTAAGAGAGCTTGCTGACACTTGCGATAACAGAGATTGACAATCTGTGCATGGACAAATGATGGAAGCTTGTTGCTAGCTAACCTGGGTTACTGTGCATAGTCTCCATGCAGTAACTGGGGTTCCAGAAATCTTATCTTCTTCAGTTTCCACTGCTGCCTTATCAAGGAATCTGCATCCACCAAACAAGATATTGTAAGGACCATTCCTCGATGACCTATGCCACTACATATTGCTCCTTAGTTTCAGCAGCAGAAGCCAGCTTCCAAACTTACAGTACTATGAAAATTGTGTTTTATGAACAATTAGTAGCTCCAGTGCGTCTGTCCCATACCGAAGGTCATTTACGTGGTGCAGCTTGCGGCTACCCACTATGGCAGACTCTTTATCATGAACTTCATGAAGTAGGCTCTCATCACTGGGCACCTGAACTTTGCGTTTCCGGGTTGATGCAACCAGCACTTGCGCAAGTCGAGTCAAAGGACTGCCACTGGGGAGTCTGTGTCTATAAAATGGTGTACCCATGAAGAAGATGATATTTGCAACTCCCATGGCTATAGCCAAAGTCCCGAATCCCCAACCCCAACTCACATAGTCTGAGACATACACCACCAAGGTGAGGGAAAGGAAAATCCCCAAGGTTATCATGAAGTAGAACCCATTGAAGAATCTCGCAAGGTGGAGTTTCTCTTTTGGATCCTCAATGTCAAATTGGTCAGCTCCAAACGAGGACACACATGGTCTGATGCCTCCTGATCCCAATGCAATTGTGTACAATGACACATACAAGAAAGCCATTTGCCGTGTTGATGCTGGTGCACAAAAGCCCAAGTAAAGAGTAATAATTCCACATCCAGAGTTGGAAGGCCTTGTGCCTGCTAATACTGAGGTGAGAGTCAAAAGGATAAGTCCCTACACCCAAAAAACACAGTCAAAGTTACAACTCGTGTTCTCCGTCACACACAATCATTGAGATACAAACATCCCAACATAATTTTCAAGAACTGGAACCCTAAAACCCAAGCTCTAATTCTTCAACTCTGGAGCGCAGGAGGGTTACAAATGAATGGACCATCATCATGGCAACAATGAAAGGCAGGCAGCTTAACTTACCACCAAGTAGATCATGGAGAAGATGCCAATAGTGTAGTAGCGACCCAAATAAGCATCAGCCACAAAGGCACCCAGTAAGGGGGTGAGAGAGGCAGTTCCTATCACATTTGTGACAAGAGTGGATGTGCTGGGGAAGTTGATGTGCATTTCATAGTAGAGGTAGAATATCAGGTTGACCAGAATTCCATAGAAGGCCATCCTCTCTGCAGTCTCATTGCCTTCCATGAGCAACCCAAACCAGAAGCAGTAAGTACACTCAGTTATCTGATGAACAAAATCAGTGATAGTACTAGTAGTAGTAGAATATTATGCACTAGAGATG
Organism: Sphagnum contortum; assembly: GCA_963920785.1. NCBI lineage: Eukaryota > Viridiplantae > Streptophyta > Sphagnopsida > Sphagnales > Sphagnaceae > Sphagnum > Sphagnum contortum. The sequence goes on along the minus strand of OY987290.1, from coordinate 1,281,551 downwards.
CACCACATTCCATAGACAAGATCGATGATCCTCTTTGCAGTCTCATTGCCTTCAGCAAACTGCAGTGCGAAACCCAAAACACGCACCAAAAATGAAGAAAGCAGCTCGCCATCCTCCAGTCTTTGACAAGTCCAGCAACGGCCGACCTCGAATGTCCACGGGGGTGTAGCCTATGCTGAACTTGTCAACTTCGAAACATGCAGATTGCATCACGGCCGATGCTACGAGAGTCGAGGTGGGATTTGCTGTGTTCTCAGCTAATCCTGCTGTCTCCTGACTATCTGGTTTCATCGTAGATGGTGATGATGATGACACTGGAGCGGCGGCGGCGGCAGCAGGAGCTGGCGTCGTCGCTGCAAGATCATCAGTAGTCGAAGGACTCCTGCAACAGCGTGACGGTTCATCTGCAACAACCGAGCTGCAGGTGGTCGTGGCGCCCGGCCCCATCTCAGCTTCTTTCCAATGGTCCAGCTTCTCGGCCTGAGAATCAAACACTGGGTTCGTAGACATCAATGTATGAGGCTGCTGCTGCTGTTCCTCCTTGCTTGCAGCTGCATGATCCATCTGAAGATCAAAAGACTTACAAATCAGCTCTCGACTCTATCTAGCTAGAGTGCATCATCAGTGTGCTTGCAGAGATCACTAGCTCCGAGATTCAAAGAGAAATGACCAACACATGCATGTTGTGTCAGACGATGTTCCAACTTCCGGCCACAGCGCCTGCGCAACAAAACAAAGATTGCCAAGCTGAATCACGATTGAGTACCTACTCGAGCGGGGTTCGACACAAACCTTCTTGTACTGACTCCTGAGTCACTCACAGCAGCAGCTGCGTCTCACAGGCGCATATCACACCCACCTTCTTAGTCACGAGTCACGTCGAGTAGTGGCAGTAAAGATCTGCCATTTATTCATTCCCCCATTGATTTCATCAGATCCGACATGAGGAGTGAGAGTAGAGTCTAGAGATCAAAAGAAGCCGCCGTGATCAGCATTATATGCTCTCATAACACTTAGGGCTGCAAAACAGTTTACAAAACACAAATCTTTTTCTTCTCACAAACGTGGACCGGCTGGCATTCAAATTAGCTGAGAATGCAGCATGTAGCGGCAGCTAAGAGTTGAATGCAAAACTACTCATGGGAGCAGCTGCGACGACAAGCTAGTAATGAGGGTCCTCATGGGTGAGCTTCTTCATAGTAGCAGCTGCTAGCTGCAACAAGAAGCTCATGGTGAGCATTTTGGGTGAGGTTCTTGTCATTTTGGATTGCGGCCTCGCAGCGGCTGCATACACAATACGTATTTCAATGCAGCAGCAGCAGCAGCTCATTTGAGCTCATGGGGGCCTGTGAAGTTCCATTCGCATGCAACTGGAATCCAGTATAGCATGCTCATCGGAACGGAATGCAGCAGATTCCCGCTGCAGCTGGGAGGCAACAAACAGGCTTACCCCACAGCAAGAAGCTGCTGGGAGTGATGATGATCACACTGCTGCAAGCATGATGATCACCATCACTTACAACAGTTGCTACTGCAACTTCAATTACTATATCAGCTGCTTGTAAGATATTGTCCGCAATGTTTGTTTGTTTTTTTTTCCTCCTCACACATGATTTGTAGCTCAATCTTATGATACTAGAAACTACTCTAGTACTTCAAAAACACTGATGGGAAACAGAGATATTTGCACATAATAGCCATTGAGTACTCTACTTCATGTTACACCAAGCAAGAAAAAAAACAAAAGCAAAAAAACAGAAACACACAGCCAAAGCTGCCTCTGGAAGCAGGCAGGCAGAAGGAAGGAAAAAAAGCTGCATACCAGGTGTGGAATATATTCATATTTTATTTTATTTACATTGTAGTAAGAAACGATGCAAATGATGCAACAACAACAACAACAGCAGCAGCAGCGATGGCAGTGGCGGCAACAGGAGCAGAAGGGAATAACAGTTGCAGCAAGCTGTGGCGTCAAGAGCAGAACTGGCTACTGTGCTTGACAAGAGCAGCTTCCATGGGAGATCGAAGAAGACGAAGACGAAGAAGAAGAAAGGGTGGGCGTTGCGCTTGTGCTGTGGTTTGTAACCATGACAAGGCTAGAGAGTTAGGTACCAAAAATTTAGGGTTTGTGGCAGTTGCATGCCACTATCCCCTTCAAAATTGTCAATTTTTCTTTTTCTTTTCATGCCAATTTATGTTCCCTTTTAAATTTGTCAATTTTGGAGGATCAAAATTATTTTTCTCTCATGCCAATTATGTTCCTTTCAAATTTGTCAATTTTTGGGGGATTCAAATTTATTTATTTCCTTTTCATGCCAATTATGTTTCCTTCAAATTTTGTCATTTTTGGGGGATCAATTTTTCTTTTCATGCCAATTATGTGTCCCCCTTTTGGGCGATCAGATTTTCTTTTCATGCCAATTATATCCCCTTCCAAAATTGCCACTTTTTTGGGATCCATTTCTTTTTCATGCCAATTATGTCCCCTTCCAAAAATAGTCAATTTTTTTGGGGGATCAAATTTTCTTTTCATGCAAATTGTCGTACCCTTTATAATTGTCAAAATTTGTTGGGATATTGCCATTTTTTTCCAATCAATTTCTTTTTCATGCCACAATTATGTACCCTTCACCAAATTGTCAAATTTCTTGAGATCTTAATGTTTTTCATGCCAATTATGTACTCATCAAAATTGTCAATTTCTTGAGATTAGAACTTTTTTCAAGTCAATTGTGTCTCCCCTTCAAAATTATCAAATTTTTGGGGTTTATTTTATTTATTTTTTCATTTTTCATTTTGGAAGGTGTGCTCTCTTGCAATGCTTCTTTCTAAAACGTGGGCATCAAAAACGCTTCCCTCCCAATAAATTCATTGGCATTAACATGGCACTAGGCCGATCACAAATCAACTATTTGTACACCATGAGATGATGATGGATGCAAAGATCATGAGGTGATCACCTCTTCAATTATGGAGGCACCTTGATAAGTTACTCATTGGAGGCACCTTACAACTACTAAAGGAGCACCTTATTGCCTTTTTAGTAAACAAACCTTGGCTTTCTTTACACATGGAGGAGGCATTATTCAAACTCTTTGGTGACCTGAAAAATGAAACCCAAAACCCTTTGTTATTGATAAAGGATATATGTTAGATAAAAAACTATAGTGAAACATTTTTTTGGGTGAAATAACATTGCAACACTTTGAAAAACCATTCCTTGGGAAATGCAAAGTTTTGGAGCCTTATGGAGCGCAATAAAACCAAGAGTTTGTTTTGGGTTGTACTCATTTTAGAGCTAAGTTGATCATCAAATTTCAAATGTTTGGATTTGGCTTCTGTCAGTGCATATATATCCTTTAAAGGATGTCAGGTTTCAAATAGGGTGTTCAAAGTCTTAAAGTCACCAGAAAAATCTGAAGAAACTTATGAAACTAAGCATTGGTTAGTGTGTTTGCCAAAAGATTGGCCCAAGAGTGTTATAGGATCAGAAAGCTCTTACTACATTAGATTGTTGACCCCATGGTTTCAACCAGGGTGAACCAGCACCCAAAATGGCAGCTTCACCTACTTCAGTAATGCTCTTCTCAGAGCAACCCAGAAAATGTTTTAAATGAACTCAGAGAGCCCTGATTTAGTCTGGAGATGGGATGGCTATAATGTTTGGAAGTAAACCCAATGTTTGGTTTGTAAGACATTACATTTTGGTCCCCCAATTGGTATATGACATAACCCAATTTCTCAAAGATTCTAAGCCTTCTGAGCATCAACACATTATTATTTTCTTGAATGTTGGAGAGGAGAGAAGCGAGCTGAAAAATGCCATGAAAACGCACAATCACAAAATACATGTTGCATACAAGCAACATATAACTTCAGAAAAAAAAAATGTTATTATTGGTTAAGTTTATTGAATTAAGTTCCATGTCAACACCCTAATCAACTTATTTTTGTTATTATTATCATTATTATTATTATGTATTTGTATTTCATGCACAAGTAATATTGTGGAATTATGAGCTATTGGAGTTAAAAGGTAAGTATCACATTGCATGTGTTGTTCACCTCTTATTAAAAATAAGCTAATGTTCAAGAGTGGATCATAAAGTTCATAATAACTAGTGTGATTGTAAGGTAGGGTTGGGAGCTCATTGTAAATCTTTGTTTTACTCATTTCTATAAATCTCATTGATTTGCTATTGATTTTTAACATGGTACCAAAGCTCAATTGCTCTTGAGAAAAGGAGATATGTGTTGCATGTACATAATATGTTCATTGAAAGTGTTGGAATTATTTTAATGTCCATTTTTTAATGGCACTGTTCTAATCATAATCATGGCATTAGTTCTAATGTCTAAAGCATTAAGAAGATTATTGATTATTTATTTCATGCTTAAAAGATGAAGATAAAATTTCTAGTTCATGAGAATGATTTGTGAGAGATCATTTTAGGAAAGATATATTCTCACTAGATAATGAATTGCAAATTTTTATTTTCAAGGAAGCATTAATGAGCATCACTCCTTCATGAAAAAGGACAAGTTGACACATGGAACAATACTTTTCAATGTTGTTGATTTTCTATGGCATCATATAGCATATGCAAATAGTGCAGAATCTAGTTAGCACAACCTTTGTGCAAATTTGATAGACAAATCTTGACAATATATTGTAAGTAGGCCAAAAAGCTCTACAATTTCAAAATGAAGGAAGCCACTTCAATGCAAGCTCATAATTACAAGATTCACATGATTTGATTAGTTAGCAAACCTTAATCATCCACTTTTAAATGAAGATTGGGCATTTTACACTTCCTCCTAGGAGTTTGCCATTCTCCTTCCAATATTGTGGTGGTTTTATTGATAAACATAAAGATGAATTGTTTATGGAATTAATATGTGCACAATTGTTGCAAGAAATGTTGCAATCTAAATGAAAAATATTCAAAGCATGGTACAAGGCAAGAAGCACTAATTATTAATGGTGTTCTTAAAAAGTTTTAAATGGTTGCATGTTGCATATCTACAACAAAATTAAATTACTATTTTTTTCAACCTTCTCTTTTATTGCCCGAATGAAATCAATTCAAACTATGCTTGTCATTGCAACAATACAAGATCACAATATGCATCAAATGGATGTTAAAATTTCTTTACTTAATGGAGATTTTTCAAAGGAAATACCATTTCAATAGCTTTGTGATCAAGGGTAAAAAAAACATAGTATGTAAGCTTGTAAAAATCCTTTTATGGTTTAAAATAATTTCCTTGTACATGGAACCATAAGATTGATGCATATTTTTTTGTTAAGGAGTTTGAGAGGAGTTATGTTAATCATACCATTTATTTCAAAATGATTTATGGCAATTCTTTTGTGATCATAATTTTGTGTGTTGATAATTTCATTTTGGTATGTAATTATTTGATTTTGTTGAAAAAGATAAAAGAAAATCTCTTGAATTTTTTTGAGATGGTATATCTATGTGAGATCTTACTTTTTTAGAGACACAAGTGAATTGTGTTTAACAAAACTAAATGATATGTTTAACCCAAAGAAAATACATTGTAACATTTTGAGGATTCATATGTTATCCCATTTCAAAATATTATTGGAAATCTCACGTGTGAAATGGTATGTATAATATTTTTGATATTACTCGAGCTATGGGGGTTGTAAACCAATTTGTGGCTAATATTGAACAACTTATTGGGGAATGAAACAACTTTTTTTTTAATCCCAAAGGCATAATTTATTTTTTGAATTGTGTTTTGGAAGAAATATTGAAAATGTTTTTATGGGCCATGTGCATTCCAAAAAGAATGCTTACCATGACTAAAGTTGTGATGAGAATATGATAAGCTAAGTGCATTTTGACAAGGGCATTTGCCCATCATCATGGCCAAGTGTGTTTCAATGGGTGGGGGGGGGGGATTTTCCATAACCAAGGTTTCAACAAGAACTAGATGGGTTATGTGCATTTTGACAAGGGCATTTACCATAGCCAGGGTTTTGAGGGGAAGGGTTTAGGGTTTAGGGTTTTGAGGGGAACATGATGAATTATATGCATTTCAATGAGAACTATTTTCATAGCCAAGGCCATGCACATTTTGCAAGGGGCATAAACCGTAGATAGGGTTAGGTACATTTCATCAAGATTATCTACCATATCCGTGGAATTGATAAAAACATTATGGGTTACGGGCATTTTGAAAAGAATGCTTATCAAAACAGTCATTTCAATAATTAGGAGGTATGATACTATTTAATCAAAGCACATATATGCATGTTTACTAGGTTTATTGTGATGAGATTAGATTGATAATATTGATGATTGTCAATACACACCAAGTTATGTTTGGTTATTAAATAAGGGTTAAAACAATGTGATTTTAATATTATCATATGAACTTTTAGGCAGGCACATATTTGTCAAAAATGAATCATCCTAGCTTGTAACCACCCAAATGGGAACAACATTGATAAATTGCATTATGATACTAAAAGTGAGTCACCATATCCTGCATTCACAATAAAAAGAGCATTTCAAAGCATGAAATACTTGCTCCAGTGCGTGTTGCATCTTTTGGAATGCCCCCTAAAACAGCTGAGGGAAAAAAAATGGAAGGTAACATGCCCTCCATGGACACACTTACACAAATCACAAAACCAGGTTTTTATGCATAGGGGCGTGCTCTTGAGTGCTGCAGACTTGTGCAATAGCCTGGAATTGAGGGGATGTCCAGTAGAGCAGGCCTTCCACAGGTTGAAGTACAACAGGTTTTTGTTTGAATTGGGAGGAATGTCCCTTCAATTGAGAAAAGCATCTTGAGTGCCAGGAGGTGCTTTCAAATACAACGGAAGAAACCTCGGAGTGATTTCTACTACTAGTGCATACAATACAGTTATCCGTAAAGTAACAAAAACACAGCACCAGAACCCTCAGTTTGGGTCATACACAGCGTGAGATTTTTTTGAAACCTGCAAACAAAAAAGTACATTAGCATTCAAGGGGGGATGAAACTGAGAAAACCATCAATTTGGGTGATAAACTGAGTTTCATCCTGTCTTTCTTTGTTCTTGAGCGCCTCCACTGCTGCTACTACATATTTTTTCACTGCTCCTAACTATACAACTATTATAATTAGTCTCGAACCTTGTGCATTAAACTTTGAGTATCAGCATTTTCATACTGAGATTTATTAAAACGTCTTTGCTTTGCGCGGATTACCACTGAAAGAGTGGATAGGGCGTGAAAGGAGGCCCAAAGACAGGGTGAAGACAGGGTTACTTTACGGATAACTCTAATACCCTTACTGAGAGCAAAGGTCATATAATTCCTCTTCCTTCTACAAAAAAATTGTCAGAATGCTCCAAAGCCATGTATCAGCACCTGCGCAATGTTATAGTATTTGTGCAGATTGATGATCTCTCTGTGATATCTCCAATGGAGCAAGCCCTTCAACATTGACATTTGTTTCCAAGTTGTAATGGAAGACAAGGAACTAATAATTCAAAGCCTTGCCATGCCATGCCCACCATCAATCAATTCAACTGCATATTCAGACAACTATGTACGAATACAATAATTAACGGGGGTTGAGGTCGATGTTGCCTGAGTGCGAGCCACCTTGCACCCACACCACTAGACACGAGGGTAGGTCATGCACACTTGTGATTTGATAGTCGAGTTTGGTTTGTATGGCATTGAATTCCAGAAAGGAGGATTTTCACTACCACCACCATTAGAGAAAATTGATGTCTTTTTTCTTCAGCTCCATAGAGACCCATCCCAAAAGTTTGCCAATGTTAAAGGAGGCCAAAAGGGAATTCTACCTCGGCAAAAAAAAACACATACACACACACACACACACACACAAATTCTGCATGGATGGTACTTCAGTTTCCAAAGGGTTCTATCTGCCTTGTACATACACATTGAGCGTTGCATTAATTAGATGAGGTGCCACCCAAGTTCAGTTTCTTTTATTTTGCAATGAGCAAATTTGATTGGGCCATCATCATTCCCAAAAAAGATGAAACTATGGACACTCCCCAAAGTAGAAGAAGGTTCTATTTCGAAGTATAGAGTTCCTTGCCTTTAGCCCACCTATAGGCTGTATGTGAAAGGAGGACAACATTTGCCAAAGCATATGGGATAAAAAGTGAGGTGCTATTGGTAAAGCCCCAACTTGGTTTTTACAACCCATGACTACTACCTCATAGTTCCTTGGTGAAACTGCCTATATAGTACATGACAATAATACATCCATAAGGACTATGTGACCCCAGCACCTACAAGTGCACCATCCATTGGAAACATGTTCTTATGATTCACTTGTTTGTTGAACTACAACATCGTCTGAGTTGATTGGTTGAACCACAATTTTGAGTTCCCAAGGGTAAGCTATCTTGTAAACTCGCCCTACTTCCACCTTGTATTACTTTGTTAACTAACCTATGTAAATGGGTAGGTACCATAGGTAACTAGGTCGATACTCGGAAATGTAAGTGCTTACAATCTAAGTGGTAAGTAGGTTATGCACTTGTGTGATTACTTGGTCGCACATACATGTGATGGTTAACACAAAGCTAACCATTTCAATGGCCATAATACAATGAAAAAAAAAGTGTTTCTTGTCCATATGTAATATATGCTGCATGCTGGGTGCCAGTGTTTTCTGGTGAGAGATTTGGCAAAATGCCTATCATATATATCATAAAATTCTTTTCTTCTGGAATAAAAAAGGCAATGTTTTTTCTCCCAAAAACAATTTAGCCACAATTGGACTCTCATTTTAACTTTGGTAGCATATTTTTTTAACTAGTTTTTTGTTTTTACTATTTAGATAGCTTCTAGAAACCTGTCTCCAATTTAATGCTAAATCCCCTCTTGGGATGCCAGGGCCAATGACACACAGCATCTGAAAATTGAAAATAAAATAATAATAATAATAATAATAATAATAATCACTGGTGGGGACCATGCTGGTTCACACTAGCCCATTACAATACACTTTCCAGAACCTTTAGCCCATCAGAGTAGGTGAGGATTTTCCACACTTCTTTACCTTCATATAACCCTTTTGTAATAACTCCAACCCATTCTATCTAGCCTACTATGTACTTATAACCCTACTACTAAACCCTAAACCCTAAACCCTAAGCCCTACTAGTTTGTTTTTACTGTGTTGATGAAGCCAAGCCAGTTGGGTGGTTAGTAAACAGCCTTAGATACTATATTAAAAAGCAATGGGGGATGATGTACCTTGTTGGGAAATGGGCTACTTACTTAATGACTTTTACAATATATATATGTATGAAATGTTGCATCTCTCATAATAATGCATACATAGTTAATTGGGTTCCAATGTGGTGCCATAAAAGCCATTAGCTGACTCTGTTGAGCTCTTTCATTAAATGACAAACCCTCCCTTTAAGACTTATGTACCTACTCTGTCTTTCCCCCATCACTGCAGGTGTGCTTTCAAGCATGGGCAGTTGGTAGCTTCTTGCAGCTTTTTAAGTAAGTAAGTAGCAGGTATATACTATAGGTATACTATATGTGTGTGTGTGTGTATGTGTGTGTTTTTTCCTTCTTCCCAGCCCCTTCTCTGAAATTCTGGAGCCTGCCATGATGACAGAACAAGAGGAATGAATGAATGAATGAATGGATGAATAAATGAATGAATGGATGGATGAATGAGCCTTCCTCTCTCCTCACAGTTTAGGTTTTGTAAACTTTTCAGTGTAGGAAAATCAGTCTCTCTTATCTTTTTGTGATGTAGAGTCCCAACCAGTTCATCATTCAGGCATCTTCTTGGCAAATTTTTGTCATTTAAAAAAAAAAAATCATTTCAGCATTTCAATTAGAATTTTTCTGGAATTTTTTTCCTACTATTTTGGTGGGAAAAAAATTCGGCAAAGAGTTAGGGGTGAAGAATTTTTCACATTTTGGGTAACCTAATTTGGAAAAAAAAATTATGACATTTATTGAAAATTATTTTGATTTCTGTTGGAATGGTAAAGGTACTTCGATAATGATATTGAAGAACGTAATGGGCAATGAAATGGGCATATCGGGCCTCTACATGGCATATTCCATACCATAATGGTTCAATTGTTCAAAATCCACATGCCCATTGTGCACAAGCAATTTGAAGAGTGGAGAAAAGGAAATGGAAATAATTTGCAAACACTTATAGAGAGGCCCAAATAGATGGCATGTGGGGGGTGGAGATGCATTTTGTGCTCAGCTCTTGGCATGTTACTACAAGAAAGCAACTTCCCATTTGCATCCAAAAAGCAATGACCACAATGAGCAAGTAAATCTTTTGTATCTTGCACAAAAACTTAATTCCAAAGACAAAGGAAGTGATGATGATGTTGGTTGTTTAAGTCTCAAAAAGAATTTTTATTTTATTTTAATTTTTAATTTTTGGGTCAAGTATTTCAAGGTGTCTCCATGCTCTTGGACTTCCCCTCAACCTAAATAAAAAAATTAAAATAAAATTTATTAAATTTTTTTTTAGAAAACATGAGTAAAATGCCTCCTAGTATAAAGTTGATAAGATCAACTAATTTGAATATTGAAATATTTTTGGTGTACTTTCAAGTAGGGAACAGACAAGAAGCATATGCAGTAACCAAACATAATAATGTGACCCAGCACCTACCAATGCACAATCCATCAGAAACCCATTATAACTCAATTATGGGATGAACCTGGTTCACACTAGCCCCAATTGAATATGTTCCTGAGCTGTTGTTGGGGGGGAGAAAACCACTTTAGTGGAGAAGAGAGAAAACAACTTTAGTTGTCTAGAGAAGAAGGCAAATGGACTTGTGGAGTAAAACTAGATACAGATGACATCTGAATTTATCAAATGGATGAAGTTCATCGCATAGATGCATTGGCCATACATGTGAATGTCATGTGACATTATAAACAAACCTCATATGTTGGATAAATGTGTGGTAAATTTTTCCGGATGAATTGTACCTGGCAAGGACAAAAAAAAATGTTCATGGATGAAGTTGACCATTGTAGTTCATCGTATGGATCAAACTAACTATTGGAAAAAAAAAACTTTGATGATTAATTGGATTGTGTTCATGGATGAATTGGAACATATTGATGCATTTTGGCCATCTGATGATATTTGACATGGATGAGAATCATCCTCAATATCTAATTGACCACAAGGATGAAACAATTTCATATAGATGTTATAAAAATTAGATAATGTGGATGAATTTGATAACACAAAATAATTGTAACATGTGGATCAAAATCAATACATAAAAGGGAATTCAATAGGGTGATGAAAGTAGGCATTGGTGAAAATGAATGGAAATAAACATGGATGATTAAAAAAATATCGCACACGTTAAATTTATTTTAAAACGGATGTAACTGAAAAAATGGATGAATGCAATTGGATGAAATCAAATTGAGTATGTGTTTTAATGTATCATTGTCAACATTATCAATTGCACAATAATGATTTTTGTGATTTATGTCATTTGAGTTGTCAATTTCATCTAGATTGCCAAATCATCCATGTCATTAATGGTACCAATGTCATCACTTCCGTACGATGAAGTTTAATCATATGTAGTCCAATTCCATCCATGTGGTCAATCTTATTCATGTTGTCAAGTTCATCCAAATCATTTCATCAATCCAATTCATTTCATTTGAATAACAAATTTCATATTTGTCATTTTGTTTCCATCCATATGGCCACATCATTCCATGTGCAAATTTTCATCCATATCAATTTTATCATTTTCATGCATAATGGTATGATGTTGTCCAAGTAGTGTGTTCAATTCAATAGTCTAATTTAATCCATATTGTCAATTTGAACTAAATTTCATGATTCATCCATATATTTAATTTCATGCATGCCATTCATTTTTCCATCTTATCAAGTCTCATTGAAGAATTTGACACATGTTGTTAGTTTAATCAATTGTGGTTTTGACCCATGTTATACATTTCATCCACATTTTCAATTTTGATGATATGATTCAATTTCATCCATGTATGGTTTTCAAGTTTGTCCATGTTATTGATTTCAATAATGTTGAATGCTTCAACCATTTCATCAAATTTATTTGACTTATCAATGTCACCCACAAGGTGTGACAAACTTTTTGGGAATGGGGGTGAAAGCTTGAGCTAGGGCATAAATTATAGCAAAGAGAATGGGAGATTTTTTTTTTTTTTTAATTTTTTTGTTGGCATGTTTGAAACCTCTGAAATAAAAGAGAAATGTTGTTCTGGAGGGTGGTGTGTTTGCAAAAATCATTTATATTGGCACAAAGGATGAGTAATACTATTTAATTGCAATATAACATGTTTAACAAGCCACTAGGGTCCCAAGGGCCCCCCTTAATGGAAAGAAAATGCCTATTTGATAGTGACAAAAATATAAACTTATACCCTATTCCATTGCATCCATTGATTTTTAATTGACAATATTTGTAGCATCAACTTGTAATGATTACTAGAGTTAGATAGGGAGTTAAATGTTATGTAGATTAATAATTGGTTAACTTTTTTAACAAAGTTGTGTTTTACATTATGATCATATATTTAATTAATTTTAAACTTTTCAAAAGTCTAAAATTAATAAATGGCCATTTGAAGATTGAACATTTGAAAAGAAACTTTGATATGGGGGTCACCATAATATGACATAACAATCAATATTAATAATGTTGTGCCTCACTAGATGATCCAACAAATGAATGTTTCCAATGTTTTGTTTAAAGTTCAATAAGAAATTTGATTCTAACCATCAAGTTAGAAAGTTCAAAATTAGTAGTTTAGTCTATAATTAATTAAATACATGTTTAAAGTTGAAGAATTGGCCCAATTTAAATTGGAGCATTCGTATTATTGTGTAGCTAAATATGAGGCTCATTACACTTAGGAAGACCCCACAAACTTGAAATGGAGACGTTCAATTTATTTCTGATGCAAATCATATCATGGTTGACATGCAAACACAAAGATGAAAGTTGAAAAAAAAATCATGGAGTGGACCTTCATGAATAACATGACTCTTGATGAATCAAGATTATAGGTCTAAAACCAAAATTTGTGCATTTTTTAAATTTGGCTTTCAAAACCATTTGTCACAATTGACATAATGGTTTTGCAACATGATGTTTCTCAACCATCAACATATCCATCAAAACAATATCAAGTTTTGTTCTTTTAACTTATACACAATGAGTTCAAGTCTTTCATCACTAACCACTTGCTCAAACAAGAAGTCCAAATAAAAATTGCCTTTGATATGCGTTAATGCACACTACTAGTGATGATCAGTTATTTTATATTTTTCTTATGTTTTCATATGGTCTTCAATCATTCATGATTATTTATGTCAATGTCAAAATTATTTTAAATTAATATACATTTCATGGACATGAAATGACACATGTTAATTTGTTTTTTCATGTCCATGTTGGTGGATAGGGAAAAAATAGTGAAATTATTATAAAATGGAGGTAGTTACTAGGAAAGGTGGAAGATCATTATTTTAAAATTTAATAGGAAAAGGAATCTATTATTAAAAAAGAAATTAAGTAGTTAAGCTTCAAAATGAGGTAGTTATTTCTGAATTTATTTATGGAATGGTCCATGAATGACCATACAAAGGATTCCAGAAAATCCACCATCTACCAATTCCGATTACTTGCTACTAGAATTTTCATCATGAGAACTACCACAATTTTAAATAAACTCTCATTTGGAACTTGGTGATTGTTGGTTGTTATCTATTTCGTTAAGGTGGAAGAGAGATATATTTTTAAAAAACCTCCCTCAACAATTACAAAATCCTTTAAGCATTGCAACATTTGGGCCTTTTTTTGGTGTTGTTAAGTACAACCCTTTCTTTTCTATTCAATTTTTGCATTCACGTGAAATTCCAAGATCTCATTGCTTGAGACACAAAATTTTTGACAACATGGTCTCACAAACATTAAATATGAAAGGAAGTTTTTTAAAGAATTCAAAAAATATGTCATGTTTGTAGAAGGCTTAATTGGTGCCTATTTGGTGGAAGGTTTTAAAGGTCTAAATTGGCAAAATTTTATAATGTTAATTCACAAAAAGTTATTAAAAATTTAGTTGACATTTTTTTCTAATAGGTTAATTAATATTTTTAGAATTTAATTAATTGGTAAAATGTTCTAAAACATATAGTTGGCAATTTTTTTAAAAGTTGATGAATTTTTAGAAAATTCCATGAAATAATATAAATACATGTCTCAAGGACACCACCCTTTCATAATGTCAACACAAGTTGTAATCTATGTACTCCACTTTTATTTTAAATTTATTTTACATTATGTCATATTCAAATAATAAAAACTTTTAGTTTTTGTTTATTGTTGAATCCTTTGTATCATCAAGTTCATATAATCATGTCCTTGTATTTTTGTTTCGTTCTTAACATATTGCCAATGGTAATTTTCCCTTTGAATAATTATTTTTAACACATACCTATGAAGAATGTTAAAAACATTGTTGTGATGATCATTTTTTAACAAATCCCCACTTGTCCCATTCTTTTGAAGGAATAGTGAGCATTAAAGATTTCATTACAGTATGGATGATATGAAAACCACATAGTCAAAAAACCTACAAATCTAAAGATCATAGGTTAAAGAAGTGCTTACTGTAGGCTTATTATACATTGTCACATAATGTAGAAGTCAATAGATATTATATACAACTTCAATCCACATGATTCAACTACATACATGAAAAAATCCCTCATCATTTCAACCACAATATGGAGTGATGATGATTACTTGTGAAATCAACTTACTCTTGGTGTTTGTTACTATAATTAGACATTGAAATGCAACATGCCCAACTTTGAGTGCCAACCAACCAATGATATCTTTAAAAGAAATGAACATAAAATACTTCATAATTAATTGAAACAATGAACATTAACCATGAAGGGGAAATTAAACTATAACAAACATGTTGTCCTACATCATAAGAACAATTTTGAATGTCACCACTAACACATGACATTCACATAATCCCTTACAAGCAACAAGGAAATTGATATGAGAGTTCTTTTAAGTTGTATGAAAGTCCTTGTATGACAAACTTGTACAACACACAATTTTGAAAGTGTACGAACACATATATATATTTGTAATTGTTATTGGGTTTCCTTGTCAATGAGAATAATGCAATGGTCATAAATAACATTATAGCAACAATAATCACATTTATTGGAATAATAATTTTTTTGAAGATGGTTTACATGTAGTAGTGTTCATATGTTGTTTAAGAAATTTACAACATAACTCCTTTTGTTAACATGCACATACATGCAATAATCTAAGTGAAACAAAATATTTTATCAATAATATATGTTTAAATACATAGAGCTCTTATTGATTAATTTATAAACTAACATGTGTATAAATGTTAAAACAAAGTGGAGTGAGTGGTCATGCAAGTGAAGACAAAAACTATGAACTACAATTTTGTAAACTAACAATACTACAACAATAATTTGCATTGCATAATTCAACAACTTGTTGTTGCTTTAGATTTGACTCAACTAATACATGCTAAAAAAGATCCAAGGGAATGTAAAACACCTATAAGAGGGGAAGTTCAACTACATGGTTAGTTGTCAAAGAAACCAAAAGAACATTGCATGTAACCTTTCCATGAATTGTAAAGCTTGTTCACACATTTGTTCTCACAAGTGCATTGATTTGCAACAAATATTATTTTTGTACATGCTTAGACAACCACAACTTTTGTTAACAAATATTACTAGTTAATTTGGAAACTAACATAATTAGGTTGATTGATACATAATCCACAAGATAGCATAATGGAAAGTAATTGTTAGATAGAAAGTCCCATTACTTGATTTTTACATATTGTTAGTTGTTGAAGAAACCAAATTAACAAGCTTGCAAGCAAACTTTCCATTTTATACTACACACATGTTGACACATTTTGTGTGCAACAAAACATACTATTGTTCATTTTCAACTCTTCATGTAAGTCAACAACCAAAGTGGGCATGTTAGTTGCACCATTGCAAATTATCATAAAAGATGAAACAAGAACGTTCAACTTCATCCATTTGCAATTAAAAAATGCAACACACACGTATGCATTGTATTAAAAATTTCAAAATAACAATATTATGTTTCCAATCTAGATTATTTTCATCTCTATGAGCATGTGATTAAAAGGAAGATTTGCATTATCTTGTATGAGGACTTCAAATCTTATTTTATGTTCACTTACTATGATGTTTAAAGTATTAAAATGAACAAAATTTAACTTAATAACATTCATAATAGTGTTTGATTCCTAAATGTTATAATGTGAGAATATTGCTTCTCATAAAATCACATAATTTCATGAACGATGGCAAAAAAAATGGTAAAAGAAAAGTGAATTATGGGGCATTCTTATCAAAATTGAAGATTGAGTTAACCCAAAATGCGACAAGCAAACCTAAAAAACCAAAGGTTGAAAAGACATACCAACGAACTAAATCCATTTAATGTTTGTAGATTTAAGGATTTCAAGACTATGTTGCATTCAAATCTCTATTAAAATTAAACCAAATTGTAATAAAGTACACTAACAAGAAAATAACTTTGTTACAAAAACATATAACATTTCCTTGGCTAGGTCAATCTACATTTCTTTTATGAATTGTTGGTCAAATATATGTGATGTTATAGGAAATTGATATATTCAATTCTTACAAACAATGCATGCAAGATGTAAAATTATGTGTAAAATATGTGAAAGTCATGTTGGAGTTTTTTGGATTAAAGTATGTGGATATTGAAGACAATCTCACCAATTGGAAGGCAAAACAAATGTTAAAATAAGTGGTCACAAAAAACCTTGCACCATTTCAAATGTTTAAGCTTTATTTGAACTTTGAGATGTGGACACCACCATGTGTTCAGATTTGTTAGTTGAACAAGCCTCCAATTTGATAGAGCGCATGGTGAGCAACAATACACAAAATGAAAAATCTTTGACTTCAAAAACAACAAATGTAATATTTACATCATGAACAAAAAATATTAAAAGATAAGTCAACATATAAGTGTGTGTACAATTACTTGCAAGCAAGTTTTAAAATTGAATTGCATTAGTTATGGATTTATTCTTATGCATGTAGCTTAAAGCATTGCATTGTTGACTATCCTTTTTGTTGCATGGTTGTAGTGTTGATGCACATGATGTTAGTAATTACTTATGTGTAACGAAATGTTATATGCAAGGATTTAGGTTGAGTGTTTGTTGGACAATCAATTGATGTAGAAAAAAACTTCAATGGCATACATGTTGTCCTCGAAGCAAAATGATGATTCAAACTTCAAACCATTCCATATGCACTTCAATCTTTAGATTGAATATACCAAGTTACAAGAAAGTACTTAGATGATAGGAAAGAAAAATGTCTCATCAAAAAGTTTTAAACGAATGTTAAATTCTCATATAATGTATTTAGAGGATGTCCCTCATATAATCCATTATATTGGAAACAACAACAATATTATTTATATATATAATATTCTAATTCGATATTTTTCTTTTCATCGTTTTAATAAACGACACAACAATTTATGTCTTGCACATTATGAAAAAACAAATAAAGATCCACATCACATATCCTTGTTGAAAAAGTCGTGGTTGTCTTTAAAAAAGTCCAAGTTTATGCCATCATACACAAACTTGTTAAAACACACTTACACCTTGTTGGGATTGTCTTCAATAAGCACAAGCGTGAATCTTTTCAGCCAATTGTGAGCCTTTTACACCTCATGAAAATAATTGCCTACACATAGATCCCATTGAAAAAGATTTTTTCCACAAAAAAGAATGCAAGAAATAATAAAGGTATTCAAAGTTTTACCTTGGTTCCAAGGTTGACATGTTGCATTCCCATAACATTATGTTAACAAAATTCTATTACATTATAAATACCTTGAACCTCATCTGTAATTTGCTTATGATTTCACTTTATCAGTAAACTTGGCAAGCTATGAATAGATGATGAAAAACCAAAAAATGAACAAACAACATATTGAACCTTACAATCGCAGCATAGGGCTATGCCTTCCTTATCATTGTCCTATTCATGGTGTTCTTCATCAATTTCATCATCATTGTCATTTCCTACAATATGAAACAAGCTTGATGTAGTAGAATTAACCACGGTTGTGATTACAAAAGTTTATGGTATATTACTGGCATCAATAAACATCAAAAAAATTTAAAAGTTCAATGATCAAAAGTGGGGGGTAATATCAAAATCAAATATAATGAGATGACTACTGATCCAATATTGCAAGATCATCACCACAATTTGCATAATAGGTCTTCATACAAAACATACTTGTAACAGTGTCAATAGTCAATGTATTTCCAATATTTATATTAATAGTGGGCCATTTGGTATGAAGACCTCTAATAGGCCCCAACACTACAACAAAAGGTGTCCTTGTACGTTAAGTGATTTCATTGGATTTTGAATAAATTCATTGGTTGTAGTGAACAGGGGACCAACGAAGAAGTAATGAATTCATTGGTCTAGTGAACAGGGGACCAATGAAGAAGTAATGAATTCATTGGTCTAGTGAATGGGAACTAATGAACTACACCCACATTTTGTAGTAGTGCAATGATGAACATATTATGAAAGGTTTGAAAAAACCCATATCATCAAATGGTTCCACAAACAACATGATTTCTAACATTTGCATAATTCAATAACTTTCATCTAATAGTACCAACATTCATATATTTGCTTGCATGCTATTGTGACGAGTCCAATGCTCCTTCAATATTGTACACATTAAAACATAAAAAAAGGAAAATGACTTGTTGAATTGAAAAAACTTTGAATTTTCCTAGTGACCATCAATTCACATATAATCAAGAAACATTATGAATAAAAACAAATGGGCATCCTTATTAGGAGGTTGATTGTGTGAGTTTTCATGAAATGAAATCACAACGTAGGATATATTTTCTCCATTAATGGGTTAGTTTCTCACTAAATAATAGAAAAAAACCAAGCTTTGAATTCCAATGATTAAACCCACAACGTGTAGAGTGGGAACAAAAGAATAGTGGGAGCAAGAAAATAATTTCATGTGGTTTGTGGAAGCTGCAAATGGCAAGACATGAATCATTGATTATAGTAGCAAGTCTGAACATTATTGTGTTCATGATTGTACTTCTTGTGGAACTCTATTACTTGATTTGTTGGAAAGCAAGGCAATTGTTGTTAGCAAATTTGTGAGTGACCCAAGGGATGATCATCCTCTTCTTGTTGATCATCTTGACAAGGACCATTTTCATGTCCATGTAACAATAAGAAGTTCATAGTTAAGTCAAATTTCATTCATCCATCCAGCTACACAACAATTTGTTGTAACAACCTTGTATACAAACTTGTATCAAGTTGTTTCATGGCCTCATTTCAACATTTTTTTGGGTTTTTACCTTAAACATCATCAAATCAATTGGGTGTTATCTTGGTGTTCTAGTCTACAATTTTGTAAAAAAAATAGTGGGGGTGGGGTTGAGAGTGCTTGGAGAAGCAACATCAACAACAACAAGAATTGAAAAAAAATAATCTTAAAACAAAAGGTTCATAAAAGGAAAAAATGTCTTAGTCTAGTACCTCAATGACAACAAAAGTTGGCTTTGATGTGCAATGTCAATAAGATTGTTACAAAACTTTTCAACTTCTTTGTGCTCGTCTTGTTTCACTACTTATTCACTCACTTGATCATTTTCTTCCTTCCTTCCACAATAGTTGTAAAGGCATGATAGGTAGGTACGCAAGTAGGAGATGGGGGTGATTAAGTGGGGCAAATGATGTTAGCCCCCAATAAAACAAAATTAACCCATAACCAAGTTTGAAAACCTCAATTGGACTTCAAATAAGGATGATTAACATGGCGTCACCACCAGCAATAAGCTTTGGAAATCTCACAAAACCTCCTCCTCAAGTAAAAGGCCTTGC
This sequence comes from Sphagnum contortum, assembly GCA_963920785.1. Taxonomy (NCBI): domain Eukaryota; kingdom Viridiplantae; phylum Streptophyta; class Sphagnopsida; order Sphagnales; family Sphagnaceae; genus Sphagnum; species Sphagnum contortum. Next base: position 1,261,478 of record OY987290.1, on the reverse strand, counting down.
AACCTTTATAATTCACATTATTGTGTGTATTTAATATTGTTAAATGTTAATACTCGAATGGTGTCAAATAGACAATTGTTGAATGGATGTGTAAACAAGTGGAAATGTAAGCAAACAAAACCATTTAAAACATTCAATATATAAGTGACGGTTATTGCACGTGATAAAGTAACCACCATTGATAATCAGAGTTGGATTAACATTCGTGTGATGTGCACATGGTGTAAGCTTGCTTTTTAATGCCAATTCTCTTTTCTTTCAAATGAATGGCATAAGGTGAAATTACTATTAATTTATTATGAAGGTGATTATGGATGTAATGACTTTGAAGGGATTCAACTTGGCCACCAATCTAACATTGTTACAAAGTTGAATTTCCAGTAATCAACACATGTAATATTTTTATTTTTATTTTTAAATGATTTTCCACTTAAAATGATTTTTTGGTTGTTGGGGTGAATGTAAACAAATTGCAATCTTCTGGACAATGTTCATAATAAGGTTGTTTAGCAAATACAAGAAAACTGAACCTCGAGGTTTACATGAATATACATTGCACAACAAATGTTTTTTTCCTTACTAAGGGTGTGAGTACAAATATAGGAGCCAAAAACCATGTTAGACAATGGTGAAAACTATGAATATATATATATATACACACACATTTTAGAATTATGTTAATTATTCCAAGTTTTGTTGAATGAATAATATGAAAGTTGAGGAATTCATATTAAAAATTAAAAATTGGATTTTGGTTTTTAAAAATGATGTTTGAACTTGAATTGGTGTTGTGTAGATGTGGTTAATTTTACAATGGATTAGGTAAAGGACTATTGTAATAACATAATTTTGATGGTAAAAAAAAAAAGATGATAACAATCTCCTACCCAAGTTCAAAAAACACTCACAATTCAAAAGATATGGAATTTTTAAATTTTCAAAATTCAAAATTTTTTAAAATTAATTTTTTTCAAAAGTCATTTACCACATGTAAATGGGGTGTAATGTGCATGACATACAAAACAAAGTTGTAGTTTATGGTGTAAAGATTAAAATTTTAAAATATATTAATTAATAGGCATATTTTGGTATGATTCAAAATTATGATAAATTTTCAAGTTGAAATGTAGAATCTAGTAGAATTTACATACTTTGAAAAAATCATATTTATTCCACAATGATTAACACAAAACATGTGATCTATTGGGGCAACTATATGTATTTTTATAACAAGTTGCAAAAGATTTCATTCAAAAATTCTTTCATATGAAAAAATGAAAACAAATTAAAAATGACTCACAATCCTTTTGTAAAGTAATCTCATTGGCTCCTATTTACATACTTGCACCCCTAAGTAGGGTTTTAAATCGCATTCATATTATTAAGGTGATAGAAAATGAACTCACTCACTATGCATGTTCATTTTAGATGAATTAAACTTCTTTGTATTTTGATGTTTTGTGATTTGAATGCTTATAGCCCCACTAAACAAATTCGACTATGCAAGCATCAAGTCATGCCTAATAGTTGCACACATTGAATACATGTTACAATATCTTTAAAGTTGTTTTTTTCATTCACCTAAATGGCATGTGGAGTTTGTGAAGCTAACAAATATCATGCAAACCAAAGGCCTAGAGATATTTTGAAACATTAAAACCAAGGTGGATAAACATGTTTAATTCAACCATCACCCAAGTCATGAATGGATATTACACACTTCTTGTGAAATGAAAGAATATTTTTTATTGATTCACATTATCAAAACCAACTTTGAAGGTGAAAATGGCAAGTATAGGTACACATCATTTTTTAATTATAAATTTCCTTTATTTATATATATATATATATATATATATATATATTTAAATCTCTCAATTTTTTGTGTATTGTTGGTCTTAGTTAGCCTTATCACTTAACCATGTAGAGGCAACAACTTCTTGCTCAATGAACTCTTTGTAAGATTATTAGCTTTTGATTTAATGGACATGTGGGCATGGTATTATAAACCCAAAATTGGCAAAATATCAAAGTAGAAAACATTTCATCGCAAAATAGAATGGACCAACTTTTAACACAAAAGGTGTTTGTAGTAATACTTTTATATAATATATTTTGATCATGATAACAATATGACATTGTTAAATGCCTAGGTTTGAACTTTATAAAATCATTTTTTTTCAAAAATAACTAATGATTGCCCTTTAAAATATCCCAAGATACAATGTTTGTGATTTCTTTTTTTAAATCACAAAATTCATGTTGTAATGGATTTCACCACTTTCTTTTAATTTTGGTGCTCTTAAAATTCTTCCAAACTTTGATGCCATTTTGAAATGGGTTGGATACCACTATTTTGAAATACTTATGACATTTATCAATTTTGAAGATTGATAAATGGACTCATCATTGTGAACCATGAAATTATGATAAATTCATTTACAACTTGTTTATGCATTTTTTACAAAACATGAATTGCACATGAAAAAAAAACCTCATTTGGTAAGAAATACATTTTAATAATAAAAGGATTCCACCTTACTATATTACATAAAAAAATCTATTTGAGTCCCATTTTATAAAATCATTTTTAAAAAAAAGAGACACATTAACATCCAAGAGGTACAATTTTTTTTGCCTTATTACATTAAAAAATCACTTTAGCTTACAATTACCTTTCTAATGATTTAAAGACATTATTGTTATGCATCCATCATACATAATAATTAAATATAGGCTTGATCAAACTTGGATCTTGTTTTGTTATTTACAAAACTTGACTAACGTACAATTTCACATGTTCAAGTTATTTATGTAGTCCATTTAAAAAACTAGTATGCAACCACCATTTGACATTAATCCCTTTGCATGTGATTAATGGATTTCAAGTATCTCAACACCCCTTGTATGAGTACATCAAAGTGGTTGAGATTGTAGTTGTCATGGTGTTTGATGAATAAAGAAGATGAATGCAAATTTGACACCTTGGCTTTTGTGAAAAATAAATTGAGTCAAAAAATTGGTTATTCATCTAGTCCTTCTTGATGTTTGCATGCACTTGTAGGTTTTGTTCGTTTTTGAAAACTTTCTTTATCATGTTCTTTACATTGATTGGAAAAACAAAAATTACAATGAAAATGTTCCAAATTGAAACTTTTTCATTCAATTATTTATTTTGGATGTGGCACAAATTTTGATGCATACACATTTTAAATTGTGAGTAAGTTGTTTTTTATTTCTTTTGTTTTTGCAAAAAATTAATTGTTCTTGTTATAAGCTACACTAAAATTTCTACATGATCCATTTTAAAGTTTTTGAAACATTGGTAAATTAAATGAAGCTTCTAAGTTATTGTGTTGAAATGTTAATCATGTTGGTTTTTTCTCTACCAAAAATATAAATATTGTATGTAGATTTTAGACACGTGGTGCACACCACAACAATTTGTTGCATTATTATAATAGATGTTTCCATGTTTAGTTGTATTAAAAATTAAGATGGTTTAATTAAATTTGTGCATTGAAACTTTTTTAAGTTAGTTGAAAATAGATGTACATACATTAGGAAGTAGCTATGACTAGCTACAATGGAATGTTCTTGAGTCTATTGTGAAAGGTCAAGAATGTCCGTTTAATCCTTAATTTAGAGATGCATTATCCAAAAAGGGAAAAAGAAAAAAATTGAATCTGAATTGCCATTTTTTTAATAGGTTAAAAAAGTATAGCCACATATTCCCCTCATATTACTAAATATATCATCTTTTTATGGCTAAAATTTTGAAATAGTGAGTCAAATAGTCACTTCCACTTCCACCAATGTAATGATTTTTCTTTTGTCAAGGAAATCACCTTAGCACCCTTTTTGAAAATCTCAAGAGAAACATTATTTGTTGAATAGCCAACACCATAGCCAAGGTCTCCATTTATTATGGATCTTGTAAGGGCAACTCAATACATTAAATAATGTTTAACTTCCACATGTTAATGAGAATATATGAATTGAATGAGGATATTATGATAAATGATTAATACCTATGTGGATATAATATTGAGTTTTGAACAAGCTATCAACCTAATCATGATATTTGGTAAATTTAAAACTTTAATATTAACTTGGTCCAAGATTGATTTTTGCCTAGTTTGAAGCAAATATTTACTTATATTTAAACATGATACAAAATTGGTACATATCACTTGAAGTCCCGATTAGTTAGTGTTGGTACAAGCCTTATATTACCTCAAGTCAATCTAACCTTTTAAGGCCTTTACTACCAATGTTGATGTAAATCTTGATACTAGTCATAAACTTATATACCAAATGAACATTGGTCATTAATCAATATCATACATGTTGTCATTGAAGGTTTTTAAACATGCACATGATTAAAATTGTTATTGTTCTCTGGATTTATCCAAAGTTTTTGGCTTCAAGCCATGTATATTTGTGCGCCCTAATTTTTTTATATACAAAAAAACACTTCTTGGATTAAATTGTATATGCGAAAAGACACCTCTTGGACTAAATTACATATGAAACAACACATTGTTTGATTTTTTTCCCTCCAAGATATTTTTGGTTGTTGTTGTTCATCTTTCCTTCATTGTTGAGGATCCAAAGGAAGAGGAGACAAGAACTTACTTCTTGTGGATTTAGATACTCATGTTGTGATTTTTGTTGTGGATTTGAGCAAGGGGAAGGAACCTACTTCCCCCAATGATAACAAACCCCCGTCTTGTTGATTTTCAAGCCAAGTGAATTCAACTTTCTTATATTAATTACCATTCAAAGTTAAAGGAACATAACCAACCTATGATGAACAATACAACATGATCATTTGGTGCAAATTATATGCATTATAATCAAGCAAGAAACTCATGCATGGTATTTTGGACCACAAATTGAAAAGAATGTAAAGCACACAAATGCATTAAAATGACATTAGGAATTACCTTCACATCTTTGACTTCATGTCATGAACCATTGATGGAATTCATGGACAATACATTGAATTGAAAGCAAACCATCTATATTGATATGTAACATTGTGAATGTCATTCATGCATGAAATTTGGAATATGAAATCTCATTGTCTTTCTTGTTGGTCTTGATATTCACATAAGTTCACATTTGTCAATCATAAGCATGGCATTAATGCACATGTCCACCATGATATTTGACATCATTAAACATTTCGCCATGTACTACACCCAAATTCAATAACAAATTTAATGACAATATTGAAATATGTAACATGTTATTGGCGTTTCCAATTTGCATCAACAATTTGTGAGGCATTAATGATATGAAAATTATTTTCATTGATTTTTGCCCTCCCATGGTGCATTCCAAAACCTTAATTTAACCAAACCAAAACCCATGGAATCCCAAAAAAAGGACACCTATATTGTGTAAGGAAAAACTTTTGTGATATTTTATTGAGTTTACAAGGTAGTCACAAACCTCATTGCCTAAGAAAGAAAGATATATATGGGGGTGAAGAACCTATCATGCAACCCTCCCTTCTCACCCCACCCCCACTCCTCCCAAATCAAATGCAAAATTCATATTCAAAGTTCCCTCTTCTTCTTTTTTCTTTTGTTGTTGTGATTTTGTTTCATTCTAGAACATGAAATCATTGAAACAACCTCCCCCCCCATACACACATTTGTTCCTGTCAAAGTGAAATGAAAAATTCATATTCTTTTCTAATCTTATCCTCTTATATTGTTCGGAATAAAAATCTTAACACAAAACTTGTATTTAATGCTTATTTATTTGCAATTTTACAATATGATTATCTTGTGATTTGCATCAAATTTTTATGTATATCAGTAACATAGTTAATATTATGACATCCAAAGCATTGTCCCAAGGAATAACAACTTGAACGATGGATCATAAAAACAAACCACGATAAAAATAAAACTCAAGAAAGTAACACACAATGAAGAAGCAATTTGAAAGTATTCAAACATTCTTTGAAAGAAAAAATTTAGTGAACATTTGATTGGACAAAATCTATGTCTAAATTATCATTGGCTCCAAATGTGTTTTTAAAATTAAAAAATGGTTACCAAATTCATGTGACACCCATTAGTCATGTTCATTGCCACCTCTTCAATAGACATTCTATTGTTGTAGTTCTTATTATATATATATAAAGATATTAATGACATTGGCAACATAAAACTTTTTCAATTGAGCTTCATAACTAAGTTGGGCTTGAGTGGCAATTGTATTGTAATTCATAGATTAGTTTGCACCAATTGAGTTTTAAAATATTTTCTTAGTTGAGATGTTGTTTGGGGTTTGGCTTTCGTGTAATTTTTCATCATTTTCATTTTCATTAAAACTAATCAATGCGATAAAATTATCATCATCATAATATAATTTTTCATTCCTATGTGTTAACACCACCAACTTTGCTTCGTCATCGTCATCCTTGTCCTCATGGTCCTCCTCATCGTTTCCCTTGTAGTTTTCATTGCTTACATAATCTACCTCCTCAAAAGTCATTATCATATTCATATTCATCAATGCAATCTTACAAACTTTCACAATGATGACATTAACATTGGCATCATAAGACTTATTCCATTGATTTTCATAACCCTTTAAACTAAGTGGCTTGAGTGGTATTTGTATTATAATTTATAGATTGGTTTATACTAATCAAGGTTGATATACTTTCATAGTTGAAGTGTTGTTGCAATTATGAAGTTTGGGTCTTAAGTAATTGTTCATCATCTTCATTTTTGTTAAAATTTATTAGCACTTTAGATTCATCATCATAATAATGCTTCAAACAAGCTCATGAATATTTTATTACTTGAAGTGAAGTTATTTTTTTCATTTTCCAAGATTCATCATTATCCTTGCCAATATTATTTTGATTGTATAAATTGTTATTGTTATGATGGTTTGGTTAGAACAAAGCTTATACATGACCTAAATTTAAAAAAATTACAGTGATAAAATTCAAAAATTCAAATGTAAATTCCCATGTTCAACATGCACATTGATCTAAGTGGGCTATAGCCGAACAACGGATGACCGGACTTGAGCTTCTAGGTTGTGTGGTTGGTGAAAAGACTGAAACGGAAACTAGAATTAATCTCGCCGCCTCCATTCATGAGTGGTGGCGAGATTTTATTTCGATCTAAGAATCCAGAACGATCGGGTATGCATGGGCTGCATGGAGAATGGAGATCTGTCTGTGTAGGGTAAGATCTCTAGAGCTGATGGCGCTATTGATGAATTTGAGCGGCACTGCATTCATGGAAGGAAGGAGGAATGCAAGGAAGGTAACTTCTGGAGGAAGCCAAGGATGGAAGGAAGTGGAGCTAAGTAGAAGAAGGTAGGGAGAATGAGAGATCAGGAGGTTCGGAGAAAAGAACATGCGGGAGCTCAGTAAGGGATTTTTGGCTAGTTGCTAGTTTTTTTTTTCCGCTGCGATTAGCAATTAGCTTGGTCCAGCTTCTGATCTGAAGATACTTGGTGAGAATAAAGGACAGATGCCACAGAATTAGCAGATTTTGTAAGAGTGGAGGTATGAGAGCTTGTGCTGTCGGAGGATGTGTAAATACTGAATTGTGAATGCATGGAATGTGGAATTTGGTTTTGATGATTCGTGTGAATAGATGCTGTGATTGTGAGAGTTCAGTTAAGAGTTTTGCATTGGGGTTGTGATGTTTCTCAGTCAGAGTTCGGCAGAGATGGTAGACAGATGGTTCTGAATGTGAATCGGCGATGTGATTGTATTGTGTGTATGCTTTTCGATCAGCCTGAAGTGTCATTCGATCTGGTTCGGCTGGGGCAGAGGGGTCCAATTGTTTTCTGGGTCTCTCCTTTTTGGTTACAGGGCAACCAAGAGAAACATTTGATTGATTTTTCCCTTAAAATTCATGGTATGTTCAAGTATGAGAAAGACCTTCAACATTTAAATAATTAATATTTTTCTCGTGAAATATTTTGTAACAATCATTTTTCAACTTAAAAAACATGATTATTTATCCTTTTATGATAATGATTATTTAATGGTTCAAATGCGAGCAAAATTCATAATGGGTGGTGGAAATTTTAGATAATCTTTATGATTCATGGCAAGCCATTTGTCAAAAAATGACTAGTGATATAATGTTTAATCTCATTCCATTGACATAGTCAAATGGTGAAAATGGCATCATTGTCCAAATTGGGTTTATGTTTTCATTTATATTTTGAATTAAAATTTTAAAAGAATTATTTGTCACAAATTCTTTATTTGTTTCAAAAGCAATTGCCAAAATATTAAGAAAAAAACGTTTTTGGGCCAAAACTTTTGCTAGATTTCAACAATGTTTATGGTGTTGGACCTTGATGTAGTCTCTTGTGTTTGATGTTATACCATATGGGGTTTTTTTTTTCCAAATACATTCACTAGAAGAAAAAGGCCAATATGTGACCAACACATTTACAACTACTTGTGACTATTTGGTTTTTACTACAAAATTTTTGCCCTTTGCGACTAATGTGACATCATGTTAACATCAATTGAATCACCTGCGACTAACTTACAACTAGTCTGTGACTAAATTGGTTTACATCTATATATAGGTTGGATTTATCATCCAAGAGTAACTAATTAAAGTCCCATTAGTCATAAACGAAGTGGTGCTTAGTCGCAATCAACACATGTTTATACACATCAATTACAATAATTATTTGATTTCTAATTAAACTTAATATTCATAGTATTTTTATTACAATTCAAATCGTTGACATGATTATTGTAATTATACTAATTTCTTTACATTAAATTACTTATAATTAAAAAAATTAAATACATTCCAACATAGACTATTTTACAAAATATTTTTATATTTTTAATAAAAATAAAATTACTATAATTACAATATAATTATTATATAATCATAAAAAATATTTTACTAATACATTAATTATAATAAACCCATAATTTATAATTCAGTTTAATTATTCACAATTGAAATATTTCGACTATAATTAAATGAATTAATTTAATTTTTATAATTGTAAGAATTACATTCAAGTATACTATAATATTCAATTATGTACTTACAATATATGATTGTTTCTACATAACAAAAAACTAGAATAATTTTACTAAAAGTTAAAAATAATTATGATAAATTATTTACTTATTATTTACTGATGATGTAAAATAAATACATAATATGACAATATCAATTTTCACATTAATTAAAATGACAGGTCCCAATCATAAAACATAACTATTGTATTTACAACACTTATGTTTTCATAATATTAAACAATTTATCCTAATTGAAAAGTTATATCCTATAGTTAAGATTTTTATTTCAAAATTTAAAATAATGAACAAATTTGTTGTAATTAATTTATTTTAAAAATATAATTATTTTCAGTGTATATAATTCTATATATTAATCATTATTTATTAATTTACAGTAAATTTTTAGTATAAAATATTTAAAAAGTATATTAATAATTATTATTCTGTAGTGACATAAATTCATTGTAATTACATAATATATTTGTAAGTTAGAATTAAAATACTTGAATAAATAATTTATAATTAAAATTTCGTATTATAATCTATAATTTATAATTTATAAATTTAGTTCTTATTTAATTTTCCAGAATAATCATAATTTCATGAAAATAATTAATGTTATGACCATAATTGCATCAATTTTACTATAATCAATTAAAATATGTATTTTTTATAACTACTTGTTCATACTATATCACTTTTATAAATAATTATAAATGATTATATTTATTAGCTATAACTTACAGTAAATACTTACAACATAAGTTTTTATATTATATAATTAGAAATATTTAATTACTTATCTATGATAAATATTTTAATAATAATATTACAGTAATTAAAAAATATCAATACATGTTCAGCAGATTATTATATTTATAGCTATTAATTGCCAATGGAAAAGAAACATTTATTTGACTGATAACAAAATTTCCAATAATAATTTTATTTATATAATAATTAAAATAATTAGTTTAATGTTACTTTTAAAATAAATAATTTGTGTGGGAATTTATTTTCTAATAGAAATTATTAGTTCATTATTTTTAATTTGAAAATAATTATTGATAATAATTATTTTAAAGTATGATAATGAAATTATTTTTATATCAATTATATTGTCTATAATTCGACCAGATTTTTAAAAATAAGGAAATATTTAAAAATATTTAAGTTATTTATTTATGTATGAATTACGTATTGACAAGTTGTGAATAACTAAATAGCTAGTTACTTAAATATTAAAAAGGTATTAGTTATTTAAATAATTGATAATGAATACTTAATAGTTGTAGGGTATAGTTATATTTAAAATATATGTTAAATTTAATCATTATTATTCAAATGATTATCTAATTATGTAGTGAGCCATGTACTTGAATTGTTTAGAAGTCTAAAAACTAATAAAAAGGGCATGAGAAAAGTTTTGAAGTTGCAACTTCAAAATTTATCCCATATTGTTTGTTCTTGAATCCTAGTTTGAACATTGTATAAACAAGGGGTATGATCATCATATTTCACATTAGGAAATGTGTACACATGGGATGAACCATTCAAAAGGTTTAACCCAAAACAAAAAGAAAATTTGTGCACAATTTTAAATTACCTACCTCCCCAACTTACTTATGTACCTAGGTGGATAAGTAGTTAAATAGGTGTATAGTTTGACCTACTCACTTAGGTTTGAATTATGTACCTACCTACGTGAGTACCTACCTATATGAATAGGCATTTAACCTAGGAAGGTAAGACCTACCTATTTACCTTTTTATTTAAATAGGTAGGTAGGTATTTGCCCTAAATTTGTAAACACCTACTTATGTACGTATATAGGTACCTACCAACCTAATATTAATATTATTTTGTATTAAATTCATTTAGAATGCCATGTGGCATGTTAACATTGGGCCACATGTCATAATCTAAATCATCCAAGCATGTGACTTGAACGTCGCATATGATTTCAAAATTATAATTATTATTATGTTAAATAATCAAATATTGGGACACGTGGCAACACATCATTTGTCCTCAATAATGACCAAAATAGTCGCATTTTAGTCGCATGTGACAATACATATATAACGGAGTCAAAGGATGAACTTGTATTTGTTGACTTTTTCATTCATCCAATATTCCTTGTCATTTGCGACTAATATCACATGCAACTTGTCCAAGGCAATTAAGGGGATTTTAGTCGCAAATGTCGTTTGCAACTAAAATTTAGTTACACAGACTAGTCGAAAATAGTTGTTTTTCTTCTAGTGATTACCAATTCATGCTAAATATTTTTTGGATTGATCATTAATGACAAGCTATATACATTAGGATATTGGATAAATAAATATATTTAATGGTAGATAATCCTTAAAGAATCATAATTGGACTTTCAATTTTTGTGATTATTCAATGGATTTTTTTTTTTGCTAAAACAATATTTTTATTAACTCGTTGCAAAATATTTACAAAAAAAAAGAGTTTTGTACCTTTTTTGCAAAGTGAATGATGCCTTGGAAAAGTGATTAACCACGGGGATAACAATTATCCAAATGTGACCATTATTGCATTCACGTTATTGGAATATATAAATTATGTAAAGAGTCATAAGGATCATAAGTAGAGGCCATTCAATAACCACAAATGTCCCTAGCCAAGGGGTCCTTCTAGAACCCTTAATTACATGGATGAACTTCATTCCATCAAAGTTTAAATTTTCATCCATGATTTTTTTCCCCCATATTCATCCATTCATCCATTGAAAATCACAAATGAAATTTTTAAGATATTCATCCATGGAGTTGGGATAATTATAATGCTAAAAACTTGTGGAGTTGGCAACTTGGGAATGCAAACATGCCAATGTGAAGGGTCCTAGTTCATAACAGTAAGAAGAATATCTTTCCAAAATAATAATATTTTCTCCAACCAACATCCATTTCATGCATTATTTTTATGGAAACACAATGGGTTTTTTCAATATTTCTTTTTTCACTTCTCTCAATAGGTATTTTTTATTTTCTCAAAAGGAAGAATGTTTGGAGATGGTCCTAATTGGAAGGATACACATTTGTATGTAGCACCATTTTATTTCTCCCAAGACTTCTTAAAAAGGAAAAATAGTCTAAGGAATAAATTTATATGAAACTTTTGAAAATCACATGTATGTGTTTGTGTTTAAATTGAATTGGGAATTTCAAGTTTTAAGATAAGATATTTGTAATTTTAAGAACAACATGTTCTTTTTATTTCAATCATGAGTTATTTGTTAGCAAATAAAATCATTATTTTTAATTGTGAGATTCTTGAATCGACATTAAATAATCTTCGATTAATCCGAAGCTTTTCCCCTTGTCACATGGTTCTAATTCAAACAATTGATTTGTATTCATTTTTTTGTGTGTTACTTGGTTGGTTTCCATATTTTCATGCCATCTAATTTGAACCATTATGTTATTAGATTTTAAGTCTTAATAACTTTATTATCAAGTCAACTCTTAATTCTATTAAATTTCATCCAAGTTTATATTGAACCTTTGTATGGTTTATATATATATATTTGGAAACATTAAGTTGGTTTTTCATATGTCCATGATTCACTAAATCGGAGAATTTGGTGACAACATAACTTGAATACATTTTCAGAGAGTTTCAAGATTCCTTGATTTCTATTATTGTAACAAATGTGGTTCATCATATAATAATAAAAATATATACAAAACCTCCAAGTGTTCATATACCCCATGAATATTTGTGATATTAAAATGAAAGGTTTCACTAATGGGCAGTGCAAGATAGGTGAGAAACACAAACAAGCTCTATGATGCACCCATAGGGTTGTCAACAAAATGTAAATCCAAGGCACATTCCCTAAATCCTCATGATGAAATAAACATATGGGAACTCTAAGATGGGACTAAGACGAGATTGCTATATTAAGCTCAAGGTGAACTGAATTTGTACAAACTATAAAAAAACATCATTAATGCAAATTGGAGTCAAATTGATGCACGAACAAATCACAAGCTTTAATATAAACTCATGAGACACATGAGCTGTATTTGGGAGAACTCACCACTTTCCTCTCTATGATATATATTTGTAAATAATGACAAGAGCTACATAAAAAATGACAAATTTTTTAAGGTTCTCAACTGTGAATTGCAAAACTACCAAGTTATGAATCACATTATTTAGTGAGTTGATAACTTCCTCATACGAACTTTAAATCAACAGCTATTGATGAAAAAAGTGTAGCTCTTGAAAATAACTTTTCAACAACATATCAAAATTTTCAATTGGAATTAATTTGACCTTTCAAAATGTGGAATAAATTGTTATGAATCAATTTGATATTGGACTCCTAACCTTTTAATTGGCTATAATTCTTCTTTAAAATATTTGTTTCTTGCAATGTGATCCTACTAGAAATTGTATTATTCAAAACATTTTCAATGTTTAAAATAAGGCCCAATTTGAACAAGGTTTGATCTCCCAAACCTTGTTCCAAAGTTGCGAAACACTTAAGGATTCCAAATTTCCAAAAGTGATAATGTTTTCAAGAATCTTGGAGAGTCTTATCTTGCATTCCCAAACCATTTCCTTTCACAAAGGGAGTGTGTTTTGCGTGCCTACCTTGTTTTGAACTATTTCCAACTCATTTCGCTTGTTTTGCATTAACCTTAGTCATAAGCTAAGGTAGGGCCACAACACTTTATGGCATGCTATTGTTCAATATTACTGCAATTATAATTATGTTTGTAAATTTTTATTAGAAAAAAGTTCAATAGATTTACATCAATGTTGAAACTTATAATAATGTATTTGAAAATTTAGTTCATCAAACTTTAGTTGTAAAATTTAATGATTTGCCATTGTTTTTATTATATTGGAATTTACAAAGTTCAAACATGTATATGAAATTAATTGGTATTATTTGTAATTAGTCAACCTTTAATTGAAAAATTTAAGCCTTATAGTATGCCATTACTTCCTCATAAAAATGTTTTTTTGTTGAAATTTATAAACAAATATATGAATATTAGGTTTTGTTATTTTTGTAGTTTATCTACATGTAGTTGTAGATCTTGATGATTTGCAATTATTTCTTCATGTAGAAGTTTTATTTATGATGAAACTTACAAACATGACAATTATATACATTTTTGTTATTTTTACAATCAATTCACTTTCAACTTACATGTCATGACATTCTACAATTATTTCCTCATAGAAATGGTTGTTTTGCTTTGAAACTACCAAAAACTCCCTAGTATTATTATTTTTGGAAATGATTTACCTTTAGTTGCAAAACTTATAATTTGTCATTACTTCCCCATCAAATTGTTTTTTTGTTTGAAAATTACAATTTTTATTTTTGAAAATCAAGTCTTATTGTGTTTGCAACTAATCAAGCTTCAACATTGCATCTTCATAGAGTTGTGTTTTCAATTCTTTGTTTCCAAGCTTATTTCCTTGGGAATGGATTAATAATTTTGCAAATAATTCTTTTTTAGTTATGTATTGTGTACAAAAGAGGGAGAAGCTTAGTAAAACACCCAAATAAATTTCTTAATGTATTTGCAAGGCACCTTACTTACACTCATGAATATTTCTCTAAAACAAGGAGGGATCTTACATTAAGGAAAATTGTGCCTATTATATATATATATATATATATGTGATAGTTTTTCCTAATCTTCAAGAGTTGGCATAATATAGTTTTCCTCCCATTCTTAAGAAGTAGGTGTAAGAACCTTCTTCCTCATACATCTCATGATCTATGAATGCTTGGGTTGATCCTAATGGTTGCCTCATGCTCCATGGAAAAAAAAAAAAATGGCCCCAAATTTGCCAAATATCAAGAAGCTTTCTTTCCAAATCACCATATTTTAATAATAAGTTATGGTAGCTAGCCAAGAATATAGGAGGATTCCTATTTTATTTTTTTGATATATGGCATAAAGTGGAATTTAATTTTGCAAAAAAGAAAATGTTTAGGTTTTTTGTTTGCATGATTTAAGTGTGTGAAGTGGTGAATCAGATTTCCATATTTGGTTTTCAGTATGTAGCGGAAACATGGATTGATAATTCAATATTTATTCTTCATATATATTGTCTATAGCCATAATTTGGCTACATCTTCCAATGGATGATCGCCACCTTCACTGCAACCAAAATATTCCTAAAACTACACTATATCAGATGTTGAAGACTTGGGGTCAAATATAGGGGGGTTTTTTTTTCCTCCCCCCTCAATTTATGTGTTATAAAAAATTTGGCAACTTTTCTTTTTTCCAAAAATTGAAAAAATTAATCAAATAAGGTATACATTAGAATTTTTTTAAAAAAAATTCCAAAAGTTTCCCAATTTTTTTGGATAAAGAAAATGAAAAAAAATTTGTGGGGAAAAAAATAAAATCAACTAATCTCATAAGTGAGAGAGGAACCTAACTAAGGTAACTCAACCAACTCCTAGGTTTAGTGATTTCTCCTCTTAGGGTTCCCCATTGTGCATTATGAGGCTTTCGAGTGTAGTCTTTTGTTTGGACTTTGGTCGTTTCTTTTTTCTTCTCTTGTTCCCTCCCTTGTCGGATGTTATTTATTTGTAACAAATAATAGGGTGTGAAGCAATGGATGTTGTTGAGGATAAGATAGAAGAATGGAGAAAGGGAGTGAGTGAATGAGTGAGAGAGTGGGTTTAGGGTTTAGGGTTTACCCATTTGTGTGGCAGAGAGTTGACAACAACCATTGTGTTGTTTACAACAACCATTGTGGGTCCTACTACAAAATGGTGTTATTTCTGTGGCTGGATTGGAATTTGGTGTTTTCTTTTCTGGCAATTATTATTATTATTATTTTGTCTCCACCACCAAAAGAAAGAAGAAAAGGAATTTTTAAAAAAATTTGGTGGAAATTTCTGTTTATCTAGTGAAAATTTGACTCTTTTTTGATATTTTGGGGATATTTTCGCCAATTTTTTTTATATCATACAAAATTGGGACCCAACAAAAAAAAATCCCCTAACAAGGCAAACTTTTAAAAGTTTTGCCATAAGAAATTAATGATGAATTTTAAAAAAAATGGAGTCACTTTTTTAGGGGTTTCAATTGGCATAAGCCAGAAAAATATGGGAAAAAAGTCAGATTTTTGTATTAATGGCAGAAAAGCGAAATTACAGATGAATTTTTAAATAATGAGGTCATGTTAGTGGTTTCAATTGCCATAAGCCAGAAAATTATAGAATAAAACGTCAGATTTGTTGTATTTGGTTCCAATTATCAATAAGTAGCCAAAAAAAGATTCAAGGATAATTTTAAAATTTTATTTAAAAAAAAATCTGGTCCATATAGCCAGATTTCATGGCTAAATCTTCTTTTGGATGGTCACCACATTATTTAGCTACATCACAAAAATTCATCGAAAAAAAAAAAAAAAAAAGTCGCTTATAGGACGAGTGAAGCAAATCTCAGCCTATAATTTTTAAAGATGAGATTTCATCCAAAGCCCGAAATCAAAGACCAAAAATTCGAAAACTAAGTGATTTTTTTTTGGGTTTACGGTTTCAAACTTTCAATTGCCATATAAGTCAGGAAAAAATGAAAAAAAAAGTTTTAAAAAGAATTTTTTATGAAAAAAGGTAGGGCTTGTTGTTGGTAGGCAAGGATGATTATTGTGTTTAGATTAGATTCATTATAGAGTACCTATTAGTAGTAGCTTAAGGGATTTTTATAAGCCCCTAGGTAATAATAATAATAATAGGTCTCTATTTTTATATGAGGATTTTTGAAAGATGATATTTTTTGGCTTGTGTTGTTGATACTTGAGATTTATTAGTTATAGAAACCAAAATCTTGAAGGATTATTTTGGTTTGTTTAGGAGGATTTGTTTTTTTTTCAAGAGTCTATTTTGGCTATGGTGAAATATTTGAGTTTCCATAATTCTTCTTCTTAATGGCAAGGCCATAGTGTAGCACACCCCTTGTTTTCTCTTCTCTCTAGTGAGACTCCTCCTCCCTCCTCCCCCTTTGCCTTCACCCACCTTCCAAAGGACACAAAGAGATAGGGAACAAAAGGAGAAGAATACCATAGCGTGGAAGAGAGAGAGAGAGAGAGAGAGAGAGAGAACACGTTGTTGGGGTTGGGGTTGGGGGGTGATGATGTTGATCCAAAGCGTGCATTTTACTAGTAGCAGCAGCAGCAGCAGCTCCACCACCATAGCAGTAGCAGCGAGATTGTCAAGCTTTACAGGCCACAAGAATGGGCACAATATTATTCAAAACAGGCCTCAAATGGTTTGGAGCTTGAGAAACAGGAACACCCATAAGCAGCAACAGAAGAGGCAACAATTATTAGTGCAAAGGAACAAGTGCTGCAGCAATGGTAGTAGTAGTAGTAGTAGTAGTAGTAGGCTCTTTTCAGGAATGAAGAAGAGAGTTAGGGTTTATGGAACGAGATGCAAGGCGCTGAGTGTTACTAGTGAGGAAGAATTTGAGGAAGTAGTGATGAAATCCAAAGTCCCTGTTCTGGTGGATTTTTGGGCCTCTTGGTGTGGACCTTGCAAGCTCGTTGCACCGTCCATGGACAAGATTGAGCAGGTTCTTTCTTCCCTTGTCTTTACCCTATCCCATGTGTTTTTTCCTCCTGTTTTGATTCGCTCTGCCCTTCTTCCGTGAAGAGACATTGTGATGCACCCATAATCGGGCCTAAGTTTGGTGTCCCTATATTCTAGGGTCATGTCGAGCACACTATGGAAATTTTTCTGGCAAAACTGAAGGAAGTTACTTGGGCTTCACCATGCTAATACCATATGTTTCTACTTTAGTATGTCGAACATTTATCATCCTTATGGGTGCCGTTTGAAGGGCAGAGCCATTATGCAGCGAGCCACTTGTTTAGTATGTGAGAGTGGGGGAGCATCAGTTGTTTCTTTTGCCCTTGAAGACAGACCAAGTACAGATGAGTGCTTGCACTCCAAGATTATGAATGAACAAGATGATGAACCTTGCATCTTCCTCTTCTTTCAGAGGACACAATGGAATGGCTTTTTCATTTGACCTTCTGGATTTTGCAAACTCGTTGAAACATCTCTGACTCATTAAACCATCTTTTGGCTCCATGCACACCCAGCATTAGTTTCTTTTTATCTACCCTTGAAGCCTCACCCAAGTACAATGGAGTGGTCACTCTTGATAATTTTGAAGAATCTACATGATGATGAGCCTTGCATCTATCTTCCTCTTCTTTCAGAGGACAAGGATTTGCTTTGTCCTTTGTCCTTCTTGTGGATTTGCAAACCTTTGAAACATCTCTCATGAAACTATCTTTTGCTCCATGAACTATTGTGTTGTAAACCAACTTCCCTTTTGTCTCATTTTGCTTCCTGATTCTCTGATACATGTAGTAGCAATGGTAGTGCTTTGGGTACTGCATCATCTTGGTTGTTTACTATCTCATCACAGAGGATCCATGTGTGAAGGCACCATCAGCCAAGATTCACTTGAACCCTAATATCAGAAGCTTTCAAAGGATTTGCTCTTCTACACTGAGACTGATTTCCAGCATACAACTACATGATGTGTTTCTTATCTCATTTCTCCTTTTTCATTGTTTCAGTCCAATTGTGTTTGCAGAACTTGAGCATCTGATCTTCAAACGCAGGACTGACTGAGTGTAATGCTGGGGGGTGGGGGCACCTTTTTCTTTTCTTTGCAGAAATATTCTGGACAGGTGAAGGTGGTGAAGATAGAAACAGATGAAAATCCTCAACTGGTGGAAATGTACAAAGTCTATGGTCTGCCAACCCTAATTTTGTTCATAGATGGAAAAGAGGTACCTGGAAGCCGTCATGAGGGAGCAATTTCTTTTGCAAAAGTGGAATCCTTGTTGAAATCTTTACTTCCCACTCTTGTATCTTCTTAAGTTGATTCTTGTCTCCCAATTTTTTAGCCGTGTGCAGCTTTGTTTCTTTAAGAGC
This sequence comes from Sphagnum contortum, assembly GCA_963920785.1. NCBI lineage: Eukaryota > Viridiplantae > Streptophyta > Sphagnopsida > Sphagnales > Sphagnaceae > Sphagnum > Sphagnum contortum. The sequence goes on along the minus strand of OY987290.1, from coordinate 1,242,453 downwards.
ACCCCTTGCATCATCTTTGGGGCCACTTTACTACTTCTGCCCCTGCACATTGTCTCTCTGTCCCTCTTGTTGTCCCTTAGTTTTTTCTATCCCTGTTGAGTTGAGTTAATCTATGTGCACCAGAGCTAAAAGGCTTTAGGTTTGCAACCATTCACAATTTTTGAAGGAAATTTCACATTGTGTTTAGCAAGAATGAGGTTTCATGTCATATCAAATTGACCCAAGCTTTTGGAGCTTTCCAAAAGTGGATTTTTTTTTCCATGAAGTTCCTTATGTTTTTTTCTTACTTGAATTTCTGTAAAAGGGTTCATCTCTGTCATATAATTATGAGATAACAGGATGTCTGCTGAGGAGTGTTCTTCACATATTTTGTGACTATCATGAGATAGTCAATTGATTCTCCAGGGTGCAGAACACCCCAACCATTAACCCCTTTGTATGCCTCTCTTGGCCTTGGGGGTAGTTGCTTTCTTGTTTAGGGACAAGCTAAAATGATTTGAAGCTTACCCTTGTAAGCTTGTTGCAGCATGAATGAGGGTACTACCATTGATTTCTTTTAGTAGCACAGTCTCTTGCATGCTAGCCAACATCTTGACATGAGTCATCTGGTTGCTTATGGAAATGTGACATAAACTCAGGACAGATTCTGAATAATGGTCTGCTCAAAATCTTGGGGAGATCGTTGTATACTTCTCTCTACACCCACCAACAACGGGAGCTGATGAAGTCAGTGGGTTGTTTGCCAGCTCATCACTGCTATTCATGATGAAGGCAGTGGTCTGACACTTTGTGAGCAACTCTCCCAACACCTTACAACCACATTCACTTTCATATTAGCTTCAAGGCATTGTTGTGGAGATTCCTCTGCAATTTCATATGTACATTCTCAGGGTGATTACTCAAAGATATATAACCATGTGCTGATAATATAGCTGTTGTTCTCAAAACATCTGAGAACCAATCTGCAGTTCTTAAAGAATCTAAGAACCTGTTAAACAACCTTCCACAGAACTGTCAGTTCTTTGCTGATTATTTTGTGAAAACTACTGGTTCTTTGGGGCCTTTTGAAGAAACTGGAACCAGAGGTTAGGTTCTATGATACTGATTTTTTTCAAACAAACCTGCAACTGGAGGTTCTTTGATTCCGAGTTTAGAAAAAAAATTCAATCACATGTTCTTTGATTCTGAATTTTCCAAAAGACCAGAACCAATTTTTAATCAAAGAAACTGGAACTGGAGGTCATTAAAAAGATCAGATAACCATTGAACTTGGACACTGATCCAAGCTCCTGCTTTCAAAGAAAATTGCTCTACATAATCCAATTGCCAAGGTATTGCCTTAATGCAAAACAACTCCAGAGTTCCAAAATTGAGACTGTAGGTACTGGGGATCTGTGTCCTGGGTCACAGATTAAACACAGCCAAATAAAATGGGTTGAAACACAATTTACCAAAAACAAATTCAAAGCCAACAGCAAGGAAAAAAAGCAGCAAAAACCCAAATCCAATGGAAACCCATAAAACACTGGATGATAGTTTTGCAGGAGTTCATGACATCACTTATTCCACCTTGTTGCATCAGAACACCCATTTTGGCAAAACAGATAATCACCCCATCACCCCATCACATTACATGACAGCTCCCAAATGCTCTTCTTAAGGGACCCATGACCATTGTCTAGTTTCCTTCTGTATACATAACCACAAAGCTATTTTTGTAAGTATCATCTAACTGTACTTTTATAGCACATGCAGAGCAATATAGCAGCCCATGGCAAAAAGGGCAATTGCACGACAAGCTATGTTTCTAATTAGTCAGAGTATAAGAGTTACTGTGTTCCTACTTTCGTCCACATTGGGACAACTTGTGTGCTTCTACAGCATTTTCTAATAGGAGGACAACTTCATGTCCTACTATGGCCAATTTGAGGATCACTAATTGGAGATTCTAGAGAGTTTGCTATTCCCGGCGAAGGACTGAAGTTTTTCAAATGACTCCACAGTTTTACCACTGAATGTTACCAGGGAAAGGAAAACATGAGAGAGGCCAGTTTGCATTGAATTAAGGGTCATGAAACGGGTGTCTTGAATAGATTTCCGCTCAAGTTCCTTCTCTTCCTCAAACTTTGCCTTGGCCCGATTGAGCTTCATCCTGCATTCTACCACCTCGGCACTCTCTGCAAATTCAGGGGCCTGTGGGTCAACAGTTGAGTAAGGGATCATGCTGTGGTCCTGGTTGATTGCATTTGCAAGTGCTGCTTCTCTTTTCTGTACTTCCTTCCAATACCGCTCTGCCTTGCGGCTATGTCTAAATTCCTGCTCCTGTAACCGAGCCATATCTCGAACTACAGCAGCAAACTTCATAATAGCTTCATGGGTAGTTTTATCAGGAAGTTCCTCAAGTGAACTCTGCCATTGGTGACATAATGCATTAATAGGAGTAGCCTTCCGGTGCGGAGAAAGGAGGGGAGTAGGTGAGTTGAGTCCATTCATCGAGCGTGCACTGCTGGGTTCACCGTCATCAAAGCCGACATGCGAGCTTACACTACGCCGTAACCACTCATTTAGATTCTTCAAGTAATCTCTGAGACTAGTCACGACCTTGAGGAATACGTTGCCCCACCTGACACATTGAAAGAACTGATGATGAGTTCCCAAAACCATCACAACCAGATAAATTTCAGGATTCCAACACAACGGGAACAAGAACCAGAAGGACATGTTAGAAAAGGGCTATACATACTTGAAAAGGAAATTTTCAAGGTTAAGAGTGGACTGATGATGAAAGGTCGTTGTTGGTTCTGCAGGTGCTCCCTTGTGAATTGAATTCATGGCCTCCAATGCTCTTCTCTGTGCTTGATGACACTCCCGCATATCCTTCCACATCCTGATCAACCTGCCCATCAAATCAATAACCAAGATCACCCAATTAATTAATAACTCTCATGAGAATTGAGAAATCTTGATGCTTATGACTAGGAAAGCCAGAACAAGGTCAATGTAAACATTTGAATTCAGGTAAACTCTTGGATTACATGTTCATCTTTCCTTGCGGTCAGATGCAAACTCCCTAGATATTGTGCTTGCAGTACCTACATAGCTTCTGCCTCACTCAGATAGGTCCAGAGGAAAAGAGAAACTCACGCAAGTAGCAATTCCAAGAGTTGTGGATATAGTTCTTCATCACGTAGTCTTTGGATATTTACAACAGCTGCATCAACAGCTTGGCTGGCAACATGCTTGCGAGTTTGCAAGTTTTTAATATTGGCCCTGGTCCTCTCCATAATTGTGGGCTCCTCACCCTTCTTCTCTTGACGTGCAAAAAGAGTATACTTCTTCTCCAGCTCAACCCTCAGGACCTCTTCCTCCTGCTCAGAGAAAGGATTACATAGTTTCATGAAAGTCTCGTTGGTAAAGGGAAGTTTCCGAGCACAAGCCATGATTCTAAACCCTAATCCTTCGCTCTACAATGTATAGTTGGCATTATAATCCAAGGACTACATTCAAATACATCAACAGAAAACCAACTTCCCAACTGGAAGATTACAATGTATACTACCCCCACCATGTAGAAGATTACATGTGGTGAAGCAGGAGAAACTTAGGGTTAGAGAGCATTCCAGATCCTGTACAGCCCCTAGCATAGAACATGTCCCTCTGTTTTGGTCACACATGTGACATTTTTTAAGTGCAGAGATCCAGAAATTCAAGAATATCTCTCATAAAAATTGAGAAATCACATCAAGAAATGTATTGTGGATTCTTCTCAATATCTGAGACATAAAAAACAGATGTCTATGATCTAACCAAGAAACTAGTCCAACAGGATAAGGAAGACTCAAGCCACAAACTCTGAGAAAGCCTGAAAGGCAAAAACATACCTTGACTTCGTTATAAAGCTTCTTTTCCCAAGCATATAAGTGGTCAAGTGTCAAAGTATGGCTGGCAACACCACTGTCATCATTCCAAGTCATACTGCTCAAATTGCTCATACTTCTTGTGCTTCCACCTATGCTGCCATTGTCATCTAAAATACTTGCACTTCTGGCAAGACCTGGTGGTGATGTAAAGGTCTTGGGATTAAAAAACATTCTGGCTGACTCACCCACGCCTGTCATAACCCATTTGCCAAAAAACTTCAGAGATCTTACAAGTTCAGAAAGGATTCATTCCCCTCAATATCTGAACTCCAGCTGCATTGAAAAACACTGGCATCTCTACCAGACTCAGTTTGCTTACTGACTGAATGATGTGCACACCAAGCAACAGCAAATAGGTAGTTCAAAGGAATACAAAAGAAATTAACAGCACCAAAACTGAAATTCAAGTGCATTGAATAAGAGAAAACCAAAGTGCTGTCATGGACTTTTTCTGGTGAGGATCTCACCTCTAAGACTGTCAGAGAAGGTAGAAGGCTGCTGAACATTTCGGGCTTCAAGAAATTTGGACACTGGTTCACCACTCTCCACAGCTCTTAAGAAATAGTCATTGACTTCCCTAAGTACATCCAGAAGATCCCGCCCTCCCCCAGGAGGGAATCCAGCAGTGACAGCCATATTATGATGATCATGTTTCATTCCATTGCCCTCAGCACTCTTTTCAGCTACTGCTATTTCAGTAGCTGGCAATGCTTCCTGGAGAGGTCTGTTAGTTGCCTCTGCATCCTTTGCATCATCAGAATCCTGAAGAAAACAACAGAAAAGGACCACTCTTATTCAACAGGAGCATCCCAACCTGAAAACCATGCACTCTGCATCTTGTGTCCATCCAAACTAGGCCACATAGTTGATCATCATCAACAAACACAACTTTCAGTGAGCACTAATCTTCAGGATGCAGCTCAGAAGATCCTGACAAGTAATGCTGTCATGAAACATGGGAGAATCAGTCTTACCACTGGACGAGGCCCATCAATATCATCATCGATTTCATCATCCTCATCATCTTCAAGTTCCGGCATTCCTTCTGCTTCATGCATGTGCCGGAGGTGGGACTCAGCACCCTGCATAATGTGTGACAGTGGCTTTGAAGGCTGCTGCTCCATGTAATTTACTCGGAAGGAGGGTTGCGCTGGCCTAAAGGGATCAAGAAATAATTCCTCCCAAGTATTTTTGGAAGAACCCCGTCTGCCACTGCTCGGTGGTGGAGGAGGTGGCAGAGCTTGTCCGAGCCAGTCACCATCTCTTGGCATCACTGGAGGTATCAAAGGCGGCAGCTCTGTGGGAAAAGGTGAGAAAGGAGTGGGTGACAGCTTAGGTTTACGTTGAGGGGAAGATCTTCTTGCCACTACCGGTGGTGATGGTAGGCTTGCAGCTCTTGGAAGTGGGGGTTCAGTTCTTGGTGGTGAATGGGGTGGAGAGGGAGGGAGGGCAGGGGAAATCAGTGAAGGTGGTGGTGGTGGAGGTTGCACTAAAGCTTGAGAGGGTGGGCTCTTTGGAGTGGGTGGAGTTAGTGGTTGCTGGATTAGTGGTGTAATTGCTGGACCCCATGCTGATTGTTTCTCTTGCCCTTCTGCAAATTGACGGAGAGCTGAACCTGTGGCTCTGAGTGTCTGCATGTACAAGGCATGTGCAGCTGCAAAAGCATGGCGTGACAGAATCGCTCGCTTCATGAAGTGACCCCGTGCCTTACATTGCGCCACACCTTCCTCACTCTCCACCTTCGATCCCACACACCCCATCTCTTTCTTCTTCTTCTGCCTCTTTATCTCTTAATCCCTAATCACCCCTTTTTTTTTCCCAGAAACTTGCTGTCATGGAACACACACCCACCTCCTCCTATGTATCTTCTTGAGAGAAACTCTGGCATGTAAAGGTCCTGAACTATCTACACTTCAGCCCTTATGTTTGTTTCCAAAACTAAGAGAAGAGCTTTTGAGAAAGGCACAAGCCAGAAGCAATCATAGGTGGCGTGTTATGTCATCTCTCCCTCTCTGTGTCTTCAATCAGTAGTGCGTCAGCCAATTCCTTTCATATAGGTAGGTTATGGACAAAGTAGTAAGCTTCTTATTGTTGAGTCTCTTTCTCTTCCCATACCCTTCTTGGGCTCCTTGCTTCCTTACTTGTGTCCCTTTCTCCTTTCTCTCCGATGATGCTCTCTCTGGTTTGTCTGGAAGGCAGAAGCTGTGAGGAGAAGAAGAAGAAGAAGTCCGGCGCTCCAAGGCTCCCTCCGGAACAATACATCACATAGCAGCGGCGTCCTCACCTAATTTTGCAGCCATCCAACAGCATGAAAAGGGAAGGAACATGTGGGTTTCAAACCTGGTGCATCCAGTTGTATGGAGGGAGGGAGCTAACTACCGACCACAACGCAACAGCAGCAGCAGCTTCCGCATCAAATTTGAGCAAGAAAGAGAACAACAACAACAACAACGCGTTCTCTCCGCCCTAATCTTCTCTTCTTCTTGTTTCGCTTTCTCTTCTCTTTTTCTTGGGATTTGCCTCTTCTCTTCTCTTCTTTTTCATGTTCTCCTTCCCTTGGGATCACCGTTGTATGAGATTCCTTTTTCCGTCTGCGAAGCTGCTGCTGCTATTGCTGCGACATGGAGATGGGACCCACAGAGAGAAAGAGAGAGAGAGAGATAACTCGGGAGAGAAAGGAATCCACCCAGTACTGTTTCTGCAAGTGCTGCTGCTACTGAGAGACTCTTGGAAACAAGGATCCCAGTACACACACACACACACACACAACACAAAACTGGAGAGGAATTGAGAATGGAGACACGGAGAAGGGAAATGACGAGGAGATGGGGAGCCTAAAATACGACGAAAGAAAGACGCAACAACACGCTCAGACTTGGTCAACAAAACAAAACAAAGAGAACAGAAGAGATAGATCTCGCGCGACAACAGGAGAGAGAGAGAGAGAGAGAGAGATAGAGCGAGAGAGAGAGAGAAAAGCTTCTTCCTTCCTTCCTTTCCTTTCTTCGCCGCCCTGCCGCTTTGCGAGCTTCCTGCAAGGACGCAAGGCGGCGGTTGCGGGGCCCATGCTGCCTGCCCGTTTTCTCTCTGCTGCCCATCACCCTCCAGTGTTTTTTTTGGTTTTGGGGGGGGGGGAGTTTTTGTTTGTAGCCAAATTGGAAATTATCCACAGAAACTTGGATGATGTAGAGAAAGTGGCAATCGTCTTTAGGAATATTTTGCCAAAATATGGCTATATAAGAAAAAATAAAGTACAAATCTTTAAATCATCCTTCTAAATTTTTTTTGACTACATGCTAAAAACCAAATACACCTAGAAGTCTGGAGATTTTTACTAATTTTTTCTCACTACTGAGTTATGACAATTAAAAATTTCCAACAATCAATTCATTTTTATTTTTTCCTTTTTCTTTAATTTGGCCAATTTAAAAAAGGGGAGGCTTGCCAAAACCATTTTGTTTGAAGGGGGGGGGGGGGAGATCTATTTAAAACAAAAACCAAGGCACCAAATCAAACATAATTTCATTGCCCAACCACACACACATTTTTTATTTAAAAAAATAAACAAATAAAATAAAATAAAATAAAATAAATTCTATGCACCTAGGCACAAGTCACCTACCCATGAGACTATTATTATTACAACATTATTTTCAAGAGAACTCAAAACAATTCAAGCTGGTTCCCATTTGTAACAATCTCATGGGTTACTTAGGCTTTTTGGTTTTTATTTTTATTTTATTTTTCCACTCGTAGGCACGAGCTTCATCCACATACCCTACCCTCCTCCTCCTCCTCCGTGGTGCATGTTTTTCACAACCCATATCATAACACTCTTTGCTTGCATATGTAGACAAGATTGAAAGCAAGCACAAAAAAAAGTTTAAAGTTATCTCTGACTCCTCCGAGTGGAGAGAGAGAGAGTAGAGAATGATGTAGTTTTCATTTGGTCCTAGAGTTTGAGGAATATTCATTCACCAGGTAGGCTAGTTGTGTTCTTCACGAGGTACTTCAAACATTTGATCCCATATTTTGAGGAATATTCACCACAAGGTGTTGTTCCTCCCCGTGATGAATTATTGTGATTTCATCTTCTTCGGAACTTGGTGGAGTGTCCATGTTTTTTTTTTTTATTGGTGAATTTTTGCCAAATTTCAACCTGAAAAATAGGATTTTGACTTTATATTGAAAGAATTTTTCATGGAAGAAAAATGACCCAAAATTTGTCAGATTTTTGAAATTTTATTTTTGAAATTGCCAGATTTTTATAATAAATTTTAATAGGTAGCCAATGTATAGAAGGATTGTTTATTTGTTTTTTTTTTTTTTTTTTTTCATATTTAGTATGTAACCAAATTTGGCTAGATTATATAATGAATGATTGTCACTTTGGTTCCATCACAAAATCCTTAAAAGAAACCTTGAGTGAAAACCACTTCCTTGTTTTCTAAAAAATAACTAGATTCAACTTGTCACAAGGGGTAGTGCCATTATGTGATAGTGCCATTGTGTGATATGATGTGTTCTGGGTTTCATTCACAATGAAAAATTGCATCTAAGAATAACTGTTAAGGTAAAAATACCCATCACTGATCTTTTCTTTAGATTTTCATCATTTGTGTTTCATTTTGAGTGATTTAAAATGTTATGGGAATGCTACCTCAAGTCCTAATCTTTGAAGTGGAAATAAAAAGGTTAATGAAAAAATAACAAGATTTATTTTTTTTCAACACACTAATTGTGTTTTTTTCCAATTTTTTTCCTTTTTGGACCCTCTTACTTTCAAAGCTTTTAACTTTCTCATTTCTTATTTAATTTAAACGATTTAAAGTGCTATAAGAACATCACTTTTAGTTCTACAAATCATTTTTGAACTCTAATAACAACATAACAACATACAAAGAATTTTTTGGGTGATCAGGAACTAGCTTTGTAGTGTTTGGTGGTTTGGTTTTTTGAGTTCTTGACCCCCTCTATTTTGGGGGTTGTAATTTTCTCAATTCTAAATTGTTTTTGATGATTTTTAATGTGCCAATAGGAGGGGTAAGTTTTGTTTGGACATTAGAAACAATGGAGCTTTCTCCCTGGATCTGACCTACCTTGAACGCTTAAGTGATCACTCATGGATTGTTCTACCCTAATATTTTAAAGTTGAGTTGTATGTGATAATAAATTTTCCAAAGGTTTTTGGGGGTGATAGATACATAATCAACTTACTACCACATGGATAATCGTTATTTTGTTTAGAACTTTTGTTTTTAGATAATGACTTGTTAATGACCCAAGTTGCAACTCCAAAAGGGATCCCAATTTAGTGCAATCCATGATGGTTATAGTTTGAACAACTGAAGGATTGAACGTGCTTGAGTTTGTTCATCATTGCACACGAGTGTTCAAATACATACATATCAATTCATATAACTGCAATTCAATGGTTCTCATGTAACAATCCTCACCAAACAAACTCCCATTAACACAAAATCTAGATGTAGGTGCTTCTATTACAAAGATGCATCACACATCACCACACTAACAACAAACATGGTATCAACAATTGCAAGCTCAAAGTTGTGCAATGGAAGGGAAAACTCCAAGCTAATTGTTTGACTTTGATTTACATGTCACCATCACATAACCATTCTATCCAAATTCAAACTTTTTGCAACACCTATTCCCTTATGACTTTCTCATTTTGCCAACCTTTTCAACTATCAACAACTAAAAGAAAAAGAAAAATGCATTACTAAAATGATCATATCATGACTCTCGTTTGAGTGCAATGCATGGGGAGAAATATTTTTTTGAAGCTTCTAAGTTTGGATTAGGTTGAACAAAGGGTCAAAACTTGGAATAAGTGTAAGAGAGTGCAAGGGAGTGTGTGAGGGTCAAGGGGAAGCATTTTTAACTTTAAAGTTACACTTTCATTTTTGGAGTTGGGATTCCCAAGGAGTTTCAAATGCCTAAAAGGTAAATTGAAAAAAAACTTATTAAATTAAGAATTTATTATGGTGTTGGAAAAACCTTTCAAGGGATATAATAAGAGGTCACATGATGTGCCCTTTAGCTTGTCAAATGGTATTTGGGGTAAATACCTTGTTGACTTCCAATGTTATAACAAAATGCAACCCAAGGTGCATTCCCTAATTCCACATGCTTGGGGGCTAATGGGGTGTGTGAAAATTTTAAAATGAAATGATGATAAAGGTGCTAGTACAAGTTCAATAGCAACTTAACATGTGTAAACTAAACAACAAGGTGTTAGGACAAGTTGGAACCAAGTGGTGCGTAGATTTAATCATGTGGGCAACCCAAACTCATATAATTCACATGGCCCAAACCCAAGTTGGGAGAAGACACCAATTTTCTCTTATAATATATTATGTAATTGGTGGCAAGTTTTACATTGAAATGGTTAAATCTTTTAAGACTACCAACAAGAAATTTTGAAAACTATCAAATTACTAGTATCATATCTTGCAAGCTCATAACTCATGCATACAAACTTTGGTTAAAAAACTTCAACGGAAAAGTTATAAAGCTTTAACAAAATATTTTCAATGTTGTATTGCACATTTCAATTAGATGTCATTTGACCGATGTTTTTATTGTTTTAGTGATTGGGAATCAAACTTGTATTTTGAAGGAATTATGGCCATGATTCATCTAAAGTTTATAGGTCATTGTTTGTCTAAAATTGGGAATGAATCCTATGAATCTCAACATTTTTACTAATTTAATACAGGTGTCATGGGCACTTACATAATAATTATAATGAAGAGAGTAGTGATTTGTTACAAGTCCAAGTTGTGATAAGAATCCATATGAATTCATAGCTTGTTCGTGTGCTCAATTTGGCTTGAAATGCACTAATTACCCTCTTTGTTTTATTTGTGTAATTTGATATGACTATTTCAACTTGAAAATCTTGCTTTAAATTGATCTCAAAGTTCATGTATGACCTTATTCTCTTGATGCATGGAACTAAATAGTGCACCCAAAGGTTTGTAAGTTTTGTATTAGAAAGCTCAAGGCAATGCTAATTAATTATGAAAGATCAATGGTTTAACTATTAATTATTATTCCTTTTGGTTTGCTTACCCAATTACACATCCCAATAGTTTATTTTCTCCATATAGGTGTGTTTTCCTACAAAAACATTTTACATCATCTCTTGAAATAAGGTTTGCCAAGTTTAAGTACATCATCTTGGGTTTTGTTAATGAAAAATATGAATACATGTACCTTGTTTAATTCACATGAATTGACACCCATTAATGACTAATGAATTAAAACCCCCACTATAAATCAATTGTGATGTCAAATTGAACTAAATTAAATTGGGTTTGCACCTTGATTACCAAGTTTTATTATAATTACACCCATCGTTCTAGGTTCTCCTTCTTCATGCGCACCACTTACCACCCACAGAAAAATAAATTCAAATGCACCTCCATTATTACAACCTTTCCTCTCAATGACCAACTTAGCTACACAACTTGTTCATATTTTAGATGAAGATTTACAATCAAATTGTAAAATATTGTTGCAAGTTGGTAAATATGTCCTTGTTAACAAGGTCTTGCATTCATGTAAATAGAAAGAAATGATTATCCTTGATTAGTCAAGCATAGTGATTGGCCCGATGTGGTATGATTTAAATGGTCTATACTTTTTCAACCCACTCTTGTAGGTTTATGGGTGGAATGCATGAACAATTAACATTGTTCTTTGGTTGTGCTAAATATTGATAGATGTTGAAATGGAGAATGTTGTTGAAGTGCTTTTAGATGGAGTAAAAAGTCATTGCATATTGTAAGAATTAGTTTCAAAACTCTCAACCTCACATGACATCATTTTGTCCAAGATTTGTATTAGGTTATAAATTAGCTTCAACTTGATGAAGTTAGCACGTGGTTTGGCATTGAGTCCTACATAGTATAATCATGTTTAAAAGGCAAAATAGAAAGGATAATGGAGTAATAAGTCATAGCATGCTAAAGAAAATAAAATGAGAGTTCTAAAACATTATTTGTGTAATGACACCATGGTGGAGCACGATGAGAAGATTGCATATGGTGGCACCAAACCCAACAAGCTGAAATTCACATTTCCATAACTTGCACAATGGAACTAATTAGCCTACAAGTACAAAACTCCATTAAAATGCAATACACAAGAAAAGTGACCTGGATGGGGATAAAATGTGATGTTTAGCAAGTGAAAATTGCATTAGGGCTCAAATGTTTCTTCTAGCCATGTTGATTAGGGTTTTCCCACTCTTCATAGGAGTCTATTTTTGTATGTGTATGACATTTTAAGACCATTTGGCTTGTTTAATATTTTTTGTAGTCCTTAAGAGTGCAAAGATCCTTGATTATGTCTCACAAACTCAATGTCATTCTTAATTTTCAATCTCCTTTGGGGTCAAAAAGCAAAGGCTAATCAAAACTTCAACTTTAGTATTTGACTCAAGTTGGGCCAGTGCTTTTTTTTTTGCCAAATTTCAACCTGAAAAATATGATTTGGACCTATACAAAGGATCTTCCAGGGAAAAAAATGACCCAAATTTGTCAGATTTTCATCCAAAAAAAAAAACATTTCCAAATTGCAAGATTTTTATGATAAGTTCCAATAGGTTAGCCAGTAGCCAAGAATATAGAAGGTTTCTGATTTTTTCTTACTCTCATATTTAATCTGTAGCCAAATTTGGCTAAATCATCTTATGGATTATCCCCACAAAGTCACCTACATCACAAAATTGGGGGGAAAAAAAAACAAAAAAACCTGAGTGGTGCTTATTATATCATATTATACAACAATTATTGAAATAAAAATTATATAAATCCAGAGAGGAGGAGGACGAGGACGACTACAACAACAACAAGGAGGTGCAAGTATATTTATAGGTTTGCATTTTTGTGCAATGAATTTTCAACAACTTAAAACCCTATACCCTAAACCCTAATTCACAAACATGTCAGAGGGTTGGTACAAAGTCATCATCCATTGGGCATAAACAAAATATGCTTCAAACAAAAAGATTTGCACATGTGTTGTTGTTGATCCAACACATACAAAAACCCACCTGGTACTATGCCAATTTGCATGTGTGTGTGAGCTGAGTTCCAAGCAGCACCCCAATTAGCCTAGCTGCAGCTTTTGCACCTGCAACACCTTCACATTATTAAGCATTGCAAGTTCTGCAACACCTTCACATTAGTAAGCATTGCAAGTTCTGCAACACCTTCACATTAGTAAGCATTGCAAGTTCTGCAACACCTTCACATTAGTAAGCATTGCAAGTTCTGGGGAATTTTGTTTCATGTTCCATAACTGGCTGGAAATTGTAGCACAGCACCCACCAAAGCACCCTGAAGGATGGATGCTTTGTGGACAGAAAAACACTTTTTCATTGTATTCCTGCTATATATATATGTCAGTTCTTTACGGATTATTTCCTGAAAAACCACCTTTCTTTTCAAAAAATTCTGAAATTTTAAAAAATACCAGAACCAGATGTTGTTTGATTTCAGAACTGCAGGTTATATAACAATATTTAAACTTAAAAAAAATTAAAACCCAATAGTGGTCATAAACCAGTGTTGTTGGACACATTGTTTGATATTGTTAATAACAACAATATATCAGCACAAGGGTTTTTCTTTTTTTCCATTACATATATATATAGGCCAATTTTTTTATAATTAAATAAAACTTGATTTTACACTAGAAAACCCACCTTTTTGTTCCCAAAATTTCCTCATTTAATTTAATTTAATTTTAATTTAATTTTTATTTTTATTTTTTGTGGAAATAACAACAACAACAACAACAAAAATTGTTGGAAGAAAATCAGTGATTAGAATTTAAGACTCCTAATAATAAAAACTGGGGATCAGTTTTCTTGTCTCCCTGCATTCAGAGCCCACAACTTGACTTGGTCTGATTGCTTGCATAGTAGCCTACTTACTCTAACACTACTACCATTTGTAGTACCATGGCAAGTTCAACATGTCAATCTTGAATAAATTGAATGATCATTTATTTTCAAGATTCCATGTGGGAAAATCTTATAATAATATTCCAAAAATTCCTTAAATAATTTTTTTTTAAATTCCTTCACAACCATTTTTTTCTTTTAATTTTTAAACTATTTGAAATTTTCTTGAAAATTGAATATACTTTTAGTGTCAAAGGTTACCAAGGTTGAAGGTACCACATGAAGGAATGAATGAGAAATGCTTGTGACAATCAAGGAAAAACACAAAGCAACACAGGTCTTTACACTCTCCCTCTCACTCTTAAGGAGTTTGTGTAATACCCGTCTTTTGTAAGAGGGGTATATTCATGGATATAAGGTGCCCTCAAAATACACTTAGGGAATTTCTTGGAGTGCTTTAGGGGGCGGGGGGGGGGGGATGGTTAAATAGACACATGATGGATGGATGGATGCTTTACATCCAAAGAGATCTGGAAAGATCAGCATGTTCAGGTGGAGAAGAAGCTTGGTGAAATCTTCAAAAGGAAATTCATTATTTTTCTGTCCAAGTTTTGCAAAAGATTTGACCTGAAAAAATTGTTTTTTGGCATAATTCAAAGGATTTTTATGAAGAAAACCCGAAAAAATTGCCAGATTTCAAATTAATTTTTTTTTTAACAAATCTTCAGATTTCCGTAAAAGGTTCCAGCAGATAGCTAAAACTATACAGAAGGATGCTTAAACTTTTTAACTTTCAAATATAATTTATAGCCTCAATTTTGGCTAAATATTCTTATGGAGTGATTGCCATGTTTGCTACATCACAACATTTGAAATTTTGAAAATTTTATATAATTAAAATAAATAAATATTAAAAATATTAAAAATACTAGAATTTGTACTTGCATGTTTTGCCCCTATGTAAAGAAATTGGTAGAATTTTTCTAGTGTAATTGGAGGGTGGGGTGCCTTACCCTTTTTGAAAGAAAAGAGGTTTAATAAAATATACTGGAGCCAACAAAGAAGGGGCCCATTAGATGGTCTACATGCAAATAATGTACGTATGTATTTATGTATGTATGTATATCTGTATGTATAGGTATGTAAAAGGAGAGATGGGTTTGCACACATGAATGTGCCCAATTATTTTTTTAATAGAAATCGCTTGCCAGATTTCTTTCATTTATTATTGGCTTCTTGGGGTAAGAGGTAGTAGACATGGTGCAAGGTTTCATTACCGACATCTACAACCAAACCCAACATACACCTACATCACAAGACACATATTCAATTTATTCCACATGGTAGTTCATGTAGTTTTAGCTTGACATTCATGGATGAAATTCATCCACAATCATTCATTTTCATCCAACATATGGAGATTATCAATCATCATTCACTATTCACACTTAATGTATAGTAGAGATGTTTTCAAGAGAACTCCTTTAAGTAGTGAACCTTGTGTAAGTTGTTACGAAAACTATGTTAAAATAATTCTCCAAATATGTATAAACAAAAGTAGCACCACTCCCCACCCCCCTTGACATACTAGTGTCCATTAGTCAATGACTTTGAAACATTCCTCAAAGAATTTAATGACGATTTTAAGAACTTGGACAAAGTATGCCCGTTAACTAGTGTCGTGGATGACATCAAACAACGAACCCCAATGTAGATCGTTAAACATACATTTGGAATTAAAAGTTCATTATTATAACAATATTCCATGTAACTTAGTTCATTGGTCCATGAATGTCTTAATTTTCATCCATAATAAATGGTTTTATTCATTATCATCTAATCCATTGTTTGTAGATGAAATCCATCAATGAACATTCACTTGCAATCATAATGAATGAAATAAACTCATCATTGTTCAATTTTCATTTCTAATAAATATCTAAGAATGTGTTCAACTTCATTGGATCATGGGTTGTGTGGAACTTTTCATGGAAGCTTCTTTGAGCTAAGTTTTTACACAACTATAAATAGAGATATGTAGAATTATAATAGATTTGACACTTTAATGTCAAATATATTTTTTATTTGTATAAATGCGTTTTCACATATAATTTTAATTTTTCAAGATTTTCAACTAACATTTTAAATATTTAATATTTTCAATGTGAATGAGATTATTAATCATTTTGCATCCTTTTTGATACATAATGTCCATGTGTTACATTTCTTGATTCTTGTGAGCACTTGTTTTTATATTTTTATGTTATCATTTGTCACATTTTATTTCATTTTTGTAAACTTCAAAATGCAATGGTGCATTACAGTATGTGAAAGATTTGTGTTGATGACAATGGGTGAGAATTTAAGATATGACTTCACTTAAATGTGTTTTTGTGTCAAATTTTAACATTCCACTAATACAAAAATGGGGTGCAATACATTAACTTAAGTCACTATAGGACTTTTAAATGAAATAAGTTCACCACACCTTAATTATTTCACCTTGTTTAAAATTATATCACTATAGGAATATTATGTAATCATCATGTTTCATTATTAATTGACATAATTTCATTATTAATTTTGAGTAATTCATTACAATAAAAAAAATTCCTTTGATGATGTTGATTTAAATATATTAAGATATTGTGTTCCAAGTTATATTTTATGTTATTTTAACTTATTACACTATTTGAGATTATTGTATATTATGTTGTTATTAGTTATTCCACTTTAGATCATTTTAAGTTATTTACCTTATATTTTTCTTGGCAGGTTATTTGATTATTAAATATCTAAGGTATAACCTAAAATAGTTTACCCATAATGACTTAACTATAATAGTTTGAATAATCTACAAAAAAAATTAAAATTACCAAAATAACTTAGGGCGGAATAATCTAATATATCCACAAATAATAACAAATATCCATGAACTAACTATTAGTGTATTCACTTATCTATAGCCATTAATCCATTTTCACTAAAGGTTGACCACTTTCACCATGATAAATTTGTCCAAGTTCACTCCAAATCTATTAAAATATAAATTGAACTTGGTCACATCTCCTTATAATGCCTACAAATTATCTAACCTTAACTTTGTGAAATTTTATTAATGTTGTCAATGGTTGAATTGTGCAAGTATGTGAAGTGATGAAAATAATTCACAAAATCCTTATTTTATCTCATTTTCTTATTATATTATATGAAGGGGATCTAATGTTTGCAAGTTCCAAGGAGTAGTAGCAACATGTGATGATGATGATGATGAGGATGTTGTTATTTTGAAACAATTGGAATCAACAAACAACTCAATTTGTTGTTTATAACCTTTGTGCATTATGCATCATTTTGAAAACTAAAAAGGACAAGGTGGCGGAGTTTTCCAAAAATGTTAATTTGTGTATTGCTGGAAAATAGACACGTCTTCTACAATTGGTTGACATGGTAAACCTTCAAAGCTTTGGAGTTTGTATCCAACATTGCTTGTTGCTCATGCAAAATTGTTGTGTTTTTTTTTCTATTCACGTCATTATTAATTTCATAAAATTTTCAAGGAATTTTTTGATAAAGGGGCTTTGCTTCTTGATTTTCAAGACAATGGATACTAGTAGTTGGACAATCAATTGAAAAACAATAGATCCTTGAAGCTCCTAATGTTTGTTGTAGGTCATTTTGTATGCCAATAAACCTAAGTTTTCTCAAAGGTTTAACCCCTTGTACAAGATCATCACAAAGGAAAGCTTGATGCATGCATGCAATGAACTCGTTAAGTTGAAAAGCTTTTTCATTACAAAACATTTCATTTTAGTTATTTAATTAAACTTTTGGACACCTTTCATATTCTTATTAGAATTGTCTATTTATAGATGGGTCATGGTTATGTGGACCTTAACCTTCTATTGAGTGCACACATACACATTAAGGAATACACTTATTCATTATCAAATGAGCTATAGTTCAATCGTTTTTAATGGCTTTGGACAACACTAGGTCTCAAGGGAACAATTTATTCCTAGGATGGAAAACTTGATCTCTTAGGTATATAAACAACAGGCAACATTTATTTTGGTCAAAACCACATTTTTTGGAGCAAGAAGAATGAAGTGCATGGGGTTCTTGGATCTTTTCATAAATTGCAAGTAGCGGGCCTTGAAAGTAGTATGCCTATCAATACAAAAGGAGGACCATAAATTGTCTAATATTTTGTTGATTTTTTGGTAGATTTCAATTGCCAATTTCATCACCATGTCGATGTGTTATGGTATTTAAAATTGTTGGGCAATCCATCTTTGAAACTTTTATCTGGCAACTTCTAACCTACTAGACCATTAGTTTACCTCTTGAAGTTAGTAGCCAATCTTTACTAATTCACATACTATGCAAATGAGTCATATTTGTTTACCACCGTAGCTTGTCACACACTTGGCTAATGTAACTGAGTGCTCAACAAGTATGATTTAGATGAACTTACTTTTTATTTTGGAGACTTGGTTTCTAGTTTTGAAAATGACATATTTTGATACTACTTTTGATAATATTCAATAGCCAAAAAACTATTGTGTTGACACCATTGTGCTAGTTATTTTTACCTTCCATTGCATTTAGTAGTCACTTGTACTTGAATTTGGAAAAAATGGTAGCCTTTTGAACTTAAAAACATTCATTGGGTTCTCACCACCACATTATGAATAAAGAAAAAGTTACTTAGACATTTTAGAGATAAATAAAAATAGGGTAGCCAATTGGAATCACTTGCCCGAAGATAAATATATCACCTACATGCATACCACTAAAAACACATGGTAGTTCCCCATTTAACTTGGAGAAATTGAAAAAATAAACCATAGTGAAAATAGACCTTAAGCTTTAAACACATATTCAAATGCAAAATTAAATGGCAATGCATCATGATAACAAAATTACCTTCACTCCAGGTCTTCCATATTTTCATCATCATACTCACCTTACAACACATCAAAGAGGTCTTCTTCGCCATATCCAAATTCCTCCAAACCTTTGGCATCCACATGTAAGGTTCTTCAAGGGTTGTTGGGCCATTTTTTACATCAAACGGTCAAGGTTATTAGTTCCCATATGATGTTGATGAAATCTTATAATCACACATATTATAGAAAAGACTTATTTTGTTTCTATTGGGTTCCCAACAATTCCAATGATTTGCCTAAGATTTCATCACTATTGATAAACACTATTGCAAAACAAAATTTCATTTGTTTTCCACCACTCCAATGGGTTTTTGGAATCTTTCAATTACACCACCAAATTGTAAAAACAACATTCACCTACATTTTCAAAGCACGATGCACATATCAATCCACTTTGAACTTATTTGAAATCCAAACTTTTGAACTATTTTTAAAAGTATTTCAACATATTAATTAAATGCAAAATTTAAAAGGTTTAGCTCAAGTGCAAAATCCTCTTCAATGATACTCCTACCAAACACTACATTTTGTTTTGTAGTTGATTCATTGACTAATGTTTCCAATGTCATATTGGTTTTTTTTCATCAAATAGTACACAAATTGCGGATGAAATTAAACAAAATTGTATATTTTATTCCCTTAATAGTGTGACTAACAACATATGTAATTGAATTACTTCTCTTAAATGATTAGAAAGGGTATTTGTTTTTGGTCCATTTGTCCCCCCTTGAAAAGCAATCATGTTTGATTTGTTTAGACGGACTAAAATCTTTAATAAAATCAAATAATGTTGGTTACATGTGGATTGGGTCATGCCTATGTGGTGTTGGTGCTTATAATAAATAATGTGATTAATTTAAGTCACTCCATGGATGATGTGGCTTGCTACATGTGCTAGATTCAAAACATTGTTTGAATCCTACTTCATGTACACGTACATGTCAAGTGTTGGTGTGTAGGTCTTTAAGCATGCAAGTGTGTAACCCCCTAGGCATGTAAGTAGGTAGGTTGTAGACTGTTAACATGGGTAGGTTGTATGTTGGTAATAGGTAGATTTGGGTTGGTTATAGGTAGGTAAGTAAAAGGCAGATATGTGATAGGTAGGTTTCAAATTGGTATAAATATATGGACAAGTAGGTAGGTAGTAGGTGTGTAGGTGATTAGTAGATATGAGGTTGGTCATAGGTTTGTTAATAATAATTAGGTAGGTAGGTAGGGGTTTGGTAATATGTAAATAGGTAGGTAAGTAAGGGGTTGGTAGATAGGTAAGTGGATAGGTTACACACAAGTACAAATAATATATATGTTTAGGGTTGGTTATAGGTAGGTAGGAATATCAAACTATTTGTAGGGTCTATTATTTATAACCTACCTACCATACTCTACCTTTTCTACCTATATTCCTTTCTATACATGTGTGTGTGTTGAAATATAATGTCATTTGAAGTTGTAATGGGGTGGACAATAATGTTATAATGCATGAAATTTCAAAAAAAATGTGTTAATGTTTTCTTATCATGACATTAATTTTGTCACACATAGAGTGGTGGTCAAATGGTTAAGGCCTTGGCTTGTGGCCATGGAGGTGAGGATTTCAATTCCTTTTTGTGACACCATATTACACACGGCCTACATTCTTTGGGGAAGGAAGAGGGAAACCTCCATGCTTAGAGTGGGGGGGTACATGTATAGGTTTACATTTTACATCCTTAGGCATTTATATTAGAAATAATTATTAAATAATTATATTTTAAAATTATGATTTATTTTAGACCTATTAGCAAACATTAACTATCACCTATGTTGGTTTTCAATCAAAATATACATGCCATCTAAATATTACTAATCACATTGTCATTGTTTGAAATAATTAAGTTATTATTTTTTGTTTGAAATGTTTGTCATAAACAATTGGTTCAATTTGATTGTAACATCTTGACCAAAGGTTCATATTGATTAAAATTCAATCATAAAAAGACAATATAAAAGACAATATTTGTTATAATGTAGGTAAATATAAGCATAAAATTTATATCAAGTCATGGAAATATATATATTTTCAAATAAATATTTTTTGAATTGTTGTTTAATTAATAATACGTAGTTAGGTAAGTAGGTAGGTTTAAAATATGTATAGATATAAAATTTAAATCAATTCATGAAAGCAAATTTTTTTCTTGAAGAAATATTGTTTGAATTTTTGTTTAAATAATAGGTAATATGTGGTAGGTAATCAAGTAGGTGGTAAATACATAAGTACATGGTAAGTAGGTAGTAGAAAGACAAAAGAAAAATTAGAAATGCATGTCAAAGTATGTGGGAAAAATAAATTATATTAAAACATTGTGACACATTATTTACAGTGTCATGTGATGGTGAGTCATTTGTTTTGGAGCAAAATTTTGCACCTATGCATAAAAAAAAAACATTTGGTCACAATATTCCTTTTTTAGTTAAAAAACTTCACCATATTTTGAAGGAGAATTGTGTTAGATCACCATATTTAGATATTGGGTCATAGTTCATTGTTGGAATAGACAAATCTTTTTAACTTTTGGTACTTGAATATGTGTATTGTCGCCAAATTTGGCTAAGACTTCTTATGGATGGTTGCCAACCCACCTACTTCATGAAAATGACATCAAAAACCCTCGCAACACCAATGGTGTTGGCAACCATCCATAAGAAGTCTTAGCCAAATTTGGCAACAATACACATACTCAAGTACCAAAAGTTAAAAAGATTTGTCTATTCCAACAATGAACTATGACCCAATATCTAAATATGGTGATCTAACACAATTCTCCCTCAAAATATGGTGAAGTTTTTTAACTAAAAAAGGAATATTGTGACCAAATGTTTTTTTTTTATGCATAGGTGCAAAATTTTGCTCCAAAACAAATGACTCACCATCACATGACACTGTAAATAATGTGTCATAATGTTTTAATATAATTTATTTTTCCCACATACTTTGACATGCATTTCTAATTTTTTCTTTTGTCTTTCTACTAACTACCTACCATGTACTTACGTATTTACCACCTACTTGATTACCTACCACATATTACCTATTATTTAAACAAAAATTCAAAAAATATTTCTTCAAGAAAAAAATTTGCTTTCATGAATTGATTTAAATTTTATATCTATACATATTTTAAACCTACCTACTTACCTAACTACCTATTATTAATTAAACAAAAATTCAAAAAATATTTCTTTGAAAATATATATATTTCCATGACTTGATATAAATTTTATGCTTATATTTACCCTGGTTTGCAAAGATATTGGCTTGTGCCTATCAATGATATTTTTTCCAACTTTTTTATGTATCATTTGTTAGGCTACACCCCTACAAGGGACAAGGATTCTCACATTGACTTTTTGTGGAGGAGGTTTTGCCTTTTTTTGTCCGGTTTCACACTAAACATGACAACTTTTTTCTGATGATATTTTCTTTTAGGTTTGGCCTTATATTTTTTGGTTTCACATAAGATGAACTAAATGTTTTTTATTGTTGAATCTATATTACAAAAATGGATTGGTTTAGGGGGTGAGTGGGTTCAAGAAGTGGGTGC
The DNA here is from genome assembly GCA_963920785.1 of Sphagnum contortum. Lineage (NCBI taxonomy): Eukaryota > Viridiplantae > Streptophyta > Sphagnopsida > Sphagnales > Sphagnaceae > Sphagnum > Sphagnum contortum. The sequence continues at coordinate 1,220,057 of OY987290.1, read as the reverse complement.
GTTAAGTTGGGAGGATGTTCATTTGTAGTAGTTGTGCCTAGAGTTGAGAAGTGGATAGAGGAGAAGCCCATGAAAAAGGCGTGTGTGCAAGTAGTAAATGTTCATCATCCTCACACAAAGCACAACTAGACCTATCTAAGCAACCTTTGTGAATTCTCAAACACTTGCTAAGAAGCTTTGAGAAAGCTATGGCCATGGCTACATTTTCTTGTTGTGTAAAGTTATCACGGGTGCTTGCATTTTCTTCTTCCTACTAGGCATTAGATGCAAGAAGTGGCATGCCAAAATATGTTCCTTTGTTTTTAAGTTCAACAATGACAATGCTTGCAAGTGGTTCTATTTCCAAACAATTTGTATACACTTAAGACATGGCAACGTGAATTTTTTCACATTGAAAAATAATGGAATTTTGAATGTATCATAATACTAGATTTTGTTGATGGAAGTAAAATAACCACTCTCAAGTACCCAATTTCACTTTTCAAATGTTTGTTTAAGGTTTTTCTTTGTGTTTTTAATCCTTGAGTTTTTAAAGGTGTGCAAAACATATTCCCATATTTTGACCTAGGTTCTACTAAGCATTGAGGATAAAAATTTAGTAAAATTTGATGCAAAAGAAAAAAAATTAGTTGGTCATTTTTTTTTTATGTACTTAAAAACATTGGAGATTATTTTCTTTGAATCTACGGTTTTGTAAGTAATTGTGTTGATTGCATGTAGGAGGCAAATTCATTCACACTATTTGAAAAACGAGCAAAGTTGTTGGTAGATGTTGAACACCTCAAAACAAAAATGTGTGATTATCAGGTGAGTGTCAATTGTCTTATTTATTAGTGTAATAGCTAGCCTTTGGTAGTACTTCATGTAGGATGTTATGAACAACTTTATCATATGGGATTCCAAAGTTGTACATGGAAAATGATCATGTCTAAATATTTCCCTTTTTTCACTTCACTAATGGCGCTCTAGCTTTGTGAACACTTGGGTTGTTAAGTATGGGTATTCTATATGTGGCAAGAAGGGGTAAGAGAAGGTGGTGTCAAAAGTGAACAAGTGTTGTGTTTGAACTCTTTATATCCACGTGGAGTTTTTTTTTGATTAAACAAAAAGATCTAGATCTAAAAAAGGCAGTTAAGTCATTTGTTCCATATACATGTAGTTAGGTCAATTGATTCTAGAAGATTTGTATATTTTATCATGCAGACTGTGAAAATTAGAGATGTGAGTTGTACTTAGGGTTTGGTTTTTTGTCTTGCCAGCCAAACTTTTACATTTGTTTTTGCTTTTTATTTTTTGATGTTTTGAAAAGTTTTTTGCCTTGTTATTTTAATAACAAAGAAAGTTACTTTTTTGTTTCAAAATTAGATTCAAAAAATTTGTATTTAGTTCATGTTTGGTTTTCATCTTTCAGTTATTTTTTACTTTTTTTGGTTATTTTAGCCATAGTAATTTTTGGCAGACAATAACGAGTTTCGATCAATTTTGTAATTAAGTTTGAATGTTTTTTTTTTCTTTTAAAGTTTATGATTAAACTCCTTCATGGCCCTAGTAAGAAAAGAACAACACCAATGTTTGTTGTGGGGAAAATTGATGTGCAACAAAAGATGTTGGGTGCCCTATTTGAGGGGTACATAGTTAGTAGTATGTATTTTATGATGTTGTGGCCCATAATTTTAAATATATGCATTGTGCTCTTATTGATGCATTAATGTATTTTACAATCACCTTGATGGTTGGTTCAACTTTTGTAACCACTGTTTCTCCACATCTTAATGTTGGGCTGTATATATGAGTTACAAACTTTGATGTTACTTTCCAATATAAGTTTAAAAAAGGGGACTACAAGGGCTTTGTTGTGAGAATTGGGGCAACAATAGTAATAGAACCAATTGGTCCATTCCCCATAAGTTTGCATTTTGTTGCCATTCATACCATCCATAGTTTCATACAAAGGTCAAATTTGGAACAACTTGGAACCCTAAATATGGTTATCACGTGGATATATGGTAGGTTTTCCAAAACCTTTATCTTTGTCGTGACTAATGGGTTAAAAGTAGGTGACACACAAACATTGTATTTTTACCTTGAATTTTATCCACAATGTGCAACTGGTGAATTATATAACATTAGTAGACTTGCAACGCTTTTGGTCAAGAATATTAAAAGGGTGATTTTTGGAAAGTAGCAACTTGTGACCAAAAACTTCAAGCATGTTTGTAATCCCTGAACCCAATCATGAAACTATTGACAAGCTAAATAAAGTGCACAACAAGAAGACTGAAAAACAAGACTTTGCCATAAATTTTGAGGTATGGGCATATATGTGGTTTTGTTATTTTCTTAAATTGTCCATATTATTGCATACAATACATAGATAATCCTAATTAGTTTAGATTATATTTGTGAATCATAGGCAAACCTTAAACCCTAAACATGTTTTTTATGCATATGTCTTGATTATTGAAACCTCTAAGGTTTTGTCTTGGTGTTTGGCCATGTGCATTTCAATTTGGGATAAAAAAATACATTCATATTTATTCAGAGGCCAATATAGTAGAATGTAAATCACACCCAAGACTTGTGGGTTTTTAAATAGTGAATTAAAAGTACTTGATTATAAAAACTAATAACATGAAGCCAATTACATAACTTGTAAATAAAATATAAATAATTATCTTACTTAAAAGTTTCAAATAATTCATATAATGCCAAGAATAATTCATTTGAACAAATAGATGAAACCATATTATATGAACAATTTTTTTCAAACTTGAAAAAAATAAATCATGAACAAAGAACTATTATATATATATATATATATATTTATTTATTTAAAAAAAACACTCATCAAAACCTTTACATTTTTTTTTGATTGAAGATGTAGGCACTGGGAATTCATTCATTCATGTGTATTATGCAAAACATGTTGCAATATTATATAAGACGAATACCAAATGTTGACCTTTAAAACCCAAAATTATGAAAGTAACATACACAAGAAAAGTTACATTCAACATTAATGGTACAATAACACATTCTACACTTGCTATTCCGTTAAACAAAAATTAGAATGAACTCAAAGCATTAAGTGATGAAAAACATGACACTTTAATAAAAACTTACGATTAATTACAAATTTTAGTAATAGATGAAATATCTTTAGTAAGTAATAGAATGTTAACATTTATTGACCATAGATTATGTGGTATAAAACAAGCATAACGAATTTATGGGTGGTTTTGATGTTATAATAACATGTGTTTTTTCACCAAACTCCACCAATTCAAAATTCATAGATTTCCAAATAAAAAACTAATGGATTCAATATCCTTAGGACACATCTTTGTCAAGAAAACATAAAATGTTATGAATTAAAACAAGTCATATGCCAAAATGATCTTCAATTCATTAATATTTTAAATGGGTTTCAAATACATCACATACTTTCGAAGGTATCATTTTAATTAACCAAATTTGTTTAAGAACACCACCAATAGTTAATATTTTGCCACATTTGTTTTACATAAATGCCAAAACAAATGAACATAATAAAATCATGTTGTAAAACACATTAGGTCAAACATTCACATTTCATGCAAAATATTTTCATTTCAAATTATCAATGGTACCAAGCCAAACAACTAACCTCCATCGTGAATTATCAATGAACAAAGATATGTTAATCAAATTAGGTACAATAAATTACATAACATTAGATGGCCTTGTAAATGGCGTAGCTGAATTTTTTAAAGATTATACATAAACCTTTCCAAAATCATAAATATGGATACATTTTCAAAATCCTCACATTGGAATCAACACAAAATTTGAGAATTCACAAATGTATAAAAAATTCCTTACCCTTGATAAAAATTGGAAACCAATTGAACTAAAGATTGTTGAAATACAAATAGTTAGCAATCCTATTCATACCATTACAAAAATACAATTCCTTATTCAATTGGTTGTTGGGCACATTATGCATTGTGCGCAAAGTTTGACTCTTGATTGTTTAACATTTGATTCATCTGATGTAACAAAACATAGTTTCACATACACATCATTATCTTGTATTCGTTTAAAAGAATAATTGTATTTATTCTCCCCATTATTAAACAAAAATTCATGTAGATTCCATTGTTGAACAATAAATGTTGCATTTAAAAACAACAACACGTTATAAACTAACAACACCTAATTTGAAAAATTTTATCAAAAAAAATCTATAATCATAAAATCCTTTAACCTTCATTCATTAAATCTACATTTTCGAAAGATCCTAGCAAACCAAAACTTGCTTGCATCACATATATTTTGTATAAATGAAACAAAAATAATTTTTTTTTTGTACATACCAAGAAATTCACAACGCCATATTAAGTAACAAATTTAACATCTTGTTACAATCAACACAAAACAATCCTACTTTATGATGAAATGGTTTCTTTGTAGAACACAATTTCAATAAAAAATTCAAATGTAAAATTCATTGTCTCAACTTTCAATGAAAATAAACAAAAAACTATACATGTAATTGCAATTTATAAACCACCAAAAATGCAAGTATCTTATTTCATCTATATTTTAGAACCTATTCTCTAGAAAAAACACTTACAAATTGTCCGACTATAATAATTGGGGATTTTAATGTAGAGGGTTTAGGTTTGCCTAGTTCTCCCTAAACCCTAAACTTTCTTGCAGAGATCAAAAGCATCAAATACATCATCCACTGAGGACTGAGAAGGGGCTTGCAAATTCCACTGCATCATTGGAATCAAATGAAATTTGAATCCATCAAAATCATTTGAGTCACAAGAACCCAACCAATTCAAGGTTACCTTAGGACCACAACAAAGAAAAACCCCATTGTAGTCCATTTGAATTTGGTTGACGGTGGGTATAGTACACATAAGTGATAACCTACATCTTGCAATTCGAGACATGCTAAACACCTTTTAAGTTCAAAACCACCAAGCCTATTTCTTTTCAGTAATAAATCAAAAGACACTAAGGTGTAATGCAAATAAATAAACTTATGGCTCCCCACCAAAACCATACTTTCACTCCAATGTATTTACACATCCTTTAGGTTCTGATGCTAGGAAGAAATATAGCTACATCCACCAGGTGTGTAACAATGTTCAAATTGGCAATCCAGAAACAACTGCACAGCACGACATAGAGTTATATGGTTTCTAAAAATGCACAGTTCCTGTCTTTATTGCAAGACAAAAACTAAGACATAAAGCACAAAGAAGATGCATAAATATACCTTACACCAAATGGTATGTTTCTTGCCACATACCTCTAGAGCATGTTTTCCTGGTTAGTATGGTTACCTATTTGAGGTGATCCGATGTCTTCAGAGAGGTGACCGAATGAAATTACTGTTCATAAATGAACCTCTGAAGCCGGGCAAGAGTGATTGCACCAGCTCCAAAATCCTCCAGTGTTGCTCTTGCCAAGGGGAACTCTGCCCTTGCTGTCCCGCTAGTAATCCCTCAAACAAACCCTTAAAATTCAGCAATTGTTTGCAGCATTTTGTAAGGTAGATCCTCTCATACATGCACTCAATAGCTCAACAAAGAGGAATGGAAATAAGCTATGGCAATGGGTACAGAAGCTGTGTTCAAGAACTCCAGAAATAATGTGGGTTTTGGTTCAAACTACCAGAGGCTGGCCCAAATTGCCCCCAAATGGTTAATCCAGGGTGTACTGGCTGACAAGATGTGTTCCACATGCAAAAGCAAGGTTCAGCAAGTAGTCAGATTGCCAGTTACCTGCTGCGCACAACGACACAGGGCATGTCAATGCGTGAGGCTGCTTGAACTCCAGTTAGTGACCCTGCTAGCAATATACAGCGATCCACTCCTAATCCTGCAATTTCTGCTGCTGCTCTCAGTACTGCTATTGTCTTCCTTGATCTGTCCCAAGCAATCAACTCTCATTATGACTGTTGGACCACATTAATAGACTGTGCATGACAGAAACTGTCTACAGTACATAGTTAGAAGCATTTGCATTTGGGCTTCAGTTCAGTTCTTGTGTTCCAAAGAATAGAAGAAACTTAGCATAGTGCTATTGGGGACTCACATCTGAGTAAAGTTTGTATCTATTTCAACCCGGACTTTCAAGATAGATGCCACTTCTTCTGCAATCTGCTGTTTTTTTGCCAAGACTGCCATCAGACCAGCACACAGAATATTACACATCCATTGTAGACATGTGTCTATATAGGAGTAATATGCAATCTTCCTGGAGTGAGTAACTGTCTCTTTCCTCAAGGTAGAGACAGTGACTTGTTTTCACACTATGAGAGCATTGACCATTCAGAACACGCATTCAAAATGCCAGAAGCAGGTGAACTCCAGCAATACAAAGTGCAAGACTAGCTATTAAAACCAAGTGGAAAAAATGTACCAGCTTTTGAAGCTGCAATAGAAAGCTGCTCATCAATATCATCTGTAGTTCCTGCACTAAGCACAAGTTGGCCATATGCACTGCTTTTGACTTCAGCCTCTCCAACCACTTTTATCAAAATCTCCCGCTCTGGACCCAATTGTGCAATCAACGACCTGACCTGCATAGCATTCTGCTTAGAGGATCTGTTCTTTCAAGTTCCCAACAAATATCCCCTTGAGATAACCTTGTGTGTAAATCATACTCCTCCCCATCTACAAGATGGATAATGTCATGACCTCTTTCTCATTTGTCTCAACTACTCAAATATATGGATGTTTTATGATATAATGACATTCCCAGGATAATTCACTTTCAAGAGTTATTGGCAACAAATCCATGGTTTGTCAAACATTTCTGCCAACAATCCTAATTGTTACTTTTCGTTAACAGACAAAACCCATTCTACCCAACATTGAGAGGCTGTAGGGAATCAAAGCCATAAGATTTACTTCAACCAGAGAGGATTGTTCATTTGTACCTTGCAACTTGCTCCCCACTCTTGCTATGGGCAGATAACACAAGGAGAGGCACTTGAGCTTGCAGCACCTCATCTATGAACCTGCAACCACCACCAGCATGCTACTAACACCAGATGAAATGGAATTATATCCAACAAGTGCAAATATAGTAGGAGCCACAACCACAAGTCCAATCACAATACAGCAGCTACATTTAGCACTCACTGCTCAATGCTAGGCCGGAGAGGAAGACCGCCTGATGCTGCAATTTTCTCCAGTGCCCTATGCTGTCAAATTCCAAGATCCCAATCAGCTATATCAGTTCACAACTTCAAAACTAGTACACTATTAACCTCCTCAATGGCATCACAGAGCAGATACACATCCCCTCTACAATTGGAGGTTATTGTACATTGGTTCTATATGTTACAAGATGGCACAACTTAGGTGTAATTCCTCATAGTGCAAGCTGTATATTTTCAGTCTTCCCCCCATCAATGTAAGCTAATCCACTTTAGGATAGAGAGTTAAAAAGAGGTGTTTCTATGGACCTGTGGCTATGCTTCAGAGAACTGCACTATGTTGCACTAGGGATCATAGAAGAACAATGTGAATGTGACAGAACTGCCCTGTTCAATCCATGAAGTGCAGAAAATCAGAGAACTTGTCACACCTTGCCTTGCATCACCTTGCGCACAAAAGCATCCTTTTCATTGGTTGGAAGAGATGATGGCCACCCTATCTGCTTCAAGAACTTCCAGTTAGAATAGCGTCTACTTTTGCAGCACAATTGACAACCCTGATCTTCCAAAAAAAGTCATTAATCTCAATAGCAAGCAACACATAGAGTGTCAAGACATAACAGTGCCCCTGGCAAAATGGATTGTCTAGAGCACTGGTTGGGGAAACAGTGATGCAACAGCAACAGCCTTGCAATGCAGGAATCTCAGTAATAGACTTCCTTCACTTGTCATTCATGAGCACATTTGTGAACATCTGGCTTACCACAGGATATTAGTCTCCTAATGTCAACATGCTCGCAATTCATTTCAATTGACTATTGAGGTCCTTCTGGCTGCATGGTGCACATGTTTCTGTATGTTGCTTTACATTTATACCCTAACACTCTTCTTAAACCCAATAAAGAGCACAACTCAGAATTCATCAAGCTGGCACAGAGGAAAGATGGATGCAGGGCTACATACTCTATCAAAAAATGCTGTCAGCATTGCTTCCTCAATCCCACCTGCTTGTCTATGACACACCAAGCAACACAACAAGCAACCTGTAAATCATTCACAGCCCTTATCCATCTGTCCCATTCACTTTATCCACCACCAACCTTCACAGTTAAGTCTTCATAAGTGGGAAGAGTAACACCTCAAGAGGTCAGCATAGACAGGCTCTGTCCAGTTTGCACAATCAAGCCCCAGCTCTTGAAAGGCTGCAAGCAAAGAAGCAAATAAGTATATTGGAAACCTAATACTACAGGACAATTTGCAAGCATCTCTAAACAAGATTGAAGGTAATTCCATAGATTGATATCCCAAAGCTCCTGTTAATAATGCTTCTCAGATGTTTCATGGATGCTGAGAGACAAAAGCTCAACAAATTCTCCTCCTTCAGGAAACATCTTTTGTGTAACTACATTGGCAGATTTTAGAATGCTTCAAACTCAACCACCTCACAGATATATCAGATTTGAAGGTAAAACCATTTGCTCTCTCACACAAAAAAATCAGATGAAGACCAAAGGTAAGAGCAACTGTCGTAGAAAAAAAGTAAAAAAGTAGGAAATGAACTATCAATAGCAGCTTGTGTTGGGCGCACCTACATTGAAGCCATTCCGATGCCCAAACTTATGAATGTCTGCCAGCACCCTGATACACCATCAACTTGTCAAAACCACCATGACATAGATAGCTGACTGTAGCAAATTGTGGCAAAGCAGACACCTAACTCCAAACAAAATCAATCATTCTTTTGAAACTGCAACCAAAAAGCACAGCATCTGTATGACGTAAAATAAGATAACTATTTTCTGGTTAAGGACCCTGTTACCACAATGCAGCATCCAAAAGAAACAGCTCGTCCAAACAAACACTGAAACCACATGTGAGCACATAGGGGATGGCTAACAAAAGAACACCGAATAACATATTGTTCTCTGCTCTATTGATTACCCTCCGTGTCAAACATCAAAACAATCTTCTCACAACCTCCTCCAATTCCTACGCACATTGATAAAAGAAGAAAAAAAACACACACACATACACACACGACATGCTGAAAATGACCAAATTAAAAAAAAAAAAGGCTTCCTGATAACAATTACCCGTCCACTTCCAGCAACACCGCCATGTTCTCCACACTACTACTACTCCCCCGCGTCTCATCATCCACCATAGCGGAAGAAGGAACAAGGCGCCGCCGCACACTTCGCAACGGCCCCTTCCAATTCTCGCACCAAACACGTACAACTTGACGAAATGACGACGACACCACCGCTGTCGCCACCTTCTTCCCCATGCCATAATATCTCCCGCGCCATAGCGCCACCGTAGTCGTCTTCACCGCAGACGCTACAAGTTTGTTGTTAGCAGCACAAGGCGTAGCAGCAACGGAAATGGAAGAAGGTAGTAGTACATGCCTCATTGCCAACGTCTGCTCCATTAAAACAACAAGTACCTACAAGAAAAGGAAATTTTCTCCTTTTTATTTGAAGAAGAGCGGAAGAGTCGCCTCTCTGGATCACACATCACAACATCCTCCTTTACTTTCTGTGCTGCTGCTAAGTTAAATATGGGCTGGTGGATTTCATACCTACTTTACACACTTCAATTCAATGAGATTTGTGTATCCTTGCTTTCTACTGTAATCGCTGGCCGTCGGTAGCAGCAATCCATCAAGGACAAACGACTGCTGTAACTGGACCCCGAAGCACGTGCTTGAAACGAATTCCACCTTAAGAAGAAAAACGAATTACAGGAGGGGCGTGAAATTCTCGTTTTGTTTCACTGAAAACGAAGCAAATGATGGGGAAAAAAAGGGGGAAAGCCAGCGGGATCAACAGATCCGTATGAAAACGCGACGAAGAAACGAGGATGCAAATCCAGAAAACTGCAACAAGTGAAGAGGAAGAAAGGAGGAGGAAGCACGAGGAAGAAGAAGAAGAATAGAAAAAGAAAATTCCAGTTGAGCTAAAGACGTCGAAAAGAAGGTGAAAGCACAAGACAGGAAGAGAGAAAAAGAAAGGGGATAAGTGAAAAGAAGTAAATTGAAATCAAACCCAACAAGCAGCAAAGGAAAAACAATTCTAAAAGAAAATGATGCACAAAGAGAGGAAGATTCATCACAGCGTTTTTTTGGGCGAATTTTCACCAAATGGCGATTTATTTACTTATTTATCGTTTAAAAAAGGCGATAATTTAGTGTTTTTGGGAAATTTTTAGTAGCCCAATATCGGAAAAATATTGAATTAAAAAAAATTGTCAAATTCTATACGAAGTTCTAGTACGTAGCCAAAATGATAGAATTATGTTTTTTAATTTTTACTTTGATAGAATTTGGTCACCAAATCTGGCTAAATCATCTTATGGATGATCACCACTTCAGCTACATCACAAAATTGAAGAAAATAAAACACCAATTCATCAAGTAGAAGTGAGAAAAGAAGCTTTTATTTGCCTATGTAAACAAAAGAAATGAAAAGAAATGGGGGAAACTTGGGTAAAGAAAATTTGACCATGAGCCCTGGAGATAAGTAAAGGAAGTGATGAAGACATAAGTAAAGGAAGGAAGAGTTAAGGGAAAAGAGATGTTGTGGCGTGCAGAAAGCGAGATAAGAACACAGCGGCTTGCAAGCTCCTGTGTTCCTGCAAGCTCGCATCTCTGTCGTCGCGCGCTTTCCGAAGGGAATTGCATTGTGGACAATTGAGGAGGAGTTGCAGCAATGGCAATGCTCGTACGGGATGGTCGTACGCCATTTTCTGGAAGCTCAATCGTCGCTCCCGCATGTTAGTCGGCCGCGGTTTCATGCTATGTTCTTGAATGTTGCTTTGATGACGGTTTTTCCCCCCTCTCTCCTGTCTAAGAGACTTTTGTCTCCGTTTCTGTCTCTCGCTCATGCTTTGATGGACTCTTCTTCTTCCTGTGCACGCACAAGCCCCGGTTTGCTCAAGTAATTAAAAAAAATGTGTGATCCCCTTCTTCACGAATTTCATCACAGTGAATGCAAGTTCCTGTTCTCTAGAGGGACCTTCTTCCGGCACTTACACGCAGTATTTCCTCCATTTTTCCTTCCCTGAATAGTTTCATGAAATTTTGTCTGAGTGATAGAGATGGCAATTTGGTTCTGGAGCAATTTCCTCTTGCTGCAACATGGACATACAATCCAATGTCTCAATTATGTGCTGTTCACGAAGGAAGGTTGAGCTTTCAGCTGCCTAGATTTTCCTTGTGACCTCTCTGCTAGGAATCTGAAAACCCTATGGCATTTGCATCCAGGTTCTCAAAACCAAATCTCCTGGCAAGAATTGTCAAGTACATATACATAGAGTCATATAGAGTCCTTTCTTAAGCTTCAATTGGAACCCAGTAGCGGATGGTTCCATTCCTGGGGCCAGAGCAAAGTGGAGTGCATACATTTTGTTATCTACTCCAGAAAATGCAGGTACACAAAGTCTTAGTGTTAAAGCTATCCCTTCAATGGTGATCAGCTCCAGTTTTCTGCCAGTGCAATTTCTGTTGTCAATAGAAATGAATCATGATGGGATGCTAATTTATTATGTCTAACCTATGGGGGTGCTCAGACCCTTTTTAGGTTAGTTCTGAATCTCTACTTCCAAGCATTGATCCCCCATGCCAGTTGCTGGCAACATCTATGTTTCTTGTCACAGTATTCTTGATATGTGGCAGTAGCAATGATGGCCAAGTTTTGATAGGGCATGGTCTTGTTCTCACATTGTTGCTTTCCAGATACATCATTCCTGCGTGTTTCTTTTTTGATGTTTGGATCTGTCTCAGCAAACAGAGTAGTTGTATACTTTCAGCCCCCAAGGCAAAACGTTCAGCTTATGTTTGTGGCAGTTACTTGAGATTTGGGCTAAACAGGGCTTTTTGCTCTCTGTTTTGTGCTTATTGTGGGCAGGCTGTTGACGTGGGAGGATGGATATTATGATTTTCCAAAGGCAGGAGCAGTCAGTGGAAGTGAACTCCACTTCGCCAACAATGGAAGCAGAGAATGGAGTCACTGAGCATCTTTTGGACTTAGCCATTGCCAAAATGTCATACCATGTCTACTCTCTTGGGGAAGGGTATGACATGCTTTCACCAGTGTACATTGGATTTGACAGCATTCTTAGTGTGTGTGGTCTGGAGTTCCATCATTCTTTAGTATGGGCAATACGGCAAAATGTATGCTAAATTTGGTTGCAAATTTGTTCATAGAAGCTGCATGATGAACACACTGCACTGAAGTTCAACCATGGAACTGATGAGAGCAAGGACTACTGCTCTTGGCTGTTTGGAATCCAGAAAATGTACTTGCACTGCCATTGTCTAAAGCAGCTGTCAAACACCTAGAAATGAATCAGCTGTGCTAGATGGCTAACACCACATTTTGAAAATCAGAAGAATTTTGACATAGCCACAGGGTCCTGTATTCCAATCACCCTTGTAGATCCCATCTCTATGTGAAAGGGACGAGTTCAACTCATTTCCAAAAACTCTGTTGTCCATAACAGGCTGCTTCAGCAATTACATCAGTGAAATGAAGAATGAATTTGGTATCTGGATCCAGACAGAGTTGTACTCTGTGATTTAGGATACCATGTAAGGAAGGCTAGGGATCATATTTGGGAGTCTCCACTAAGTGCGGGGACTATTCAAATGAGTTCATGTGGTGGTTAAGCTGCCCATATGTGGAAGGGTAGTTTTGACAGTTTTTTCTCTCAGGTTGTATATCATGATTTCCTTAATGGCGGATTTTGCAGTAAATAACAGCTTATTGGGCAAAATATTACCACCTTACCCATGACAGAAGAATGTTAGAAAAAAGCTATGCATTTTCTCGTTTCGGGCCTTTCTGTAAAATTAGCAAGGTATTTTCACAGACCATTTTTGCAGCTGTGTGTGTTCCCTTGAATTATCTGCTTATGCAATACTTCTTTTATTTAAAGAACCAAATTCAATTTCATCCTATTGCTAACATAGTTTCCTTTGGCAATAGAGCTGTGAAAATTGTGAGGAGTTCCAATAAGTTTCAGGGGAAGGTGACATCACAGCTTTATGTTGAGATTGTGACTAAAAATCTCAGGTATGAACTGGTCAAGATCATTTCACCTGAGAATTTAGTGCATTGCTGAGTTGGTGTTCTTGTTCAGGATCATTGGGTGAATGGCATTTACTGGCAAGCATCAATGGGTTTTTGGAAAGGGAGGCCTGGATCCAGGGAATGCATGCTAGTTGCCAGAAGCATGCTAGATCCTCTGCAGGTTCTAGCTCCAGTAACCATTGTGTATGTGAGAAGGTAGCCCATGGGCACCTCAAGGTATATATAATTGGTTTGACATCTGGGAATACAGCACACCTTATCTTTCTGTAGCTCTATTGTTGGTGATAGGCTCAAATTCTGGCAACTTATGCAAACAGCTAATGTCCAGTAGTAGTACCATGTCAATATTTATCTTGTTCTGTCCTCAACTATTGCAATGTCTTGGTGGGTTCATTTGTCATAGCTCAGTATAACCCACTTCAGGGGTGCTTGAGTTCACCTGAACTCAGACTGTCTATGGCTATTCTCCTGTATCATCTATCGTCTATTTTGATTAGCACCAGTAAGGCTGTTTCAGGTGGAGTAACCATTACTGAAGAACCTGAGTTGCTGACATTCCAAGTCTACAGCTAAAGTACATCAATGCGGGATTTTCTGGTGACTTACAGATAATGTAGGATTTTAAGTTGGTGGGGCATGTCAGGGCTTTGTTTGGGATCGTGGAGTGTGTTCCTGGTGCAATTTTGTCTGGTCATGTTCCAATAGCATGTGAGGAATCTGCTCCATTGGGGATGTCTGTGCTGGTCAATATGCTTCCAATGCGACCTGAGGCAAATTTGGACCCTTCCAATGACTTGTTTTCTTGTCACAAAAGCAGCCCTCTGAGATCCCTAGAAAGAGTTCATTTGGGGTTGGGCAGGAGTATGTCAGGATTGGCAGGTATCCAACCAGTTTTGACAAACAGTCCACTTTCTCAAATTGGTATCGGTGGGACTCTTATGTCTCCACACTCTCCTGGAAAAACTGTGCTGAGCAAAGACACCTTAGAGACTTATATAGATGTGGGGCAGCATCATTTCCAGCCCTCAATTTCACAGGGGTGATGGCAAGGAAGTGGCAGTTTTACTCCACACAGAAAAATCTGGAAGCATGTGTTGTCCTCTATCTCTAAAGTGTAATTCATCTTATCCATTAAGCCCTTTGCTACAGAGGACTGTGAGCACAAGTAGGCAATTTAGCAGCAGTCAAAGAGTCAATTGGGAAGAGCACATGCATGCCCAATTCAGGAGAACAGAATATGCTCCAGGAAGCCAGAATGGAGGCTTGCATACCTGAAATGCCTTTACAAATGTACACCAAGCTTCTTATCGCCCCGTAGAACACGATCTTCTGGCATCAGTTGACAGCCTCAACATGAAGTCTTTTGAAGTGCTCAGGAATTCACAGTGGCAAAGGCCAGGCAAGGAGAAATACATGGCTACTTTACCTGGGGTGTGGAACTCCTTGTCAACACAAAGTTCTTCATCTTTTGCAGTTGGGGATGAGCTATCAGTGGCAGTGGCTCCTGCTCTGAAATCATCTCAGAGGGAGCACTTAGAGGAGGTGACAGTTTTAGCCTTGACAGTAGGTGGCACAAAAGATATGCTGGTTCCTGTTTCTCAAATGGGAGTATTGCCTAGATTAGAACCTACCTCTTGCTTTAAAGATTACATGCTATGTGACCTAAAGAAAATTCACAGAAAGACTGTTTTAAATCTTGAGAAGATTTTTAGTCCAATAGAAGGAGCAGGAGACAATCCACATCGATCAAGTTGTGAGAATTTGGAGGCCTTTTGTGAGGATGAAACTCTTCAGTCGAGGCTA